>LR738711.1:50769248-50827478 GCA_902687465.1 Secale cereale | reverse complement strand
GGGGGGTTTCAACCTCAGATCTGAGAATGGCTCGGGCCCGCACGGCGGATCTGGCCCAGTGGAAGAAGTGGCGCGGCGGCGGAGCTGGGCCCTGGGCGGTGTGGTGGCCCACTGGCGCCCGGCTTGGAGAGGCGCCCGAGGGGAGGCGGTGGCGCGGGCCCACGATGCGGCGGCGCTGGCGCGGCCCATGAAGCAGCCTGGCTGCTGGCCTGGCGAGGGAGGCCGGCGCGCGGGAAGGCTGCGCGGCCCAGGCGCGCTGGAGAGGCCCGCGGAGAGGCTGGCGCTGGCGGCCGACGCGGGACGGGAGGCGGCCCAGCTGGCTGCGTCCTCCGGTGAAGTGTTCCAGGGCGAAGGGACTGGGCCCTGGCGCGGCGAAGTGAGGCGATGCGGGATGGCCTTCGGGCTGGAGGCGAAGTGGTCCAGGGCGATCCGGTCGGTCGAAGGACCAGATCGGGGAGGACGTGGCGCCTGGGATCGATCGGCCTGGGTGCGGTCTGGCGATGCATTGACTCGCCCGATCGATGGATCCTTCGATCTAGTTTGCCGGCGCGCTGGCTTCCTCGGGAGGGAAGTCCAAGTGGCAGAGAGGGGGTGGATGGATCCGAAAATTGAGGGGGAAGGAGGAGGAAGAAGCTAGAGATGCCCAAAATAGACCTAGGGGTCTATAAATAGCAGATTTTTAGGGTTGAGGGATTTGGGGGTGTTAGGAGCCCTCCGATCGCGATCCGACGGATCCGATAGCGGGGAAAGTTTAGATGGGCCTAGGAGAGGGAAGTGGGCTGCTGGAGGGATGTTTCTGGGCCACAAGTGGAGGCACTTTGGACCCACACGAATAACTGATGGGATAGCAAACGGAGTCCAAACGCGACGAGATTTGAGAGGCGGGTTACACACAACAAAACAACAACACACGACAAGTCTCGCGCTACACCGGTAACGTTACACGGCCAAACAACAAAGTAGGCCTACGGGACGCTACGGACACGTGAGGGAGCTCCGGAACGCGAAATGGACAACGGGAAGGAACACGCGGAACCGGATGCAACCGACAACACAAATGCAATGTGATGCACATGTCTACATGATATGAATGAATGCCACACACTCACACAACAAAACGACGAAAACCCGAAAGACAAAGAACCCGAAATGGAAATAGATGAAGCCGGAGATATATTATATGCCCAAAAGGGAAAATATTACATCCGGGGCATTACAGTACTCTTGAGTAATAACGGCGCTGCTGATGGCTCCAGAACCTATCTGATGATATTCTTGGCTTGGAATATGGGTTCTTGGCGCTATCAAAGAATGTGTTGTGCGCAGTGAAGCTATTGGCATTGAAGGACCCTTGAGAGGTGGCAATACCTGGAAACCTTGGCAGTCTTGTCTTAGGCTTCTGAACCTGAGGCATGTGCTCAACATGATGGTCAAATTGAGGACCAGCAGCATGCGGTCCAGCAGCAGGTGGTGGAGTCAGAATGGGCCATCGGACAATGATGAGCTGATCATCTTGGTTGTAAGCTTGCTCAATTGTATGGGGCCTTGGAGGCGGAACAGGAGCAGAGGCAGTGGCTTCAGGCTGCTGATTTTCTTCAAGTGCAGCACTTGCTTCAGGCGCCATCACTTCAGACACCACTATGACTTCAGGTGCCATATTTGCTTCAGCCATGACCACATCATTGGCTTCAGTGTTGGTGGTGGCAGCTTCTGAATTTGTAACCTCCACTTCAGGAGCTGGAGGGTCGGACACGTTCTCCTCGAGAACAGGGGGTGTGACAGCACGTGCTTCTTCTTCTTGGGGTTGTGCTTCTTCTTGGGGTGGTTCTTCTTCGACTGATGCAGCCGGAATATCTTCAGCCGCTTTGGGTTCAGATTCTGAGAGGTTCACAGTAGGAGCAGCGTCAGGAACAGATTGTTGCTCTTCTCCTTCTGGAACACTTGGGGTGACGACTTGAGGCCTTGGTCCTTTGCGAAGCCTGCGAAATGCTGGCGACGCCTGAGGGGATGGAGGTTGTTGGGCCTCAAAGTCTTCATCTTCAAGCACCGAACTGGTGACTTGAGTTGGTTGGGGTGTTGCTGGTGTATCTTGTGGGTGATCAGCCCACGAGTCATCCTCTGCAATTGGCTTCAATGGACGACCAATGCTAATGCATTCGCTGTTCGTAAGAACAGGCGAAGATTCCACGTTGTACTCGATCTGAGGAAGGACTACATCATCTTCAAAATTGTCGTGAGGACCAATGTCTTCAGCTGCGGTGGGGTCAACAGCTGGAATGTCTTCAGCCTCTGTGGGAGCAGGCTCATGGACTGTCATGCGACGTTCTCGGTATGTGGATGCAGGGCGAGCAACTGATATAGGCTCAACAAAGATGGGCTCTGTGGAAGCAAACTTGTCCTTCTTTGTCTTGCGCTTCTTGGTGGGTGGAGCTTGATGAGTAGTTTGCTTGCGCTTGCGAGCTTCAGCTTCAGCCACCTTTGTCTTCTTGAGCTCTGAAGTAGTTGGGGTAACCTTAGGCTTCGTGACAGTCATGCTTGCAGGGAAGACAATGTTAGGCATTTCCTGCCTGGATTCTTCAGCTTCGGGCACATGTTGCTTCTTCTTCTTCTTGGTAGCCATCCTTGGGTCAATGTCAGGACGCCCAAGGGCCTTGCGCTTTTTAGCTTCATTATATGCTTGAACGCATTTGGCAGCCAAGTCCTTGATTCGCTGACGAGAACCTTTAGCTTCATCACGCCTCTTGCGAAAGGCTTCCTTGAGCTCATGCATCATGACTTTGAAGTTCTGAATCTCTTGGACGCTGAGCTTGTCCACATGCTTCTTGAACTGAGCCTTTTCATAATCAATCTTTTGCTTCAGCTCAACGATTCTCTGAGCAAGAGCTAGCTCAGAAGCAATGGCGCCATGGAAGGAGACGTTGAGGCCAACTAGAAGCTGCAGATCATCGAAGCTGAGGTTGGGGGTGCTAAACCATTCATCAATGAAATTGTTGAGCACTTCCACGTCGAAGAGCGGCAAATCATTGAAGATTTCTGCATCTTGCTTGCTCTTGATCAATTGCTCCAGAGCATCGTCACCAAGATCTTCATCGCTCGAGAGATCAAAGGCTTCATTGGCAATCTTTAGAACAACGTCAGGAGTGAGAGCTGGACTGGGGTTGTGCAAGGGCTTCTTCTTTAGTTGTCTGCTCTTGGAGATGCGTGAGTGCTCTTGAGACTGCACACTTGGTGCTGGTGGAGCAGTGGCCAAAGGCTTCACTCTAGAAGCAATTGGTGGAGTGGTCTTCGAAGCCTTGAATTTCTTCTTCTTCTTCGGCTTCAGAGTTGCAGGCGCTTTATCAGAATCAGCGTCATCTGCAGGTTGATCCACATCCGCCCCTTGAACCCTGATGTGACTAATGAGGCCTTCTAGATTGTAGAAAGGCCCAACCAGGTTTGGTTCAGCTTCGCGCGTGCCATCAGCACGGGGTGCAGAGGGGCCAGGATTGAAGTCCAATCCCCTGTTCTTCTTGTTCTCTTTGGTTGAGTTCTTGGCATATTGAAGATTTCGCTTGAACAAATTGTCGTCGCGACACCAGAGCAGAGAAGAAGCATCGGCATCAGCAGGTTGAGGCCCTCTGACCATGCAAGGGTAGAAGCCTTGAGCAATGGCTTCAACTCGAGTCTTGGGTGGAAGATTTTTGTAGGTAATATCTCCCCATGGATGCTTGATGGCGTTCTTTTCAGCATACTCTTGGGTCATGAACCTGTACTTGAACCATTGTTCAGCCCAATATCTTCGAATCCATTGGATTCGTGTCTTCCTTTGATTATAATCCTCCTCTGGATCAGTCTTGTACATCTCACTTAGATCAGGAGGCAAATATTTGGAGCCACGGCGCTGTCTGCCACCCTTCCTAACTGACTTGTCAGTTGCCATTGGTTTCAATCTGAAAGGCTTCAAACTGAATGGCTTAAACACTGGCAAATGCTTCGGTCTGCTGGTCAGACAGGAACTGGCTTCAGGAGAGTGAATGTGACGCTGCAAGAATTCTGCAAATGAATGCAGACTATGAGAACCAAGGGATTCTCCCACGGACATGTACATGTGACAGCATTAGAGATGTGAGGGAAGGCGAAGAGGTCATATGCATTCTCAGAAGTTTTTGAAGATAAATCAGTTTAGAAGATTTTGACCTCATAGCGCGAAGACATTCACTCATATGATGAGAGTTGGTTCCAGATTTGTACGAATCCATGAATAGGTACAAGTGAGGAATCTAACTATGTTTGAAGCATATGTGAATGTACTAGGCAAGATATGAGATGCAGACATGATAGATATATATATGTGTAGGAAGAAACCTCTTGTGGTAAAAGTGATGAATCTTTCTGGATCAAGAAGATGGTAAAGGGAGAGTTTAATTTACCACACGATGAACTGCTTAGACGAAGAGGAGTTGGATGCCCAGCAGTTCGATCTTCCGTGCCCTAACCTGGTGACAGAGGACAGCTACGGCGACGACGGAGTAGACGATGTCCGCAGCCGGCGTCGACGAGGTCGCGGCAGCGAAGCGCTTCGTCTCCGGCGTCGTCGAGAGCTAGCGGAGGCGCTAGGGTTGGTCGAGGTGGAGAGGTGGTAGAAGAATTTTTGACCGTGATGGGACGTGCATTTATAAGCATGGGAGACGGCACATCGTAATTACGCAGGTGCCCCTGGCGGTTCACATCTGAGGGACACGTGGCGGTCATGTAACACATTGGGAGTTGTCCCACGATCCCACATACACCACGACTGTCGGAGTGGTCGTTCCGGCTTCTCCGGGTTTCAGGCATAAAGGATGGAGTAATAAAATCAGATTTAAAGTTTGTCTCCGTATCTTCTGCTGACAAGAACGCAGAGAAGATATTCGACAGTTCCAACAGAATGCATATGATTCGGACAGACAAAGTGTGAGATGAGAGAGCATAGAGAGGTTAGGGTCCGATCACATTCACTTAGTTCAAAAGATTCAAATAGGAAGACATAGCTATAAGTGAATGCTGTAGAGGACAGAACACAACTATGAAGATAAACCAAGTGAATGTGAAGACTTTGCAAATGTAACGCCACGAGAAACACTTCAAACAAGGATTTGGTGGTGGCGTTACCCACCGTATAGGAAGTATTAGACCCAGACACGGTGCACAATTATCGTGGCGCTCCGAAGTCAAATTCCGCATCAATGTATTCACACTTAGAATTTAAGTCTTCATTGATTGAAGATATACTTTACTTCGTGTGTTGAACATCTAAGTCATCAATATGCATAAGTGTTAGGATGTGTGCCTGATTACAGGACATTTGAGGATTCTAAGATATTTAGCTCACACCGCAACTTGCAAAACCTTTTCTCATCCAAGGGCTTTGTGAAGATATCTGCCAGTTGCTCTTCAGTGTTGACGTGTATGATATCAATATCTTCCTTCACGACATGATCTCTGAGAAAGTGATGACGGATTTCAATGTGCTTTGTCTTCGAGTGCTGAACTGGGTTGTTGGCAATCTTGATAGCGCTTTCATTATCGCAGTAGAGTGGCACATGCTTCAGATGAACACCATAGTCCTTGAGCGTTTGCTTCATCCAGAGAAGCTGAGCGCAGCAAGATCCAGCAGCAATGTATTCTGATTCAGCAGTGGAGAGTGATACACAGTTCTGCTTCTTTGAAGACCAACAGACAAGAGATCATCCTAGAAAGTGACATGTGCCTGATGTAGACTTGCGATCAACTTTGTCACCAGCATAATCAGCATCTGAGAATCCAACTAGATCGAATTCTGAGCCCTTTGGATACCATAATCCTAGTGTTGGGGTGTAAGCGAAATATCGAAGTATTCGCTTTACAGCTAAGTGATGCGACTCCTTTGGTGCCGCTTGATATCGAGCACACATGCAAACACTAAGCATAATATCTGGCCTAGATGCACATAAATAAAGCAAAGAAGCAATCATGGAGTGGTATACCTTTTGATCGAACTCTTTACCATTTGCGTCGGGACCCAAATGGTGTTTAGCTGGCATAGGCGTCGAGTATCCTTTGCAGTCTTGTATTCCAAACTTCTTCAGGCAGCCTTTAAGGTACTTCTCTTGAGATATGAAGATGACGTTGCTTTGCTGACAAATTTGAAGACCAAGGAAGAACTTCAGCTCACCCATCATGGACATCTGATATTGCTCTTGCATCATGTGACCAAACTCATCAGTGTATATTTTGTCAGTGCAGCCGAAGATATTGTCGTCCACATAGATTTGGCAGACAAACAGTTCATCATCATATGTCTTCGTGAAGAGTGTGGGATCTAGGGATCCAGGTTTGAAGCCTTTGCTCTTCAGGAAGTCTTTGAGTGTGTCATACCAAGCACGAGGCGCTTGTTTGAGGCCATACAGTGCCTTGTTGAGTTTGTATACCATATTAGGACGTTTTGGATCTTCAAAGCCAGGTGGTTGTGCAACATACACCTCTTCTTCAATCCTTCCATTGAGAAAGGCACTCTTTACATCCATTTGATACAGAAGTATGTTGTGATGATTTGCATAGGCTAGCAGTATACGAATAGCTTCAAGTCTAACCATAGGAGCAAATGTTTCATCGAAGTCAATCCCTTCAAATTGAGTGTATCCTTGAGCAACGAGACGAGCTTTGTTTCTGACCACTTGACCATGCTCATCTTGTTTATTGCGATAAATCCATTTTGTGCCTATTATGTTGTGCTTGCGAGGATCAGGACGCTTGACAAGTTCCCACACGTTGTGCATCTCAAACTGTTGAAGCTCTTCTTGCATTGCTTGAATCCATTCGGGTTCCATAAAAGCTTCAGCAACTTTCTTGGGTTCAGATATTGAGACAAAAGCAAAGTGCCCATAGAAATTTGCAAGCTGTGTTGCTCTTGAACGAGTAAGTGGACCAGGTGCACTTATGCTGTCAATTATCTTCTCAACTTGTACTTCATTTGCAACACGAGGATGAGTTGGATGAAGATTTTGCTCTTGTTGTACATTGTCATCATCAGGAGGGTTGTCTTCAGGCTGAGCATTGTCGTCAGGTTGATTTGGGGCAGAAATGATGAGTTGCTCGTCAGGTTGTGCTTCAGAAGGCATGATCTCACCGGTTCCCATTAGCTTGATAGATTCATTTGGTGAAGCCTCATCTAGCACATTTGGCAGGGTCTCTCTTTGTGAACCATTAGTTTCATCAAACCACACATCCACAGTTTCAACTACTTTATAGAGAAAGATGTTGAAGACTCTGTAGGAGTGTGAGTCCTTTCCATATCCGAGCATGAAGCCTTCATGTGCTTTTGGTGCAAACTTTGACTTGTGATGTGGATCCTTGATCCAGCACCTAGCTCCAAATACTCTGAAGTAACTTACGTTAGGCTTCTTTCCAGTGAGGAGTTCATAGGACGTTTTCTTCAGAAGCTTGTGAAGATAAACATGGTTGATGATATGGCATGCAGTATCAATAGCTTTGGGCCAGAACCTTCTTGGTGTCTTGTATTCATCGAGGATCGTTCGAGCCATCTCAATTAGAGTTCTGTTCTTGCGCTCAACGATGCCATTTTGTTGAGGTGTGTACGGGGCTGAGAACTCATGAGTGATCCCAATTGTATCCAGATAAAGATCAAGGCCGGTGTTCTTGAACTCAGTGCCATTGTCACTTCTTATATGCTTGATCTTGACGCCATAGTTGTTCATGGCACGATTGGTGAAGCGTCTGAAGACATCTTGTACTTCAGTATTGTAGAGAATTATGTGCACCCATGTGTATCTTGAATGATCATCAACAATGACGAAGCCATAGAGACAAGATGTGGTAGAGAACGTGGAGTAGTTGATACGTCCAAAATGTATCTATAATTTCTGCTTGCTCCATGCCTCTTTTGGGTGATATTGCTATGATATTTATACACTTCCATACACTTTTGATCATATTTGGACTAACCTATTAACTCAGTGCACCCCAGTGCCAGTTTCTGTTTTCTGCTGTTTTTGTATTTCAGGATTTCCCGCCACGAAAACTGTCAGAAAAATCCCGGAAAAATTATATAAAAAATCAGCGTTCCGGAAGCTTCCACACAACCGAAGTAGGGCCGGAGGGGGGCCACCAGGGCTCCAGGCACCCTGGTGGCGCGGCCCCCCTCCTGGCCGCGCCGGGGGGAGCCTGGGCCCCCTAGGCCTCCGCTGATGCCCCCCTTTGGCATATATTTATATCGCGTCCCGAAACCCTCGAGGACGGAACCCTTTTTCGCGATCTCATCTCTGTTCCGCCGCCGCCGCACTTCCAAGATCGGGAGCACCAGGTGAACTCTTCCCGGCACCCTGCCGGAGGGGAGGATCACCACCGGGAGCTTCTCCACCACCATGGACGCCTCCCGGATGAGTTGTGATTAGTCTCCCTTGGACCATGGGTCCATGACTAGTAGCTATGTGATGTTCTCCTCCCCTTCTTGTGCTTCACTAATTAGACCTCGTGAGCTGCCCTACATGATCGAGGCACATATGTAATCCTTATGCTGTTGCTATGTTGAGTTTGCTGGGATCCGATGGATTGTGAGATTATGTTCAGATTGTGTTTGAGTAATATAATTGATTTACCTATTTTATATTTATGTTCGTAAGTAATTCTTGCATGTTCTCCGTTGCTATTTATTGCTTTGGCCAAGTAGTAGGTAGTGACTCCAAGAGGGAACGTTATGCTCGATTGTGGGTTCATGCCCCTCGATGACTAGCTTGAGTGACAGAAACATGAGTCTAGGGGATGTGCTGTTGCCACAAGGGGGAAAACAACGGTGCTTGTGCCCGCGGGTGCAAGGATTGTTTACTTACGCAAAGTTCTTTTAATGCAGTTGTCTGTTGCTTTGAGTTTACACTATGGGTGGGACTCGCAACTTAATACCAGCGAGATGTTCTGGATAGATATCTCAAGGTGGATGATTAGTAGTAGATGCAGATGGATTTCGGTCTACTTGCCTTGGCATACCGCCCATGCTTTGAACCTCTACCTTTCTTGCAACATAGTTAGCATTGGTTTGCGCACATAATTCTGTCAATTGCCCAGCTGTAATTCGTTTACCTCACATAGCTGTTTTATCGTCTTTTGGGAGAGAGACATCACTAGTGAACATCATGGGACCCCGGTCCATATTACCATTACTGATCACATCCGCTATTTACTTTACGCTTTTACTTACTATTTGCAGCAATACCTATCACTATTATCACTTGCGTTTGATCCTTTGTAAACGACAAGGTCGGAGGGATTGACAACCTCTCTGTACTTGTTGGGAGCAAAGTTATTTGTATCTGTGTGCAGGTCCACGTTGATTGCTAATATCTGGCGCCGTTAGCAGTCGACACCTTCTTGTTGAACCTTGGAGTCTCAGGGGAAATCGATCCTTGGTATCTTTGCCAAGGGAAAACTTCTGCTACACTGCATCTCAAACCTTCCACTTGGGGTAACCAACGAGGGGCGAGAAGCCATCAAGCAAAGTTTTCTGGCGCCGTCGCCGGGGACTCCACTCTTCAAGATAGGGGAGTTGCACGCTATCTTTTACCTTTTCTTTTTAGTCTTGTTAGTTTACCTTTCAGTTTTGCTTTAGTGTCTTTATCGAAAATCACAAAAATAGTTATCTTGCTTGCTTGCTACTATGGGTTCCACCAAGAACACCAAGTTGTGTGACTTCACTAGTCATAATAACGATGACTTTATTTGCACGCCTATCACTACACCTGCCACTTCAGCACCTTCTTATGAAATTAAACCTGCTTTACTGAACTTAGTCATGAAAGATCAATTCTCCGGTGGTGGAGATGATGCTGCTTTACACTTACACAACTTTGTTGAACTTTGTGATATGCAAAAGTACCAAGAAATATATGGTAATATTGTTAAGCTTAAGCTTTTTCCTTTCTCCTTGAGAGGAGGAGCTAAAATTTGGTTTCAATCTTTGCCTAGAAATAGCATAGATTCATGGGACAAGTGCAAAGATGCTTTTATTGGAAAATACTATCCACCTGCTAAAATTATCCAACTAAGAAGTAACATAATGAATTTTAAACAATTGGATAATGAACACGTTGCCCAAGCTTGGGGACGTATGAAATCTCTTGTCAAGAACTGTCCTACTCATGGTTCGACTACTTGGATGGTTATCCAAACTTTTTATGCAGGCTTGAACTTTACCTCGCGAAGCTTGTTAGATTCGGCCGCGGGAGGAACCTTTATGTCAACTACACTTGGTGCTGCCACGAAGCTTCTCGATGAGATGATGACCAATTATTCCCAATGGCACACCGAACGCGCTCCAACAGGTAGGAAGGTAAACTCTGTCGAGGAGACTTCCTCCCTAAATGAAAAGTTGACTTGATCATGTCTCTACTTTCGAAGCAATCTTCTGTTGATCCTCGTGATATTCCTTTAAATTCTTTGATTGCTCAAGAACAAGTAGATGTGAACTTTATCTCTAGAAACAGTTTTAATAACAATGCTTATAGGAGTAATTTTGGTAGCAATCCTAGACCGTTCCCCTCTAATTCCTATGGGAACAACAATGTTTATCCTAGCACCAAGAACTCCACTACTGAACTAGAGATTATGCTTAAAGATTTCATCACTACCCAAAAAGCTTTTAATAATAGTGTAGAAGAGAAACTAAGCAAACTAGATGATGTCTCTTCGAAGGTAGACAATTTAGCCCATGAGGTAGAATTGCTTAAAATTAGAACTTCTCCTCTTGAGGAGAGGAAGGTCACTCCTATGAATGCTATTCAAGTGCAAATTAATGAAAACATTAGGATGTTGGCTAAACTTAAAGAGAGATGGGCTAGAGAAAGGGAGGAAGAAGATAGAATTAAGAACCTTCCTACCCACCACGCTGTTGCTACTATCCAAGTTGTTGAGGATATCCAAACTCTTAGCACCCAATGCACTCCTGGTCCCAATGGACCTATTAATGGTGATGCTATGACCAAAGAAACTACCAAACAAGTGAACCTAAAGGACACCACTACCACCTTACTTGATAGTAGTGACCTTGATTTTGACAATTGCACTCTTACCGAAGTTATTGATTTCCTTCACAAGATGTCTAGAGATCCCCGCACTAGCACGCTTAACCTTGCCTTCACAGAGCATATCACTAATGCTCTCATCAAAGCTAGGGAGGAGAAACTTAGAGTAGAAGCCTCCATACCTAGAAAGCTAGAAGATGGTTGGGATCCTATGATTAAAATTAAGTTGAATAACTTCTCTTGCTATGCTTTATGTGATGTTGGAGCTAGTACCTCCGTTATGCCCAAAAGAATATATGATATGCTTAAATTGAAACCTTTTGATTCTTGTTCTTTTGGTGTTCGTCTCGTTGATTATTCCATAAAGAAACCTTTGGGGAGGATCGACGATGTTCTTATCATTGTCAATAACAACTACGTTCCCGTTGATTTTACTATTATGGATAATGAATGTGAACTTTCTTGTCCAATTATTTTGGGACGTCCTTTTCTTCGCACCGTTGGTGCTATCATTGACATGAAAGAGGGGAATATAAAATTCCAATTTCCTCTCAAGAAAGGGATGGAACACTTCCCTCGAAAGAAGATTAGGTTACCTTTTGAGTCTGTTATACGGGCTAGCTATTCTTTTACTCTTGATAAAACTTGATCTTTTTGCATTATGCCTAGCTTAAAGGCATAAAAGAAAGCGCTTTTGGGGGGCAGCCCACATGAATAAAATTTTATTTTGCTTTTGTTGTGTCTTGATGTTGTTACTACAGTAGCATCATCATTGTATCTTTACTTTTCAACTTTGTGCCAAGTGTAGCCTCTGATTGCAAGAAAGTTCAAAAGTTGCGACGTGCTGTCCAGGAAACAGATTCTGTCCTTGGATAGAAAAATTCGTATAAAATCACCAGGTCATCTTTTTGGTCTGAATTTTTTCGACAGCGTGCTCTATACAATTTTCTTTCGTGCGTCTGTTCTGAGTTTTTTTATTAGAGTTGGAGAAGTTCCCCGAAAAAATCATTTACTACCTGCTGTTCTGTTTTTCACAGATTCTGTCATGTCTTGCCTCTCCTTCATTTTGCAAACCTTGAGCTTGCTTTTTCTTTGCAAAAACCTTTTGGCAATCTTGAGAAACAGTAGACCTTCAAGAATATCCTTATGTCCAGCAAGGAACAATTATTTTATTATGGGTAGTAACCTCGCTAATCAGATTATGATGAGTTATGTATGAAGGGAGTTTTCAAGTGTGCGAGGGAAGATGATAAAAAGATTCAGGAGTGTCAAACGCTCAAGCTTGGGGATGCCTCCATGCACCCCCAAGAAATATTCAAGGAGACTCAAGCGTCTAAGCTTGGGGATGCCCCCGTGCATCCCCTTCTCCATCAACATTATCAGTTCGTATTTCATTCCACTATATTTTTATCACTTCATGTGTTATGTGCTATGCTTGGAGCGTCTTGCTCTTAGTTTCCTTTTTAGTTTTCTTTAGCTTTTCATAACGAGTCGGAACTCAGCTTTCTTTGTGTGGGAGAGAAACACGCTCCACTTCAACCTAGAACATAACATAGAATTTTCATGTCTATCTTTGCTGTGTGTGTTCTTTGTCTTTCAATAGCTACTATCATGTTTAGCTCTTAGTTTTCATGCTTATCTTTTTAAAGAGCTTTTGTTTAGTTGGTTGCTTGAACTCTCTTTACTTATCATGCTTATCTTATTAAGAGAGTTTGCTTCTGTTGCATTGGTTGATATGTCTATGATAAAAATGCTACGTGCATAATGGCGCTTAGTAGTTCATGTTTTCTTATGGTTAGTCTCAAATAGCTGGGGGGTTCCCAATGTGTTATTGGAGTACCAACATGATTTGTTTGCCTATGATGTGGTATGGTTTAGTGATATCTTCCTTCAAGAATTTATTTTGATTGACTTGGCGTATGCTCACGCATATTTAAGATTGTAAAGAAAGTCTGTCAAGCCTTGATGATCTTTTGTTTCTGAGTAGCGATATAACTACCATGCCTGATTCAATGTTGCTTTGTCGCTCTGCATGATTATGACCGTCATTGCTCTTTTAGTTGGTCGCTCCCAGTCTTTTGCTAACCTCCACCTGTACTAAGCGGACTGACTGCTTGTGCATCCAAATTCTTTTAAACCAGTTACGTCATATGAGTCCACCATACCTTCCTATACATGGTATTTACCTACCATTCCTAACGGAGACTTTCATGTACCATCTCGAAATTATTAAAAAAAAGCATTCCTATTTTGTGCCTCTGTTTTAGTTCATGAGGAAGTAGTAGTTAATTCATGATCTTTTTAAGTTGGACAAGCTTCACCCCGGGATTGCATGTCTAATGTGCAAACCCATAATACGAGAAGGAACTGGCAAAGAGTGCGCCCGACTCAAAATTAATATAACAAACAAACCCTCCTTCATGCTTTGTTCATGAGAAATCAGAAAACTTTGGCAGTGATAAACAAAGGAGATTAAGAGGATGTGATCGTCCTCATTCGGGAGCCGTTCCTCGAAACTTGTCCATCTCAAGAAGTGATTGAGTAGTCTGCTAGCATTCGTTGACGGAACATGCATAATCTAAAAAAATAATTATTACCTCTGTTTTTAAAACCAAGAGCTCTGGTACATGTTTTGTCTTTGTTTCCGACTACGGGTTTTCAACCTTGCCAACAAAGCCACGGTTCGAGAGTCTCCACCTTCTTTTAAAGCACCAACTATTAAGAGCATGATTGTCATTCTGAGTGTAATGTGCATTGTCCCAAAGTAGCATTGTCTTTTGCATGATTGTGATATCGTTTATTCTGAAATCATTGTATCTAGTCATCACTTAAACCTTGGAGGTGCCCCTGCATTTATGTTTTGCTTCACTAAAGGGGGCAAGCGAGATATCACTTTATCATATTTGCACACCATGCTCATTACAAATCTATTTGATGTTTCAGTATCATGTTGTAAAACTTTCAGTTCTTTGTGATTTTCTCATAAGGCAACTTAATTACTACAGATTCATTGTCTCAGTAAGCTTTTTTCATATGACTATGAAAAATCCTTATATGGTTAATAGCATGTCACCACAGAAAATATTCTTGTTATCATTTACCTACTCGAGGACGAGCAGGAATTAAGCTTGGGGATGTTGATACGTCCAAAACGTATCTATAATTTCTGCTTGCTCCATGCCTCTTTTGGGTGATATTGCTATGATATTTATACACTTCCATACACTTTTGATCATATTTGGACTAACCTATTAACTCAGTGCACCCCAGTGCCAGTTTCTGTTTTCTGCTGTTTTTGTATTTCAGGTTTTCCCGTCACGAAAACTGTCAGAAAAATCCCGGAAAAATTATATAAAAAATCAGCGTTCCGGAAGCTTCCACACGGCCGAAGTAGGGCCGGAGGGGGGCCACCAGGGCTCCAGGCGCCCTAGTGGCGCGGCCCCCCTCCTGTCCGTGCCGGGGGGGCGCCTGGGCCCCCCAGGCCTCCGTTGATGCCCCCCTTTGGCATATATTTATATCGCGTCCCGAAACCCTTGAGGACGGAACCCTTTTTCGCGATCTCATCTCTGTTCCGCCGCCGCCGCGCTTCCAAGATCGGGAGCACCAGGAGAACTCTTCCCGGCACCCTGCCGGAGGGGAGGATCACCACCGGGAGCTTCTCCACCACCATGGACGCCTCCCGGATGAGTTGTGAGTAGTCTCCCTTGGACCATGGGTCCATGACCAGTAGCTATGTGATGTTCTCCTCCCCTTCTTGTGCTTCACTAATTAGACCTCGTGAGCTGCCCTACATGATCGAGGCACATATGTAATCCTTATGTTGTTGCTATGTTGAGTTTGCTGGGATCCGGTGGATTGTGAGATTATGTTCAGATTGTGTTTGAGTAATATATTTGATTTACCTCTTTTATATTTATGTTCGTAAGTAATTCTTGCATGTTCTCCGTTGCTATTTATTGCTTTGGCCAAGTAGTAGGTAGTGACTCCAAGAGGGAACGTTATGCTCGATTGTGGGTTCATGCCCCTCGATGACTAGCTTGAGTGACAGAAACATGAGTCTAGGGGATGTGTTGTTGCCACAAGGGGGAAAACAACGGTGCTTGTGCCCGCGGGTGCAAGGATTGTTTACTTTACGCAAAGTTCTTTTAATGCAGTTGTCTGTTGCTTTGAGTTTACACTATGGGTGGGACTCGCAACTTAATACCAGCGAGATGTTCTGGATAGATATCTCAAGGTGGATGATTAGTAGTAGATGCAGATGGATTTCGGTCTACTTGCCTTGGCATACCACCCATGCTTTGAACCTCTACCTTTCTTGCAACATAGTTAGCATTGGTTTGCGCACATAATTATGTCAATTGCCCAGCTGTAATTCGTTTACCTCACATAGCTGTTTTATCGTCTTTCGGGAGAGAGACATCACTAGTGAACATCATGGGACCCCGGTCCATATTACCATCACTGATCACATCCGCTATTTACTATACGCTTTTACTTACTATTTGCAGTAATACCTATCACTATTATCACTTGCGTTTGATACTTTGTAAACGACAAGGCCGGAGGGATTGACAACCTCTCTGTACTCGTTGGGAGCAAAGTTATTTGTATCTGTGTGCACGTCCATGTTGATTGCTAATATCTGGCGCCGTTAGCAGTTGACACCTTCTTGTTGAACCTTGGAGTCTCAGGGGAAATCGATCCTTGGTATCTTTGCCAAGGGAAAACTTCCGCTACACTGCATCTCAAACCTTCCACTTGGGGTAACCAATGAGGGGCGAGAAGCCATCAGTAGTGAGTAGGGCCAAATAAGTCCATGTGAAGCAGCTCGAAGGGTTTGGATGTCGTCATGATTGTCTTCGAGGGATGCTTGGCCCTAGTCATCTTCCCAGCTTCACAGGCATCACATAGATGATCTTTCTTCAACTTGACATCCTCGATGCCTACGACATGCCTCTTCTTTGCGAGAGTGTGCAAGTTCCTCATGCCGGCATGTCCTAGCCTCTGATGCCAGAGCCAGCACTCTGAAGCTTTTGCTAGAAGACATACGGCCATCTGTGGTCCAGCTGAGAAATCTACCATATACAGATCACCTTTTCTGTATCCTTCAAATACTAAAGACTTGTCAGATTCCATTAGTACAAGGGAACGGAATTTACCAAATATCACAATCATGTTTAAGTCACAAAGCATTAAGACAGACATTAAGTTGAAACCAAGAGATTCAACAAGCATGACTTTATCCATGTGCTGATCTCTTGAGATTGCAACTCTACCTAGACCCAACACTTTGCTTTTACCAGTATCAGCAAATGTGATGTGACTCTTGTTAGATGGACATAAGGTTGAGCCCATGAGAAGACTTCGATCTCCAGTCATATGATTTGTGCATCCACTATCCATAATCCATTCTGAAGACTTTGGTGTCACTCCCTACAATGCAGTTAGGAGGATAGGCTTCACCAAAAGCCATTATGAAGCATAAACATTTGACGTACAAGTGGATTATGAAATCTTAGATCCAAGTTAGGACTGATAAGATGATTAGCAAGTGATTCATGAGCAGAAAGCATAGTTAATCATTTGGGCATTTGATCTTGTGCCCTACAAGTGTTTTAGGTCCCCAACAATGAGCAGTTTTAGCATGGTCCCTCTTACCCTTTCTTTTCACATGAGAGGTAAGAGTATGTAGTAGATCTGAGCCGTTGATCACATTAATTAGTGGTCGGATTAACTCTTACCTTCTTACCTCATATGTAAAAATAAGGGGTAAGAGGGAGCATGTTAAAATTTGCCCCCCAACAATAGCATAAGACGCCTTTGATTTTTAGGCTGGAGACCTTTCCCTGTAAGAGAAAGTTAGTTCTTCTTAACCACCCACATCTTCAGGGGTGGCTTAGAAGCAATGAGTCTAAGAGCAGCATCTGAGAATTTTGGCTTTGGAGCTCTAGCAAATAATATTGCAGGAGGAGAATAATACTCATAAGAATAGGCAGAAAAAGTCTTTGTTTTATGAATATAGCAGCTTGAAGAAACACGCTCATATTCATGGGTCTGAGTATGGTTTCCCTGCAAAACATTGGCGTTAGGGTGACTCAGGTGAGTCCTTTGTCTATATGAAGCCCTAGGACCATATGAAGCCTTTGGTCTGGGGTTTGTCTTCTTCCCTAGAGGTGTCATGATAACATTTGCTGGAAGTTTCTCAAGACAACCTTTGGGTACCCAGATCTTCTTCATAGGTGGCCCATTCCTGTAGTTAGTACCAATATACCTGGCAAACACTTCACCATTTTGATTTTTAAACAGTTTATAGTTTGCATCGAAGGATTCATCAATGATAATAGGATTAGCACAAGTGAAGCCAGATAGGGTAGATGGATCCACTAAAGGTTCCTTTGCAGCAACCCATGTGGTTTTGGGATACTACTTAGGCTTCCAGTATGAACCATCAACATTCATTTTCCTGTCGAACCCAACACCCTCTTTCCTAGAGTTTCGGTTCATTATCTGCTTTTTGAGGATATCACAAGGAGTCTGATGCCCTTTGAGGCTTTTGTACATCCCTGTTTCAAGCAAAGTCTTTAACGTAGCATTTTCATCAGCAATAGTAGTGGTATCCTCAGCAGAGGGGTTAGTTACCACATCAGTAGTTGAAGATATTGCAACAGTGGCAGCAGTAGAACATTCAGCAACAGATGTAGCGTTATCACGCTCAATGCATTTTAAACATGGTGGTTCGAACTCTTCCTGAGTGGAGCTGATCAGTTGTGCACGGAGTGACTCATTTTCTTTTTGAAGATCTTCATGAGCCGCTTTCAATTTCTCAAGTTCTCGCTTCCTTTGAAGGTAATCGTGGGAAAACTTTTCATGAGTTTTTGAGAGCGATTTATAAAGACCTTCAAGTTCCTCGTACTTAACATGAACATTTTTTATGTCTTCAATTAAGGACTGAGAACAGGTCATTTCCGCGTCCAACATGCCATCGCTTTTGTCTAACAGTTTTTGAATATGTTCCATGGCTTTCTGTTGTTCAGTGGCAATTTTAGCAAGTGTTTTGTAGCTAGGTTTTGATTCATAGTCAGAGTCATCTTCGCTAGATGTTTGAAAGTAAGCATCTCGTGATTTTACCTTGGCACCGCGTGCCATGAAGCAGCAGGTGGGAGCAGAGTCGTCGTCCTCATCATCAATGTTGGGGACGGAGCCATTGTCTTCAGTGTTGAAGATGGACTTGGCAACGTAGGCAGTGGCTAGAGCCAGACTTGCAGCACCAGAATCGGACTCCTCCTCAGACTCTACCTCCGCTTCTTCAGAAGCAGACTCCTCTGAATCCATCTCCTTGCCAACAAATGCACGAGCCTTGCCAGATGAATTCTTCTTGTGTGATGAATACTTTGATGAAGACTTGGAAGAAGGCTTTGAGTATTTCTTCTTTTGCTTGTCATCAGAATCATATTCCTTGATCTTTTTCTTCTTCTTCTCATTGTCCCACTGAGGACACTCAGAGATGTAGTGACCAGGTTTCTTGCACTTATGACATGTTCTCTTCTTGTAGTCATGGGTAGAAGCTTCATCATTTCTTGAGCTGGATTGTGAAGACTTTCTGAAGCCTTTCTTCCTAGTGAATTTCTGGAACTTCTTCACAAGCATGGAAAGCTCCTTTCCAATGTCTTCAGGATCATCAGAACTACAGTCAGATTCTTCTTCAGATGAAGAAATAGCCTTTGCCTTTAAGGTGCGAGATCGGCCATAGTTGGGACCATAGATGTCATGTTTCTCAGATAGCTGGAACTCATGTGTGTTGAGCCTCTCAAGTATGTCAGACGGATCGAGAGTCTTGAAGTGAGGGCGTTCTTGAATCATCAGGGCAAGGATATCAAATGAGTTGTCGAGTGATCTCAGGAGGGTCTTGACGATTTCATGCTTGGTGATCTCAGTGGTGCCAAGTGCCTAAAGCTCATTTGTGATGTCAGTGAGACGATCGAATGTGTGATGTACATTCTCATTGTCATGTCTCTTGAAGCGATTGAAGAGATTGCGAAGGACACTGATCCTTTGATCTCTCTGGGTTGAGACACCTTCGTTGACCTTTGAGAGCCAGTCCCAGACTTCCTTTGACGTTTCCAGGGCACTTACACGACCATACTATCCTTTGGTCAGATGACCACAGATGATGTTCTTGGCCGTTGAATCCAATTGAATGAGCCTCTTGGCATCAGCAGGGGTGATACCTTCACCAGTCTTGGGAATGCAGTTCTTGACGACAAACCAGAGGTCCACGTCAATGGCTTCAAGGTGCATGCGCATCTTGTTCTTCCAGTAGGGATATTCGGTGCCATCGAAGACGGGGCATGCAGCGGAGACTTTGATTATCCCTGCAGTCGACATATCTAAAACTCCAGGTGGTTAAACCGAATCACACAGAACAAGGGAGTACCTTGCTCTGATACCAATTGAAAGTGCAGTATATCGACTAGAGGGGGGTGAATAGGAGATTTGTATGAAATGCTTCAAAACATGGTAGTTTCGAAGACAAAGGATGAATCCAATCATATTTGTATACAACGGAAAGTAGACTACACTAGACAAGCCATAGTCAGGTATTCAATGAAGTGAAAGCACGAAGACTAATGGCAGCTAGGCAGTAGGGATCAGGATGGAAGAAGGAATGAAGCCAAACAGAATAAGTAGTCACTCAGTGAAGTCAATCAGATAAGGCAGGCAGGCAAAGACTTCACAACATAAGACAGTAAGTAAAGGGAAGGAAAGGATAGAACCAGTAGCTCGGGGAAGACAGTGATTTGTTAGACCAGTTCCAGTTGCTGTGACAACTGTACGTCTGGTTAGGGAGGCTGAGATTCAACTCAGAAGACCGCATCTTCACCTTATTCCCCTTGAGCTAAGGACACCTAGTCCTCGCCCAATCACTCTGGTAAGTCTTCAAGGTAGACTTCCAAAGCTTCACAGACTTCGTTCACCGACGATCCACAATGACTCTTGGATGCTCAGAACACGACGCCTAACCGGCTGGAGGAAACACAGTCCTCAAGTGTAATAAGTCTTCAGGTCACACAGACAGAAAGACTTCAGTGATGCCAAATACTCTTTGGCTCTGGGTGTTTTGGCTTTGTCCTCGCAAGGATCTCTCTCTCAAATGCTTCAGAGGTGGGTTGCTCTCAAACGACAAAAGCCGTGCAATAAATCTGAGCAGCCACCAATTTATGGTGTAGGGGGTGGGCTATTTATATCCACTAGGCAACCCGACCTGATTTGTCCGAAGTGACCCTGGGTCACTAAGGAACTGACACATGTTCCAACGGTCAGATTTCAAATACTCACACGGCAACTTTACTTGGGCTGCAAGTAAAGCTGACTCATCCAGCTCTGGATAAGATTTGCTCTCATTGTCTTCGCTCGAAGACATAGGATTTGTTTGAGCATCACTTCAGTCACTCTGACTTAGTCCACTTGGACCCCACTTAACAATACGGTGGTTCCTATGACTCAACAAAGAAGAAAAGGAAACAACGAAACATCTAAGTCTTTGTGCTCCATAGTCTTCACACAATGTATTCTCTTGTCATAGTCTTCAATAAGATTATCTTCATATACCACCACTGTTGTCAATGTCTTCATACATTTTTAGGGGTCATCTCCGGTAGGTAAACCGAATCAATGAGGGACTACTACCTGTGTTATCCTGCAATTCTCACAAACACATTAGTCCCTCAACCAGGCTTGTCAACAATACTCCAAAACCAACTAGGGGTGGCACTAGATGCACTTACACATGTACATGCTTGCCATGCCCTTTGTTGCCATGAAGTGTTATTGTATCATGTTTTTTTATGTCAACTAAGTGCCATGTTGTTGTTTTTGGACAGCTTGTTGTTATATCTTGTTTCATGTGTATGTGTTGAACCGTTGCTCCGTTTTGAGCATGTCCTATATGAAAATTGTGTGTTTTTGCATGTAGATGCATAATAACATGTTATATACTTGTTTGGAGTGTGTTTCCTTGATGTTTGAATGCATCTTGCATCGTTGTCATGCTTAACTTGTTTTGCTCATATCTTCTAGGCCGTAGCTCCGAATTAAATGAACTTGACATGTAACTTGACTAGAATTTCGAGTAGATCATCATGGTGCATCTTAACTTGCTGTTTAACAACTTTAACTTAAGGTTTGTTCAGATCTGGACCAATTTCGAAATTTCCATATGAGGACTTACCGGAATTGTTATATTTTGTTTCCGGCCTCATTTAAACTTGTTGGGTTGTGTTGTTCTGGTATGCATCATCCCTTGCCATGTTTTGCATCATATAGACTTGTATTGCATCATACATGGTTGAGAATCTTGTCATGTTCTTGAGTGTTGTGTTTACCATGTTGTGTGCTTCTTCTCGCTAGTTCATATTCCAATGCGATCGTGAGGATTCGTTCGTCCACGCTTGGTTCATCTTTGTGGCCTCTTCTTCGTCTTCTTCATGGACTCGTTCTTCTTCCTTGCGGGATCTCAGGCAAGATGACCATCACCTTGGATACCTTTACTATCATTGCTATGCTAGTTGTCTCGATGCTATCGCTATATGTCGCGCTACCTATCTATTTGTCAGCCTCTCCTTGTTGCCATGAAACCTCTAACCTTTGGTACCTTCCCAGCAAACCATTGTTTGGCTATGTTACCCGCTCGCTCAGCCCCTCTTATAGCGTTGTTAGTTGCAGGTGAAGATGAAGATTGCTCCATGTTGGATCTTGGCTTGTTGGAATATCACAATATCTCTTAGATATATTAACATACATGTATACTTGTCAATGGGTAGAAGGCTTGGCCTTTTACTCGGTGTTTTATTCCACTCATGCCGCCTTAAGAACCAATAAACCGGCGTTATGTTCCTTTTGTTTTGCGTTCCTAACGCGGTTGGGTATATGGGGACCCCTTGACAGTTCATCTTTGAATAAAACTCCTCCAGCAAGGCCCAACTTTGGTTTTAATTTGCAACATAATAAAAACTTAATTAATTAATTAAATTGCAAAGAGAGTTAGCGCTACCCGAGGATTCTTCGACATACAGGGGGGCCAGTGCTGAAGGTGTTGGTCCCAAACGGGGGTGCTGCGGGGCCACCACGGGGAAACTCGAGGATTGGCTCCCGTAGGATTGCCCATCCGGTCATGGCCTGAGACGAGATACGCGCGGCTACTATCAGGGTGTCGGCACGCCAGGAGGTCTTGCTGGATTAGTTTTACCTTTGTCGAAATATCTTGAGCACGGGATTCCGAGAATACTCGGGTCTTCCTGTAATGCCCAGGATGGGACTATATCTCCTACGTGTCGAGGCACGACTTAAATATATAAGCCCATTCTGGAATGATCGCAAGTTTGGTACCTTTGCACAACTCATGTAAAAATGGGGATGGAAAACTGAAAAAATAGTTGGCTTACACTCGCCACGTCACACAAATTCAATACATGTTCAAACATCATTCAACTGAACATCACATCCCTTCTAAGGGTAAAATCCAAATGACAAGATACCAAACATAGCATTAAACCACAGGTCTGAATCGAATCCTAGTAGAAGCTCTACTGATCAATCGGATAGTTCACGTAGTAACGGCTATGCTCCTCGTCGTACTCCCAGTCTAGCTCAGTGCCATCACCAGTGTAGCTCACCATCGTACCTGCATCTGGTGTGTTGAAGTAACTGTGAGCCACAGAGGACTCAGCAATCCCGTTCCCGGGTAACATGACTATTTAAGCCTTGGGTGTGGAACAAGGCTGAAGAAAGAATAAGTGTCTGCAGTAGCAACTAGCACTTGCTTACGCAAAAGAGAGCGAGAAGAGAAGGTGCCTCGGTCGAGAGATGATCACTAAATGATCCTAAACTAACCAAGTCAAGCATAACCCCACTGTGTTCACTTCCCGAATCCCTTTCGGAAAATGACCGTCACGGTACACACGCTGGTAGTGTATTGTAACATGGTGTCAAGTTTTCTACAACCGGATATTAACAAGCTCCCATCTGCCACATAACCGCGGGCACGGCTTTCGAAAGTTCATAACCCTGCAGGGGTGTTCCAACTTGGCCCATGACAAGCCCACGATCCGCGGAGTCGCAACTCCAAAGGTGGGAAGACCCGAGTATTCTCGGAATCCCGTGCTCAAGATACTCCGAACTAAGGTAAGGCTAATCCAGCAAATCCTCCCGGCGTGCCGACACCCTAACAATAGCCGTGCGTATCCAGTCTAAGGCCATGACCGGATGAGCGATTCTACAGGTTTATATCAATCCTCGAGTTTCCTCGTGGTGACCCCGCAGAACCCCCGGTTTGGACCAACACTCATGAGGAGCACTGGCCCGGGGTTGTTGATTAAGAACTCGGGTTTGCAAGACCCTATGCAAGTTTTATTAGTTATTAGGCAAATAGTACCAATGTTGGGACTTGCTGGAAAAGACTTAGCACTTAGCGGTTTATCGAGGGGGTCCCATAACCCCAAACGTGTGAGGAACGCATAATCAAGGAACATAACACCGGTTTATACGGTTCCTAGCGGCATGAGTGGAACAAAACACCAAGCAAAAGGCTTAGCCTTCCACCCATTGCCAATATATAGATGATTTCATTTAATAACTAATATAGTGTGATATCCCAACAAGCTTCAACAAGAAGCAAGAATCTTCAATCTTCACCTGCAACTACCAACGCTATAAGAGGGGCTGAGCGAAGCCTACGTATAGCCAATCAATGGTTTGCATAGGTAGGGTGGTTAGACAGGATCATGGTTACAATAGGAGGCTGACAGGGAAAACATGGGCATCGAGGCAAAACTATAGATCGAGACTTCTAGCAATAGGCAAATATAGTAATGTTATCGAGGTTCGGTCATCTTGCCAGTTGAGTTGTCTATGGGATCGTAAGAAAGCTCCTCGTTCTCAACCTCGGTAGTAACCTCGTTCTCGTACTCGTACTCAGCTCCCGGCTCTACTCAACACAAATACACAAGGCACGAAATCAACAAGATGCAATGCGCACACAAAATATGCTGGATGCATGACTGATGCACTATGGGAGCACAAGGAGCATGACAATATGCGATCAAGCAAAATGTTTCAAAACATGATAACAATAGGATATTATGAATCTACATGAAAAATCACTTAAGTTTCATATAGGACTTGCTCAAATCGGAGCTACGGGCTAAAAGTTACACACAAAACAATAAACATGCGAAAGCTGAAAATTACAGCCACATCGCAACTTCGGGGCAGGAAATAATTAAGCTACAGCACTCAAACATCATGGGGAAGAGTATGGACATAAACTAGACATATCCTCCAGCAAATAAGTCCATTGGAGCACCCCACAAGGAGCCATGGATCAATAGCAACAAGCTATGACATATTGAACTTGACAACAAATCCTGACAGCAGTATTTTATTGCAACTTGGGAGCAAAATTTAAATATGCTACAGCCTCTCAAATAAGCATGTGAGAGCATGAATGGATAGCCAACAATATATACTACAAGGAATCATCAAGAGTCACCCCAAAACTATCATGGATTTGCCTAGAATAACAAGCAAACATGGCATCTGGAAGTTACAGATTCCAGACTTAGTGAAATTTCACTAAGTGTTAAAACAGCAGTTTCATCATGGCATCTTTGAGAGCAAGTTTAAGTCACCTCAAATAATATCAAGACAAGTGGTAAGCACCACAGCAAAGTACACATGATGGTGAAACTAAAACATCTAAGCATGCATCATGGGGACAATCACAATGATAGCAATGAGCTCCTCAAAATGGCATCTCATAACAAGTTTAATAACTAAACAGCCACATAGCACTTTGCAACGGAGATAAATATGGCAAGATTAATTCTATCATGCAAGTCTAAGCAATTAACATGTAGAGCATGACAAGACGAACACGTGGACATATCATTTGCCTCATTTGGATAAACATGCAAAAAGTTATCACCTTGCAAAGATGGCATGAAAATATCAACTAACAGCAGTTTATAACAATATGCACTCTTGCAACAGATTTTTAAGCATCTAGATGATCTCAAACATGTATGGCATAATGGAACAAAATGTAGTACATGTCTCCACAAACAATTTGCCATATCATTCACTCAAATCGGACCATCACACAAAAAGTTATCACCGATTGAAAACACCACCAAAAACTAGAAGATCTGCAGACTTAGCAGGAAGAGAGGCTACCTCCGGGTCAACAAAAGTCAACGCGGGTGGCGGGCTGACGGATCGGCCGGATCGGACCCGCGGGGAAGCGGATCGGGCGAAGGTCGGAGCAGATCGGGCGCGGGGACACGGGGATCGGGCTAATGGGTCCCGAACTGGGCTCGTTAGGGTTGGAAGAAGGCGGCGCCAATCGGATCGAGTGGAGCCTCTGGCTCCCTCGACGAGGACACGGCGGCGGATCGCGCTGAGCGGGGGTGGGCCGGCCCAGCGGTCGGGCGGCTGGCTCCTGGCCTCGAAGACTCGGGCGCCTGGACGGGCCGGCTGGGAGGCCCGAGCTGGCACGGCCCGTGGCTGGCGAGGCGGAGGCCTTCGGGCGATCGAGGGTTGGCCTTCGGGCCGACGAGGCGGGATCCAGGACCGCTAGCGGCGCTGGAGCGGCGACGGGATCGGGATCGGGGTCGGGGCCTCCCCGATCTGAATCCAGGCGGCGGCGGGATCGAGTGGCCTGAGGCCTCGGTCGACGAGGGGAGAAGCTAGGGCCGGTGGAGGGTGGCGCGGCGCCGGTGGTGAGGGGCCGAGAGGCCGGACGGCGGCGGCGTGGAGAAGGTCCGGCCGGCGAAGGTGCTCCGGCGAGGTCCGGCGGGCGGCGGCTGGACCTCCGGCGAGCTACTCCGGCGGGGCTCCGGCGAGCTCCGGCCGGAGTGGAGGGAGGAGGCTGGAGGAAGAAGAAGGTGGCTAGGGTTGTTTATTAGGGCAAAAAAATTGGGGAAGTGGACAAATATATAGGCACAAGGAGCTAGGGTTGTCCAAATGAGGTGTGGTTTTCGGCCACGCGATCAGAATTGGATGGCCTAGATGAAGGGAGGGGTTTGGGCTGGTTTGGTGGGCTGTTGGAGGGGTGTCTTGGGCCTCAAAGTGGAGGCACTTTGAGCCCACGAGAATAACTGTTGTAGCGCCAAACGAACCCCTAACGCGACGAGATTTGACAGGCGGGTTACACACACCAAAACAACAACACACGACAAGTCTCGCGCCAAACCGGTAACGTTACACGGCCAAACACCAAAGTAGGCCTCGGGGACGCCACGGACACGTGAGGGAGCTCCGGAATGCGAAACGGACAACGGGAAGGAATGCGTGGAACCGGATGCAAACGACAACACAAATGCAATGCGATGCACATGACTACATGATATGAATGAATGCCACACACGCACACAACAAAACGACGAAAACCCGAAAGACAAAGAACCCTGAATGTAAGTGATGAAGCCAGAGATATTATATATTGCCCAAAAGGGAAAGTATTACATCCGGGGCATTACAAACTCTCCTCCACTACAAAAAGATCTCGTCCCGAGATCTAGGACTGGAAAAAGGAAGGGTACTCGGAACGAAGATGATCTTCTCGTTCCCACGTAGCTTCTCGGTCGGTATGGTGTGACCACTTGACTTTCAAGAATTTGATGGACTTGTTGCGGGTCTTGCGCTCGGTTTCTTCGAGAATAGCAACTGGGTGCTCTCGGTAAGACAAATCTTGTTGAAGATCAATCTCTTCAAACGGAATCATGCGTTCAGGACTCTTGAAGCACTTGCGGAGTTGAGACACATGAAACACATCATGAACATTGGCGAAGTTGGAAGGGAGCTCAAGTTGATATGCTAGATCGCCTCTTTTGCCAAAGATCTTGAAAGGCCCGACGTATCTAGGAGCAAGCTTTCCTTTGATACCGAATCTTTGGGTGCCTTTCATCGGAGAAACACGGAGATAGACATGATCCCCAATGTCGAACGCCAAGTCACGATGCTTGCCATCATAGTAGCTCTTCTGACGCGACTGAGCGGCCTTGAGATTCTCACGTATGACTTTGCACATTTCTTCGGCTTCTGAGATCAAGTCATTGCCAAGAAGTTGACGTTCGCCTATCTCAGACCAGTTGAGAGGGGTGCGGCACTTTCTGCCATAGAGGATTTCAAACGGAGCTTTGCCTGCACTTGCTTGAAAGTTGTTGTTGTAAGAGAACTCGGCAAATGGAAGGCAATCTTCCCATTTCATGCCAAAAGATATGACACAGGCTCTGAGCATGTCTTCTAGAATCTGATTCACTCTTTCGACTTGACCACTAGTCTGAGGGTGAAATGCAGTGCTGAACCTGATCTTAGTGCCCATGGAAGACTGAAAGGAGTCCCAGAACTTTGAAGTGAACAAACTTCCACGGTCTGAGGAGATAACTTGAGGAATGCCATGTAAGGACACAATTCTGGAAGTGTACAACTCTGCCAATTGAGCTACATTGATGGATTCTTTGACTGGAAGGAAGTGAGCGACTTTGGTAAGCTTGTCAATCACCACGAAGATTGAATCATTCCCTCTCTTGGACTTCGGAAAGCCAGTGACGAAATCCATTTCAATGTGGTCGAATTTCCACTCGGGAATGGGAAGAGGTTGGAGAAGACCGGCTGGACGTTGATGCTCTGCCTTCACTCTTCTGCAGACATCACATTCATTCACGAATTGGGCAATCTCCCTTTTCATGCGTGTCCACCAGTAAGATTGCTTGAGGTCTTGGTACATCTTGGAACTGCCAGGATGAATGGAAAGGAGAGAATCATGTGCTTCTTCCATTATGAGCTTCCTGAGATCACCTTTGGGAACAACAAGTCTGTCCTCAAAGAACAAGGTATCTCTCTCATCAATGCGATAGCACTTGTATTTTGGAGTACACTTTGCAATACCATGTTTCACTTTCTGCACCATAGCATCACTGAGTTGGGCCTCACGGACCTGATCTTCCAAGGTAGGAGCAACTTGAAGATTTGCAAGAAAACCCTGCGGAACAACTTGGAGGTTGAGCTTCCTGAATGCTTCACAAAGCTCAGGCTGGAACGGCTTGATAAGAAGGCTGTTGCAATATGCCTTTCTGCTCAAAGCATCTGCAATCACATTCGCCTTGCCAGGAGTGTATTCGATGCTGGGATCATACTCTTGGATCATTTCGACCCAACGAGTCTGGCGGAGGTTCAAATTCGGCTGTGTGAAGATGTACTTCAAGCTCTTGTGATCGGTGAAGATGTCGACTTTTCTGCCCAACAACAGATGTATCCACGTAATCAAAGCATGTACCACAGCTGCTAGTTCAAGATCATGTGTGGGGTAGTTCTTCTCACTTGGCTTCAGCTTACGAGAAGTGTAAGCCACAATTCTCTTGTCCTGCATAAGCACACCACCAAGACCTTGAAGAGAAGCATCACAGAATACTTCGTAGGGCTTGGACTCATCTGGAGGAGTTAGAACTGGAGCAGAGACGAGCTTTTCTTTGAGAGTTTTGAATGCCACTTCACACTCTGGAGACCAGTAGTACTTGACATTCTTCTGCAGCAAGTTGGAGAGAGGCTTGGCAATCTTGGAGAAGTTCTCAACGAACCTTCTGCAATAGCTGGCAAGACCAAGAAAGCTTCGAAGTTGCTTGACGTTCTGAGGAGCTTCCCAGTTGACAATTGCTTCAACTTTCTCGGGGTTTACCGCAATACCGTCAGCAGAGATGATATGGCCCAGGTACAAGACCTTATCGAGCCAAAATTCGCACTTGGAGAACTTGGCATAGCACTTATGTTCACGGAGTCTGTCGAGAACGAGACGGAGGTGCTTTTCGTGATCTTCTTCATTCTTGGAAAATACCAAAATGTCATCCAGATACACAAGCACAAACTCGCTGGTGTAGGGGTTGAAAATGTAGTGCATCATTCTCGAGAAGGTAGGTGGATCATTAGCGAGACCAAAGGACATGACTGTATACTCATATGAGCCATAACTTGTTCTGAAGGCAGTCTTGGGGATGTCTTCCTCGCGAATGCGAATTTGGTGATAGCCCATTCGGAGATCGAGCTTAGAGAACACTTTAGCTCCTTTGAGCTGCTCGAACAGTTTGTTGATGTTGGGGAGCGAATACTTGTTCTTTATTGTCTTCTTGTTCAATGGCCGGTAATCGATGCAGAGACGCTCCGTGCCATCCTTCTTCTTGACAAATAAGACACCACAGCCCCAAGGAGACGTACTAGGCCTGATCAGACCCATACGCTCCTGTTCATCAAGCTGCTTCTTCAACTCCTTCAACTCTTCAGGAGAGAGCTTGTACGGACGCCGGCATGCTGGCTCAGTACCCGGCTCGAGTTCAATGACGAATTCCACCTTACGGTGTGAAGGCATGCCTGGAAGTTCTTCAGGAAAGACGTCTTGGTATTCGTTAACCACCGGAATTTGAGATATGGCATTCATCTCACCCTTGTCATTGAGAGAGAAAAGCCTGATTGTGTTATCCCTAGAGGCGAAGATAATCACATCATCATCGGAATGAGTAATCTTGACTTCCTTCTGTGCACAGTCAATTTGAGCATCATGCTGAGAAAGCCAATCCATTCCGAGGATAAGGTCAATGTCAAAATTACCGAGAACCATCGGATTGGCCAGAAAGCGATAATCACCCATGTGAATAGTTACATTCGGAGCATACAAGCTAGAATGCATCTGCTTAGCCAGAGAAGAAATTGCCAATTGCCTTGGTAAAGCTGATGTGATCACGCTATGCTTGGATGCAAATGGGTATGACATGAAAGAATGTGAAGCACCCGAATCAAATAACACTTTTGTAGGAAAAGAGTTCACTGGAAGGTTACCCAAAATCACATCAGAAGAATTCTCCGCTTGCGCTGCATTCATCAAATTCACCCTTGCAGACTTTGGATCATGCTTGACAATAGCGGTACCGACAGGTGGAGGAGGCGGAAGGCGCCTCGGGTTGTTGCACTTGTTGGAATAATGACCCTTCTGGCCACACTTGTAGCAAGTCACCTCAAAAAGTGGACGAGTAGGAGGAGCACTTAGTCTTGGAGCTTGGAACTGTTGCTTGGACTGCTTGTTGGAGTTGGGTGGGTGGGAGAAACCACGACCACCAGCATTCTTGTTGTTGTTGGAGTTGTTGTTGTAAGGAGCTCGGATCACTTGAGGAGGAGGAAGCCAGAATTTCTGTTGTTTCGCGACGACTTGAGAAGATGAGGAGGAGTGAACAGCATCTCGAATCCTCTTTTTGGAAGCCTCCATCTTGAGCTGGGCTGCCTCTTGCTTAAGCGCCATGTTATAGAATTTGTCAAACTCATCAGGCTCGAACAAGGTGAGAGCAAGTTGAAGTTCATCTTTCAGACCTCCGCGGAACTGATAGATCTTGCTCTTGGCATCTGGTATGTCTTGCTTAGCATATCGGGCAAGATTTTGGAACTTGACATTATACTGGTAGACAGTCATAGAGCCTTGCTTCAGGTTGCGGAATTGCTCACGCATACCCTCGATGACACTTGTTGGAATGTGGTGAGAGCGAAAGTCCTTGCAGAAATCCTCCCAAGAGATCACATGCCCTGGCCTGGAGTCTTTGTACTACTGCCACCAGTCAGCTGCTTGGTCCTTGAGTTGGAAGGCTGCAAACTTCACATAGTACTCTTCCCTCACGTTACTGCACTCAAAATGCTTCTTGATATCGGTTAACCAATCTTCAGCATCGAGAGGGTCGACACAGTAACTGAAAGCCTTTGGATTATTGGCCAAGAACTGGTTGAGAGTAGCATGGTGTTGTTGGTTGAAGAGATTGCCTTGATTACCCTAAGCACCCTGATTAGCTTGATTAGCTTGCATCTGTTGCATCATCTGCATCAACATCTGGGTGTTCTGATTTGTAGTCTGCATAATCACTCTCCAAACCTCAGACGGAGGAGGAGGGGAAGGAGGACGATCTGGGACCTCTTCACCCTCTGGGTTAGCGTTGGGAACTCGTTTCGGAGCCATCCTGAAAGAGATGACCACGAATCAGCAATTTGATTGAAAGAAGGTATAAGCTGAAACAACGGATTGAAATGCAACATAGTCTTCACAAGAATCATTCGAACAAGAGGAACGAATGAAATTCTCGGTTTAATGATAACAACAATCTTCACGAGAAACCACATAGGGGACAAAAGGTAAATAAGAAAAACAACAAGGTACAGATGGAAACAAACACAAGATAGGAGCTTCGTTCTAACATCTTTGTGCTGAAAGCTTATGAACGCGTTACGAAAGGGTTTTGCAATCCCCGGATCAGCATAGCCAAGGACCCTTTAAGATGCAACTCCCGATCGGAACATCGGCCATAAACCACTTCACTCAATGTAGAACCCCAAACTCGCTAACCTGCATTCGTTGGAAGAATGCCTACGATCTACTGGATAAACCCACCTATTAATTTCCAAAAGTTTCCAGTTATGCAATCAGGTGTTGGGGATACAGGGGAAGCACCGCGCAATCAACTCTAAACCTACATCCAGCTGTATCCATCCTTCAACACATAACCAGTCTTTCTCGGAAACCGTCTACCTCAGACCTTCGAAAAGCATCCACTATACCAAGCTATGGCAATACTCCCGAACTACCTCCCCAGTACTGGGTGATGTCGGGGTTATCTTGCCACTAACCGTATAGGAGAGATTTTCGATGTCGGCCGTCGTAAGTATTTAGTACTGCCGCGATATGCTTGTGACGACAATACCCCGAAGCTCAACTCCCCGGGACACTGCCACAACCCCTAATGTCAGGACGCATCGAGAACAATATTCTCGTCACAAGAACATCGAAACAATCCCACAATACTCGCGAGATTCCTAAAAAATTTGGTGCAATTTTTGAAAGTAGAAGAGGCAAGAGTTGTCGTCAGGAGTCCTCACCCGAGAGAAAGGGGATGAGAAGCACAAGAAATCCTACTCTCCGATATAAATATAGGACTCAAAATATTTTCAGTGTGTGCCTAGACTCGACCGTCAACGATTCGATCAATCAGTGGGGGCTTCTAGGTCGGAGAAGGCTCTGAATACCAACTTGTAATGCCCAGGATGGGACTATATCTCCTACGTGTCGAGGCACGACTTAAAGATATAAGCCCATTCTGGAATGATCGCAAGTTTGGTACCTTTGCACAACTCATGTAAAAATGGGGATGGAAAACTGAAAAGATAGTTGGCTTACACTCGCCACGTCACACAAATTCATTACATGTTCAAACATCATTCAACTGAACATCACAGCCCTTCTAAGGGTAAAATCCAAATGACAAGATACCAAACATAGCATTAAACCACAGGTCTGAATTGAATCCTAGTAGAAGCTCTACTGATCAACCGGATAGTTCACGTAGTAACGGCTACGCTCCTCGTCGTACTCCCAGTCTAGCTCAGTGCCATCACTAGTGTAGCTCACCATCGTACCTGCATCTGGTGTGTTGAAGTAACTGTGAGCCACAAAGGACTCAGCAATCCCGTTCCCGGGTAACATGACTATTTAAGCCTTGGGTGCGGAACAAGGCTGAAGAAAGAAGAAGTGTCTGCAGCAGCAACTAGCACTAGCTTACTGATAACCCTCAACCGTAAGGGATCGAGATAGTCTTCGCGGGTAAGAATAACCCAATTTATTGATTCGACACACGGGGAGCCAAAGAGTATTTATAAGCTTTGACAGTTGAGTTGTCAATTCAACCGCACCTGAAATATACTTACTTGCAACAAAAGATAAATGGTAGCAGTGATATGATAGTGATGATAATGATAGTAAAAGTAAATAGCAAAAGTAAATAGTAAAGGTAAATGGCAAAAGTAGCAACTAGTGACAAGCAGGATTTAAAACACTGTAGGCTAGGGAGATGGATGGTTGGGCGCTGCATGGATGACATATATCATGATTCTAACTTGGGGCACGGCACACGGAAAAGTAATGATCATCTAGGCAAATATCAAACATTAGGCATGTATCCCGTAGGTAGTTGTGCGTTCTTGCAATAAGAACTTGCACAACATCTTTTGTCCTACCATCCCGCTACGAACGGGGCCAAAAGGAACTTATGGAGATTAAGGTGCTCCTGTCAAAGAGCACCGGAACAAAGCAATGAACTCAATGGATACATGTAATCCTCAAACTACGGACCATCCCCTTTGGTGTCCCAAGCTATCACTTTTGGGATCGCCGGTTCCGAACCGTAACAGGTGCAAACAACTCATAGATAGGATCAAGAACACAAATATATTCATGCAAACACATATGGTTCAGATCTGAAATCATGGCACTCGGGCCCTAAGTGTCAAGCATTAAGAATAACAAGTTGAAGCAAAGATGATAAACACCATAGTAGAAGATAGGCAACATGCCCCCAACGATCTGACAAACTATTACATGATCTAACTCATCCAATCCCTACCATCCCCTTCGCCTACAGCAGGGGATTACTCACACATGGAAGGAGAAGTCATGGAGGGATGATGGAGTGGTGATGATGACAACGATGGCGAAGATCTCCCCTCTCCGAGGTCAATTCAGCCTCCAGATTAGCCCTCCCGAAGAAGAACAGAGGGTGGCGGCGGCTCCGCGACGAAAACTATGGAAAGAACTTCTGATCTGGGATTTATCCGTCACGAGCTAAAATACGGGTCGAAGTAGGGCACCAGGGGAGGTGGGGCCCACCCAGGCGACCCCCCGGCGCGGCCAGGGGCTGGGCCGCGCCACCAGGGCGCCTGGGCACCCCCTGGCCCCCCTCTGTCCCCACTTCTGGCTCCGGGTTCCTTCGGGTGCGTGGATTTTCTGTGATTTTTCATGGATTTTTCTGAGATACCTAAAAATCCGTTTTCCTGCACACAATAAAACCATACAGGCAGCTCTGCTGAAAACAGCGTCAGTCCGGGTTAGTTTAGTTCAAATCATGCAAGAATGAGGTCAAAACAATATCAAAAGTGTTTGGAAAAGTAGATACGTTTGAGACGTATCAACTCCCCCAAGCTTAGCATATTTCTTGTCCTCAAGCAATTCAGTTCAACGAACTGGACGCGATAAAGAAAACTTTGACAAACTCTTTTGCTTCATTAAGTGTATATAAGCATGTACTACGAAAAGAGTCTAGCAAGTATTGAAACAGTACTATGAGGACAATGCACGGAGCAATCCCTCTTTCAAGTGACCAATCACAAATACCTAAAAGTAAATAATATATTACTGAAAATCAAGACAAGATCACATTGCACATAGCTTGAGCATATTAGGGTGGTATCTCGCTAGCCTCCATGAGTGAAGCAAAACATAAATGCAGAAACTCCTCCAGAGTTTTAAAGGAGACTAGAACTAAGAATTTCAGAATAGATAATATCACAAGCATGCAGAAGACAATGTAATACTTTGGGACAATGCACATTACACTCAGAATGACAATTATGCTCTCCTAGTTGGTGCTTTGAAGAAAGAAGGTGGAGACTCTCGAACCGTGGCTTTTGTTGGCAAGGTTGAAAACCCGTGGTCGGAAACAAAAACTAAACATGTACCAGAGCTCTTGGTTTTAAAAACAGAGGTAAAAACATTTTTGAGAGGTGCATATTTCGTCAACGAATGCTAGCAGATAACTCAATCACTTCTTGAGCTGGACAAGTCTCGAGGAACGGCTCCCGCATGAGGACGATCACATCCTCTTAATCTCCTTTGTTAATCACTGCCAAAGTTTTCTGATTTCTCATGAATAAAGCGTGAAGGAGGGTTTGTTTGTTGTATTATCTTTTATGAGTTGGGCGCACTCTATGCCAGTTCCTTATCATATTAGGGGTTTGCACATTAGACATGCAATCCAGGGGTGAAACTTGTCCAACTTAAAAAGATCATGAATTAACTACTACTTCCTCATGAGCTAAAACAGAGTCACAAAAAGAGAAATGCTTTTGATTAATTTCGAGATGGTACACGAAAGTCTTCGTTAGGAATGGCAGGTAAATACCATGTATAGGAAGGTATGGTGGACTCATATGGCATAACAGGTTTTTAAGGATTTTGGATGCACAAGCAGTCAGTCCGCTTAGTACAGGTGGAGGTCAGCAAAAGACTGGGAAGCGACCAACTAGAGAGCAATAACGGCCATAATCATGCAGAGCAACAAAGCAACATTGAATCGGGCATGAAAGTGATATAACTATTCTAAAACTCAAAGATCATCAAGGCAGAGCAAACTTTTTAGTCTCAAACATGTGTAAGCATGTGCCAAGTCAATCCAAAAAATCTCTAAAGGGAAATACCACCTTAGTATACCGAACTATGAACAATGCAATGCATGTAGATCATTTCAATAACACATTATATACTCTAGTTATTCGAGACTAGCCACAAGGAAAGCATGAACCACTGGGAGAGCATTGTAAACATAGCACTATGTCGCTACAAGCTGGTCTCTAGATCATAAGTACAGGCATATGTACAAAAGTAGAAACAAGAAGAGTTCATACCGGTCTTCCTTGTTTCTCCCCTTCAGTTGATCTTCATCATTACTGCCTCGTCACTTGCACGATCGAACGTAGGAAATATAATTAAATGTCATCACGGACTCGAGCTGAACTCTGAAAACAAAGCAAACTAAAGAGAAAAGGAAATCTTTTTGGATTATTTCAAAGGTTGAACGAAAGCAAAAGAAAGAGAAAATCTTTTTGTTGTTTTTGCAAAGAGAGAAATAAAGAAGAACGGGCAAAAACTTCGAAAAGATAAGGCGAATAAAATGGATAATACAATGGAAAAGTGAGAGGGGCACGTACTCCCCCAAGCTTAGGCTTTTGGCCTAAGTTGGTAGCAGCTGCCCCCAGGAGCCTCCTGCTCCAGGGGTATGGTGGTGAGACCAAGGGTCGTAGAAGGATGCTGGCGCGTATACCGAACTCCTCGAAGTCTCCCACGAGGAAGGGTCCGTACGCCAAGCAGAGGAAGACCCTTCACCAAACTCGGTGGCGGTTTCTTCCTGAAAAGGTGGTAACTCACCGTGCTCCTCCTCGTCGGGCACAACCCCCTTCATGGGGTTATGAAACCGATGCTGGACCATGAACTCATCGAACTGGACAACATCAAAGGACCATCCATTCCTGCGAGAAAAATCAAACAAAAGAGGTGCAGATAGACGGATCTCGCGTTCCGCGGTAGTTCCGAAACGCAAGATATAAACAAGATTATCCAGCTCAGAAGCCATGGTAACAAACTTATGCCTTTTCATAGCAGCAAGATCAAAGCTTAAATAAGTGAAAGGATTATCATCAGGGTGTGGGGTGCCTCCAAGATGTTCTAAGATAAGTGTGGCATAAATGCCACTATATAAGTCCCCCTTGTTACCATTCATAGCAAGGCGTCGAGCAATTAAGGCACCCATATTATAATCAGACCTCCCTGAGAGGGCTGCTGCCAGGATAGCAATATCCGGAGCAGAAATGCTGCTTGTGTTGTCACGAGCTAACACCCCTCTAGCAACATAATATGCAAAATACCTGAGGTGAGGAAATAAGATGCTGGAGATCTTCGACCGATGAATATCCCTTGTACCCATGCTGCAGAGAGAGTTGATGACGGTTTTCAGCTCGGAGGGCTGAGTGGCCATCCTAGCCGTCCTCCCAACGTTTGGCACACCTATTATTTCACAAAACTTTCCCAAAGTCATGGTGATAAGATCATTGTAAATTTTAAACTCAATAGCACGTGAATCAGGATTATATCTAAAACTGTTAATGAAACTGGAGGTGAGTTTTTGATATTGAGTAACACGGCACGTGACGAGCCGTGTCAAACCTGCATTAGCACAAAGATTATAAAACTCATCCTTGATTCCCGCAGCTTCAAGGAATTCATCACATGGAAACGTCATCGCACGTGCTGGTCTCGTGTCTTCCAGCAACTCCAGGGGCACATGATATTCATTATAGCTCACCCTAGCAGTCGAGGGTGAAGCTGCGGCTCTAGTAACTCGATTGGAGTGTGCGGGCCTCCTCTTCTCAAGCCACCCTTTTGCCCTTCCTAACAAACTCATTTCTGAAATTTTTGGCAATTTACAAAAACGAGGATTAAAACAAGGTGAGTTAAGGCAAACTACTCAACTCACTTGCCCAAGGCATAAACTTGCATCAAAACTTGGAAAATAACTTTCTACACATGCATGCAAGCTCATCTATACAACACCAAGAACTACTAAATACTCACAAATGAAGCCACCAATCAGAAATCTAATTGGAGGGGTGGAGGAGTCACATACCAGGGAGTATTTGTTCAAAATCTCAGCTCAAATGGTGGGCTGTAGAGAGAGATCGAAGAATCGCCTCCAAGAACAGCAAGAACACAAGAACAAGTGCAGAACTCGCGTTTTTGGAGAAAAAGAGAGAGGGAGGGAGAAGACATACCTGGAGGGGGGCCATGTGGGCCCCAGGCGCCCTGTGGGCGCGTCCAGGGGCTGGGCCGCGCCAGCTGGCCGCCTGGGCCACTGGTGGGTCCCCCTGGCTGGCCCCAGGTCCCTCTGGGTCACTCCCGACATGGAAATTTTTATTATAATTTTTCTGGAATTTTTCTGAAAACTTCACTGTTGAAAATTTTTCGAAGTTCAAAAAGCTGCGAAACTCTCTGAAAACTTGAAGCAGTTAGTAGTATTGTGAAGCTTCAAAACATAAACACTTGGTACAGCAAGTAGAACAAGAACTAAAATAAGCGAAAACATAACAAGCACAACTTTTTATCTATATAAAACTTGTTTACTAGTAAGGTTGATCAAGTCTTACCAACAAACAGGCGATATATAGAGCAAAAAGTCTCACCTCTTACGAACTAATCACTGAACCTTTACCTTGATGGACATTGTCCCCACCATGATAGTTTTGTATTTGTGAGGCACATGTAGTGGACAATCCCATTCTCCAATTTTCACGGTCTTGATATTTTCTATAGAGTTGAGGCCATGCCTCCTGTCGATCTTCTTTGGAAAATATACCGTGTGTTCTTTATCATTTACGTTGAAGGTAACCTTCCCTTTATTGCAATCAATAATAGCACCTGCGGTGTTAAGAAAAGGTCTACCAAGAATAATGGACATGCTCCCATCCTCGGGCATGTCAAGCACAACAAAATCAGTAAGAATCAAACAATTAGCAACTTCTACGGGAACATACTCACAAATACCTATCGGGACGGCGTTTGACTTGTCAGCCATCTGAAGGGAGATATCTGTAGGAATTAGTTTCTCTAAACAAAGCCTCTCGTAAAGAGAGAGAGGCATAACACTCACTCCTGCTCCAAGATCACATAAAGCAGTTTTGACATAATTATTCTTTATGGAGCAAGGAATGGTGGGTATACCTGGATCACCGAGCTTCTCAGGAATCTTGCCACTGAAAGAGTAGTTAGCAAGCATAGTAGATATTGCTTCGTTAGGAACTTTTCTTTTATTAGTGACAATATCTTTCATATATTTTGAATAAGGAGGTAACTTAATAGCTTCAGTCAAAGGAATTTGAAGAAAAAGAGGTTTAATCCACTCACAAAACTTATTGTAATGCTCTTCTTCTTTGGATTTGATGGACTTACCTGGAAAGGGCATGGGTTTCTGCACCCATGGTTCTCTTTCCTTCCCATGTTTTCTTGCGATGAAGTCTTCTTTAGTGTATCTCTTACGTTTGTCAGGTGCTTCTTCTTCTCGAACTTCAGGCGGATCATTCTTCTCATTATCCTTACCTTCAGGTTCAGCACCGTCTTCAGTCTCAGCATCGGAGATAGATACACTGTTGGGATCAACAGCTGGCTCTTCGTCTGCAATAGAATCATTAGAATTGTCATTCTCCTTATGTTTCTTCTTCTTCTTTGGAGAGCCAACAATTTCTTCTTCCTGCATTTGAGAATCTTGCTCGATTCTCTTCGGATGCCCCTCTGGATAGAGAGGATCTTGAGTGCTAGTTCCTCCTCGGGTCTTAATCCCGAAAGCCTGCAAATTATCTTGTTTGGCATTGTTAGCAAGCAAATCTTTTTGCACATTAGAAATTTGGTCAAGCTGAGTTTTAACCATATGAAAATGCTTCACAAGACATTGAACATCATTAACTGTTCTACCTAGAACATCAAGCAAACTTTTGATAGCAAGGGAATTATCATGCAACTGACTTTCTATCCTCTCATTAAAATGATTTAGTTTCATAATAAAATTATCAAACTCATCTAAACATTGGTCAGGAGGCTTACCATGAGGGATGTCACTTGCGTTGAAATCTAAAAGAGAGTGTACCTCTACCATAGGAGGGTGAGTGGTAGGCTCACACAGCTTCTCAATAGGGGGTAGATTCTTCACGTCTTCAGCTTTAATACCTTTCTCTTTAATAGACTTCTTTGCTTCCCGCATATCTTCGGGGCTTAGAACAAACATGCCCCTCTTCTTTGGTGGTGGAGGTGGTTCAGGGACGGACCAATCTTCAAGATTTTTGGCAATCCTGCCCATCAAATCTTCTGCATCGTCCGGTGTCCTTTTCCTGAAAACACAACCAGCACAACTATCCAAATAGGACCTGGATTCATCAGTTAGACCAGCATAGAATATATCGATTAATTCGTTCTTAGGGACTTCATGTCCCGGTCTAGCCCGAATCAGACCGCAGTACCTTCCCCAAGCTTTAGGGAGGGACTCATCCTGTAACTGTTTAAAGTTATAAATTCTTTGTAAAGCAGCATGTTGCATGTGAGCAGGAAAGTACTTATCAACAAAAGAGTGAGCTAAGTCTTGAGGACCCTTAATGGAACCGCACGGAAGTGAATCATACCATGCTTTAGCACCTTCCTTCAAGGAGAAAGGAAGAAGCTTGGTCACATACAAGTATCGTATCTTCTCATCTGTGGTAAACAGGCCACCCAACTCACCGAGTTTTGTTAGGTGTGCAATAGCATCATCATTTTCTCTGCCATAAAAGGGGCAGCTTCAACCATAGGTATAAGTGAAAGGTCAACAAAGAAATCATAATCAGGATCATCAATGCATATAGGAGATGTGGCAAATTCAGGATCAGGAACGGTTTTGTTCTTCAAAGAGTGTTTTTCAAACAGTTTCTTAATAACTTCAGGGTCAGAGCCAGAAAACTCTGTCAGTTCCCTGCATAAATCTTCATCAAGCATATAGTAATCATCATCAAGGAGTCTCTCCTTGAGTTTACTCAAATCAGGATAATCATAAGTTTCACCAATAGGGTAGCGAGTAACAGGAATTTCAATTCCAGACTTTTTAGCAGCAGCAGCGATCTGTTTCTCAAGAGCATAACCAAGTGAACTAATATCATCAACAGTAGTAGAAGCATCATCAAGAGTATCGGACATAGTAACAGATTTAGTAGGAGCATCATGTGGTGGTGGTGAGGCAAACTTACTCATAACAGAAGGTGAATCAAGTGTGGCACTAGTGCTTAGAACAGTACCTCTTCTTGTAGTTGATAGTAAGACCGGAACCTTGGGGTCTCCTTTCTTACCCATAGCGGATGAAGTGCAGCAGGTAGGATACTTCAAGTAGACTTGTAAATATTGCTATGCTCCCCGGCAACGTCGCCAGAAAACGGTACTTGATAACCGTCAACCGTAAGGGATCGAGATAGTCTTCGCGGGTAAGAATAACCCAATTTATTGATTCGACACACGGGGAGCCAAAGAGTATTTATAAGCTTTGACAGTTGAGTTGTCAATTCAACCACACCTGAAATATACTTACTTGCAACAAAAGATAAATGGTAGCAGTGATATGATAGTGATGATAATGATAGTAAAAGTAAACAGCAAAAGTAAATAGTAAAGGTAAATGGCAAAAGTAGCAACTAGTGACAAGCAGGATTTAAAACACTGTAGGCTAGGGAGATGGATGGTTGGGCGCTGCATGGATGAGAGATATCATGATTCTAACTTGGGGCACGGCACACGGAAAAGTAATGATCATCTAGGCAAATATCAAACATTAGGCATGTATCCCGTAGGTAGTTGTGTGTGCTTGCAATAAGAACTTGCACAACATCTTTTGTCCTACCATCCCGCTACGAACGGTACCAAAAGGAACTTATGGAGATTAAGGTGCTCCTGTCAAAGAGCACCGGAACAAAGCAATGAACTCAATGGATACATGTAATCCTCAAACTACGGACCATCCCCTTTGGTGTCCCAAGCTGTCACTTTTGGGATCGCCGGTTCCGAACTGTAACAGGTGCAAAAAACTCATAGATAGGATCAAGAACACAAATATATTCATGCAAACACATATGGTTCAGATCTGAAATCATGGCACTCGGGCCCTAAGTGTCAAGCATTGAGAATAACAAGTTGAAGCCAAGATGATAAACACCATAGTAGATGATAGGCAACATGCCCCCAACGATCTGACAAACTATTACATGATCTAACTCATCCAATCCCTACCATCCCCTTCGCCTACAGCAGGGGATTACTCACACATGGAAGGAGAAGTCATGGAGGGATGATGGAGTGGTGATGATGACGACGATGGCGACGATCTCCCCTCTCCGGAGGCCAATTCAGCCTCCAGATTAGCCCTCCCGAAGAAGAACAGAGGGTGGCGGCGGCTCCGCGACGAAAACTGCGAAAAGAACTTGTGATCTGGGATTTCTCCGTCACGAGCTAAAATACGGGTCGAAGTAGGGCACCAGGGGAGGTGGGGCCCACCCAGGCGACCCCCCGGCGCGGCCAGGGGCTGGGCCGCGCCACCAGGGCGCCTGGGCACCCCCTGGCCCCCCTCTGGCCCCACTTCTGGCTCCGGGTTCCTTCGGGTGCGTGGATTTTCTGTGATTTTTCTTGGATTTTTCTAGGATACCTAAAAAATTGTTTTCCTGCACACAATAAAACCATACAGGCAGCTCTGCTGAAAACAGCGTCAGTCCGGGTTAGTTTAGTTCAAATCATGCAAGAATGAGGTCAAAACAATATCAAAAGTGTTTGGAAAAGTAGATACGTTTGAGACGTATCACTTACGCAAAAGAGAGCGAGAAGAGAAGGTGCCTCGGTCGAGAGATGATCACTAAGTGATCCTAAACTAACCAAGTGAAGCATAACCCCACCGTGTTCACTTCCCGGATCCCTTTCGGAAAATGACCGTCACGGTACACACGCTGGTAGTGTATTGTAACATGGTGTCAAGTTTTCTACAACCGGATATTAACAAGCTCCCATCTGCCACATAACCGCAGGCACGGCTTTCGAAATTTCATAACCCTGCAGGGTGTTCCAACTTGGCCCATGACAAGCCCACGATCCGCGGAGTCGCAACTCCAAAGGTGGGAAGACCCGAGTATTCTCGGAATCCCGTGCTCAAGATACTCCGAACTAAGGTAACGCTAATCCAGCAAATCCTCCCGGCGTGCTGACACCCTGACAATAGCCGCGCGTATCTAGTCTCAGGCCACGACCGGATGGGCGATTCTACAGGTTTATATCAATCCTCGAGTTTCCTCGTGGTGACCCCGCAGAACCCCCGGTTTGGACCAACACTCATGAGGAGCACTGGCCCGGGGTTGTTGATTAAGAACTCGGGTTTGCAAGACCCTATGCAAGTTTTATTAGTTATTAGGCGAATAGTACCAATGTTGGGACTTGCTGGAAAAGACTTAGCACTTAGCGGTTTATCGAGGGGGTCCCATAACCCCAACCGTGTGAGGAACGCATAATCAAGGAACATAACACCGGTTTATACGGTTCCTAGCGGCATGAGTGGAACAAAACACCAAGCAAAAGGCTTAGCCTTCCACCCATTGCCAATATATAGATGATTTCATTTAATAATTAATATAGTGTGATATCCCAACAAGCTTCAACAAGAAGCAAGAATCTTCAATCTTCACCTACAACTAACAACGCTATAAGAGGGGCTGAGCGAAGCCTACGTATAGCCAATCAATGGTTTGCATAGGTAGGGTGGTTAGACAGGATCATGGTTACAATAGGAGGCTGACAGGGAAAACATGGGCATTGAGGCAAAACTATAGATCGAGACTTCTAGCAATAGGCAAATATAGTAATGTTATCGAGGTTCGGTCATCTTGCCTGTTGAGTTGTCGATGGGATCGTAAGAAAGCTCCTCGTTCTCAACCTCGGTAGTAACCTCGTTCTCGTACTCGTACTCAGCTCTCGGCTCTACTCAACACAAATACACAAGGCACAAAATCAACAAGATGCAATGCGCACACAAAATATGATTTATGCATGACTGATGCACTATGGGAGCACAAGGAGCATGACAATATGCGATCAAGCAACATGCTTCAAAACATGATAACAATAGGATATTATGAATCTACATGAGAAATCACACAAGTTTCATATAGGACTTGCTCAAATCGGAGCTACGGGCTAAAAGTTACACACAAAACAATAAACATGCGAAAGCTGAAAATTACAGCCACATCGCAACTTCGGGGCAGGAAATAATTAAGCTACAGCACTCAACCATCATGGGAAAGAGTATGGACATAAACTAGACATATCCTACAGCAAATAAGTCCATTGGAGCACCCCCAAAGGAGCCATGGATCAATAGCAACAAGCTATGACATATTGAACTTGACAACAAAATCCTGACAGCAGTATTTTATTGCAACTTGGGAGCAAACGTAAAATATGCTACAGCCTCTCAAATAAGCATGTGAGAGCATGAATGGATAGCCAACAATATATACTACAAGGAATCATCAAGAGTCACCCCAAAACTATCATGGATTGGCCTAGAATAACAAGCAAACATGGCATCTGGAAATTACAGATTCCAGACTTGATGAAATTTCACTAAGTGTTAAAACAACAGTTTCATCATGGCATCTTTGAGAGCAAGTTTAAGTCACCTCAAATAATATCAAGACAAGTTGCAAGGACCACAGCAAAGTACACATGATGGTGAAACTAAAACATCTAAGCATGCATCATGGGGACAATCACAATGATAGCAATGAGCTCCTCAAAATGACATCTCATAAAAAGTTTAACAACTAAACAGCCACATAGCACTTTGCAACGGAGATAAACATGGCAAGATTAATTCTATCATGCAAGTTTAAGCAATTAACATGTAGAGCATGACAAGACGAACACGTGGACATATCATTTGCCTCATTTGGATAAACATGCAAAAAGTTATCACCTTGCAAAGATGGCATGAAAATATCAACTAACAGCAGTTTATAACAATATGCACTCTTGCAACAAATTTTTAAGCATCTAGATGATCTCAAACATGTATGCCATAATGGAACAAAATGTAGTACATGTCTCCACGAACAATTTGACATATCATTCACTCAAATCGGACCATCACACAAAAAGTTATCACCGATTGAAAACAGCACCAGAAACTAGAAGATCTACAAACTTAGCAGGAAAAGAGGCTACCTACGGGTCAACAAAAGTCAACGCGGGCGGCGGGCTGACGGATCGGCCGGATCGGACCCGCGGGGAAGCGGATCGGGCAGAGGCCGGAGCGGATCGGGCGAGGGGACACGGGGATCGGGCTAACGGGTCCCGAACTGGGCCCGTTAGGGTTTGAAGAAGGCGGCGCCGTTCGGATCGAGCGGAGCCTCTGGCCCCCTCGACGAGGACGCGACGGCGGATCGCGCTGAGCGGGGGTGGGCCGGCCCAGTGGTCGGGCGGCTGGCTCCTGGCCTCGAAGACTCGGGCGTCTGGACGGGCCGGCTGGGAGGCCCGAGCTGGCACGGCCCGTGGCTGGCGAGGCGGAGGCCTTCGGGCGATGGAGGGTTGGCCTTCGGGCCGACGAGGCACGATCCAGGCCCGCTAGCGGCGCTGGAGCGGCGACGGGATCGGGATCGGGGTCGGGGCCTCCCCGGTCTGAATCCAGGCAGCGGCGGGATCGAGTGGCCTTAGGCCTCGGTCGACGGGGGGAGAAGCAGGGGCCAGCAGACGGTGGCGCGGCGCCGGCGGTGAGGGGCCGGGAGGCCGGACGGCGGCGGCGTGGAGAAGGTCCGGCCGGCGAAGGTGCTCCGGCGAGGTCCGGCGGGCGGCGGCTGGACCTCCGGCGAGCTACTCCGACGGGGCTCCGGCGAGCTCCGGCCGGAGTGGAGGGAGGAGGCTGGAGGAAGAAGAAGGTGGCTAGGGTTGTTTATTAGGTCAAAAAAATTGGGGAAGTGGACAAATATATAGGCACAAGGAGCTAGGTTTGTCCAAATGAGGTGTGGTTTTCGGCCACGCGATCAGAATTGGATGGCCTAGATGAAGGGAGGGGTTTGGGCTGGTTTGGTGGGCTGTTGGAGGGGTGTCTTGGGCCTCAAAGTGGAGGCACTTTGAGCCCATGAGAATAACTGTTGGAGCACCAAACGAACCCCAAACGCGACGAGATTTGACAGGCGGGTTACACACACCAAAACAACAACACACGACAAGTCTCGCGCCAAACTGGTAACGTTACACGGCCAAACACCAAAGTAGGCCTCTGGGACGCCACGGACACGTGAGGGAGCTCCGGAACGCGAAACGGACAACGGGAAGGAACGCGTGGAACCGGATGCAAACGACAACACAAATGCAATGAGATGCACATGACTACATGATATGAATGAATGCCACACACGCACACAAAAAAACGACGAAAACCCGAAAGACAAAGAACCCGGAATGGAAGTGATGAATCCAAAGATATTATATATTGCCCAAAAGGGAAAGTATTACATCCGGGGCATTACACTTCCCAACATGGAGTTGTAACTCCGCAGATCGTGAGCTTGTGATGGGCTAAGTAGGACACCCCTGCAGGGTTATGATCTTTCAAAAGTTGTGCCCGCGGTTATGTGGAAGATTGGAATTTGTTAATGTCCGGTTGTAGAAAACTTGACAGAGGATCTGATAATAAAATACACAACCGCGTGAGTACCCGTGACCATCTCTTTTCATTTTGAGAAGAGAACACGGTGGGGTTATGTTTGACTCGCAGGTAGTTCAGAATCTCTAGCGATCATTACTAGTTTGCGACCGTTTGCACAGAGGCTCATCTTATTCTTGTACTCGTAAGTTAGCCACCATACATATGCTTAGTCGCTCCTGCAACCTCACCACTATCCTTTCCATACCCAATAAAGCTTTGCTAGTATTGATACCCATGGTTATGGGATTGTTGAGTCCTTGTGGCTCACAGATACTACAACAACAGTTGCAGGTGCAGGTTTCCGATGACTTGACATGAGAGCGATGTTACCTTTTGTTGGGGTTGTTTCTTCTTCTTCTTCTTCAGTCTTGGGCTAGGTTCCTGGTCGGCAGCCTGGGATAGTAGATGGATGTCGTTGTGCTTTTCATGTTTGCATCTGTAGTCGGATGTCTTGTATTAATGATGTTGTATTCGTGCGTGACTTGTGTGAATTGTTGTATCCCCATGTGTGTATGTAATGGTACGATGTAATCATATCCATCTTGCTAAGCGCCTGAAATGCGGTTGTGCCTCAATCACAAGTTTTATCTAGTGATCGAGATAGAATCGCATCTTGGGCATAACAAGTTGGTAATCATAAACTGTCGTGGAATTGTCACGGCAGATGTCCTAGTGTGAGGACTTAGTCGTGAGGCCAACGCATCTATGTGGTAGCTTGAGAGGGGTTGAGCGGAATCGAGAGACACCACATAAGACAAGGATTTAGATAGCTTCGGCCCCGGGAAACATCATCCGGTAATAGCCCTACATGTTGTTTGAGGCTAGATCTCATTATGACCCTCATGGAGTCGCCGCATAAGCCGGCTCTCCTTATTGTGTCTAGCCCTAGAGATTGTTTGTTGTCTCATGTCCCTCTTTGGGGAGCCCTGCCCCTCCTTATATATGTTGAAGGGGCGGGTTACATAACTAGTCCTAGTAGGATTATGATTACTCTATTACAAGGAGTCCTAGTCTTGCTTCATTTGTAGGAGAATATTCCTTGTGCTTTCTTCATAAACCGGCCCACCATAACATGAGCTGGCCTTTCATGAACCGCCCGTTGGGCCACCGGGTCTTGTCGCTCCTCTGACCTGCCTGCCGGATTACCAATGAATCGTAAACCGCCAGGTCAAAGCGGGTCGCCTGTGAATCGCCAAACTCCTGTCGGGTCATACATCCGGCGGTTTATACCGCGGGGTATATCCCTGACAGTATCCCTCTTTAATCTTTTCAACGTGATTAAGTGATATGCAAATCCATTGCTTTCATCAATTTAATTGATGGAGGATAAGCATAACATAATTCTTACTCATTCCCATCAAGTTGATTAATCCTTTCCTTCAGAATTTGTTCTTGATGAATAAATTCTAGTTCCAAGTGTTTTCATCTTTTCATTTCTGGAGTGCAAAGTTTTCTCGGCTATCTCGTCGGTACCCCCATCTAAAGCATCGCAAAGCTTTAATCTTATTCTTTTCATCATTTATCATATGTTTGTCACCGGAGTTCTTCATGGTGGTTCATCATGAGTTAATTCATTCGTCAAGTGTTCATCAAGTTTCTTGTTGGAGAAACTCAAGCATTCTTGTTCTTGCGTCTCGAGTTGCAAATAATTCTCCGTATTCTTGTGAAGTGGAGTTTGCATTTCTTCGTTCATCTCAATTATTCAATCTTTCGTAGTGGCACAGATTCACCTCAAGTTTTGGGATGATTTCCATAAGTCCATGACAAGCTTATTCTTTTGTTGTTGATTTTCTCAACAACTCCATTCAATCCTTCCTTCTAAGGATGCCTTCAAATTCATTGTGCTAGAAGATGTGTTATTTCCCCTTTTCTTCTCATTCCGTTCTTTAAATTTTTCCGGAGGCATTTTCTTGTTCACCTCATCATGGATCGTTCTATCTTGTCAAGTCTTGTTCTATTCCATTCATATTCAACCGGAGTGCTGTGTATTTTTTCTTTTTCTTATTCCTTGTCTATCTCGCTTAACCGGAGTGGTTTCAATGTCTCTCTTGTCATTTAAGCTCTTGATTCTTGTCTTTCTACCATCAAGTTTCTCGTTTGTTCCGTGTTACTCTTTTGTAACGAAACCTCTCAATCTCGTTCATCTCCATTGTATTCGTCCTTTCAAGTGGCTCATCCTCTCGAGGTTCTTTGGTTTCACCTTCTTCCTTTTTCTCTCCCGTCTCGTTCCTAAGATCTCGGGATGAGATCTCTTGTTAGTAGGGGAGTGTTGTGACACCCCGAGACCGATGTGGCAGGTGTCAGTCAGTTATTCGTTGTCGTTGCCATGTCACTCTGCTTGCGTGTTGCATTTTGCCATGTCATCGTGTGCATTGCATCAGCAAGTTATCAAAACTTGCATCCGTCCGAGTCCGCCCGTCCTTTCCGTTGTCCGTGTGGAGCCCAGACACACTCGCACGCGCCTGCGGCACCTCCAAATATTTATTTTATGAGTGGCCGGAAAACATTCTCAGAATGGGTTGAAACTTGGCGTGTGGTCTTATTATAGCATAGGGAGACCGCCTGTCAAATTTCGTCACATTCGGAGTCCGTTTGATAGCCCAACGGTTAACCGCGTTAACCGCCGGAATCCCTTTCTCTTTTGGCCCAGCACCCCTCCACAATAGCCCACTAGGCCTGCCTAAACCCCCCTCCGCCCCGGTGCCGTCCGATTCCGATCCGATGATCCAAACCCCACCAAACCGCCCCAAACCTAGTCCTCCTACCTATAAATGAACACCCCTTTGTCCATTTTTAGGCATCCCTAGCCCCTAAAGCTAACCTACCCCTCTTCCCACCTCTCAGCCGCCGCCCCCTCCATTTCCGCGCCACTAATTGCAGCCAACCCTCACCTCCTCGCAATTCGCTGCTCACCAACCACTGGCCGCCACATGGCGAGTCGCCATTGGCTGCTCCGCCTCCTGAGCCGCCCCTAGCCAGTCCCCTTGCGCCATGTGGCTAAGCCACATCGCCTCCACCCCTCCCACCGTGCCGGCCCCGGGGTAGCCCATAGCCAGCCCGCCCGGGGCCCGATCTGGGCCGAGGCCTGCGCGCGCCGCCGCTCCCGTCCACGGGCCACGTCGCCGCCCGTCGTCCTCCCTCGCCTCGCTCCCGAGCTCCGCTCCTTCGCCGTCGTCCGCCCTCCCGTCGGACTCCGCCGCCGCTCCGGCAGGGGCTTGCCGGAGCATGAGCCCCTGGCCCCGTCGCCGCTCAGCTCGTCGGTCGTGACCCCGTTGGCCACCGGTTCCCGCGTCGCTGCTCCCCGCAGCTGAGCCGCGTGCGCCGCCACTCCTCCTGCTCGATCTGGCCACACCCCGCCATCCTTCGGCCGGATCCGCCGGTCTCCGACCCCGCCTCGCTCGGATCTGCGCGGGACAGCTTCCCCGGCCGCCCCACGACCCTCGCCGTTGCCGCCGGCATCATCCCGACGCCAAGCCCTGCCATGGCCGAGCCGACATCTGCACGCGTGGCATCCAGACATGTCCGGTTCGGCCCGGACAGATGTCTGCCCTCACCTCGCCTTGTGTCACTGCCAGGTGGACCCGCACACTCAGGGCCTGGACACGTCCGCCCCTCCCAGGTAATTTTTTCGTCTAAGTCCCCAGAAACTATTATCATGATGCATTCTTGTGTGGTTAATATCTTTGTGCATGTATGTCCAAATGGAGTGTATGATATGTCAAAATGTTCATTGTGGAGTGCTCTACATGATGGTTGTTGTTGCATGCTTATTTGAGTTCATATTGCCATGTTTATCTCTGTTGCAAAAGTGCATGTGGCTGTTAAGTGCTGAAACTTGTTATGAGATGCTGATTTGTCTTTTTCATATCTTTATGTGTGATTTTTGTTTGAGCTACATGTCAATATGTTTTAGAAGCACAATCATGCCATCTTTGTTGTGGTGCAATCCGCTTTTCATGATATGCCTTGTGGTGTTTGCAACAAGCTTGTAAAGTGGTCTACTCGTTGTTGTTATTTTCTTAGACTTGTTGAAAACTGCAAGGTCTGAAACTGTTATAACCTAATGCCATGTTTGCTTGATGCCCCACTCAAATCCATGATTGTTTTGGGTTGTCCAATGATCATGTCTTGTTGTCCATGTTATGCTCTATCCATACATGCTTTTTTTGCATATATGGCCTGTTATAGCTTGCTATTTTCATGATCTCAAATTGCTATAAAATGTTTCTGTCAGCCTATTAACAATAAGTTCAGTTTTGCCATGTGAATAGCTAGTGTTCTATGCATCCTATGACCATGTTCTTTCCATGAGTACCTTCACAAACATGTCTTCTTTCTGTTGGTTATATTCACATGCCATGATATGCTTTGAGATGAGCTGCACAAGCTTGCAAACATGCCTACTTGTCGTTGTTGCTGCCATGTCTAGTTTATTTTCACTAAGTCTATGAAACTGTTATCTTTTGCAATCTTGCCATGATGTTTTGAGCATGTTCTTGTGGTGTTTGGTAGTAGCTCAAAGGTCATGCTTGTAGTGTTGGACATGTACATGCTTGCCATGCCCTTTGTTGCCATGAAGTGTTATTGTATCATGTTGTTTTGATGTCAACTAAGTACCATGTTGCTGTTTTTGGACAACTTGTTGTTATATCTTGTTTCATGTGTATGTGTTGAACCGTTGCTCCGTTTTGAGCATGTCCTATATGAAACTTGTGTGTTTTTGCATGTAGATGCATAATAACATGTTATATACTTGTTTGGAGTGTGTTTGCTTGATGTTTGAATGCATCTTGCATCGTTGCCATGCTTAACTTGTTTTGCTCATATCTTCTTGTAGCGACCCGACCCGAATGGATCAAGTCTCTGTGCTTCAGTGTCATCCCTGGATCGGAATGCTGACACACACAATACTCGACGATTTATAACAGAGGTAAATCACATGTATTAAGTAACGTAAATACTATTGCCTCAATCCATATAGCGGAAGTAACAAAGGTTGTGGAGTTCATCAACACCAACAGCAAAGTTAAGTTTAGACAGCGCAACCCTACGTAACACTTAATTGTCGAATAATTCCTGCAACATGAGACGTTGCAGCCATGTAGGTCAGTACATTGAATGTACTGGCAATTTCACATTGTAGAAGTAATGATGAACAATGTCTACAACTATATGCATATTTGGCTGGTCGAGGCTGTAAGGCTGTTTTTGCATAAAGACAATTTTTCCCTACCACAAAGCAATAAATTTTATTTTAACTATCATGGTAGTTGTAACATCATTGAGAAGGTACCTCCAACTCAATCCCAATTAAAGTAGTCATTAACCCAACAAATTAATTTTAGAGTGATGAGATCAACCAATAATTCAAGTACCAGATACTCAAGATTTGTCCATAACCGGGGACACGGCTAATCATGATCAGTTTGTACACTCTGTAGAGGTTTGTGCACTTTCCCCACAAGACTCGATCTCCTCCGTTGGATTTCTTGCACTGCATGTTGTTTGAGAAACGGATGACCGAGACACAGTCTTTCAGAAGTATTTACTCTTTACCCCGGGTGGACCCGTACACCTACTTTCCCCTACATCTGCTAGTCCACCACTAAAAGAGCTCACACAACTTACTCATACTATGCCAGAGCCCATAATGGCATTGTGGCTGCACACGGAAGTTTCTAGCATGAATAGTTTTATGATCCCTTTGAGCCTGGGTGGCATTCCATAGGACAATCACATGGAACCCCGGGATTTCCTAGGACAACACTGGATTCTCCAGGTGCCCTGCAACAAATCCACCCATATGTGTATTCAAATAGCCACCTTAAGTTGAACCATTAATTAACAACTCACATCTGTCATGGATTTCACTCAAACCAAACCACGTCTACAAGCATAGCATGGCAATCTAAGCATAACATAGAAGTACCTCCCAGGGGTTTGAAAAAAATAATGCAGGTAATAGGTTCTACCTCAATCTACTTCTCAGTCCGACAAGTTAAGAGATCCTACGCATGCAATGTGTTTGAGGATATAACTAATGTAATGAAAACTGGGTATTGGAAAGTATGATCAAAGTGTGAACTTGCCTTGTACTAACGATGTAGAAGATTCGCAATTAGAACTCGTGATAGATCTACTCGTCACACTCCGATCAATCTATCGTAAGCAAACAGTAGTAACCACACATAAGCAATCACTCAGGAGTTCAGAAAGAACGAATAACACTTCGGAAAACTTCGAAACAAGCGAATGACTCTTGAAACAGAAACCAATTTCTAACATTACCAAAATAATGTGAATTTGGCCTTATCAGAAAGGTTAGGTCAAGAGCTTCGATTTGCAAAAAGAATCAACTAAATCGGAGTTATAAAACTCAAGTTATGATCAAACGAAGTTCAAATTCAAATCTAGTTGAATTCAAATTTTAAAATTTTCAAAAGCATGTTTAAGTTGTTTAACTGGAAAGTGGGGTTCGTAACGAAGACGTGGGCGTTGGTTTCGTTGGATTTGGACCAACGAGCAAAAGTTATGGCCGTTTGAAGTTTCGGGGCTAAACTGTAAAATAAATTCACAGATAGGTCCCTGGCCGAAATCTATAAAGAAAAAGAAAAGATCTAAAGGACGAACGTCCGCTAACAGAACCTAACGAACAAATTCGTTCGTTAAAAGAGTCTAGCGAGTGAACGTTCACTAGATAGATCTAACCTAATAAAAGAAAAACCGATCTAAAACAGAAAACCGAACAAACAGAGAATCGGGCGGTTTTATACCGGTTCGAGCGGTTTTAGGAATAAAACCGGCGGATCGGCCGGTCGGGCACGTCCCGGGCCGGATCGAGTTGGAGCTCCGAGCTCCGGTCGGCGGTGAACTCCGGCGGAGGGGCGGCAAACGGCGGCGGACGCGGCGTGGGGCGGCGGTCGAGCGGGTGGCGGCGGCTCGCGCAAGAGGCGGCGGTGGTAGCAGCAGCAGCACAGGGCGCGGCGGCGGCGAGCAAGCGCGAGGCGGGGGCGAGCTGCGGCAGCGGCGACGGTGGGCAAAGGCAGCGGCAGCGGCGGCGGATTCGCGGGAGGCGGCGGCGAGAGGAGAGAGGAGGGGCGGGGCGGCTTTTATGGAGGGGAGGGGTGGAGCTGCCGTAGGGAAGGGGGCAGAAGAGGCCGGGGTGGCCACGGCGCAAAAGCGGCGGCCGACGCCCGAGCGGAGTCCCGCTCGGGGACGACGGGGACGAGCGGCGCGGCCTGGGCTAGCCTAGTCGGCGGGGAAGACCTATTTTTTTAACACTGACACGAAAACAAAAATTATATATATATATATATATATATATATATATATATATATATATATATATATATATATATATATATATATATATATATATATATATATAGAGAGAGAGAGAGAGAGCATGGATTTTCTATCCACACTAGCTAGGGGGGGTGTTATCGGAACCGTTGACGTGCCTTGAGATCCGCACCTTTGGGTGGATAAGGTTCCGAATTTATGAATTGTTGAATTTCACCATGACAGAACAGGTAAGCTGGGCTAGCACCTTTATGCCAACGTAGTCCCAAAATGACAACCTAGTGTCTGACTTCGCAGTAGTTTTTAGGACCAAAGCTGCCGCTGCTTTCTCACCCAGCAGTGCGCGACAGGGACTATTTCAGACAAATAGGTACAGTGGATGGTGGAGGTCAATTTTTACTAAAACGTTCTGAGTTGCCCACTCGTCCGGTCGTGAAAAGCTTCCATTTTGATATAGCTGTACAAGGTTCGGCACCGTTGGCGCTAGTAAATGAAGCCGGTTGGATGGGTTCTTTTTTTGTTGCAGCAGAAAAGTCACCGTTTCATGCAACCAAAAAAGGTGTACGTGAATAATTGTCGAGCTGCTGGCCCGGCGGCCGTCCAGCTGCGGCAAGCTGCATGCAATAACTAAATCCACGGCTCACCTCTGGCTTTGCATATATAACAAGAATTTTCCTCATTTTTGCCCCTGCGCTCCACCAACAAGCTAACGAAAAATGGAGGGTTTGGGAGATGGCCGCACAAGAAAAAGGAGCCGTAGTCTCCCGTGACCATTGCTGCGATGGAAGACGTGGTTGCGGGGGCCATCGTTGCTGCTGCCGACGATGTCCACCTCGTCGGCGTTGGAGCGATTCAAAGGAGTGGGCAGCAGGTATTTCTATGTGTGTCCGGCAGTTTTAGATTTCGAAGCAAGACTATTTGTTGAATGTTAGTTTTTTGTGTTTTCAGTACCTTGATCAGACGAACAACTTAGTCCCTCTTAAGTGTGAAGCAAGTTTCCATGCTAATTCCATCTGATGAGCACGGAGGGGCCTTGTCGATTTATGGAATGCTCGTCAGCACGGTATGGAACGAACACTTAATTAAATGCATTTCGTCGGGTTTAAGCGCTTGCTGAATGATTAGTTCTGAAATAACAATACTTCTGGCACTAAGTTGTTTTTCAGTGTGGCGACGAGCTACAACAACATCACTCATCACTTCCTCCACTGCATATATGTTCACTTGGATCTTAAGAAAAAGGCATGGTTTACCCTTTTGGGTGTGTTTTCCAAGTAGTAAGCATGTGATGTATGCTTTTTGTTTACCCAGCTATTCATGTTTATACAGTACAAGGCGAGGCTATGGATATCCGTCGGAGATACTTGGTTGAAGCCGCCTATGGGCAATCATCTTCTGTTCCAAACGACACAAACAGGCTTTTCGATGACGTGCGGCGAGTATTCTACCATCCAGGAATTCTGTAAGTGCTTGTGTTTCTAAGTTGCAAATTCTATTGTGTTTTACTGCTTTTTTACTTAGCTGCATCGATCACCATCCAATTTGTGAACAGTGAGTTGGAGAACGGCGCCTCATTCTCTCTGATCCAATCTCAAACTAGTGTGGATGCGGAGCAACTCAGGCAAAAAAAACACCGCCGCATTTTTGCAGCAACCTAAAAAAATCTGGTAGTATGCTTGACAACATGTTTGTTTCAGGTATGTTATTGGAGCTCATGTTGCTGTGGGCAACCTTTTCACAACCGTGGATGATCATTTCAAGTGCTCGTTCAATTTGTAGAAATGTTGATCAAGATTAGGATCACCATATGTTAGCAGGTCAACACCGACTGACTGTTTATAGCGTGCAAGAATATCTACCTAGTTTTATGCCCCCTTAGTTTTAATTCTGAACTTATAAAAAGACCATCCCCTAGTTGCTGAACTTCATCCTAGCAACAGTTCTAGGAGGCGAAGTTAGTTTTTTTGCATTGCAGTACTCTGTTTCTCAAATTCGCGCAAGCAAAAAGGAGTCGTACCTTCTAAAACCTTACTTCAGGAGGTTTACAGAAATATTACAAGCTTGGTACCTTAGTTAGTCTGAAAGTTTTAAACTAAACTAAATCCGGACAGCATTAGAAAAGAAACACACTCTAAAATTGTACTCGGATAAAAAATGATACAAATACATAGAAAAGTTCTCCTCGGCGAATTTGGAGTCTATACTAAATTTTCGCCATCACTGTAATCACCGCATTTCGCCTCACACGTCATTTTGCTGATGACCCATTTTCCGACTTGTTTGATTTACGGGGGATTGTGATAGTGACGATGCGACCAAGATATGTTTTGCTCACTTTCTCAGCAATCGGCTGGCACACCTTGAATTTCGTAGGGAGTTCCCCGATGTTCCCAGCTAGTCCCAAAACTTCATAAAGAAGAGTCATCCTGGACTGGTCGATCTCATCTCCCACCCTGGACTGGCCGTACATCCAAAGCGAATTAGGCCTAATAATGCTTCTCTTTAATCCGTCGTTTGATATACGGGGTTTAGGCATAACTATCGGTGACAGAATCCGCTGTAGCTTTGTCCCCATCCACTGCGTTGCAAAATGTAGCACGAGGATCCCGCTTGAAGCCCTTCAAAGATGTTGGGACATGATGTTTTCAGCATGCTCACTGAAATGAAACTGAGAAACATGGGTTTACTGGGCGTGGCTCGTACCTGTTGCAGACCCAAGGGCCAGTGGTGAGCTTTGGGAACCAATTCAGCCATCCTTTTGGCTTGGGTGTCCAACCATCAAAGTATTCAGCTATGCATTCCATGAGCGCCCCACGACGGCCGCATGTCATCTTCACAGTTTCAATCATTGGCAATATGTTGTGCTCTCCTTGTTCGATGCCAAACATGCCTCTGATCTGTGACAACACCTCCTCTGAAACATGCTGGCCTGGAGCACGAATAGGTGCAGCTCCACACGGTACTCCAATAAACAAGATTTACATCTTCGTCATAAAATTGTATGTCACGCTTGTTATCGAATTGAACTTGCCTCCTCATCGATATGACTTAGAATAGACATTAAGAAATGCATGCCCGTCCTGGTTATCTTTGGTAGCTCTAGCAGCCCCCCCAAAACCCATCTCTGCTATGTACTGTCTTTTCTCCTCGTCAAGCAAGGCATCAAATCGTGAAGCTTCTTCACGCCGCACCTCGAGCTTATCGTCGGCGCCTTCCCGTTGGTCTGGTTCTGATCTTCTTCGTCTGACTCACTCCGCAAGGCCACCTCCTGCAGGGAATCCAATCCCCTCTTCTTCTTCTGATCCGGATGATGCATTGTCGGTCCGTCGGGGTGCGCTCGACCCCAAAGCTGGGATCCCATACCCATCCATCCTGCGACATAAACATGACAACGAAAAAATAGTCATTTACTGAGAAGAAGCGCAATCACCATTACAGATCCGTGTTGCCATTGCAACATCTCGTTTTGCAGGTAGATGAGGTCCCTATAGGGCATGCGCGCGTATATTTGTATACATGATCGATGGATGCCTAAAACGTGCAAACAGATTGGTGATCGATAAAATAGAATGCACACACGACCCATGGGGAAAATCAAAGGACTATGATATCGACGGAGACGGCAGCTCCTACTTTTCCTATCAAAAACTTGAGAGGGGAGACGGACATACCTTAGATCTGCCGTGAGCCGCCGCCCCACAATCAAACGAAGTTCGTCAATCTTCTACTGTTATCGGGCTTTTGGGTGGAACACCAAATGGTCAGCAGCCGCGTGAATCCGGATCACGGGCGGCCCTCCTCTGTCTGCGCTATAAGGTAGTACAAGGGAGAGGCGAGAAAAAAAGACCAGGAAACCTGTGAACCCCAGATTCCACGACTCACGAGAGACACTTTTTCTTTTCGTGGGTGAGCACTTGACTTTTGCAACAGTAACAGTACGAGTATTTTTTTTAGCATCAGTACAGACACAAGCGCTCATATACACGCGCATACACTCATCCCTATGAACGCACACACGCACACCCTACCCCTATGAGCACCTCCGAGAGACTCAGCCGGCATATCATCTTGAGATTTACGAAGTCATCGTAGGCGCCTCGTCATCGACGGGAACGTCTCCTCCCACTGAAAGCGCATCGCCGGAAATCCTGAAATAAATCCAGGAATAATGCGAGCACCAGGATTTGAACCCTGGTGGGTTGGTGATACCACTGTCCACCTAACCATCTCAACCACATGTTGGTTCACTACAGTACGAGTATCTGCGGCCGGACTTCGGGACACCTCAAGTTAGCCACTTTGCATCGGACATCTGAAAACTTCCGGTGTCCGAATGCCATCATCCTATATATCAATCTTTACCTCTCGACCATTTCGAGACTCCTCGTCATGTCCGTGATCTCATCCGTGACTCCTCTTACCCATGATCTCTCAAACACTCCATTAGGTAGTGAATCGCGCGCCTAGAAAGAAAGTTCTTATACACCCAGAATATTGGTAAACATGTAGTTGCTTACAATTCTCACAGAGTAAAACTATTGTCCCACGTGAAAATGAGGGTCGATTTCTCTGTACCTCTTCCCCATCAACGATGATTGATAGTCGTCGATATGCTCACAGTCTCCGTTATATGGAAGGGTCCCTCTTCCTGAAGAAAGGGTTCCTACTATACGTATGTTGGTGGTTCTCACAATGCGTAATGGAGGTGCCGCATGATATGTCAATGCGGTCGTAGGGGGGTCTCGTTCAACCATAAGATGTGCCCCCATCTCCCGATTGCCCGTGTGCACTATGCAATTTTTTTCTCTAGCCCTCTTTCCCATCAACGACGAGTAAGAGCTGTTGAGACGCTCACGATCTATGTTGTTTGGATGGGTTCTCGTTCCTTAAAAAGGGTTCCTACAGTGGGTGTGTTCATGGTTCCCGCGGTGCATGACAGAGGTTTCGCGTGATATGGCGATGCGGTC
>LR738711.1:50731678-50769100 GCA_902687465.1 Secale cereale | reverse complement strand
CGTTCACCCATAAGACGTGCCCTACATCCAAAAGCAGAGGTTCCATATGAACTGTGAATGCAGTGGGTGCGTTGGAAACCTTCTGTGAAACCAAGAATGAAAATGTCACCTCGGTTTCTTGTTTAGCCGTAAGACGAGTGCCACTCCGTGTGCACTATGCGACGTTCTAACCAAATTGAAAAATGAGGCTAGATCGCTCTCGCCCTCTTTCGCATGAACGACGAGTAAGAACCGTCAAAGTGCTCACGGTCTACATTATATGAAAGGGTTCTCGTTCCTTGCAAAAGGGTTCTATTGTAGGTTTATTGTTTGTTCTCGCAGTGAATGACTAAGGTTCTGCGTGAAATATCTATGCGGTCAAAAGAGGGGGGGGGTCTCGTTCACCCATAAGATATGGCCCCGTCCGAACGCCCTAATGATGCAAGTGTTCTATATCGATCTCACATCCTACATCAATCATCTCTCTTTCTCTTCCTATACATCATCTCTCAAACACTCCATTATGTAGCCAAACGCGCGCCTAGAAAGAAAGTTTCTCATACACCTGAAAAATTGGTAAACGTGTAGTTGCTTATGGTTCTCAAAGTGTAAAATGGATGTCCCACGGGTTTGCAACAAAACGTCCATTAAAAACGGAGGGTCTACATTATATGGAAGGGTTCTTGTTCCTTAAAAAAGGGTTCCTACTGCAGGTGTTAATTTATAGTTCCGGCAGTGCATGACGAAGGTTCCGCGTGATATGTCGATGCGGTCCGGGGGGGTGGGGGGGTCTCATTCACCCATAAGATGTGCCCCCATCCCGCGAACGCCCGTGTGCGCTATGCAATTGTATTAATAAATAGATATATGAGGATCGGTCACTCTCTACCTCCACACCCCCTCCACATCCCATATCCGTCTAGACGCATTTCCACCCCATATTTGCGCTCGATTTGCGTCCACACGGTCACGAGACGAATGAGCTGCGCGTCCACTCGGTGTCCATCGTGGCCCCACCTATCGGCCGCCCAACCACCACCCGCGGTCATAGTGAATGCGTCTACCTAACTGGCGCTCGCATGGCAACGTCTAGAAGCTTTGAGTGCACGTCCTTTTTAATGCAAGCGTGCAGGGGGGCGGCCTCATCCACTTCTCCTCTCCATCCACATCTGGCCATCCTCGCTCCCTCGCCGGTGACAACAAAACCCTATCATCCATGGGTACCTTCGGCAATGGCGATGGCAAGCCCGACGTCGGCTCCGACTCGTCCCACGCGCTACCTCCGGCACCGCCACCATCGTGTGCCTCCGAGATGTAGTCGCGTGCGGCAAGGGCTCGCCAGCGACGGGACCTGCTTTACTTCCTGATGCACCGCGCACGCTGGCGCTGGTATTGCCGCCAATCGCTGTCGTGGCCGTACGTTAACCTCCAACACGGTTAGCACCTTAACCCGCAGCGCATCCGGGTGTCGGAGGTACCGTGGTCGCTGTGGGCGCACGCAAGCGCCACACCCTCCTGACGCCACATCAGTGGTGTGAGCCCCGCCTACGCGCCAATCTCCAGCAACTGGGAGGTCTGGTTTGCCATAGAGCACGGCATGGTCCACGTCATGCAGATCGACCCCCGTTTCATGCCGTCGTCCCCTAGGTGGTGCCAGAGGAAAAGGCGGAGGAGGCGCCCTACGATGCTGCATTGGACGCGGTGTTGCATCGCACCCTAGAGGAGAGCCGGCGCGAGGAGGACGCACGCTGGGAAGGCTTGGAGGAGGCCCTCACGCTATTGGCGACGGGGGACTGCGTTTACCCCAGTGTCGCCGCCGCTGTTTCCCAAGCCCAAGGCCCAGCCTGAGCCCACCTCCACGCCCACGTCACTGCCAACGAACATCAACTAGCAGTACGAGTAGTGGGGCTACCTTAGCGAGTGTGTGAGTGTGCCGCCTGTGTGGCTGGGCGCAACACCGGAGCAATAGGTGGCGTACCTCCAGCAATGGAGGGCTACACGCACTGGCGCGGGAGCGCGAGGATGGAGAGCGGCAGGTGCAACATGAGCACAAGAACGGAGAGCGGTGCATGCGGTAGGAGCGCGCGGCGATGGACACGCGAGGAGGAGGAGCCCGCGCGTCGTGCAGCCTGAAGCAGCCCGCGGAGGAAGAGACACCGGATACGTGGTAGTAGGCCTCCCCCTGGGCCGGGCCGCCACCAGACTTCGTCGACCTCACCGGCCCGGACGACGACACACAGCATGGTGGGTGGCGGCTAGGCGACAATTTTTTTAGTTCTGATTTATGTTTAATTAAATTTAAGTGGACTTTGGCGATGATTAACCGGCCGTTTAGTGTTTAATTATGTTACCTCTAGCCGTATGTTTTCAAACATTCTTTTTTTTCGGATGTTTCAAACATTCATTTTTAAGGCCACGCAAAAAAAAGTATGCGTTAGTCAGCATTGGGCGCAGCGGCCGAATCAAACGAGAAATGGGACACACCCGTCCTCTCGGCCAACCCAACCAAAAAAAGCAAAAAAAATAAAAAATTCCTAGTCGATTTGCGTCCCTCTTTGGAGGGACTTGCATGCAATGTACGAACGACTGCTCACTTGATCAATCCAGTTTCTGTGTGTTTCAATCACTCACCGGACACAGGCCACTACACTTGACCCGAACTTGCATGCACGCTCAACCATTGAACGCGGACCCACAGTACATGCATGCACGCACGTTCACAGAAGTGTTCGTCGGGTGGGGCAGCAGCACGTTTGGATGTGTGTGGACGTTGCTTAGTTTCCATTGCTCCATGCATAGCTTAGTTTCCATTGCTCCATGCATGCACCCTGACCGTCGCCAGTTTTATGAAAGTCATGGGTCAACTTACCAACACCAGGGTTCGACCTGCTCGCGTCAGTCAAATGATGGAGGTTGCTCTCCCGTTGGTTGCTAGCAGGCTGCACCCCTGTGCTATGCCTTCTAGAGCAAAGGGGTCACAGACTCACAGGGCGCACGGATTAATGAAGGCCGGCTTTCTTTTTAGTCTCAGCTTAAAAAATACTACCTCCGTCCCAAAATATAAGAACGTTTTTAACACTAGTCTAGTGTTAAAAACGTTCTTATATTTTGGGACGGAGGGAGTACTTACTTTTTAGTCTCTTGGACGGCAGCGACCTACTGTTTCACAACATGGTGTTTCCTGCTGTCTGCCATGCTTGTGTTTCACCTCGGCGCTGCGTGCCTAGAAACAGCATGGGGCGGCGATAAAAAATCCGGCCTATTGCGCGCAGGCAGGCACCTGCGGCGGCAAACCCAACAGTCATGGGCGCGAGCAGCGCAATGGGCGCCTTCTGACTTCTAACATCACGTGAATGCATAGGCTCGCATGTTTGGCCGTGTGCATGTTGACTGTTGAGTGAAAACGGGCATCAGCCCAAAAACCGCAGGCGCCAATGATGGTTCGACCAGGGAACGTTCAACTAACGTGTTAGTTGTTGGTCATCAGAACGCCATGCACCACACATGCGTGAATGTATATCTAGTTGCCGTGCATAGCTCTCGCCACAGAAAAAAGTGACTATGTAGTGGATAAGCTGCGTGTGCATCCCTTTTTTCTATTCCTTTCCATTTTCTATCACATCTTTTTTAGTGCAGGCGTCTTCTCAAAAAACGGTCCGGTCCTGAGCCCATAGCACCTGCATCAACATGATATATGGGCTGCTAACAAAACGGATGGCGCTGGCGAACACAACAAGGCCTACAAATGTCTCGAAATATATAAAGAAAAAAACAAAAAAACTCCAGCTGGCACTAGGAAAGGTTTGAACCTTCACTCCACGGTTCTCCAGATTCAGAAACTATTCGGCTCGAAGGCGTGTGGTCCCTGCCTGCTAGACTGCCAACTTGGCAGCCTAGTGCCTGCACGGTGCTCCACACGAGATAGCAGCGTGGTCCACCTTTCTCTAAAAGAGGAAATAAGCAACAAATGAAATATAACATGGAAATGCAAATGGGGTAAGAGGAGGGACCAGATCCCCACATGAATGAGCGCTTGTGATTGCAGCCGCGCCAGCGAAACTTTATATCTTTGCTTTTTCCTATATATATATATATATATATATATATATATATATATATATATATATATATTATATACTATAGGCATATTATATACCAAAATTTGCAGAAAAATATTTCCTACAAGATGGACATTTTTCTTCAGTCAAATAAAATGCTCACAAATTCTAATAAATCAAAAGGTGCTACTGATGCAATAAAATCCAGTAAAAATCATTTTTAAAATACCAAAAAGACTTCAAATTTATTTCCTTCCAATTTTCTACTGTAGGGAATCATGTTACCCTATTTTCCATATAATTTATTTTTGGAGAAAAATAATTTGAATAAAAACCAATAACTCAAATTTTGAAAATGGGTTGCAGAAAATTTCAGAAAAACTTCCAACTCATATTTCCTATAATTTGAAGAAGTCATTTTATCTTCTCTCGGGAAAATCATTGGTTTGCATATAGTTTCTGAATTTGAAATATTTCGAGAATGAAATTCAAAAATCCTTTGAGAACCCTTTTTCATTTGATAAATGGAAGAAGTCATATTATCTTCACTCTAGGGTTTTGTGATGAAAAGAATTTGAATTCCCGGAAATCAAAAAAAATGCAAAGTGAAAGTTTGGGAAAGTCATTTCATTCCCTCTCATTTAACTTTCAAAAGTTTCAAATTTCACTCAATTTCACACAGCACATCAAACAAGCAATCAAATCTATCTATTTATTATAACATTCCAAAATTTAGAATTTTGGGATGTTACAAACTTACCACACTTAAAATGAATCTCGTCCTCGAGATTCGGAGAGGCTAGCAAGAAATAGGTTGGGGCTTGGGGGTCTCCTAACAAATCCATTGATTGGTGTGGCCTAGTGTGCTACCACACTTTAGAAACAGGGTTACGGTTCCACCAAAATCAGGTACTCCATTCTTTGGGTTGACAGTGTCGGTCTTCTCAGATCTTCAGGGTATTTCCTTCTCTGGGCTCTTTCGGTAGTGGCATAACCTTTGTCCTCAATTATTGTGTTCTTTCATCTTGGTGAGGTTCTTCCGGTCTGGTTCTTCTTAGCTAACAGGTCTGGCACCAATACTAAACAAATATCAATCTCATGGTGGCCATCAAACAATTTATTGGGTCCCTGCAGAAAACGGGTCTGGGCTTCATCCTCACCGTAATTCCTACGGTTGGCAACAGCATGCCGTGTACAAGGGAAAAAATGATAAACCATTCTAAGGTTTAAACAAAGTTTTGACATCGTCGTCTCTCTACTATAGGTAAGTCACTCAGATTTACCATCCCGTATAACAGAGGAGAATAATAAGAGTAAGTCGATATGGTGATCAATCCATCCCGCACCGAAATCATTACCTTGTATATGGTTTAGTGAATCTCGTATTCTATCACTCGATCATCCTCACAAGCATTGCAGAATATTCTCTTGTCAACGAACTAAGTTCGGATAAATCCATTGATTCTGCAAGCCAAACAACCATCTATCGTGTTTCACAACCCTCGGGTTTAACGTAACCATCTATAAGATCGTTGATACGTCTCAAACGTATCTACTTTTCCAAACACTTTTGATATTGTTTTGGCCTCATTCTTGCATGATTTGGACTAAACTAACCCGGACTGACGCTGTTTTCAGCAGAGCTGCCGGTATGGTTTATTTGTGTGCAGGAAAACGGATTTTTAGGTACCTCAGAAAAATCCACGAAAAATCACAGAAAATCCATGCACCCGAAGGAACCAGGAGCCAGAAGTGGGGCCAGAGGGGGGCCAGGGGGTGCCCAGGCGCCCTGTGGGCGCCCCCCCCCCCCCCCGGGCCGCGCCGGGGGGGCGCCTGGGTGGGTCCCACACCCCCTGGTGCCCTACTTTATCCCGTATTTTTACTCCCGACGCAGAAACCCCAGATCAGAAGTTCTTTTGCAGTTTTCCGTCGCGGAGCCGCCGCCACCCTCTGTTCTTCCTCGGGAGGGCTAATCTGGAGGCTGAATTGGCCTCCGGAGAGGGGAGATCGTCGCCATCGTCATCATCATCACCACTCCATCATCCCTCCATGACTTCTCCCTCCATGTGGAAGTAATTCCCCCGCTGTAGACGAAGGGGATGGTAGGGATTGGATGAGTTAGATCATGTAATAGTTTGTCAGATCATTGGGGGCATGTTGCCTATCATCTACTATGGTGTTTATCATCTTTGCTTCAACTTATTACTCTTAATGCTTGACACTTAGGGCCCGAGTGCCATGATTTCAGATCGGAACCATATGTGTTTGCATGAATATATTTGTGTTCGTGATCCTATCTATGAGTTGTTTGCACCTGTTACGGTCCGGAACCGGCAATCCCAAAAGTGACAGCTTGGGACACCAAAGGGGATGGTCCGTAGTTTGAGGATTACATGTATCCATTGAGTTCATTGCTTTGTTCCGGTGCTCTTTGACAGGAGCACCTTAATATCCATAAGTTCCTTTTGGCCCCGTTCGTAGCGGGATGGTAGGACAAAAGATGTTGTGCAAGTTCTTATTGCAAGCACGTACAACTACCTACGGGATACATGCCTAATGTTTGATATTTGCCTAGATGATCATTACTTTTCTGTGTGCCGTGCCCCAAGTTAAATCTATCTCATCCATGCAGCGCCCAACCATCCATCTCCCTAGCCTACAGTGTTTTAAATTCTGCTTGTCACTAGTTGCTACTTTTGCCATTTACTACTGCTATTTACTTTTGCTGTTTACTTTTACTATTACTATCATCACTATCATATCACTGTTACCACTTATCTTTTGTTGCAAGTAAGTATATTTCAGGTGCGGTTGAATTGACAACTCAACTGTCAAAGCTTATAAATACTCTTTGGCTCCCCGTGTGTCGAATCAATAAATTGGGTTATTCTTACCCGCGAAGACTATCTCGATCCCTTACGGTTGAGGGTTATCAAGTACCGTTTTCTGGCGCCGTTGCCGGGGAGCATAGCAATATTTACAAGTCTACTTGAGGTATCCTACCTGCTGCACTTTATCTACTATGGGTAAGAAAGGAGACCCCAAGGTTCCGATCTTACTATCTACTACAAGAAGAGGTACTGCTCTAAGCACTAGTGCTACAGTTGATTCACCTTCCGTTGTGAGTAAGTTTGCCTCGCCACCACCACATGATGCTCCTACTGAATCTTTTACTATGTCTGATACTCTTGATGATGCTTCTACTACTTTTGATGATGATATTAGTTCGCTTGGTTATGCTCTTGAGAAACAAATTGCTGCTGCTGGTAAAAAGTCTGGAATTGAACTTCCTGTTACTCGCTACCCTATTGGTGAAACTTATGATTATCCGGATTTGAGTAAACTCAAAGAGAGGCTCCTTGATGATGATTACTATATACTAGATGAAGAATTATGCAGGGAACTGATAGAGTTTTTTGGCTCTGACCCTGAAGCTATTAAGAAACTGTTTGAAAAACACTCTCTGAAGAACAAAACCGTTCCTAATCCTGAATTTGCTACATCCCCTATATGCATTGATGATCCTGATTATGATTTCTCTGTTGATCTTTCACTTATACCTATGGTTGAAGCTGACCCCTTTTATGGCAGAGAAAATGATGATGCTATTGCACACCTGACTAAACTCGGTGAGTTGGGTAGCCTGTTTACCACAGATGAGAAGATACGATACTTTTATGTGACCAAGCTTCTTCCTTTCTCCTTGAAGGAGGGTGCTAAAGCATGGTATGATTCACTCCCATGCGGTTCCATTAAGAGTCCTCAGGACTTAGCTCACTCTTTTGTTGATAAGTACTTTCCTGCTCACATGCAACATGCTACTTTACAAAGAATTTATAACTTTAAACAGTTGCAGGATGAGTCCCTCCCTAAAGCTTGGGGGAGGTACTACGGTCTGATTCGGGCTACACCAGAACATGAAATCCCTAAGAATGAATTAATCGATATATTCTATGCTGGTCTAACTGATGAATCCAGATCCTATTTGGACAGTTGTGCTGGTTGTGTTTTCAGAAAAAGAACACCGGACGATGCGGAAGATTTAATGGGCATGATTGCCAAAAACCATGAAGATTGGTCCGTCCCTGAACCACCTCCACCAACAAAGAAGAGGGGCATGTTTGTTCTGAGCCCCGAGGATATGCGAGAAGCAAAGAAGTCTATTAAAGAGAAAGGTATTAAAGCTGAAGACGTGAAGAATCTACCCCCTATTGAGAAGCTGTGTGAGCCTACCACTCACCCTCCTATGGTAGAGGTACACTCTCTTTTAGATTTCAACGCAAGTGACATCCCTCATGGTAAGCCTCCTGATCAATGTTTAGATGAGTTTGATAATTTTATTATGAAACAAAATCATTTTAATGAGAGGATAGAAAGTCAGTTGCATGATAATTCCCTTGCTATCAAAAGACTGCTTGATGTTTTAGATAGAACAGTTAATGATGTTCAATGTCTTGTGAAGCATTTTCATATGGTTCAAATTCAGCTTGATCAAATTTCTAATGTGCAAAGAGATTTGCTTGCTAACAATGCCAAACAAGATAATTTGCAGGCTTTCGGGATTAAGACCCGAGGAGGAACTAGCACTCAAGATCCTCTTTATCCAGAGGGGCATCCGAAGAGAATCGAGCAGGATTCTCAAATGCAGGAAGAAGAAATTGTTGGCTCTCCAAAGAAAAAGAAGAAACATAAGGAGACTGACAATTCTAATGATCCTATTGCAGATGAAGAACCAGCTATTGATCCCAACAGTGTATCTATCTCCGATGCTGAGACTGAAGACGGTGCTGAACCTGAAGGTAATAATAATGAGAAGAATGATCCGCCTGAAGTTCGAGAAGAAGAAGCACCTGACAAACATAAGAGGTACACTAAAGAAGACTTCATCGCAAGAAAACATGGGAAGGAAAGAGAACCATGGATACAGAAACCCATGCCCTTTCCAGGTAAGTCCATCAAATCTAAAGAAGAAGAGCATTATAATAAGTTTTGTGAGTGGATTAAACCTCTTTTTCTTTAAATCCCTTTGACTGATGCTATTAAGTTACTTCCTTATTCAAAACATATGAAAGATATTGTCACTAACAAAAGAAAAATTCCTAATGATGCAATATCTACTATGCTTGCTAACTACTCTTTCAGTGGCAAGATTCCTGAGAAGCTCGGTGATCCAGGTATACCCACCATTCCTTGCTCCATAAAGAATAATTATGTCAAAACTGCTTTATGTGATCTTTGAGCAGGAGTGAGTGTTATGCCTCTCTCTCTTTACGAGAGGCTTTGTTTAGAGAAACTAATTCCTACAGATATCTCCCTTCAGATGGCTGACAAGTCAACCGCTGTTCCGATAGGTATTTGTGAGGATGTTCCCGTAGAAGTTGCTAATTGTTTAATTCTTACTGATTTTGTTGTGCTTGACATGCTCGAGGATGGGAGCATGTCCATTATTCTTGGTAGACCTTTCCTTAACATCGCAGGTGCTATTATTGATTGCAATAAAGGGAAGGTTACTTTCCATGTGAATGATAAAGAACACACGGTATATTTTCCAAAGAAGACCGACAGGAGGCATGGCCTCAACTCAATAGAGAATATCGAGACCGTGAAGATTGGAGAATGGGATTGTCCACTACATGTGCCTCACAAATACAAAACTATCATGGTAGGGACAATGTCCATCAAGGTAAAGGTTCAGTAATTACTTCGTGAGAGGCGAGACTTTTTGCTCTATATATCGCCTGTTTGTTGGTAAGACTTGATCAACCTTATTAACAAATATGTTTTATATGGATAAAAAGTTGAGCTTGTTATGTTTTCACTTGTTTTTAGTTTTGTCCTACTTGTTGTACCAAGTATTTATGTTTTTGAAGCTTCACAATACTACTAACTGCTTCAAGTTTTCAGAGAGTTTCGCAGCTTTTTGAACTTCGAAAAAATTTCAACAGTGAAGTTTTCAGAAAAATTCCAGAAAAATTATAATAAAAATTTCCACGACGGGAGAGACCCAGAAAGTCCTGGGGCCAGCCAGGGGGGGCCACCAGTGGCCCAGGCGGCCAGCTAGCGCGGCCCAGCCCCTGGCCGCGCCCACAGGGCGCCTGGGGCCCACGGGACCCCCCTCCAGGTATGTCTTCTTCCTCCCTCTCTCTCTTTCTCCCAAAAACACGAGTTTTGCTTTTGTTCTTGTGTTCTTGCTGTTCTTGGAGGCGATTCTTCGATCTCTCTCTACAGCCCATCATTTGAGCTGAAATTTTGAGCAAATACTCCCTGGTATGTGACTCCTCCACCCCTCCAATTAGATTTTTGATTGGTGGCCTCATTTGTGAGTATTTAGTAGTTCTTGGTGCTGTAGAGATGAGCTTGCATGCATGTGTAGAAAGTTATTTTTCAAGTTTTGATGCAAGTTTATGCCTTGGGCAAGTGAGTTGAGTAGTTTGCCTTAGCTCACTTTGTTTTAATCCTCGTTTTTGTAAATTGTAAAAAAAATCAGAAATGAGTTTGTTAGGAAGGGCAAAAGGGTCGCTTGAGAAGAGGAGGCCCGCACACTCCGATCGAGTTACTAGAGCCGCAGCTTCGCCATCGACTGCTAGGGTGAGCTATAATGAAGATCATATGCCCCTGGAGTTGTTGGAAGATACAAGTCCAGCACGTGCGATGACATTTCCATGTGATGAATTCATGGAAGCTGCGGGAATCAAGAATGAGTTTTATAATCTTTGTGCTAATGCAGGTTTGACACGACTCGTCACGAGCCGTGTTACTCAGTATCAAAAACTCACCTCCAGTTTCATTAACAGTTTTAGATATAATCCTGATTCAGGTGCTATTGAGTTTAAAATTTATAATGATCTTATCACCATGACTTTGGGAATTTTTTGTGAAATAATAGGTGTGCCGAACGTTGGGAGGACGGCTAGGATGGCCACTCAGCCCTCCGAGTTGAAAACCGTCATCAACTCTCTCTGCAGCATGGGTACGAGGGATATTCATCGGTTGAAGATCTCCAGCATCTTATTTCCTCACCTCAGGTATTTTGCATATTATATTGCCAGAGGGGTGTTAGCTCGTGACAACACGAGCAGCATTTCTGCTCCGGATATTGCTATCCTGGCAGTAGCCCTCTCAGGGAGGTCTGATTATAATCTGGGTACCTTAATTGCTCGACGCCTTGCTATGAACGGTAACAAGGGAGACCTATATGGTGGCGTTTACGCCACACTTATCTTAGAGCATCTTGGAGGCACCCCACACCCTGATGATACTCCTTTTACTTATTTAAGCTTTGATCTTGCTGCTATGAAAAGGCATAAGTTTGTTACCATGGGTTCTGAACTTAATAATCTTATCTAATCTTGCGTTTCGGAACTGCCGCGGAACGCGAGATCCATCTACCTGCACCTCTTTTGTTTGATTTTTCTCGCAGGAACGGATGGTCCTTTGATGTTGTTCAGTTCGATGAGTTCATGGTCCAGCATCAGTTTCATAACCCCATGGAGGGGGTTGTGCCCGACGAGGAGAGGCACGGTGAGATACCACATTTTCAGGAAGAGACCGCCACCGAGTTTGGTGGAGGGTCTTCCTCTGTTTGGCGTTCGGAACCTTCCTCGTGGGAGACTCCGAGGAGTTCGGTGTACGCGCCAGCATCCTTCTACGACCCGTGGACTCACCACCATACCCCTGGAGTAGGAGGCTCCTGGGGGCAGTAGCTGCTACCAACTTAGGCCAAAAGCCTAATCTTGGGGGAGTACGTGCCCTTCTCACTTTTCCATTATATTATCCATTTTATTCACTTTGATCTTTTCAAAGTTTTTGCCCATTCTTCTTTGTTTCTCTCTTTGCAAAAACAACAAAAAGATTTTTTTTCTTTCTTTTGCTTTTATTCAACCTTTGAAAAAACCCAAAAAGATTTCTTTTCTCTCTTTAGTTTGCTTTGTTTTCAGAGATCAGCTCGAGTCCGTGATGTCATTTGATTATGTTTCCTACGTTCGATCGTGCAAGTGATAAGCAGTATTGACGAAGATCGACTGAAAGGAAGCAATAGGGAAGACCGGTATGAACTCTTATTGTTTCTACTTTTGTACATATGCCTGTACTTATGATCTAGAGACCAGCTTATAGCGACATAGTGCTATGTTTACAATGCTCTTTCGGTGGTTCATGCTTTCCTTGTGGCTAGTCTCGAATAACTAGAGTATATAATGTGTTATTGAAATGATCTACATACATTGCACTGTTCATAGTCTGGTATACTAAGGTGGTATTTCCCTTTAGAGAATTTTTGGATTGACTTGGCACATGCTTACACATGTTTAAGACTAAAAAGTCTACTTTGCCTTGATGATCTTTGAGTTTTAGAATAGTTATATCACGTTCATGCCCGATTCAATGTTGCTTTGTCGCTCTGCATGATTATGACCGTTATTGCTCTCTAGTTGGTCGCTTCCCAGTCTTTTGCTAAAACTCCACCTGTACTAAGCGGACTGACTGCTTGTGCATCCGAAATCCTTAAAACCAGTTATGCCATATGAGTCCACTATACCTTCCTATACATGGTATTTACCTGCCATTACTAACGAAGACTTTCATGTACCATCTCGAAACTAATCAAAAGCATTTCCTTTTTGTGCCTATGTTTTAGCTCATGAGGAAGTAGTAGTTAATTCATGATCTTTTTAAGTTGGACAAGTTTCACCCCTGGATTGTATGTCTAATGTGCAAACCCCTAATACGAAAAGGAACTAGCATTGAGTGCGCCCGGCTCAAAAATATAGTATAACAAACAAACCCTCCTTCACGCTTTGTTCATGAGAAATCAGAAAACTTTGGCAGTGATAAACAAAGGAGATTAAGAGGATGTGATCGTCCTCATGCGGGAGCCGTTCCTCGAGACTTGTCCACTTAAAAAGTGATTGATTTATCTGCTAGCATTCGTTGACGAAATATGCACTTCTCAAAACATGTTTACTTCTGTTTTTAAAACCAAGAGCTCTGGTACATGTTTAGTTTTTGTTTCCGACCACGGGTTTTCAACCTTGCCAATAAAAGCCACAGTTCGAGAGTCTCACCTTCTTTCTTCAAAGCACCAACTATGAGAGCATAATTGTCATTCTGAGTGTAATGTGCATTGTCCCAAAGTATTACATTGTCTTCTGCATACTTGTGATATGATTTATTCTGAAATTCTTAGTTCTAGTCTCCTTTAAAACTCTGGAGGAGTCTCTGCATTTATGTTTTGCTTCACTCATGGAGGCTAGCGAGATACCACCCTAATATGCTCAAGCTATGTGCAATGTAATCTTGTCTTGATTTTCAGTAATAGATTATTTACTTTTTAAGTATTTGTGACTGGTCACTTGAAAGAAGGATTGCTCCTTGTATTATCCTCATAGTACTGTTTCAATACTTGCTAAACTCTTTTTGTAGTACATGCTTATATACATCTAATGAAGCAAAAGAGTTTGTCAAAGTTTTCTTTGTCGCGTCCAGTTCGTTGAACTGAATTGCTTGAGGACAAGCAATATGCTAAGCTTGGGGGAGTTGATACGTCTCAAACGTATCTACTTTTCCAAACACTTTTGATATTGTTTTGGCCTCATTCTTGCATGATTTGGACTAAACTAACCCGGACCGACGCTGTTTTCAGCAGAGCTGCCTGTATGGTCTATTTGTGTGCAGGAAAACGGATTTTTAGGTACCTCAGAAAAATCCATGAAAAATCACAAAAAATCCACGCACCGAAGGAACCAGGAGCCAGAAGTGGGGCCAGAGTGGGGCCAGGGGGTGCCCAGGCGCCCTGTGGGCGCCCCCCCCCCCCTGGGCCGCGCCGGGGGGCGCCTGGGTGGGTCCCACACCCCCTGGTGCCCTACTTTATCCCGTATTTTTACTCCCGACGCAGAAACCCCAGATCAGAAGTTCTTTCGCAGTTTTCCATCGCGGAGCCGCCGCCACCCTCTGTTCTTCCTCGGGAGGGCTAATCTGGAGGCTGAATTGGCCTCCGGAGAGGGGAGATCGTCGCCATCGTCATCATCATCATCACCACTCCATCATCCCTCCATGACTTCTCCCTCCATGTGTGAGTAATTCCCCCGCTGTAGGCGAAGGGGATGGTAGGGATTGGATGAGTTAGATCATGTAATAGTTTGTCAGATCATTGGGGGCATGTTGCCTATCATCTACTATGGTGTTTATCATCTTTGCTTCAACTTGTTACTCTTAATGCTTGACACTTAGGGCCCGAGTGCCATGATTTCAGATCTGAACCATATGTGTTTGCATGAATATATTTGTGTTCGTGATCCTATCTATGAGTTGTTTGCACCTGTTACGGTCCGGAACCGGCGATCCCAAAAGTGACAGCTTGGGACACCAAAGGGGATGGTCCGTAGTTTGAGGATTACATGTATCCATTGAGTTCATTGCTTTGTTCCGGTGCTCTTTGACAGGAGCACCTTAATATCCATAAGTTCCTTTTGGCCCCGTTCGTAGCGGGATGGTAGGACAAAAGATGTTGTGCAAGTTCTTATTGCAAGCACGTACAACTACCTACGGGATACATGCTAAATGTTTGATATTTGCCTAGATGATCATTACTTTTCTGTGTGCCGTGCCCCAAGTTAAATCTATCTCATCCATGCAGCGCCCAACCATCCATCTCCCTAGCCTACAGTGTTTTAAATTCTGCTTGTCACTAGTTGCTACTTTTGCCATTTACTACTGCTATTTACTTTTGATGTTTACTTTTACTATTACTATCATCACTATCATATCACTGTTACCACTTATCTTTTGTTGCAAGTAAGTATATTTCAGGTGCGGTTGAATTGACAACTCAACTGTCAAAGCTTATAAATACTCTTTGGCTCCCCGTGTGTCGAATCAATTAATTGGGTTATTCTTACCCGCGAAGACTATCTCGATCCCTTACGGTTGAGGGTTATCAATCGTATGTCGGCAAAGTCGTATCTTCTCCCAGGGGTTTTCCTTCAGCAAGATTGTGCTTGCTTCCTTGACAGGTCCTGGGGCCTGTGGGTTATGGCTCATCTCCCACTAGTAACACTTGGTCTCATCATCGAGTTACAACTGATCATACTTCCAACATCCAACTTCCTTGGTTCTCTTACATCCATCCAATTTGTTTGGTATCCCTTTCTTCTTTGGGTACAAAACTGAGTGTAATTACTCACACTCATCCTTGGGCAGTCCATTCCAAGTCTGACGTAACTAACCACTAGCTAGTGTACTCGGGTAACGGTGTTGGGTTCTACCACACTTAAAAATGAATCACACTAGTTCTCCTCCAAAATTTTGATCCATATATCATGTCTTTACTCCTCACTTATATAGTACCAACTCATAAAATCCAAAATCAATAGACTGATGCCAACTGTATTGATTCTCAACTTACTACGATCTACTGCACTTCCATTTTCTTGCTTCAACTCCAATACATAGCACAACTCTCCTTCTTCTTGGGACAGTCTCTAGGAAAGTGCCCTGCTTCACTACAGCAGAAACATATTGGTTCTGACAAGTCTCATGGTTCCCTTGTGATTACGTAGCCTCCTTACGTCCTCGACTAATGGGTCCATGTCAGAACTTGTATATCCTTAAATCATCCTTGGAGTCACTATTGCTCCACACTTCAGCATTACACCATCTTTAAATCCAATTGTACTTGTTTCCTTCATTCCTTCGGGGTAAGCATCATACTAAAATAAACTCCAACTTATTGGTGTAAACTCTACTCCTTGGAGCAACACTTTCCTTCCTATGGGTCCAGGGTTCACACAGTGAGGTACCACTAAACAAAATGCACTGGTTCATTCGTAATCCATATTCTCATCATATCAAACTTCTTATTTCATCATGAACCATTGTTCAACACTAAATTTCCAAAGGTGCTTCACTACAAATGTTGCCATCCACATAGTTTGTTAGGGTCAAGCATTCCTCCTATCTTTATTCATTTATCCTAGCTAAGGACGCTTCAGTCCCACTGGAATTGCGCAATGTAATCCTTGAAATAATCAATCTCTTGCTTCATCCTATTGGCCGTGTGCTTCATCTCCATCATCTCTGCATGCATCCTACTCAGGCATTCCTGAGTTCAACTTCATTCTCCATGAAGGGATAACCCTTGTAAACTGCATCTACTTCAAGGTGAATATGCTTCACCATATCCTTCAAGATCTTTGGGTAATCCTGATCGCTAGTAAGGGTCATGAGGGTTTCCGGCCTTTGAGAAAAGACTCGTAAAGGGTTGTCATCTGTAGGTATAAGACAGAAGGGGTTCTCATGACAACATACGGACAACCTTGGGTAAAATGGGGTTGTTTGTCCGAGATGGGTTTGGGTCAGCTTCTCCATGGGTTCTAGGTTTTGGTCTGGGTGAGGGGCACTCACAATCATCCAACAACTCATAGCATCTCCTTCTTAGATTCCAAACATATCAACTTCATTTGCTTCACGAACTATTACAATGTTCTTTCCATAAATCAACTCAACATCGTAAAAAGGGTGTTCCACATTTAGCTACATGCTTCATTCTAATATCCAGATCTCAACTACTCTGATCAATCTTTCCTCCGGTCCGAACCTTCTCTTGGAAAAAATGCCCTACTTCCTTGCAGCGTATACTAATGGCATAAGACCAATCTAAGGACTTCATGGTGGTTGTCCTGGTTCACTGGGTTCTTTGCTTCCTGGTTGGGCAGTTGCTATCATAATGACCTAAATCCTTGCACCGGTAACATGTGATGTGACTCAGGTCCTTTTCCGCAGAAATTGGGTTCTTTTGGGGACACATGCTCTTCCTCTTACTCGACTTCTTCGTTCCTATCAATTCTTCTATCTCTTGTGGATCAAACTCCACCTCTTCTGTCAGTAAGTCTCCCAGATACTCAGGGCTTTCCTTCGTGCAATGCTGTGAAAAATGTCCTTCTTCTCCACATGAATATCAAGCACGGGAGTAATACCTATTTAGGCCTTCTCCATCAGGGTCGTTAACATCTTCCTCCATCGCAGATTATTTTAAGTTTCCCTCGAGGACTTCTTTCATTGCTTCTTTCTTCTGCTGGATAGTTCGTTGTACCAGGGGGTAAATGTGACACTGAACAGGGTAGTGGGTAGTCCCTTCACACAAGAAACAAGTAATCTTTCTAGTTGGGCATTCTTCAGCTAGGTGACTTCCTTCACAATTAGGACATTCATCCTTGTGCTCCTCCTGGGTGTGTCCTATTTCTCCACAAATCATGTAGGCACAATGTTCCTTCCTCGGGTTGTCACCACGCTCTCGAATGAGACGGGATTTTAACAGAGTCTTCTTGAATTCTTCCCAATTTTCTGCTCCATTACATCCTTGTATGGCTTGATGCATTTTCCACCATGATGCAGTCCTTTTTGTAAAGTACTGAAGAGCGTATTGAACCTCATACTTCCTTGCACCCAAATTTTTCCTCAAGTGATCCTCCATGTTGTGTATCCATAGCTCTGCTTCCAACTGGGTCATCGGTCCAGAGAATACAAGGCTATCTTCATTCATCCTCTATTGGTCCAAGGCTTTTGAGATGAGATTCGAGAGATGGAGAGAGATACACACAATACAAACAAAAGTTTTTGAAAAGACGGGTTTTATGTTGTGGCCGTCGGAAAAACATCAAACAAATGACGGCTCACAGTCGTCGCATCTAATGTAAGTACAAAATAGGGTTTTGGTCTTCTAAAGGTCAACATCTCCTCAAGTTGTCAACTCTTCAAATCTTGGGAGTATCCATTGTTGTAGCTTCAACACTTCCAATGCATGGTGAAATCCTCTTTACTCCGAAGTGGTCAAAGGGGCGAGGGTGTAGTCTAACTATTTGGGAAAAAGGTGAGTTTTGACAAAGCTCAGACAAGAAGAGAGGTATAGAATCTTTTTGAAAAGATAGTTTTAGAGAAAACTTTTCCTATGAGCTTGAGAGTTTCTAGGGTTACGTCCTACAGTCAACATGTGCTATGATACCATCTTGTAGCGACCCGACCCGAATGGATCAAGTCTCTGTGCTTCAGTGTCATCCCTGGATCGGTATGCTGACACACACAGTACTCGAGGATTTATAACCGAGGTAAATCACAAGTATTAAGTAACGTAAATACTATTACCTCAATCCATATAGCGGAGGTAATAAAGGTTGTGGAGTTCCATCAACACCAACGGCAAAGTTGAGTGTAGACAGCGCAACCCTAACGTAACACTTACTCGTCGAATAATTCCTGCAACATGAGACGTTGCATCCATGTAGGTCAGTGCATTGAATGTACTGGCAATTTCACACTGTAGAAGTAATGATGAACAATGCCTACATGTCACACCCCAAAAATATTTATTTGAAATTTTGAAAACTTTTCAAAATTTTAGCTAAGATTTAAAAATTTTCTTGGAGGGTTCTGTTTGAAGGGTGGACTTATTTGATTTAATTGTTTTGGAGGTTTTCAAAACCTTTTCTCTCTAAAGAATCTTTGGTTTTTAGCTATTTATTTTCAAAGGCAAAGGTCCTTTCCACCTCTTCTAGCACCATAAAACCTCTCCAAATATTTTTCTGCCACTCCAAGATTTACCTCTCAAGTCATGCACACCTTCTGTGATATTATTCAACTTCTCCCCACTCCACAAAAATATTCTTTCTGTATATTTTGAATTCCAAAAGTGGAATTTGAATTAATCATAGTTTCTTGACATTTACAAAGGAACTATATTTTCTATGACTCTTCTGCCTCCACCAACATTATCCCTACATATATATGGTACCCTCAACCCATTTCTCCAAAAACATTTGGTCCCACAGTTCAAAAATTTCAAATCAAATTCAATTCAAATTTGGTCCAGAAATCATATTTCTGCCCCAAACCATTTCCAAACTTCACCAAAATTCTTGGCCTCCTGGCAAACTCATTTTTGAGTAACTACACACCACCACACAAAACCCCATGATCAAACAAGTTGCTTAAACCCCCAAAGCAATTCATCAAACAGTTGGCATGCACTGTTCATAACTGTATTGAAATTCAGTTAACTGAATTTCTTTCGGCCGACAGGGACAGCGATGCCGTGCATCCATCATCTTCCTCCCCCGCACGGCGATGTCGCCTGTGTTCAATGCCGTAGCTCCCCCTGGCCCAGCGCCCAGCCACTCCACTCCGGTGAGATGGCACCGGGCCGGTGCAGCCTCCCCGAGCTCGTCCACGGCCGGGCCGAGCGGAACGCCACGGCCATAGGCCGCCATTCACTGCCCAGCAGCACCCCTACCTACCTCTCCGCCAACGCGTCACTCTCCCTCACACCTCCGCGCAAAGGACACACCGGCCACGCCGCACGGGGCCCGTTTGGCTGTCGCCGGAGCCGGCCGCTCCGCCGCGCCCGTGCGGACAGCACATCGCAAACGTGTCAAGCAGGCACGAGCTCGTCCACGCGGAAGCTTCGGACGAGCACCACGGGCCTCTTGAATGCCCCATCGCCCAGACCACCGGCCAGAACCAACCCCGGCGGCCATATTAACTCCGGCGATCTTCACCCGCTTCGGCTATCTTCGAACCGCCTATAAAAGGGTCCCCGAGCCCCTCTAGCGCGAGCACTCGCCTCCACCACCACCCACACTCCCTCCTGACCACCCACCAGGCCCCGAGGGGGTCATCTTCTCCCTCTCCGGCCACCGCTCCGCCGCCTCTGTCCTCGAACCGAACCGAGCACCTACACCACCAGAGCAGCCCAAACTCCGTCGATCCTCCCATTTTCCACCACCATGCCGAATCCCTAGGTCAATTTCCCTTTCCGAGCCCTCTCCGACGAGCCACCACTTCACCCGAATCACCGTCCGCCGGCGACGAGCTCACCGCCGTTCAGGTGACCGCCGGTGGCCACCTCCACCACCCCTGGATGCGGAAGGCCACGCTGGTCATGTTGCGACCAGCGCCGGGCCCTGAGACCCCGGCGATCGTCGCCGGCGATCGCCGCCGCTTCTCTGTACTCGCGCGCGAGCGCGTTCAAATTTTTAAACCTGACGGGTGGCCCCCACCCGTCAGCTCTCTCTCTCTCTCTCTGTTTCCGTTTTAAGTGGAAGCGCACTCTGCGCTTTACGTCTTCTGCACTGGAAGACGCACTCGTATCCGAAACGTTTTCTTTTAAAACAACTCAGGGACTTCTGTTTTACAGAAAAACCCCTGGTTTTGAAAAGCTAATAACTTTTAAAATATAAATCCAAATGAGTTGATTCTTTTTGCTAAAATTTTCTTTTCTGCTCTAGTTTATTTTAAGATTTATTTAAAAATATTTTGAGAACTTTTTCTGTTCTGTGTTGATTTTCTTATTCGAATTCAAATTTGAATTTTTCAGAAAAAGAAGAAGGAACTTTTGCTGGGATTTCTGAAGGGTTTTCTCCTGATTACTTTGGACAAGGCAAGCATGATTGAACTTGAGATATGATGTTGCTTCCTTGCATGGTTACATAGTATGGTAGTGCATCACATACGTTGCATGTTATATCACATGTGCACGCATGGTCATGTCATGTTTGTTTTACATTGGCTTGCATGTCACACTAGCTTGTCTGGCATACAAGTGGTTACGCGAGGGCAGAGATGCTGCTGCTGGTTGGGACATGCTAGTAGGCATGGTCCTTTGTTGACACAGTGGTGTCGTGTGGTACTGATAAAGAACACTGGTGTTATTTTGACAATACCTCCTGAGTCTGCCTAGATCGAGTCTTGCTCTATACACCTAGCTGTACACCGTGCTGCCACGGGTCCTTCCGAAAGGAGGGCACGGCCTAGTAGGTTGATAACCCCTGTACGGGTGCACGCCACACAGATACTACGATGAAGGTTGTAGCCTGTCATCGGGTCAGGGGCATGGGTGTTTCCGGTTGTAGCCGAGAGGGGGGCACCCCTTGTAATCCGCGCGTTTAATAGTGATCCCATGCTTTTCGGAGGTTGTAGCCTCCCTGACTTAAGGTTTCTGGAGCGATGCTCTGGGTGAGTCCTGGCATCCGGTCGGTGCGTATGCGTCAGACGTGTTTTCAACCCAAAGTCCGTATTGGGTATTAGTCAGTGCACGGTACTGTCTAAGGAAAGCCCATACGCGTGGGTAAAGAGTACACCCTCTGCAGAGTTATATCTATTCGAATAGCCGCGTCCACGGTCAAGGACTTAGTTGGGTGGGTCAAGTATTCGGTCCCGGTGTCAGTCTCTGGAGGAAAATAATATACTTGAGCATGTTATGTTTGCATGATGCTTTTGTCACAGTCAGTATTTATCATGAATTTATTTATGATGAATATTATGCTTATGGACTAACCCTATGATTTTATTGTTACCTTCAAGAGTGTCTCAGGGGCTGGCTAGACTACCCCGGACGCTCGTTTTTATTTTAAAGTCCTTTTGTGGCGTCCCTCGAGTGTCAGGCGGTTTATCACGCCACTACTCTTGTGGATACCCAACTGGCATTTCTCTTAAAGTCCTTTTTGTGGCGTCCCTCGAGTGTCAGGCGGTTTATCACGCCACTACTCTTGTGGACACCCGACTGGCATTTCTCTTCAAGTCCTACCGTGATGTCACTTGGCACCCGACCGGCATTCTTTTTATCTTTTTATATTATTATGACTAATATTTATTTTTGTATTAACCATGTTTCACCATGCCAAGTCTTGATAATTGTTGCATGCATGTAGTTTATCCTCCATGGCATATGCTTTCAGTATATCTTATGTTCTTAATGTTTGCGAGTACATTCAAAGTACTCACTGGCTTGTCCCTGGCTATTTACTTGGCCAGACTTGGAGGAGGACGAGCTTTTGGAGGAGAATTGCGCTAGCGAGGCCGACGCTTAGAAGGTTCCCAGTCAGCACACCTGTGCCTTGGAGTCTATCACGTGTACCATCCGTCAAGCTTCCGCCACACCAATAAAATAGTCAAGCCTCACACTGACGCTTGACTCTATGCTAGTATATCAGTGTTGAGTTCCACTACCCACTGTCATATTCCGCCATCCTAGTACGCTGAGTTGTTGTAATAAATTATTGAGTCACCCTGACTCAACCCTGTGTAATATTATTGTACTGGTTATCTATATCAAGGTTGTCCACTGGTTGTGCTTGGGAGCCAGTGTGACTTAAGGCTATTCTGTGATTTAGTTCTCAGAAATGGGCCTGACAGACCTTGGTATCAGAGCCAGGCTGACTGTAGGAGCCCTAGGCACGATCGCTAGTTACCGAGTCAGTACTGACAATTTTCCCAGCATGCATCTCATGCATCGTAGCAATTTTTTTTCCTTAGTCATCACACACTTATGACATGGCTACTTGGATTTGTGTCTACTGTTGTAGATGGCTGGTGGCAGCTGCCCATCGCAGGTTTTCGCCAACGAGCCTGCGGGATTTTCCCGCCTTCTCGCGAGCATCGCGAGGGACGCGATGGGGTCCCTCGGGCGTCCGGAGTACGTCGTTTACCCGGACAAGATCTCAGAGACCCTGACTATGTACCAGGCTTCGGTATATATTCGGGGTGGTGCGTCCGTGTCTTTCCGCAACTATCGCTTCATGGGGAGAGCCATGCCCACTGAGAGGCATGCTATCCAGATGGCCGCACGTGAGGCTATCGCACGTCTCCGGGACATCCTGACCGTTATGCAGGACCGTCCCTACTACTACCTGCCTTGCCACGTCCCATACACCAGCCACTATGCTTTTTCCTGCACCATAGGGGAAAAGGATCTGGCTATTGAGCCACTTGTCAAGTATATCATGGCCTTGGAGTCAGCTTTCACCTCCCTGGTGGATGACTACCTCACTGCACGGATGGACTTGTCTCGTGCGAGAATCATTCGCAGGAGCGAGTACCGCTCTCCTTCGCCTCGTGCTCCCCGCACTTCCACCCCATCAAATACTTCTCTGGCTAGTCCCGCGGCTCAGCGCTCGACCTCAACTGGCGATGCTAGCCGTCTGGCTGCACCCACTCCAACCAGAGCTTCTCCACTGACGAGCACGGTGCCACCTCCAGCAGGCACGGCATCAACGACCACACGACTAGAGGCGATCCTCGAGGAAGAGGAAGACGAGGGCGATGTCACATCCTGGGTGCCTTGCCTGAGTCTCACTCTCAGCAGGACCTAGGATGAGCTGTGTGGACGAACGCAGTTTTCTTCGCCAGATGACTGCTTGAGAACACGGGTGTAATATATTTATTTCCTGTTCTGCCTCGCCTTTGTAAAATAGCGATGTTAGGACCGCTGGTCGATGAGAGCGCGGAGAGTGCGCCAGTAGAATAAAGGATCTTGTTGATACAGTTTCCGCATGTATCCTGTATAATTAAATCCTGCTTGTATAATTATATCACTTATGTAATATAACTGGCTGCCTTGTCTTACCTTGTCCGGGGAAAAAAAACTTATTTGGAAATTTAATTTCTGCTATTTGATTAGTTTCTTTGGTGTTATGCAATTACCCCAGAAAGAAAATGCATCGTCCCTGGACCCGTTCTATGCCAACTCCAACTGAGAACAACTCTGGACAGATGGGAAATAATTTCACTCAAGGGCAGACTAGCCAGCAAAGCAGTGATTCAGCCTTCTCGCAAATGTGTCGCCTGTATGAGCAGAGTCAGCAACAGCATCAGGAAATGATGCAGCATTTGATTAACAGGGGAAATCACCATGAACAACAGCAACCCAGGTCCAAACTGTCTGAGTTACAAAAGACCCGCCCAACGGTCTTTACGCACACTGACAAGCCACTAGAGGCAGACGACTGGCTTCGAGACATGGAAAGAAAACTGGTCATTGCCCAGTGTACTGACCAGGAAAAGGTGCTATACACACCACACTATTTTTCTGGAACCGCTGCTTCATGGTGGGAAAACTTATGTCACACCCACCCTGACGGAGCAAATATGACATGGGCACAATTCAAGGAGAATTTCCGAGGAGCGCATATCCCAAATAGCATTATGAAATTAAAGAAGAGGGAATTTGAGGATCTCAAGCAGCGGGGCTCCACAGTATCCCAATACCTGGATCAGTTTACTCAGTTGGCCCGGTACGCCAACGACGAGTATATGACAGAGAATAAAAAGATGGAGAAATTTCTCGACGGACTTATTTCGTCGCTAAAATGCCAGCTGATGGTTCATACCTTTCCAGACTTTAAGACACTTGTGGATAAGGCTATTATTCTGGAAAATGAACATCGCAATATGGATGAGGCTCGCAAGCGTCGCATGAACCAGTCAGGACAGGTCCGCAACAACAGGCCCAGGAATGATGTTCAAAAACCAGTATTCACCCGACCAACAAATACAGCTCCACCACAGAACCGCAGTGCATTCCACAATAGGACCAAGGATACAAATTTTTATCCTGGAGTCACCTGTTACTCCTGTGGAGAAGCGGGGCATTATGCTAAACAGTGCCCAAAACAAGGAAACAACCCTCCCAAAGCCAACAACAACAACAATGGCCGTGGTACGACCAACGCTCCGCGACGCAACAACTTCAACCCCAATAACAACCACAAGCAAGGGCATATCAACCACGTGACTTTTGAGGAAGCTCAGAACGCACCGGATATCATGTTTGGTACGTTCCCCGCCAACTCAGTAGATGCTACAATTTTATTTGATTCCGGAGCTTCCCACTCTTGCATTTCTAAAAGATTTGCCTCGAAGAATCAGTTTCCCTTTTTGCCGTTACAAAATTCCATGGTTATTCAGTCCCCGGGATCAAAGCAAAATACTCAATGGTACTGCAAGGATGTGAACATCGAAATTGAAGGAATGGGATTCCTAGCCAACCTTATCATACTGGACGCAGTTGATTTGGACATTATTCTGGGAATGGATTGGTTAACCACAAACAAAGGTTTCATAGACTGCTATAACCGTACGGTAACCCTTACCAATTGCCAAGGAAAGACAATAAAAGTGGGTACAAGGAAGATTGCCACATCCCAAGGGAAATTAAATCAAGTGGATACGGTGGAATTAAGTAAGGTTCCTGTAGTCTGTGAGTATCCTGATGTATTTCCTGAAGAGTTACCAGGAATGCCTCCGGACCGCGAAATTGAGTTTGTTATTTAACTCGCACCCGGAACGACACCCATATACAAGAAGCCGTACCGTATGGCTCCAACGGAATTGGCAGAATTAAAGAAGCAAATTAAGGAGTTGATGGAGAAAGATTACGTACGACCCAGCTCGTCACCATGGGGGTCGCCAGTTCTATTCGCCAAAAAGAGGGATGGTACCCTACGGCTATGTATTGATTACAGGGCACTTAATATGGTCACTATCAAGAATAAATATCCACCGCCCAGAATCAACGATTTGTTTGAGCAGCTAGCAGAAGCTAAAGTCTTCTCGAAGATAGACCTGAGATCAGGTTATCATCAGTTAAAAATTCGGACGACAGACATACCTAAGACGGCATTTACTACCAGATATGGATTATATGAGTTCACCGTGATGCCGTTCGGTTTAACTAATGCCCCGGCATATTTTGTGCATCTCATGAACAAGGTTTTTATGAAATATTTGGATAAATTTGTGGTGGTATTTATCGATGATATACTAATTTACTCCAAGACACCCGAAGAACATGAGCAGCATCTTCGGATAGTACTGGAAGAGTTAAGGAAACATCAACTATACGCCAAATTCAGCAAATGTGAATTTTGGTTGAGAGAAGTTGGTTTCCTTGGGCACGTATTGACCCAAGATGGAATCACTGTGGACCCAGGAAAAGTAAAGGATGTGTTGGAATGGAAGCAGCCCACAAACGTGACGGAAGTCAGAAGTTTTCTCGGTTTAGCGGGCTATTATCGAAGGTTTATTGAAGGATTCTCCACTATAGCCAGACCCATGACCCAGTTACTCAAGAAAGACAAGAAGTTTGAATGGACTGAAGCTTGTGAAAAGAGTTTTCAGGAGTTGAAAGAGAGGTTAACAACATCACCAGTTCTGGTTGTGCCCGATGTGCACAAAATTTTTGATATATATTGTGACGCATCCGGGAAAGGCCTTGGATGTGTGTTAATGCAGGAAGGAAAAGTGGTGGCTTACACCTCAAGACAGCTACGGCGACATGAAGAAAATTACCCCACACATGATCTGGAACTTGCTGCAGTAATACACGCACTCAAAGAGTGGCGACACTATCTTCTGGGGAACCGATGTGAAATATACACGGACCACAAAAGTCTTAAGTATATTTTCATTCAGCCAGAATTAAATTTGAGACAACGACGTTGGCTTGAACTAATTAAGGATTATGACATAGGAATTCACTATCACCCTGGTAAAGCCAATGTTGTGGCAGATGCTCTCAGCAGGAATCCATACGCCGGAAATGGCAGTGTACAACTCTCGCAACATGTGCTCAGCCAGGAATTTGCCAAGCTCAACATGACCCTAGTCACGGAGGGGACCATCTCCCAGTTGGAAATAAAACCAACATTAGAGGACCAGATCAGAGAAGCCCAGAAGGGGCACCCAAGTATTGAAGGGATCAGAAGAAAGATGAAACTGGGCCGGGCGCCCGAATTTATTGAAGACGACCAAAGAGTTATTTGGTTTGGACAGAGATTATGCGTACCAAACATTGAAGATTTAAAACAACAAATAATGGCAGAAGCGCACACCACTCCATATTCCATTCATCCCGGAGGGACCAAAATGTATAAGGATCTACAGAAAAGATTATGGTGGCACGGAATGAAAAGGGATATAGCCATATATGTGGCATGTTGCGATACCTGCCAACGTGTGAAGGCGGAACACCAGAAGCCAGCAGGGTTGTTGCAACCAATTAAGGTGCCTGAATGGAAATGGGATAGAATTGGAATGGATTTTGTTGTTGGTTTGCCAAGGTCACGCCATGGGAATGATGCTATCTGGGTAATAACAGATTCGCTAACCAAGGTAGCACATTTCATTCCGGTAAAAACCACCTACTCAACACAGAGGCTAGCCAGGCTGTACTTGTCCAGGATTGTTTGTCTACACGGGGTACCCAAAATAATTGTCTCTGACAGAGGCACCCAATTTGTCTCTAGATTTTGGGAACATCTACAGCAAGCCTTAGGCACGCAACTGGCTTTCAGCACAGCATATCACCCGCAGACCGGAGGACAGACAGAACGGGTAAACCAAATATTAGAGGACATGTTGAGAGCCTGTGTGCTTACCTACGGAGTCAGTTGGGAGGATAGCTTGCCTTATGCAGAATTCTCCTATAACAACAGTTATCAAGCTAGCCTAAAAATGGCACCGTTCGAAGCATTATACGGACGACGATGCCGGACCCCATTAAATTGGTCTGAGACCGGAGACAGCCGAATTTTTGGACCAGAAATGCTAATAGAGGCAGAAACCAAAGTAAAGCTTATTCAGGACCGACTAAGGGCAGCTCAAAGCCGACAGAAGAGTTATTTCGATCAAAAACACCGCCAGGTCCACTTTGAGCCCAATGACTACGTTTATCTTAGAGTATCTCCGACAAGGGGGCTACAGAGGTTTAAGGTTAAGGGGAAGTTAGCACCCAGATTTATCGGACCATTCAAAGTAACCGCAAGAAGGGGCAAGGTCGCCTATCAACTAGAATTACCAGCAGAGTTATCAGATGTTCACGACGTGTTCCATGTGTCTCAACTGAGGAAGTGTATTAGCAACACGGAAAAACAAGTGCAGCACCAAGAAGTGGATCTTCAACCAGATCTTACCTATCGGGAACGTCCCATAAAGATTTTGGAGGAGTCTGAACGGAGGACCCGACAGAAGGTAATAAAATTTTGCAAAGTCCAATGGAGCAATCACACCGAGGAAGAGGCAACCTGGGAAAGAGAGGATCATTTAAGGACTGAGTATCCGTACCTGTTTGAGGGACAGCTGGAATCTCGGGGACGAGATTTTTCTTAAGGGGGTAGGTGCTGTCACACCCCAAAAATATTTATTTGGAATTTTGAAAACTTTTCAAAATTTTAGCTAAGATTTAAAAAATTTCTTGGAGGGTTCTGTTTGAAGGGTGGACTTATTTGATTTAATTGTTTTGGAGGTTTTCAAAACTTTTTCTCTCTAAAGAATCTTTGGTTTTTAGCTATTTATTTTCAAAGGCAAAGGTCCTTTCCACCTCTTCTAGCACCATAAAACCTCTCCAAATATTTTTCTGCCACTCCAAGATTTACCTCTCAAGTCATGCACACCTTCTGTGATATTATTCAACCCCTCCCCACTCCACAAAAATATTCTTTCTATATATTTTGAATTCCAAAAGTGGAATTTGAATTAATCATAGTTTCTTGACATTTACAAAGGAACTATATTTTCTATGACTCTTCTGCCTCCACCAACATTATCCCTACATATATATGGTACCCTCAACCCATTTCTCCAAAAACAGTTGGTCCCACAGTTCAAAAATTTCAAATCAAATTCAATTCAAATTTGGTCCAGAAATCATATTTCTGCCCCAAACCATTTCCAAACTTCACCAAAATTCTTGGCCTCCTGGCAAACTCATTTTTGAGTAACTACACACCACCACACAAAACCCCATGATCAAACAAGTTGCTTAAACCCCCAAAGCAATTCATCAAACAGTTGGCATGCACTGTTCATAACTGTATTGAAATTCAGTTAACTGAATTTCTTTCGGCCGACAAGGACAGCGATGCCGTGCATCCATCATCTTCCTCCCCCGCACGGCGATGTCGCCTGTGTTCAATGCCGTAGCTCCCCCTGGCCCAGCGCCCAGCCACTCCACTCCGGTGAGATGGCACCGGGCCGGTGCAGCCTCCCCGAGCTCGTCCACGGCCGGGCCGAGCGGAACGCCACGGCCATAGGCCGCCATTCACTGCCCAGCAGCGCCCCTACCTACCTCTCCGCCCACGCGTCACTCTCCCTCACACCTCCGCGCAAAGGACACACCGGCCACGCCGCACGGGGCCCGTTTGGCAGTCGCCGGAGCCGGCCGCTCCGCCGCGCCCGTGCGGACAGCACATCGCAAACGTGTCAAGCAGGCACGAGCTCGTCCACGCGGAAGCTTCGGACGAGCACCACGGGCCTCTTGAATGCCCCATCGCCCAGACCACCGGCCAGAACCAACCCCGGCGGCCATATTAACTCCGGCGATCTTCACCCGCTTCGGCTATCTTCGAACCGCCTATAAAAGGGTCCCCGAGCCCCTCTAGCGCGAGCACTCGCCTCCACCACCACCCACACTCCCTCCTGACCACCCACCAGGCCCCGAGGGGGTCATCTTCTCCCTCTCCGGCCACCGCTCCGCCGCCTCTGTCCTCGAACCGAACCGAGCACCTACACCACCAGAGCAGCCCAAACTCCATCGATCCTCCCATTTTCCACCACCATGCCGAATCCCTAGGTCAATTTCCCTTTCCGAGCCCTCTCCGACGAGCCACCACTTCACCCGAATCACCGTCCGCCGGCGACGAGCTCACCGCCGTTCAGGTGACCGCCGGTGGCCACCTCCACCACCCCTGGATGCGGAAGGCCACGCTGGTCATGTTGCGACCAGCGCCGGGCCCTGAGACCCCGGCGATCGTCGCCGGCGATCGCCGCCGCTTCTCTGTACTCGCGCGCGAGCGCGTTCAAATTTTTAAACCTGACGGGTGGCCCCCACCCGTCAGCTCTCTCTCTCTCTCTGTTTCCGTTTTAAGTGGAAGCGCACTCTGCGCTTTACGTCTTCTGCACTGGAAGACGCACTCGTATCCGAAACGTTTTCTTTTAAAACAACTCAGGGACTTCTGTTTTACAGAAAAACCCCTGGTTTTGAAAAGCTAATAACTTTTAAAATATAAATCCAAATGAGTTGATTCTTTTTGCTAAAATTTTCTTTTCTGCTCTAGTTTATTTTAAGATTTATTTAAAAATATTTTGAGAACTTTTTCTGTTCTGTGTTGATTTTCTTATTCGAATTCAAATTTGAATTTTTCAGAAAAAGAAGAAGGAACTTTTGCTGGGATTTCTGAAGGGTTTTCTCCTGATTACTTTGGACAAGGCAAGCATGATTGAACTTGAGATATGATGTTGCTTCCTTGCATGGTTACATAGTATGGTAGTGCATCACATACGTTGCATGTTATATCACATGTGCACGCATGGTCATGTCATGTTTGTTTTATCTTGGCTTGCATGTCACACTAGCTTGTCTGGCATACAAGTGGTTACGCGAGGGCAGAGATGCTGCTGCTGGTTGGGACATGCTAGTAGGCATGGTCCTTTGTTGACACAGTGGTGTCGTGTGGTACTGATAAAGAACACTGGTGTTATTTTGACAATACCTCCTGAGTCTGCCTAGATCGAGTCTTGCTCTATACACCTAGCTGTACACCGTGCTGCCACGGGTCCTTCCGAAAGGAGGGCACGGCCTAGTAGGTTGATAACCCCTGTACGGGTGCACGCCACACAGATACTACGATGAAGGTTGTAGCCTGTCATCGGGTCAGGGGCATGGGTGTTTCCGGTTGTAGCCGAGAGGGGGGCACCCCTTGTAATCCGCGCGTTTAATAGTGATCCCATGCTTTTCGGAGGTTGTAGCCTCCCTGACTTAAGGTTTCTGGAGCGATGCTCTGGGTGAGTCCTGGCATCCGGTCGGTGCGTATGCGTCAGACGTGTTTTCAACCCAAAGTCCGTATTGGGTATTAGTCAGTGCACGGTACTGTCTAAGGAAAGCCCATACGCGTGGGTAAAGAGTACACCCTCTGCAGAGTTATATCTATTCGAATAGCCGCGTCCACGGTCAAGGACTTAGTTGGGTGGGTCAAGTATTCGGTCCCGGTGTCAGTCTCTGGAGGAAAATAATATACTTGAGCATGTTATGTTTGCATGATGCTTTTGTCACAGTCAGTATTTATCATGAATTTATTTATGATGAATATTATGCTTATGGATTAACCCTATGATTTTATTGTTACCTTCAAGAGTGTCTCAGGGGCTGGCTAGACTACCCCGGACGCTCGTTTTTATTTTAAAGTCCTTTTGTGGCGTCCCTCGAGTGTCAGGCGGTTTATCACGCCACTACTCTTGTGGATACCCAACTGGCATTTCTCTTAAAGTCCTTTTGTGGTGTCCCTCGAGTGTCAGGCGGTTTATCACGCCACTACTCTTGTGGATACCCAACTGGCATTTCTCTTAAAGTCCTTTTTGTGGTGTCCCTCGAGTGTCAGGCGGTTTATCACGCCACTACTCTTGTGGACACCCGACTGGCATTTCTCTTCAAGTCCTACCGTGATGTCACTTGGCATCCGACCGGCATTCTTTTTATCTTTTTATATTATTATGACTAATATTTATTTTTGTATTAACCATGTTTCACCATGCCAAGTCTTGATAATTGTTGCATGCATGTAGTTTATCCTCCATGGCATATGCTTTCAGTATATCTTATGTTCTTAATGTTTGCGAGTACATTCAAAGTACTCACTGGCTTGTCCCTGGCTATTTACTTGGCCAGACTTGGAGGAGGACGAGCTTTTGGAGGAGAATTGCGCTAGCGAGGCCGACGCTTAGAAGGTTCCCAGTCAGCACACCTGTGCCTTGGAGTCTATCACGTGTACCATCCGTCAAGCTTCCGCCACACCAATAAAATAGTCAAGCCTCACACTGACGCTTGACTCTATGCTAGTATATCAGTGTTGAGTTCCACTACCCACTGTCATATTCCGCCATCCTAGTACGCTGAGTTGTTGTAATAAATTATTGAGTCACCCTGACTCAACCCTGTGTAATATTATTGTACTGGTTATCTATATCAAGGTTGTCCACTGGTTGTGCTTGGGAGCCAGTGTGACTTAAGGCTATTCTGTGATTTAGTTCTCAGAAATGGGCCTGACACTACATCTATATGCATATATGGCTGGTGGAGGTTGTAAGGCTGTTTTTGCATAAAGCCAATATTTCCCTACCACAAAGGAATAAATTTTATTTTAGCTATCATGGTAGTTGTAACATCATTGAGAAGGTACCTCCAACTCAATCCCAATTAAAGTAGTCATTAACCCAACAAATTAATTTTAGAGTGATGAGATCAACCAATAATTCAAGTACCAGATACTCAAGATTTGTCCATAACCGGGGACAGAGCTAATCATGATCAGTTTGTACACTCTGCAGAGGTTTGCGCATTTTCCCCACAAGACTCGATCTCCTCCGTTGGATTTCTCGCACTGCATGTTGTTTGAGAAACGGATGACTGAGACATAGTCTTTCAGAAGTATTTACTCTTTACCCCGGGTGGACCCGTACACCTACTTTCCCCTACATCTGCTAGTCCACCACTGAAAGAGCTCACACAACTTACTCATACTATGCCAGAGCCCATAATGGCATTATGGCTGCACACGGAAGTTTCTAGCATGAATAGTTTTATGATCCCTTTGAGCCCGGGTGGCATTCCATAGGACAATCACATGGAACCCCGGGATTTCCTAGGAAATCACTGGATTCTCCAGGTGCCCTGCAACCAATCCACCCAGATGTGTATTCAAGTAGCCACCTTAAGTTGAACCATTAATTAACAACTCACATCTGTCATGGATTTCACTCAAACCCAAACCATGTCTACGAGCATAGCATGGCAACCTAAGCATAACGTAGAAGTAACTCCCAAGGGTTTGAAAAAAATAATGCAGGTAATAGGTTCTACCTCAATCTACTTCCCAGTCCCACAAGTTAACAAATCCTACTCATGCAATGTGTTTGAGGATATAACTAATGCAATGAAAACTTGGTATTGGAAAGTATGATCAAAGTGTAAACTTGCCTTGTACTGACGATGTAGAAGATTCGCACATAGAACTCGTGATAGATCTACTCGTCGCACTCCGATCAATCTATCGTAAGCAAACAATAGTAACCACACATAAGCAATCACTCAAGAGTTCAGAAAGAACGCATAACACTTCAGAAAACTTCGAAAACAAGCGAATGACTCTTGAAACACAAACCAATTTCTAACAGAACCAAAATAATGTGAATTTGGCCTTATCAGAAAGGTTAGATCAAGCGCTTCGATTTGCAAAAAGAATCAACTAAATCGGAGTTATAAAACTCAAGGTATGATCAAACGAAGTTCAAATTCAAATCTAGTTGAATTAAAATTTTAAAACTTTCAAAAACATGTTTAAGTTGTTTTACTAGAAAGTGGGGTTCGTAACGAAGACGTGGGCGTTGGTTTCGTTGGATGTGGACCAACGAGCAAAAGTTATGGCCGTTTGAAGTTTAGGGGCTAAACTGTAAAATAAATTCACAGATAGGTCCCTGGCCGAATTCTAAAAAGAAAAAGAAAAGATCTAGAGGACGAACATCCGCTAACAGAACCTAACGAACGAATTTGTTCATTAAAAGAGTCTAGCGAGTGAACGTTCACTAGATAGATCTAACCTAATAAAGGAAAAACAGATCTAAAACAGAAAACCGAACAAACATAGAACCGGGCGGTTTTATACCGGTTCGAGCGGTTTTAGGAATAAAATCGGTGGATCGGGCGGTCGGGCGCGGACCGGGCCGGATCGAGTTGGAGCTCCGAGCTCCGGCGGAGGGACGACAGACGGCGGCGGACGCGGCGCGGGGCGGCGGTCGAGCGGGTGGCGGCGGCTCGCGCAAGAGGTGGCGGTGGTGGCAGCAGCAGCACAGGGCGCGGCGGCAGCGAGCAAACGCGAGACAGGGCGAGATGCGGCAGCGGCGGCGGTGGGCAAAGGCAGCGGTAGCGGCGGCGGATTCGCGGGAGGCGGCGGCGAGAGGAGAGAGGAAGGGCGGGGCGGCTTTTATGGAGGGGAGGGGCGGAGCTGTCGTGGGGAAGGGGGGAGAAGAGGCTGGGGTGGCCACGGCGCAAAGGCGGCGGCGGACTCCCGAGCGGAGCCCCGGTCGGGGACGACGGGGACGAGCGGCGCGGGCTGGCCTGGCCTGGCTTCGGCGGGGCCGGCCTAGTCGGCGGGGAAGACCCTTTTTTTAACACAGACACGAAAACAAAAATAAAACAAAAATATATATAATATACTATGGGCATATTATATATCAAAATTTGCAGAAAAAGATTTCCTACAAGATGGACATTTTTCTATGGTCAAATAAAATGCTCACAAATTCTAATAAATCAAAAGGTGCTACTGATGCAATAAAATCCAGTAAAAATCATTTTAAAAATACCAAAAAGACTTCAAATTTATTTCTCTCCAATTTTCTACTCTAGGGAATCATGTTACCCTATTTTCCATATAATTTATTTTTGGAGAAAAATAATTTGAATAAAAACCAATAACTCCAATTTTCAAAATGAGTTGCAGAAAATTTCAAAAAAAACTTGCAACTCATATTTCCTATAATTTTAAGAAGTCATTTTATCTTCTCTTGGGAAAATCATTGAGTTGCATAAAGTTTTTGAATTTGAAATATTTCGAGAATTAAATTCAAAAATCCTTTCAGAACCCTTTTTCATTTGATAAATGGAAGAATTCATATTATCTTCACTCTAGGGTTTTGTGATGAAAAGAATATGAACTCCCGGAGATCAAAAAAAATGCAAAGTGAAAGTTTGGGAAAGTCATTTCATTCCCTCTCATTTAACTTTCAAAAGTTTCAAATTTCACTCAATTTCACACAGCACATCAAACAAGCAATCTAATCTATCTATTTATTATAACAGTGCAAAATTTAGAATTTTGGGATGTTACACTTCTAGGCCGTAGCTCCGAATTAAATGAACTTGACATGTAACTTGACTAGAATTTCTAGTAGATCATCATGGTGCATGTTAATTTGCTGTTTAACAACTTTAACTTACGGTTTGTTCAGATCTGGACCAATTTCGAAATTTGCATATGAGGACTTACCGGAATTGTTATATGTTGTTTCCGGCCTCATTTAAACTTGTTGGGTTGTGTTGTTCTTGTATGCATCCTCCCTTGCCATATTTTGCATCATATAGACTTGTCTTGCATCATACTTGGTTGAGCATCTTGTCATGTTCTTGATTGTTGTGTTTACCATGTTGTGTGCTTCTTCTCGCTAGTTCATATTCTATTGCGATCGTGAGGATTCGTTCGTCCACACTTGGTTCGTCTTTGTGACTTCTTCTTCGTCTTCTTCATGGACGCGTTCTTCTTCCTTGCGGGATCTCAGGCAAGATGACTGTCGCCTTGGATACCTTTACTATCATTGCTATGCTAGTTGTCTCGATGCTATCGCTATATGTCGTGCTACCTATCTATTTGTCAGCCTCTGCTTGTTGCCATGAAACCTCTAACCTTTGGTACCTTCCTAGCAAACCGTTGTTTGGCTATGTTACCCGCTCGCTCAGCCCCTCTTATAGCATTGTTAGTTGCAGGTGAAGATGAAGATTGCTCCATGTTGGATCTTGGCTTGTTGGAATATCACAATATCTCTTAAATATATTAACACACCTATATACTTGGCAATGGGTGGAAGGATTGGCCTTTTGCTCGGTGTTTAGTTCCACTCATGCTGCCTTAAGAACCGATAAACCGGCGTTATGTTCCTTGATTTTTGTGTTCCTAACGCGGTTGGGTATATGGGGACCCCTTGATAGTTTGTCTTTGAATAAAACTCCTCCAGCAATGCCCAACTTTGGTTGTAATTTGCAACATAATAAAAACTTAATTAATTAATTAAATTGCATAGGGAGTTAGCGCTACTCGAGGACTCTTCTACATACAGGGGGAAGTGCTGATGGTGTTGGTCATAAACGGGGGTGCTGCGGGGCCACCACGGGGAAACTCGAGGATTGGCTCCCGTAGGATCGCCCATCCAGTCGTGGCCTGAGACGAGATACGCGCGGCTACTATCAGGGTGTCTGCACGCCAGGAGGTCTTGCTAGATTAGTTTTACCTTTGTCGAAATATCTTGAGCACGGGATTCTGAGAATACTCGGGTCTTCCCAACATGGAGTTGCAACTCCGCGGATCGTGAGCTTGTGATGGGCTATGTTGGGACACCCCTACAGGGTTATGATCCTTCGAAAGCCGTGCCCGCGGTTATGTGGTAGATTGGAATTTGTTAATGTCCGGTTGTAGAAAACTTGACAGAGGATCCGATAATAAAATACACAACCGCGTGAGTAACTGATGGGCCTCTAACCCCTCGTTGGTTACCCCAAGTGGAAGGTGAAAGATGCAGTGTTGTGGAAGTTTTTTCCCTTAGCAAAGATGCCAAGGATCGAATCCCCAGAGACTCATAGGTTCAACAAGTAGGTGTCAACTGCTAACGGCGCGGATTAGCAATCAACGTGGACCTGCACACAAATACAAATAACTTTGCTCCCAACGAGTACAGAGAGGTTGTCAATCCCTCCGGCCTTGTAGTTCACAAAGGATTAAACGCAAATGATAGTAGTGATAGATAATGTTTGCAATAGTAAATAAAAGCAAAAAGTAAATAGTGGATGTGATCAATGATGGTAATATGGACCGGAGTCTCATGATGTTCACTAGTGATGTCTCTCCCAAAAGACGATAAACAGCTATGTGAGGTAAACGAATTACAGCTGGGCAATTGACAGGACCACGAACGCAAACCAATGCTGACTACATTGCAAGAAAGGTTGAGGTTCAAAGCATGGGCGGTACGCCAAATTAAGTAGACCGAAATCCGTCAATATCTACTACTAATCATCCACCTTGAGATATCTATCCAGAACATCTCGCTGGTATTAAGTTGCGAGCCCCACCCATAGTGTAAACTCAATGCAACAGACAACTGCATTAAAAGAACTTTGCGTAAAGTAAACAATCCTTGCAGCCGCGGGCACAAGCACCGTTGTTTTCCCCCTTGTGGCAACAGCACATCCCCTAGACTCATGTTTCTGTCACTCAAGCTAGTCATCGAGGGGCAGGAACCCACAATCGAGCATAACGTTCCCTCTTGGAGTCACTACGTATTACTTGGCCAAAGCAATAAATAACAACGGAGAACATGCAAGAATTACTTATGAACATAAATATAAAAGAGGTAGATCAAATATATTACTCAAGATCAATCTGAACATAATCTCATAATCCATCGGATCCCAGCAAACTCAACATAGCAACAGCATAAGGATTACATATGTGCCTCGATCATGTAGGGCAGCTCACGAGGACTGATTAGTGAAGCACAAGAACGGGAGGAGAACATCACATAGCTACTGGTCATGGACTCATGGTCCAAGGGAGACTACTCACAACTCATCCGGGAGGCGTCCATGGTGGTGGAGAGGCTCCCGATGGTGATCCTCCCCTCCGGCAGGGTGCCGGGAAGAGTTCTCCTGGTGCTCCCGATCTTGGAAGCGGCGGCGGCGGCGGAACAGAGATGAGATCGCGAAAAAGAGTTCCCCTCCCGAGGGTTTCGAAGGACGCTCTAA
>LR738711.1:50700518-50731627 GCA_902687465.1 Secale cereale | reverse complement strand
CCCCCGGCTGTCCTTCGGGCGCAGGGTAGGTTCTGGAACGCTGATTTTTTATATAATTTTTCTGGATTTTTCCTGGCAGTTCTCGTAACGTGAAAACCTGAAATACAAAAACAGCCGAAAACAGAAACTGGCACCGGGGTGCACTGGATTAGTAGGTTAGTCCAAATATGATCAAAAGTGTATGGAAGTGTGTGAATATCATAGCAATATCACCCAAAAGTGGCATGGAGCAAGCAGAAATTATAGATATGTTTTGGACGTAACAGTAACCGTGACCGTCTCTTTTCATTTTGAGAAGACAACACGGTGGGGTCATGTTTGACATGCAGGTAGTTCAGAATCTCTAGCGATCATTACTAGTTTGCGACCGTTTGCGTAGAGGCTCAACTTATTCTTGTACTCGTAAGTTAGCCACCATACATATGCTTAGTCGCTGCTGCAACCTCACCACTATCCTTTCCATACCAATAATGCTTTGCTAGTCTTGATACCCATGGTTATCAAACTGCTGAGTCCTCGTGGCTCACAGATACTACAACAATAGTTGCACGTGCAGGTTTCCGATGACTTGACGTGAGAGCGATGTTACCTTTTGTTGGAGTTGTTTCTTCTTCTTCTTTGTCAGTCTTGGGCTAGGTTCCTGGTCTGCAGCCTGGGATAGCAGATGGATGTCATTGTGCTTTTCATGTTTGCATCCGTAGTCGGATGTCTTGTATTGATGATGTTGTATTCGTGCGTGACTTGTATGAATTGTTGTATCCCCATGTATGTATGTAATGGTACGATGTAATGATATCCATCTTGCTAAGCGCCTGAAATGCGGTTGTGCCTCAATCACAAGTTTTATCTAGTGATCAAGATAGAATCACATCTTGGGCGTACCAGTTTGTTTTTTTACACTAACGGAGCTCGTGAGATTTTGGCTAAGTTTTGTGTTGTGAAGTTTTCAAGTTTTGAGTATGGATTTGATGGACTATGGAACAAAGAGTGGCAAGAGACTAAGCTTGGGCATGCCCAAGGCACCCCAAGGTAAAATTCAAGGACAACGAAATGCCTAAGCTTGGGGATGCCCCGGGAAGGCATTCCCTCTTTCGTCTTCATCTATCGGTAACTATACACGGGACTATATTTTTATTCACCACATGATATGTGTTTTGCTTGGAGCGTCATGTATGATTTGAGTCTTTGATTTTTAGTTTGCCACAATCATCCTTTCTGGACACACCTTTTGAGAGAGATAAATATTATTTAGAATTTATTAGAATACTCTATGTGCTTCACTTATATCTTTTGAGCTGGATAGTTTTGCTCTAGTGCTTCACTTATATCTTTTAGAGCACGGTGGTGGTTTTATTTTGTAGAAATTGTTGATCTCTCATGCTTCACTTATATCCTTTTGAGAGTCTTTTAGAACAGCATGGTAACGTGCTTTGGTTATGAAACTAGTCCTAATATGATAGGCATCCAAGATGGGTATAGTAAAAACTTTCACATAAAAGTGCATTGAATACTAGGAGAAGTTTGATACTTGATGATTGTTTTGAGATATGAGGATGGTGATATTAGAGTCATTCTAGTAGAGTAGTTGTCAATTTGAGAAATACTTGTGTCAAGGTTTGCAAGTCCCGTAGCATGCGCGTATGGTAACCGTTGTGTGACAAATTTGAAGCATGAGGTATTTCATTGAGTGGCATCCTTTGTGTGGAGGTCGGGATCGTGCAACGGTTAACTTCTACCAACCCTTCCCCTAGGAGCATGCGTGTAGTACTTTGTTTTGATGACTTGTAGATTTTTGCAATAAGTATGTGAGTTATTTATGACTAATGTTGAGTCAATGGATTATACGCACTCTCACCGTTCCACCATTGCTAGCCTCTCTTGTACCACGCAACTTTCGCCAGTACCATACACGCACCATATACCTTCCTCAAAACAGCCACCATACCTACCTATCATGACATTTCCACAGCCATTCCGAGATATATTGCCATGCAACTTTCCACCGTTTCGTTTGCTATGACACGCTTCATCATTGTCATATTGCCATGCATGATCATGTAGTTGACATCGAATTTGTGGCTAGGCCACCATGCATAATTTCATACATGTCACTCTTGATTCATTGCACATCTCGGTACACCGCCGGAGCCATTCATATAGAGTCATACTTTGTTCTAGTATTGAGTTGTAATATCGAGTTGTAAATCAATATAAGTGTGATGATCATCATTATTAGAGCATGGTCCCAAAAGAAAAGAAAAAGGAAAAAAAGGAAAGGCCAAAGAAAAAAAGGCCCAAAAAAGAGGAAAAAAAGAAAAAAAAAGAAGAAGAAAAAAAGGGACAATGCTACTATCTTTTTCCATACTTGTGCTTCAAAGTAGCATTATGATCTTCATGATAGAGAGTCTCTTGTTTAGTCACTTTCATATGCTAGCGGGAATTTTCATTATAGAACTTGGCTTGTATATTCCAACGATGGGCGTCCTCAAATGCCCTAGGTCTTCGTGAGCAAGCAAGTTGGATGCACACCCACTTTGTTTATTTTGTTGAGCTTTCATAGATTTATAGCTCTAGTGCATCCGTTGCATGGCAATCCCTACTCACTCATATTGATATCTATTGATGGGCATCTCCATAGCCCATTGATACGCCTAGTTAATGTGAGATCATCTTCCTCTTTTTGTCTTCTCCACAACCACCACTCTATTGCACATAGTGTTATGTCCATGCCTCACGCTCATGTATTGTGTGAAAGTTTAAAGGTTTGAAAAATTTGAGTTTGAAACAATTGCTTGGCTGAAATCGGGGTTGTGCATGATTGCAATATTTTGTGTGACGAAGATGGAGCACAATCTAACTATATGATTTTGTAGGGATGAACTTTCTTTGGCCATGTTATTTTGAGAAGACATGATTGCTTTGTTAGTATGCTTGAAGTATTATTATTCTTATGTCAATATAGACTTTTATCTTGAATCTTTCGGATCTAAAACATTCATGCCACAATAAAGAGAATTACATTGATAATTATGTTAGTTAGCATTCCACATCAAAAATTTTGTTTTTATCATTTACCTACTCGAGGACGAGCAGTAATTAAGCTTGGGGACGATTGATACGTCTCCAACGTATCTATAATTTTTTATTCTTCCATGCTATTATATATTTTGTTTTGGATGTTTAATGGGCTTTATTATACACTTTTATATTATTTTTGGGACTAACCTACTAACCAAAGGCCCAGTGCAAATTGGTGTTTTTTGCCTATTTCAGTGTTTCACAGAAAAGGAATATCAAACAGAGTCCAAACGGAATGAAACCTTCGAGAGAGTTATTTTTGGAACCACATCTACCCAGAAGACTTGGAGTACACGCGAGGGAACGAGAGAGGCGGCCACGAGGGTCCAGGGCGCGCCCCCACCCTCATAGGCCCCCGCTGGCTCTCCCGATGCCCTCCTTCCTCCTATATATATCCATGTACCATGAAAACATCGAGGCAACAGAAAAAACCCTAATTCCACCACCGCAACCTTCTGTTCCCGTGAGATCCCATCTTGGGGCCTGTTCCGGAGCTCCACCGGAGGGGGGATCCATCATGGAGTGCTTCTACATCAACACCATAGCCTCACCAATGAGTTGTGAGTAGTTTACCACATACCTTCGGGTCCATAGTTATTAGCTAGATGGCTTCTTCTCTCTTTTTGGATCTCAATACAAAGTTCTCCTCGATCTTCGAGGAGATCTATTTGATGTAATCTTTTTGTGGTGTGTTTGTCGAGATCCGATGAATTGTGGGTTTATGATCAAGATTATCTATGAACAATATTTGATTCTTTTCTGAAATCTTTTATGTATGATTATAATATCCTTGCAAGTCTCTTTGAATTATTGGTTTGGTTTGGCCTACTAGATCTATAGTTCTTGCAATGGGAGAAGTGCTTGGCTTTGGTTTCAATCTTGCAGTGGCCTTTCCTAGTGATAGCAGGGGAAGCAAGGCACGTATTGTATTGTTGACATTGAGGATAAAAAGATGGGGTTTATATCATATTGCTTGAGTTTATCCCTCTACATCATGTCATCTTGCTTAAATCATTACTCTGTTCTAATGAACTTAATACTCCAGATGCATGCTAGATAGCGGTTGATGTGTGGAGTAATAGTAGTAGATGCAGAATCATTTCGGTCTACTTGTCACGGACGTTATGCCTATATATAATGATCATGCCTAGATATTCTCATAACTATGCGCTTTTCTATCAATTGCTCGACAGTAATTTGTTCACCCACCGTAGAATTTTGCTATCATGAGAGAAGCCACTAGTGAAACCTATGCCCCCCCCCCGGGTCTATTCTCAACATTTTAATCTTCCATCTACTTTACTTTGCTTTATTTACTTTCTGTTCTTATACTATAAATACCAAAAATATTATACTATCATATCTACCAGATCTCACTTTCGTAAGTGACCGTAAAGGGATTGACAACCCATTATCGCGTTGGCTGCGAAGTTCTTATTTGTTTGTGCAGGTGCGAGGTACTCGCGCGTGGTCTCCTACTTGATTGATACCTTGGTTCTCAAAAACTGAGGGAAATACTTATGCTACTGTGCTGCATCACCATTTCCTCTTCGAGGGAATACAACGCAAGCTCGAGAAGTAGCACCTACCCCCCTGGGCGCGCCCCCTGCCCTCGTGGCCGCCTCTCTCGCTTCTTGGCGTGTACTCCAAGTCTTCTGTGTTGATATCGTTCAAAAAATAACTCTCTCGAAGGTTTCATTCCGTTTGGACTCCATTTGATATTCCTTGTCTGCGAAACACTGAAATAGGCAAAAAAAATAGCAATTTGCCCTGGGCCTTTGGTTAGTAGGTTAGTCCCAAAAATAATATAAAAGTGCATAATAAAGCCCATTAAACATCCAAAACAGAATATATAATAGCATGGAACAATAAAAAATTATAGATATGTTGGAGACGTATCAAGCATCCCCAAGCTTAATTCCTACTCGTCCTCGAGTAGGTAAATGATAAAAACAGAATTTTTGATGTGTTAGGTAGCATTCCACATCAAAAAATTTGTTTTATCATTTACCTACTCGAGGACGAGCAGGAATTAAGCTTGGGGATGCTTGATACGTCTCCAACGTATCTATAATTTTTGATTGTTATTGTGAGGGAGGAACTACATCTCCGCCTCTCTATGTTTACAATACGATAAAATTGCAAGAAATTGTTTATACTATGCATTGGCCTTTACTATGTGTGCATGAATTGTTCTTTTATGACATGCCGATGCATAGGAAGAGAGTTAGACTTCGTTGCTACATGATATATGTTACTTTGTGCTCACTACTAAATCACAAATCATTGTTAATTAAAATTGGCTTTGATATACCTTGGGATCCGGGTGGATCCATTACATGAGCACTATATGCCTAGCTTAATGGCTTTAAAGAAAGCGCTGCCAGGGAGACAATCCGGAAGTTTTAGAGAGTCATTTATTTCTGTTGAGTGCTTTTATAAAGTTTAAAAACAAAACAAAAATAAAGAGGGGAACCTGAAACTTTTTGAAAAAGAAAAGCGAAAGTGAGAAAGACGAGCATTGTTAAAGTGGGAGCTACCCTTGAACTTTGTTCATGCCCATGGAAACTTTGTGAACCTTGATTACAGAAACTTTTCAATAAAAATAATTATCCCCTTGTACAATTCCATTGTATTATTAAAATAATGTGCCAAGAGTTTCCTTTAGGATGATTAAACTGCTTGTTGGTTTGTGCGGTGCAAAAACAGAAACTTAGTCTGTAGTGCGCAATTTTACATTTTTTACTGGAACGTCGAAAGGATCTGAAACTCTTTGCAAAGTCTTTCTATACAAATTGCAGTTTTTTATTATTTTTTCCATAATTTTTAGGGTTACATAAGAATGGTTAATGTTCAGATTACTACAGACTGTCATGTTTTCACAGGTTGTTGTTATAGCTTCATTATTTGCATATGTTTGAATTCTTGTTGATGCCTCCTTGACTTGGGGCCATAGAATTGTGATAGCATATAGTAGGTAATGTTTGTTCATAATTATACAATAATGTTAGAGCAGTACATGATGGGATTTTATTGACCATATGCACTAACCCCGCCACTAAAAGTTCGGTTAAGTTTTGTGTGGATGAAGTGTTAGAAGATCGAGGAGGTCTCGATATGAGGAGAAGGAGGAGAGGCAAGAGCTCAAGCTTGGGGACGCCCGAGGCATCCCAAGTAAATATTCAAGGAGACTCAAGCGTCTAAGCTTGGGGATGCCCCGGAAGGCATCCCATCTTTCTTCAACAAGTATCAGTATGTTTTCGGATTCGTTTCATTCACATGTTATGCGTAAACTCTTGGAGCGACGTGTGCTTTTTTATTTTTATTTTAATAAATGCACCATGCTAGTATGAGATAGTCCTTGGTTGATATAAAGAATGCTCTTTGCACTTCACTTATATCTTTTGAGTATGGCTTTATAGAATGCTTCATGTGCTTCACTTATATCATTTGAAGTTTGGATTGCCTGTTTCTCTTCACATAGAAAACCGCCATTTGTAGAATCCTCTTTTGCTTCACTTATATTGGTTAGAGCGTGGGCATATCTTTTGTAGAAATAATTAAAACTCACTTGCTTCACTTATATCTATTTAGAGAGTTCACAGGAATTGGTCATTCACATGGTTAGTCATAAAATCCTACATAAACTTTTAGATCGCTGAATATGATATGTTTGATTCCTTGCAATAGTTTTGCGATATAGAGATGCTAATATGTGGGAGGTACTAGTGAATGATTGTGGTTTAGTAATAATATTGGTGTTAAGGTTTGTGATTCCCGAAGCATGCACGTATGGTCTCCTAACTAGGTAACCAAATCGGCGTGCATTGTATTTTGATTGTTTATCTTTGCGTGAAGGTTGGGGGCGCGCGATGGTTAACTCCTACCAACCTCCCCCTAGGAGCATGTGTCGTAGTATTTTTGCTTCGTGGGCTAATAGATTTTTCGCAATAAGTATGTGAGCTCTTTATGACTAATGTTGAGTCCATGGATTATACGAACTCTCACCCTTCCACCTTGCTAGCCACTCTAGTACCGCGCAATTTTCGCCGGTGCATCAAACCACCTTATATCCTTCCTCAAAACAGCCACCATACCTACCTATTATGGCATTTCCGTAGCCATTCCGAGATATATTGCCATGTAACTCCACCGTTCCGTTTATTATGACACGCGCCGTCATTGTCATATTGCCTTGCATGATCGTAAGATAGCTAGCATGATGTTTCCATGGCTTGTCCGTTTTTTGATGTCATTGCTATGCTAGATCACTGCACATACCGGTACACCGCCGGAGGCATTCATATAGAGTCATATTTTTGTTCTAGTATCGAGTTGTAATATCGAGTTGTAAGTAAATAGAAGTGTGATGATCATCATTATTGGAGCATTGTCCCTTGAAAAAAAAAAGAAAAAAAAGAAAGGCCAAAAAAGAAAAAGAAAAAGAAAGGCCAAATAAAAAAAGAGAAAGGCCAAATAAAAAAAGGAAGGCCCAAAAAAGGAAAAAAAAAAGAAAAAGGAGACAATGCTACTATCTTTTTTTCCACACTTGTGCTTCAAAGTAGCACCATGACCTGCATGATAGAGAATCTGCTATGTTGTCACTTCCATATACTAGTGGGAATTTTTCGTTATAGAACTTGGCTTGTATATTCCAATGATGGGCTTCCTCAAATTCCCTAGGTCTTCATGAGCAAGCAAGTTGATGCACACCCACTAGTTTTCTTTTGAGCTTTCATACACTTATAGCTCTAGTGCATCCGTTACATGGCAATCCCTACTCACTCACATTGATATCTATTGATGGGCATCTCCATAGCCCATTGATACGCCTAGTCGATGTGATACTTTCTCCCTACTTTTGTCTACTACCACCTTCTATTCCATACATAGTGCTATGTCCATGGCTCACGCTCATGTATTGCGTGAAGAGTTGAAAAGGTTCGAAAAAGTAAAGTATGAAAACAATTGCTTGGCTGACACCGGGATAGGCATGAGGGGTACCCTGTGTTAAGAAAAGGGAGCATAAAAGACTATATGATTTTGTAGGGATAACGTTCTTTAGCATTGATAGTTTGAAAGACTTGGTTGTTTGTTGGGATGCCTGAGTATTAAATTCTTTTATGTCAAATGAAAGACTATTGCTTTGAACCAGTCGTGTCTTAATATTCATGCCATGATTAGATTACATGATCAAGATTATGCTAGGTAGCATTCCACATCAAAAAATATCTTTTTTATCATTTACCTACTCAAGGATGAGCAGAAAATAAGCTTGGGGATGCTGATATGTCTCCGTCTTATCTATAATTTTTTATTGTTCCATGCCAATATTCTACAACTTTCATATACTTTTGGCAACTTTTTATACTATTTTTGGGACTAACATATTGATCCAGTGACCAGTGCAAGTTCTTGTTTGTTGCATGTTTTTTGTTTCTCTCAATATCCATATCAAACGGAGTCCAAACGGGATAAAAACGGACGCATATTTTTTTGGAATATATGTGAATTTTGGGAAGCGGAACCAACGTGAAACGATGCCCGAGTGGCCCATGAGGATGGAGGCGCGCCCTGGGCCCTCGTAGCCACTCCGTAAGGTGGTTGATGCCCTTCTTTCGCCGCAAGAAAGCTAATATCTGGATAAAAATCGTGTCCAAAATTCAGCCCAATCGAAGTTACGGATCTCCGGTAATATAAGAAACGGTGAAGGGCCAGAATCTAGGAACGCAGAAACCGAGAGAGACAGAGAGACAGATCCAATCTTGGAGGGGCTCTCGCCCCTCCCATGCCATGGATACCATGGACCAGAGGGGAAACCCTTCTCCCATCTAGGCAGAATGTCAAGGAAGAAGAAGAAGAAGGAGGGGGGCTCTCTCCCCCTCGCTTCCGGTGGCACCGGAGTGCCGCCGGGGCCATCATCGTCACCGCAATCTACACCAACAACTTCATCGCCGTCATCACCAACTCTTCCCCCCTCTATGCAGCGGTGTAACCCCTCTTCTACCCGCTGTAATCTCTACTTAAACATGGTGCTCAAAGCTATATATTATTTCCCAATGATGTATGGCTATCCTATGATGTTTGAGTAGATCTGTTTTGTCCTATGGGTTAATTGATGATCGTGATTGTTGTGAGTTGCATGTTTTATTATTGGTGCTGTCCTATGGTACTCTCTGTGTCACGCAAGCGTGAGGGATCCCTGCTATAGGGTTTGCAATATGTTCATGATTTGCTTATGGTGGGTGGTGTAAGTGACAGAAGCACAGACCCGAGTAAGTAGGTTGTTTGTGTATGGGAATAAGAGGACTTGATACTTTAATGCTATGGTTGGGTTTTACCTTAATGATCTTTAGTAGTTGCGGATGCTTGCTAGAGTTCCAATCATAACTGCATATGATCAAAGAAGAGAAAGTATGTTAGCTTATGCCTCTCCCTCAAATAAAATTGCAATAGTGATTACCGGTGTAGTTATCTATTGCCTAGGAACAAATAAATTTCTCGTGACAAGAAGCTCTCTACTAAAACTAATTTAGTTGTGTCTTTATCTAGACAGCCCCTACTTTTTATTTATGCGCCCTTTATGATCTTGCAAACCTATCCCACAAAAACTACAAACTACTTCTAGTTTCATACTTGTTCTAGGTAAAGTAAACGTCAAGCATGCATAGAGTTGTATCGGTGGTCGATAGAACTTGAGGGAATATTTGTTCTGCCTTTAGCTCCTCGTTGGGTTCGACACTCTTACTTATCGAAAGAGGCTACAACTGATCCCCTACACTTGTGGGTTATCAGTGTGATGCATATCGTATAATCATGCCCACGGATACTTGAGGTGACAATGGAGTATCTTGGTGACATTAGGGTTTTGGTTGATTTGTATCTTAAGGTGTTATTCTAGTGCGAACTCTAAGATAGATCGAACGGAAAGAATAGCTTCGTGCTATTTTTACTACGGACTCTTGAATAGATCGATCAGAAAGAATAACTTTGAGGTGGTTTCGTACCCTACAATAATCTCTTCGTTTGTTCTCCGCTATTAGTGACTTTGGAGTGACTCTTTGTTGCATGTTGAGGGATAGTTATATGATCCAGTTATGTTAATATTGTTGAGAGAACTTCCACTAGTGAAAGTATGAACCTAGGCCTTGTTTCCTAGCATTGCAATACCGTTTAGCTCACTTTTATCATTAGTTACCTTGCTGTTTTTATATTTTTTAGATTACAAAAACATATATCTAGCATCCATATTGCACTTGTATCGCCATCTCTTCGCCGAACTAGTGCACCTATACAATTTGCCATTGTATTGGGTGTGTTGGGGACACAAGAGACTCTTTGTTATTTGGTTGCAGGGTTGTTTGAGAGAGACCATCTTCATCCTACGCCTCCCACGGATTGATGAACCTTAGGTCATCCACTTGAGGGAAATTTGCTACTGTCCTAAAAACCTCTACACTTGGAGGCCCAACAACATCTACAAGAAGAAGGTTGCGTAGGACATCACTCCTTGGTAAGGAGCTCGGCCTGGACCTCGCCCAGCTGGGCCCGAAGGTTTATCGCGGTTGCTGACAAGAGAAGAAGAAGAAGGCGTCAGCATCGGCCAAAGACAAATTAACCTTGGAGTTCCGAGCCGCCTGCTAGCAGCCGGCCAGGAACTCGGGTACTACACCCAGCGGGTGTGCTCACGCGCCCCCACAAGGAGAAGAAGAAGCACTTACTCCAACTCTCAGTCAAGGCGGCTGTCCGCTTGGTCAGCTCCTGATGCTGGGAGTTGTAGGCGGCCACCCGAAGATTGTGGTAGTCCTGTGACAAAGACGGCAAGAAACATGTCAACCCACAAGAACTACCTTGGAGTTCCAAGCCGCCTGCTCAGTAGCCGGCCCGTAACTCTAGGACTACACCTAGTGGGTGCGCTGACGCGCCTCCACGAGAGAAATTGAAGGAATAAAAAACAAAAGGAGAAGTTAGCATACCCGGACGGCCGTCCGCGTGGCCAAGAAGTCCTGGAAAGCTTTTTGTAGGGTGGCGCCTTGGGCGTTGAACCGGTCCAGAACATCCCGGGAGGCAACATTCAAAACGCCACCACTGCTGCTAGGTGACCAACCTGGCGGCGCGGCGCTAGTGGCCTCGTTATACGGCGACGACGAGCTGGTTGCGCCGGCTTCCACTTGCCGTGGGGCTGAAGCCGTCCTCGCCAGTCGCGCGCGCACCGAAATCTGAGTAGTGGGGAGCGGACCCACCACCAGCTCGCCTCCAGCCGCCGGCGCGATCGGCCCCTCGGGCCGATTGTCCCGCGCGTCGGCAAGCGGCGCTAGGGGGGCCGCCTCCACCTCCACGACAGTAGGGTCATCCCCCTCCCTTTCCAAGGTCTGCTGATCACCACCAGCCAGCGCTTGACCAGACGGCTCCGATGGAGCCGCATGCCGGGGATTAGCAGGTCCTGATGATCGCCGGCGGGCCGCCTCCTGCTCCTCTGCCCTGGCAGTGGCGTTCGCCTGAGCCTTGGCCGCCGCCTCGGCCTCGGCCTTGGCCGCAGCATCGGCCTCTGCCTGCGCCGCCTGGGATGCCTCAGCCTTCTTGCGGGCCACAGCATCCCGCTCCTCCCACGCCTCTTGCGCATTCCTCTCCGTCGCCTCTCGGAGGGCGGTGGCAGGGTCCACGCAGCGAGGGGTGGTGGAGGCCTTCGCCGCTCTGACCACCGAGCCGACGGGAGCTCGCGAGAGGGAAAGCGGAGCTCTGCTTAGAAGGCCGCGAGGAGACTGATGAATTACTCACAAGGAAAGGAAAATACAAAGGAAAAGGAAGAGCGGGGCACTTACGCGGACACAGTCGGCCTTGGCTTAGGGGCCCTTTGATAAAGGGCCGCCTTGGCGGCCGTCTCCTGGCGCTTGGTTGCGGCGGCCGATGATTTGGGATTCTTGGGCCGGCTGCCATACAGCCCGGTACCGGCCCGGCGCTTCGACCCGCCGCCTATCGCTGGCGCCACCATCAAGGAACCGCCTCCCGCCGGGTCAGCATCTTGGACACGACGCGACGCCTCGTCGTCCTCATCCTCATCTGGCCAATCCCCGATGCCGCCTCCGGACGAGCCGCCTGTTGGCATGTCTCCGCCGCCTGTGACCTCATCCTCCTCCATGGCGGCCGCCCCCAGATCGGGGTCGTTCGTGTCGCTCTGACAGCTGTCCGGCATAAGCGGGCGGCCCGAAACTCCCGAACCTGGCTAAGGTTGGCCGGGGAAGCGCTGCAACACGGCATAGTGATCAGGCGGCAAGAACGAACCAAGACAGAAGAAAGAGGAAGGAAGAAGGGAACTCATCGCAGGCGGTGGGCTTCCTCAAATGCCCTAGGTCTTCGTGAGCAAGCAAGTTGGATGCACACCCACTTTGTTTCTTTTGTTGAGCTTTCATAGATTTATAGCTCTAGTGCATCCGTTTCATGGCAATCCCTACTCACTCATATTGATATCTATTGATGGGCATCTCCATAGCCTATTGATACGCCTAGTTAATGTGAGATCATCTTCCTCTTTTTGTCTTCTCCACAACCACCACTCTATTGCACATAGTGTTATGTCCATGCCTCACGCTCATGTATTGTGTGAAAGTTTAAAGGTTTGAAAATTTTGAGTTTGAAACAATTGCTTGGCTGAAATCGGGGTTGTGCATGATTGCAATATTTTGTGTGACGAAGATGGAGCACAATCTAACTATATGATTTTGTAGGGATGAACTTTCTTTGGCCATGTTATTTTGAGAAGACATGATTGCTTTGTTAGTATGCTTGAAGTATTATTATTCTTATGTCAATATAGACTTTTATCTTGAATCTCTCGGATCTAAAACATTCATGCCACAATAAAGAGAATTACATTGAGAATTATGTTAGTTAGCATTCCACATCAAAAATTCTGTTTTTATCATTTACCTACTCGAGGACGAGCAGCAATTAAGCTTGGGGACGATTGATACGTCTCCAACGTATCTATAATTTTTTATTCTTCCATGCTATTATATATTCTGTTTTGGATGTTTAATGGGCTTTATTATACACTTTTATATTATTTTTGGGACTAACCTACTAACCAAAGGCCCAGTGCAAATTGGTGTTTTTTGCCTATTTCAGTGTTTCACAGAAAAGGAATATCAAACAGAGTCCAAACGGAATGAAACCTTCGAGAGAGTTATTTTTGGAACCACATCTACCCAGAAGACTTGGAGTACACGCGAGGGAATGAGAGAGGCGGCCACGAGGGTCCAGGGCGCGCCCCCACCCTCATAGGCCCCCGCTGGCTCTCCCGATGCCCTCCTTCCTCCTATATATATCCATGTACCATGAAAACATCGAGGCAACAGAAAAAACCCTAATTCCACCACCGCAACCTTCTGTTCCCGTGAGATCCCATCTTGGGGCCTGTTCCGGAGCTCCACCGGAGGGGAGATCCATCATGGAGTGCTTCTACATCAACACCATAGCCTCACCAATGAGTTGTGAGTAGTTTACCACTTACCTTCGGGTCCATAGTTATTAGCTAGATGGCTTCTTCTCTCTTTTTGGATCTCAATACAAAGTTCTCCTCGATCTTCGAGGAGATCTATTTGATGTAATCTTTTTGTGGTGTGTTTGTCGAGATCCGATGAATTGTGGGTTTATGATCAAGATTATCTATGAACAATATTTGATTCTTTTCTGAAATCGTTTATGTATGATTATAATATCCTTGCAAGTCTCTTTGAATTATTGGTTTGGTTTGGCCTACTAGATCTATAGTTCTTGCAATGGGAGAAGTGCTTGGCTTTGGGTTCAATCTTGCAATGGCCTTTCCCAGTGATAGCAGGGGCAGCAAGGCACGTATTGTATTGTTGACATTGAGGATAAAAAGATGGGGTTTATATCATATTGCTTGAGTTTATCCCTCTACATCATGTCATCTTGCTTAAATCATTACTCTGTTCTAATGAACTTAATACTCCAGATGCATGCTGGATAGCGGTTGATGTGTGGAGTAATAGTAGTAGATGCAGAATCGTTTCGGTCTACTTGTCACGGACGTTATGCCTATATATAATGATCATGCCTAGATATTCTCATAACTATGCGCTTTTCTATCAATTGCTCGACAGTAATTTGTTCACCCACCGTAGAATTTTGCTATCATGAGAGAAGCCACTAGTGAAACCTATGCCCCCCCCCCCGGGTCTATTCTCAACATATTAATCTTCCATCTACTTTACTTTGCTTTATTTACTTTCTTTTCTTATATTATAAATACCAAACATATTATACTATCATATCTACCAGATCTCACTTTCGTAAGTGACCGTAAAGGGATTAACAACCCATTATCGCGTTGGCTGCGAAGTTCTTATTTGTTTGTGCAGGTGCGAGGTACTCGCGCGTGGTCTCCTACTTGATTGATACCTTGGTTCTCAAAAACTGAGGGAAATACTTATGCTACTGTGCTGCATCACCATTTCCTCTTCGAGGGAATACAACGCAAGCTCGAGAAGTAGCACCTACCCCCCTGGGCACGCCCCCTGCCCTCGTGGCCGCCTCTCTCGCTTCTTGGTGTGTACTCCAAGTCTTCTGTGTTGATATCGTTCAAAAAATAACTCTCTCGAAGGTTTCATTCCGTTTGGACTCCATTTGATATTCCTTGTCTGCGAAACACTGAAATAGGCAAAAAAAATTAGCAATTTGCCCTAGGCCTTTGGTTAGTAGGTTAGTCCCAAAAATAATACAAAAGTGCATAATAAAGCCCATTAAACATCCAAAACAGAATATATAATAGCATGGAACAATAAAAAATTATAGATACGTTGGAGACGTATCAAGCATCCCCGAGCTTAATTCCTACTCGTCCTCGAGTAGGTAAATGATAAAAACTGAATTTTTGATGTGTTAGGTAGCATTCCACATCAAAAAATTTGTTTTATCATTTACCTACTCGAGGACGAGCAGGAATTAAGCTTGGGGATGCTTGATACGTCTCCAACGTATCTATAATTTTTGATTGTTATTGTGAGGGAGGAACTACATCTCCGCCTCTCTATGTTTCCAATACGATAAAATTGCAAGAAATTGTTTATACTATGCATTGGCCTTTACTATGTGTGCATGAATTGTTCTTTTATGACATGCCGATGCATAGGAAGAGAGTTAGACTTCGTTGCTACATGATATATGTTCATTTGCGCTCACTACTAAATCACAAATCATTGTTAATTAAAATTGGCTTTGATATACCTTGGGATCCGGGTGGATCCATTACATGAGCACTATATGCCTAGCTTAATGGCTTTAAAGAAAGCGCTGCCAGGGAGACAATCCGGAAGTTTTAGAGAGTCGTTTATTTCTGTTGAGTGCTTTTATAAAGTTTAAAAACAAAACAAAAATAAAGAGGGGAACCTGAAACTTTTTTAAAAAGAAAAGCGAAAGTGAGAAAGACGAGCATTGTTAAAGTGGGAGCTACCCTTGAACTTTGTTCATGCCCATGGAAACTTTGTGAACCTTGATTACAGAAACTTTTCAATAAAAATAATTATCCCCTTGTACAATTCCATTGTATTATTAAAATAATGTGCCAAGAGTTTCCTTTAGGATGATTAAACTGCTTGTTGGTTTGTGCGGTGCAAAAACAGAAAATTTGTCTGTAGTGCGCAATTTTACATTTTTTACTGGAACGTCGAAAGGATCTGAAACTCTTTGCAAAGTCTTTCTATACGAATTGCAGATTTTTATTAATTTTTCCATAATTTTTAGGGTTACATAAGAATGGTTAATGTTCAGATTACTACAGACTGTCATGTTTTCACAGGTTGTTGTTATAGCTTCATTATTTGCATATGTTTGAATTCTTGTTGATGCCTCCTTGACTTGGGGCCATAGAATTGTGATAGCATATAGTAGGTAATGTTTGTTCATAATTATACAATAATGTTAGAGCAGTACATGATGGGATTTTATTGACCATATGCACTAACCCCGCCACTAAAAGTTCGGTTAAGTTTTGTGTGGATGAAGTGTTAGAAGATCGAGGAGGTCTCGATATGAGGAGAAGGAGGAGAGGCAAGAGCTCAAGCTTGGGGACGCCCGAGGCATCCCAAGTAAATATTCAAGGAGACTCAAGCGTCTAAGCTTGGGGATGCCCCGGAAGGCATCCCATCTTTCTTCAACAAGTATCAGTATGTTTTCGGATTCGTTTCATTCACATGTTATGCGTAAACTCTTGGAGCGACGTGTGCTTTTTTATTTTTATTTTAATAAATGCACCATGCTAGTATGAGATAGTCCTTGGTTGATATAAAGAATGCTCTTTGCACTTCACTTATATCTTTTGAGTATGGCTTTATAGAATGCTTCATGTGCTTCACTTATATCATTTGAAGTTTGGATTGCATGTTTCTCTTCACATAGAAAACCGCCATTTGTAGAATCCTCTTTTGCTTCACTTATATTGGTTAGAGCGTGGGCATATCTTTTGTAGAAATAATTAAAACTCACTTGCCTCACTTATATCTATTTAGAGAGTTCACAGGAATTGGTCATTCACATGGTTAGTCATAAAATCCTACATAAACTTTTAGATCGCTGAATATGATATGTTTGATTCCTTGCAATAGTTTTGCGATATAGAGATGCTAATATGTGGGAGGTACTAGTGAATGATTGTGGTTTAGTAATAATATTGGTGTTAAGGTTTGTGATTCCCGAAGCATGCACGTATGGTCTCCTAACTAGGTAACCAAATCGGCGTGCATTGTATTTTGATTGTTTATCTTTGCGTGAAGGTTGGGGGCGCGCGATGGTTAACTCCTACCAACCTCCCCCCTAGGAGCATGTGTCGTAGTATTTTTGCTTCGTGGGCTAATAGATTTTTCGCAATAAGTATGTGAGCTCTTTATGACTAATGTTGAGTCCATGGATTATACGAACTCTCACCCTTCCACCTTGCTAGCCACTCTAGTACCGCGCAATTTTCGCCGGTGCATCAAACCACCTTATATCCTTCCTCAAAACAGCCACCATACCTACCTATTATGGCATTTCCGTAGCCATTCCGAGATATATTACCATGTAACTCCACCGTTCCGTTTATTATGACACGCGCCGTCATTGTCATATTGCCTTGCATGATCGTAAGATAGCTAGCATGATGTTTCCATGGCTTGTCCGTTTTTTGATGTCATTGCTATGCTAGATCATTGCACATACCGGTACACCGCCGGAGGCATTCATATAGAGTCATATTTTTGTTCTAGTATCGAGTTGTAATATCGAGTTGTAATATCGAGTTGTAAGTAAATAGAAGTGTGATGATCATCATTATTGGAGCATTGTCCCTTGAAAAAAAAGGAAAAAAAAAAGAAAGGCCAAAAAAGAAAAAGAAAAAGAAAGGCCAAATAAAAAAAGAGAAAGGCCAAATAAAAAAAGGAAGGCCCAAAAAAGGAAAAAGAAAAAAAAGAAGAAAAAGGGGACAATGCTACTATCTTTTTTTCCACACTTGTGCTTCAAAGTAGCACCATGATCTACATGATAGAGAATCTCCTATGTTGTCACTTCCATATACTAGTGGGAATTTTTCGTTATAGAACTTGGCTTGTATATTCCAATGATGGGCTTCCTCAAATGCCCTAGGTCTTCATGAGCAAGCAAGTTGATGCACACCCACTAATTTTCTTTTGAGCTTTCATACACTTATAGCTCTAGAGCATCCGTTACATGGCAATCCCTACTCACTCACATTGATATCTATTGATGGGCATCTCCATAGCCCATTGATACGCCTAGTCGATGTGAGACTTTCTCCCTACTTTTGTCTACTACCACCTTCTATTCCATACATAGTGCTATGTCCATGGCTCACGCTCATGTATTGCGTGAAGAGTTGAAAAGGTTCGAAAAAGTAAAGTATGAAAACAATTGCTTGGCTGACACCGGGATAGGCATGTGGGGTACCATGTGTTAAGAAAAGGGAGCATAAAAGACTATATGATTTTGTAGGGATAACGTTCTTTAGCATTGATAGTTTGAAAGACTTGGTTGTTTGTTGGGATGCCTGAGTATTAAATTCTTTTATGTCAAATGAAAGACTATTGCTTTGAACCAGTCGTGTCTTAATATTCATGCCATGATTAGATTACATGATCAAGATTATGCTAGGTAGCATTCCACATCAAAAAATATCTTTTTTATCATTTACCTACTCAAGGATGAGCAGAAAATAAGCTTGGGGATGCTGATATGTCTCCGTCTTATCTATAATTTTTTATTGTTCCATGCCAATATTCTACAACTTTCATATACTTTTGGCAACTTTTTATACTATTTTTGGGACTAACATATTGATCCAGTGCCCAGTGCAAGTTCTTGTTTGTTGCATGTTTTTTGTTTCGCTCAATATCCATATCAAACGGAGTCCAAACGGGATAAAAACGGACGCATATTTTTTTGGAATATATGTGAATTTTGGGAAGCGGAACCAACGTGAAACGATGCCCGAGTGGCCCATGAGGATGGAGGCGCGCCCTGGCCCCTCGTAGCCACTCCGTAAGGCGGTTGATGCCCTTATTTCGCCGCAAGAAAGCTAATATCTGGATAAAAATCGTGTCCAAAATTCAGCCCAATCGGAGTTACGGATCTCCGGGAATATAAGAAACGGTGAAGGGCCAGAATCTAGGAACGCAGAAACCGAGAGAGACAGAGAGACAGATCCAATCTTGGAGGGGCTCTCGCCCCTCCCATGCCATGGAGACCATGGACCAGAGGGGAAACCCTTCTCCCATCTAGGCAGAATGTCAAGGAAGAAGAAGAAGGAGGGGGGCTCTCTCCCCCTCGCTTCCGGTGGCACCGGAGTGCCGCCGGGGCCATCATCGTCACCGCAATCTACACCAACAACTTCATCGCCGTCATCACCAACTCTTCCCCCCTCTATGCAGCGGTGTAACCCCTCTTCTACCCGCTGTAATCTCTACTTAAACATGGTGCTCAACGCTATATATTATTTCCCAATGATGTATGGCTATCCTATGATGTTTGAGTAGATCTGTTTTGTCCTATGGGTTAATTGATGATCGTGATTGGTTTGAGTTGCATGTTTTATTATTGGTGATGCCTATGGTACTCTCTGTGTCACGCAAGCGTGAGGGATCCCTGCTATAGGGTTTGCAATATGTTCATGATTTGCTTATGGTGGGTGGTGTAAGTGACAGAAGCACAGACCCGAGTAAGTAGGTTGTTTGTGTATGGGAATAAGAGGACTTGATACTTTAATGCTATGGTTGGGTTTTACCTTAATGATCTTTAGTAGTTGCGGATGCTTGCTAGAGTTCCAATCATAACTGCATATGATCCAAGAAGAGAAAGTATGTTAGCTTATGCCTCTCCCTCAAATAAAATTGCAATAGTGATTACCGGTCTAGTTATCTATTGCCTAGGAACAAATAAATTTCTCGTGACAAAAAGCTCTCTACTAAAACTAATTTAGTTGTGTCTTTATCTAGACAGCCCCTACTTTTTATTTATGCGCCCTTTATTATCTTGCAAACCTATCCCACAAAAACTACAAACTACTTCTAGTTTCATACTTGTTCTAGGTAAAGTAAACGTCAAGCATGCATAGAGTTGTATCGGTGGTCGATAGAACTTGAGGGAATATTTGTTCTGCCTTTAGCTCCTCGTTGGGTTCGACACTCTTACTTATCGAAAGAGGCTACAATTGATCCCCTACACTTGTGGGTTATCAGTGTGATGCATATCGTATAATCATGCCCACGGATACTTGAGGTGACAATGGAGTATCTTGGTGACATTAGGGTTTTGGTTGATTTGTATCTTAAGGTGTTATTCTAGTGCGAACTCTAAGATAGATCGAACGGAAAGAATAGCTTCGTGTTATTTTTACTACGGACTCTTGAATAGATCGATCAGAAAGAATAACTTTGAGGTGGTTTCGTACCCTACAATAATCTCTTCGTTTGTTCTCCGCTATTAGTGACTTTGGAGTGACTCTTTGTTGCATGTTGAGGGATAGTTATATGATCCAGTTATGTTATTATTGTTGAGAGAACTTCCACTAGTGAAAGTATGAACCTAGGCCTTGTTTCCTAGCATTGCAATACCGTTTAGCTCACTTTTATCATTAGTTACCTTGCTGTTTTTATATTTTTTAGATTACAAAAACATATATCTAGCATCCATATTGCACTTGTATCGCCATCTCTTCGCCGAACTAGTGCACCTATACAATTTGCCATTGTATTGGGTGTGTTGGGGACACAAGAGACTCTTTGTTATTTGGTTGCAGGGTTGTTTGAGAGAGACCATCTTCATCCTACGCCTCCCACGGATTGATGAACCTTAGGTCATCCACTTGAGGGAAATTTGCTACTGTCCTAAAAACCTCTACACTTGGAGGCCCAACAACATCTACAAGAAGAAGGTTGCGTAGGACATCACTCCTTGGTAAGGAGCTCGGCCTGGACCTCGCCCAGCTGGGCCTGAAGGTTTATCGCGGTTGCTGACAAGAGAAGAAGAAGAAGGCGTCAGCATCGGCCAAAGACAAATTAACCTTGGAGTTCCGAGCCGCCTGCTCAGCAGCCGGCCAGGAACTCGGGGACTACACCCAGCGGGTGTGCTCACGCGCCCCCACAAGGAGAAGAAGAAGCACTTACTCCAACTCTCAGTCAAGGCGGCTGTCCGCTTGGTCAGCTCCTGATGCTGGGAGTTGTAGGCGGCCACCCGAAGATTGTGGTAGTCCTGTGACAAAGACGGCAAGAAACATGTCAACCCACAAGAACTACCTTGGAGTTCAAAGCCGCCTGCTCAGTAGCCGGCCCGTAACTCTAGGACTACACCTAGTGGGTGCGCTGACGCGCCTCCACGAGAGAAATTGAAGGAATAAAAAACAAAAGGAGAAGTTAGCATACCCGGACGGCCGTCCGCGTGGCCAAGAAGTCCTGGAAAGCTTTTTGTAGGGTGGCGCCTTGGGCGTTGAACCGGTCCAGAACATCCCGGGAGGCAACATTCAAAACGCCACCACTGCTGCTAGGCGACCAACCTGGCGGCGCGGCGCTAGTGGCCACGTTATACGGCGACGACGAGCTGGTTGCGCCGGCTTCCACTTGTCGTGGGGCTAAAGCCGTCCTCGCCAGTCGCGCGCGCACCGAAATCTGAGTAGTGGGGAGCGGACCCACCACCAGCTCGCCTCCAGCCGCCGGCGCGATCGGCCCCTCGGGCCGATTGTCCCGCGCGTCGGCAAGCGGCGCTAGGGGGGCCGCCTCCACCTTCACGACAGTAGGGTCATCCCCCTCCCTTTCCAAGGTCTGCTGATCACCACCAGCCAGCGCTTGACCAGACGGCTCCGATGGAGCCGCGTGCCGGGGATCAGCAGGTCCTGATGATCGCCGGCGGGCCGCCTCCTGCTCCTCTGCCCTGGCAGTGGCGTTCGCCTGAGCCTTGGCCGCCGCCTCGGCCTCGGCCTTGGCCGCAGCATCGGCCTCTGCCTGCGCCGCCTGGGATGCCTCAGCCTTCTTGCGGGCCACAGCATCCCGCTCCTCCCACGCCTCTTGCGCATTCCTCTCCGTCGCCTCTCGGAGGGCGGTGGCAGGGTCCACGCAGCGAGGGGTGGTGGAGGCCTTCGCCGCTCTGACCACCGAGCCGACGGGAGCTCGCGAGAGGGAAAGCGGAGCTCTGCTTAGAAGGCCGCGAGGAGACTGATGAATTACTCACAAGGAAAGGAAAATACAAAGGAAAAGGAAGAGCGAGGCACTTACGCGGACACAGTCGGCCTTGGCTTAGGGGCCCTTTGATAAAGGGCCGCCTTGGCGGCCGTCTCCTGGCGCTTGGTTGCGGCGGCCGATGATTTGGGATTCTTGGGCCGGCTGCTATACTGCCCGGTACCGGCCCGGCACTTCGACCCGCCGCCTATCGCTGGCGCCACCATCAAGGAACCGCCTCCCGCCGGGTCAGCATCTTGGACACGACGCGACGCCTCGTCGTCCTCATCCTCATCTGGCCAATCCCCGATGCCGCCTCCGGACGAGCCGCCTGTTGGCATGTCTCCGCCGCCTGTGACCTCATCCTCCTCCATGGCGGCCGCCCCCAGATCGGGGTCGTTCGTGTCGCTCTGACAGCTGTCCGGCATAAGCGGGCGGCCCGAAACTCCCGAACCTGGCTCCGGTTGGCCGGGGAAGCGCTGCAACACGGCATAGTGATCAGGCGGCAAGAACGAACCAAGATAGAAGAAAGAGGAAAGAAGAAGGGAACTCATCGCAGGCGGTGGGTTGCTGCGGCTGTATGGCAGCTTGACGAACTCCCAATCCGTCTCTGACAGTTTGCAATTGGAGATAGAGTTCACCAGTCGGACTATTTCCGTGACCGACATCTGCTAGGTGCTCGTCCGGCTCGGGTCCCGATGCCCACTCATATCACTAATCAGGTGGGGCCGGGACTGCAGCGGCAGCACACGGCGATCCACGAAGGCGGCCAGCAAGTCCGAGCCCACGAGGCCCTATACTTCCGTCAGCTAAGGCGGACAAGGGCGGCGGAGGCGGCGCGCGAGAGAGTCCTTGGTCGGAACCTCCAGGAGGAGCAGGGCTCGGCAGGAGGACCAGCCGCATAGTCCGGCAGGTTGACATAGTCCGTCTCCAAGTGGACGTTCCGGACGTAGAAGTACGTCTTCTTCCACAGCTTCGCCGAGTGCACTAGGGCAGTTTTCGGGAAGTAGTTATCGGCTCCGGTGTGCTGCACTGCGACGCAAGCACCGCACTGGGCCGCCTCGTCCCTGAGGGCGGTACCAAGCTTCAGATAAAAGAGCTCCCCCCACAACTCGAGTGTGTGGAGCACTCCGAAATAACCCTCGCAGAGGGCAACGAAGGCGGCAAGCAGCACCACCGTATTTGGCGTAAGGTGGTGGGGCTGCACGCTGTAGAAGTCGAGGAACGAGCAGAAGAATCCGCTCGCCGGAAGACCAAAACCGCGAAGGAAATGCGATCGGAAGACGACGCGCTCGTCAAGCCGCGGCGCCGGCCTGAGCCCTTTTGCCGGAGCGAGACGCACTCCCACATTCTCGGCGGCGGGAAGCCGCCGCGACTGGTGGAGGAAGTCGATATGGTCCTCATGGACCTCGTTGTTGTCCCACTCACCGGCGCGGTGGACCGGCGCTTCCGCGGCCATGGATCGATACGAAGACGAGCGATGTGGCGAGAGGGCAAGAGAGTCAGGCAAGCACGGGCTTCGGCGGGAGCAGCGGGCGCGGCGGTGGCAAGAAAGCAAGAGGGGCAAGGAAGAAGAAAGAGATGGGGGTGCGCGTGCGTTGCGCCAGCCCCCTCCCGCGCCTACTTATAGGCTCGGGGCGACGAAGCCGAAGGGGCGGGGCGTGGGATTAACTGCGCCACGCCTCGCACGACCCGCGCTTTTTCCGCCAAAATCGCGCGCATTTAATGCGCGTGGGAAGGGCAACCGACCACCTCGGCCGCAGCGAATCCGCGCGCGCGCCGAGGCCCCGTAGTGGCGGGCCCAAGCCTGCAGCAACGTCCCATCGCGCACGTGGTATGGCAGGCCGGCTCGGCATGATGACGCCGCATGGCGTGCGGCCAACTGGCAGCAGGCCCGCCCCGCGGCCAGCCGGACGTCCGGCCACCTTCCTTCCGAAGATTCAAATCTAGCAGCCGACCGCTAACAGCCAGTCCCTCCAGAAGGCGGACGGGAAAACCAATCACTCGTCATATAGAGAGGGAAGCTGCTGAAGCCCCATGGTCCCGCTCACGACCGCAGAGCTCCACCAGCTTCGGGGACTACTGTCGGAGATATTGACCACGGGTGTCCTCATCGACCACCCACGGGTGTCCTCATTCAAACAATACCACTATGAATGACTACATTTGGTTACTGCATCTTGTAGTTAACACGCCTTTCCATTTTTATTTAACAATAACTTGTGTACTTAGACCGGCACAATACCAGTTTGAATGACTATGTTCGCATGTTGTTAAATGTTAGGCCTGTTGCAGTTAACACACCTTTCCAATTGTTTTGCCTTGCTAGCGTGCTTAAACCTGCACACTAGAGCTATCTTTTGGAGATTATTTTGTCTGCCATGGATAATTTTGGTTGATGTTTAGCCTGTTGTGCTTAATATGCTTCTCGATGTACCTACACACGACAATTTTGGGAACGACTGTTGTTTTCAATCGAGGTTAGTTTCATCCCATGGCTTATATCTGCTCATTGTTCAGGATATCGGTAGCTGGTACCATATAGGCCAGGGGCTGATTAGGGACTAATCGGTGAATCAGACTTTTAACTGAATATATCTGTAACCCATTTATCGTTAGGTTAACTAGGGCCATATGTAATATATCTGAGGCTACATAGCAACATGCACTGTACTTAATGTCTAAATATGCAATCCTAGACTACATGGCAATAAGGAAGAGTGTTACCTTAATGTGCTAATGATGTCTAGATATACGTAGAAGAGCAGCAGCAGCAGCAGCAACAACAACAACAACAACAACAACAACAACAACAACAACAACAACAACAACAACAACAACAACAACAACAACAACAACAACAACAACAACAACAACAACAACAACAACAACAACAACAACAACAACAACAACAACAACAACAACAACAACAACAACAACAACAACAACAACAACAACAACACAGCCCTGTTTGGATACTCAACTTAGCTAGAGGTTAGAGTTAGTTTCTAGCTCATGACTAACCCTAAACTAACTCCATCCAAAGAGTTGTTTGGATGGCAGGGTTACATTGACAATAAATGCACTAGGAGAACTAGCTCCAATTAGCACCTCTTGGGTTTGATAGTTTTTTGGGTGGGTTATAGATGCAACTAGCTCAAACTAGCCCTCGTGTTTAGATATACTTTGGGGCTATTTGAGCCCGAACTGGCTCAAACTAACTGTAACCCATGGATACAGCATCAGTTAATCAGCCGATAATTTGTAAGAATGCACTAAACTCCTTCCGGCCCATAATATAAGATGTTAATTCATCTAATGTGTGAGTATATTGGATGTTATTAGATACTCCCTCCGTTCCTAAATATTTTTCTTTTTAGAGATTTCAAATGGACTACCACGTATGGATGTATATAGACATATTTTAGAGTGTAGACTCACTCATTTTGCTCCGTATGTAGTCACTTGTTGAAATCGCTACAAAGACAAATATTTAGGAAAACGGAGGGAGTATTATAAAAGAGTGTTGTACTACATCATTGTGCAATTGTTGTTTAGCTTTTGATATTAACTTAGTGCTTTTAGGTACATATGTCATTGGTAAAGATCCGCGCTTCGACCCTTTCTGCATATGGGGCAATGAGATATCGATGAACCAGCATCAAGTGAGGAAGCTGATAAAGATTGTTAAGAAAATGGGTCCAACGATGGCAATTAAACTATTTGTTTACACTTTATCCAACACAACAGCGAACTGCTGGATGGTAAGTAAGAACTATGTTGCCTTATTTTTACTGCTCATAATGAGTTGTGTTAGATGACAATGTCTGAATCTTTTTTCCTTTGAAGTGGTTGCCATAGAAGTTACTCAAGATTACCTCTCAAACTACATGATTGGTGGGCATGCAAAGGTTAAAGTATTTCTACCACAACACGATGATTATCTAGATGTTTTCATGAAGATCGTGAAGGATGGGCGGTCGGCCATCACAAGGGGTTGGCCTAGAGTCGTGCGTGCTTTTATATTAGTTTACAAAGGTAGTACATGAGGAATTTCAAATGTGTATGAAAAAAAGGTAGACTCTAAAACATGTATTTGAAAAAATGTCAATCATTGTATTTAAAATGATGCTAAATCATGTACTCCCTCCGATCCATATTATATGCCGCTCAAACAGATGTATCTAGATGCATTTCAGTGCTAGATATATCCATTTGAGCGACGAGTGGCATGGATCAGAGGGAGCATTTAAAAGATGTTACTCATGTTTTAAAAACGTTAATTATGTACTTGAAAATTGTTAAACATATGCAAGAAAAATATTTATTATGTATACATGAAAAAAGGTACAATCTATATGAAAAAAGTAGACATCAAAACATATATCTTGAAACATGTTAATGTATTTTAAAAATGTTAAATGTGTATAAGAAAAATGTTTCTTATTTATACGTGAAAAAATGTACAATATATGTGGAAAAAGTAGACATCAAAACATATCTCTGGAAAAATGTTTTAACATATTTAAAAATGGGAAGATGTATAAGAAAAACGTTTCTTATGTATATGAAAAATATACAATCCATATGAAGAAAATACATATCAAAACATATATCTGAAAATAAATCATGTATTAGAAAGTTCCTACTGTATATGAAAAGTGTACAATCTGTATGAAAAAGAAGTAGACCTGAAAACATATTTTATTTCTAAAGTTCATCATGTATTTAAAAAATGTAAACATATAAAAAATGTTCGTATTGTATACGGACAATGCGAAAATGGTAAAAAAAAAGGGCAAAGAAAGCCAGAAAGAAACAAAATAACCAAGAGAAAAACAGAAAACCAATAAACCAATGCAAGATAGTGGAACATAGTGAAAAAAATAAAAACACACGCAAGAAACAAATAAACCGAAGCAAAAAAAGAGTAAGAGAGTGAAAAAGAAAATAAAATAGAAAAATCAGGGAGAACAATGCAAAAGAGTGAATGCAGTAAAAAATGGTGCAAGGCCCAGTACGCTGGCGACAGAAAAGTGCCGAGAGAAGCATACGTCTTGCTGCAAGCGAGATATATAACTCTTGCGCATACGAACCAGTGACTGCGAACTCGTATTCCTTCCCGTTTCTCAATAGCAAACCAACTCAAACTGTATATCTCCAAAATCATTAATTGATGAGTACTCGTTGCAAAGATCACCTTCAAACCCTCATGTTGCGACAAGTGGCATGCTGCATGTGCGCCACTTGTAGCAACATGGGCGTTTTCCCTTTTTTCATAGATCCGTTTACTCAAAACGTTTTATCTTTTAGACCGTGCGTTCAAATCTCGAATCGTTTTCACCGTTGAATTCCTCGCGTCGAGATCTTCAAAACTAGATCCCATGTTGATAGGTTTTGACGAACCTTTTTTTCAAAAATCTAGAAAACAGCAAGTATTCATCCACATTTTCTTACGAAAAGCCCCTTTCTTTTATTTTGAATATAATTCTACTTACTTTTTTCAATCTTTTTCAAAAAATCTATTCCTGCTTTTTTTATCCAGTTTCTATTATTCTCCTCGATAGATTCTATCTTAAAACATACATTGTAAACACAATAAAACTTCCCATTTCTTTCTATTGAGATGAAAAAGAAGAAAAAGTGGATTTCTATTCATGGGCTGCAAAATTCAAAAAAAACTGACGGAAAAAACCGGACAAAAATACTGAAACGGGCGCACTGGTTTTTCCTTTTCCGAAAGAGGCATGCCCGTGCCTCTTGCGAAATCATAACCGTGCTTCTGTTGGAAGCAAAACACGTTTTTTCCTCTTCCGAAGAGGCACGGCCGTGACTCTCGCGAAAGCACCACCGTGCCTCTCGCGGAAGCAAAACCGTGACTCTCGCGAAAGAAAAAAAACAGAAAACGTGTTTTTTCCTTTCCGAGAGGCACGGCCGTGACTCTCGCGAAAGCACAACCGCGCCTCTCGCGAAAGCAAAACCGTGACTCTCTCGAAAATAAAAATAAATATAAAACACATTTTTTTCCTTTCCGAGAGGCACGACCGTGACGCTCGCGAAAGCACAACCGTGCCTCTCACGGAAGCAAAACCGTGACTCTCGCGAAAGCACAACCGTGCCTCTCGCGGAAGCAAAATCGTGACTCTCGCGAAAGGAAAAAAAGCAGAAAACATTTTTTTTCCTTTCCGAGAGGCATGGCCGTTACTCTCTCGAAAGCACAACCGTGTCTCTCGCGGAAGCAAAACCGTGATTTTCGCGTAAAAAAAATGTTTTTTGCACATTTTTTTTTTTGAAATTTTTTTTAGCGAAAAGCTAAGGAAGACCGGTGGAAAAGCATAGCGTCGAAAAAAACCAAGAAAAAACCATTCAATAAGCCGGAAACGCGTGCGAAAAAATAAAAAAAATCTAGAGGGAGCGTCCAGAGCGCGACACGTGGCGAATGGTTGAGAGTGCGCCAAGTGGCGCTGATCGCTGCAAGGCTCCCAAAGGAGCACTCGTTAACTAGTCGCTCTCGTATATCTGGCGTATCGCGAGATGAATCGCACCCTCACCTGACGGGGTTTTCGAACCAGCCCATTGTCTTCTTTTTTTTCACTATTTGATCGATCGAGACGCTTGCTCGTGTTCGCTCACTCATTTCTTTTGAATATTTTTGTTGTTTTCCTTCCTTTTTCGGTTTCTTTTTTTTGTTTTCTCTGTTTCTTCAGCGACTTCTTTATTTACATTTATTTTCATTTGTTTTTTCATCAATTTTCTTTGTTTCTTTCGTGGTTTTCACTGGTTTTTTTTTCTGTATATTTTCTTTATTTTTCTCAGGTTTTACTGATTTTTTTCTTTTCTTTCTTTTTTTCATTGTTTCTTTCTTGGTTTTCCTTTTGTCTCTTTCTTGATTTTCACACTTTTTCATTATTTTGTGGGCGCTGCTATGCGTCCGTTGGCGGATCTTTTTTAAGATCCACCACCTCGCGAACCATCAGATCTAACCGACTGAGCGATCCAGCGTCACCTTCTACAACTGTAACACATGATGTGTTGCAGAAACTTTCCGAAACACAAGCTGTGCTGAAGAAAATTTTGCAACTTGTAAATTATTTTTGCAACAAATGTCTTGTTTCAGTTATTTTTGCAACAGAAGTCTTATTGCAATTTTTTGGCAACAGAGGTCTCATTGGAATTTAATTGATTTTGTAACAGAGATCTTGTTACATTTTTTTTCTTTTTGCAACAGAGACCTTTTTGTAACAGAGGCGAGCAGCAAGCAACGACCATGTCGGTCGGAAGAAAGGCCAATGCTCCCTCGGGGCGGTGGGGCAACGATGGACATAGCTCCTCACGGTTGATGTGGACGCCAATGCTTCCGCGGGGCGGCGGATGCGGCTTGAGTTTGGGCGCACCGTGACAACCGAGTTCATGGTGGATGCGGGTGGCAGCAGCGGCGCCCATGCCGGTGACCTCGTCGGCGTATAGCCGGCAGCGAGCATTGGTGGTGGTGGTCGAAGCAGCGCGAGGCGACGTCGCCTTGACGGGGAGCTCGGAAGGAGCACGGGTGGCCACTGCTCTGATGGAATTCCAGATCCAGATCTCGCAACACACCAGTTGTTGCGGTGGGGGAAATTGCAACAATGACTTAGTTGCGAAACCTAGATTAATATGAGATCCAACGGCCACGAAGGCAGCGGACGCACACGTCGTTATCTGGCGGGTGATTCTAATCATTTCCCTTATTTTGTAGACGCGTCCGCCGACGGATAGCTACAAAATATCCGCCGCCTTACTGGCCGTTGGATGGACGCGGGGGTGTCCATCCGATTAACCCACTCACAAGCGCCACCTTTCTTTTGTAACAAGTGATGTTGTGGAACAAGTCTTGCAACACGATGCTTGTTACAAAACATCGGAACCGCTATTTACCTTTCTGAAGCACACTCTATGTTGCAGAGTTTTTTTTGCAACTAAGGTCTTGTTTCATATTATTTTTTTATAACTGAGGTTTGTTAAATAAATGTCTTCATTTTTTTGTAACATATATTATGTTACGGTAGAAACTTCTGCAACATTGGAGATGTTGCAGAAAAATTAGAGAAGGGTCACGAGGAGTCAGGGGCACATGTCACGTGGGGCATGTGTCATACGACCGAACATATGTTGTGTTGCAGATTTTTGTTGGACGTGCTACGCGTCAGCTGGCGAATCATTTTAGAAGATCCGCCGGGTTGTGAGTCGTCAGATCCATTATATCTCGTGGCTTAGTGTTGTTCTCATTTCTGAAACAGAGGGTGTGTTGTAAGTTTCCTTTTGCAACACAAGTCTTATTGCAAAAATATTTATAACGAGGTTAGTGTTGTATATTGTTTGCAGTAGAGGTCTTGTGGCATTTTTTTTGCACAGAGGTCTTGTTGCATATATTTTTTGCACACGAGTCTTGTTGTATAATTTTTTTTTACGTCTCCACTTTTTTGCAACATCGGTGTTGTTGCGGAAGGTACTTTTGCAACACGAATGTTGTTGCAAAAAAAATACAATAAAGATGTAGTGGCGGGCTACGCATGAGATACGCGTCACACCCTCAGGGCGGCGGACGCACGGTGGTGGATCAGCCTGCTGTTCACAAGCTTTTCCCTATTTTGTACTGGTTTATTTGGTTTCCTTTTTATGTTTATTTTTATTTCGTTTCCTTTGTTCCTATTTTGATTTCTTATTTTTCCTTAGTTTCTCATTTTGGCTTCCGATTTTTTCATATACAACAGGAATATATTTTTATAAATGTTAAACATTTTATTCAAATATATAAAACATTTTTGTATAGATGTTGAGCACTTTTTAAATAAATGATTAGCATTATTTTCAAATATATAATTTTTATATCAACCTTTTTTCATACATATTGACATTTCTTTTATACATCAGAAATATTTTATATACACATTTAACACTTTTTAAATGCATGATTAAGATTTTTTAACACATATTGTTTTATGTCTACTTTTTGCATACATACTATACCTTATACATCAGGACTATTTTTATATGGATGTTTGACATTTTTTTAAATGCATGATTAATATTTTTAGACATGTATTTTCATGTCTACTTTTTTGTATAAACAATTGTACCTTTTTGTACACTAGGATTTTTTTCCATATACACATTTAATATTTTTTAGATACACGGTTAAAACTAAACCCTAGTTCTCATCCCAAATCCCTCCCAGCCAAACCAAAACCCACTTGCGCGCAAGCCGCCGGCCATGAAGGAGGCGCCGGAGACGCGTGCTCCCAAGAGGCGTAGATCTGTTGGAGAACCGCCGGGGGGGGG
>LR738711.1:50635114-50685189 GCA_902687465.1 Secale cereale | reverse complement strand
TAGGAGGAAGGAGGGCATCGGGGGAGCCAGAGGGGGCCCATGAGGGTGGGGGGCGCGCCCTGGACCCTCGTGGCCGCCTCCTTCGTTCCCTCGCGCGAACTCTGAGTCTTCTGTGTTGATATCGTTCCATAAATAACTCTCGTGAAGGTTTCATTCCGTTTGGACTCCGTTTGATTTTCCTTTTCTGCGAAACCTTGAAATAGGCAAAAAACAACAATCTACACTGGGCCTTTGGGTTAATAGGTTAGTCCCAAAAATAATATAAAAGCCCATAAAACATCCTAGAAGGATAATATAATAGCATGGAACAATAAAAATTATAGATACGTTGGAGACGTATCAAGCATCCCCAAGTTTAATTCCTGCTCGTCCTCGAGTAGGTAAATGATAAAAACAGAATTTTTGATGTGGAATGCTAACTAACATAATTTTCAATGTAATTTCTTTATTGTGGCATGAATGTTTAGATCCAAAAGATTCAAGACAAAAGTCTATATTGACATAAGAAATAATAATACTTCAAGCATACTAACAAAGCAATCATGTCTTCTCAAAATAACATGGCCAAAGAAAGTTATCCCTACAAAATCATATAGTCTGGCTATGCTCCCTCTTCATCACACAAAATATTCATATCATGCACAACCCCGGTTTCAGCCAAGCACTTGTTTTCATACTCAATTTTTTCAAACCTTTCAAGTTTCACGCAATACATGAGCGTGAGCCATGGATATAACACTATAGGTGGAATAGAGTGGTGGTTGTGGAGAAGACAAAAATGAGGAAGATAGTCTCACATCAACTAGGCGTATCAACGGGCTATGGAGATGCCCATCAATAGATATCAATGTGATTGAGTAGAGATTGCCATGCAATAGATGCACTAGAGCTATAAGTGTATGAAAGCTCAACAAAACAAACTAAGTGGGTGTGCATCCAACTTGCTTGCTCATGAAGACCTAGGGCATTTGAGGAAGCCCATCGTTGGAATATACAAGCCAAGTTCTATAATGAAAATTCCCACTAGTATATGAAAGTGACAAAACAAGAGACTCTCTATCAGGAAGATCATGGTGCTACTTTGAAGCACAAGTGTGGAAAACGATAGTAGCATTGTCCCTTCTCTCTTTCTCTCTTTTTTTAGAGGGGCTTTCTCCCTTATTTATTTATTTATTTAGCCCCTCTATATTTTTTTGGGCCATATCTTTTTTTATTTGGCCTTTCCTCACATGGGACAATGCTCTAATAATTAAGATCATCACACTTTTATCGACTTACAACTCGAAGCTAGAACAAAATATGACTCTATATGAATGCCTCCGACGGTGTACCGGGATGTTCAATGAATCAAGAGTGACATGTATGAATGAAGTGTGATGGTGGCTTTGCCACAAATACGATGTCAACTACATGATCATGCATGGCAATATGACAATATGAAGCATGTCATATAAACGGAACGGTGGAAAGTTGCATGGCAATATATCTCGGAATGGCTATGGAAATGCCATGATAGGTAGATATGGTTGCTGTTTTGAGGAAGGTATATGGTGGGTGTATGGTACCGGCGAAAGTTGCGCGGTACAAGAGAGGCTAGCAATGGTGGCACTACAAGGATTACGATCTATTGCAACAAAAAATGTTGCTACAACTATCTTTCGTTGCAATAAAATGCTATATTACCACAAAATTACAGTTCGTGGTAATAGGATCTACATATTGCCACAATTTCATTTCATCGCGCTAGGTACTCATTTTGTTGCAATATTAGCCATGTATAGCCACAAGAAGTATCGGCGTTGTAATATGGTAGTGATATTGCGACATTTCCATCCCGTTGCGTGAATTGGTCATCTTATTGCAATAAAGGCTAGCTATTGCAACGAAGTACATCTTTGTGGTAATATTTAGACATATATTGCAACAATTCTGACATGTGGCGCTAGTCATAGATACTGTTGCAAAAAAACATGACTTCGTATTGCAAGAAACTGTTGGAAATATGCCCTAGAGGCAATAATAAATTGGTTATTATTATATTTCCTTGTTCATGATAATCGTTTATTATCCATGCTAGAATTGTATTGATAGGAAACTAAGATACATGTGTGGATACATAGACAACACCGTGTCCCTAGTGAGCCTCTACTAGACTAGCTCGTTGATCAAAGATGGCTACGGTTTCCTAGCCATAGACATGAGTTGTCATTTGATAACGGGATCACATCATTAGGAGAATGATGTGATGGACAAGACCCAAACGATAAACGTAGCATATGATCGTGTCAGTTTATTGCTATTGTTTTCTGCATGTCAAGTATATGTTCCTACGACCATGAGATCATGCAACTCACTGACACCGGAAGAGTACCTTGTGTGTACCCAACATCACAACGTAACTGGGTGACTATAAAGGTGCTCTACAGGTATCTCCGAGGGTGTCTGTTTAGTTGGCATGGATCAAGACTGGGATTTGTCACTCCGTATGACGGAGAGGTATCTCAGGGCCCACTCGGTAATACAACATCACAATGAGCTTGCAAGCAATGTGACCAATAAGTTGATCACGGGATCTTGTATTACGGAACGAGTAAAGAGACTTGCCGGTAACGAGATTGAACTAGGTATAGAGATACCGACGATCGAATCTCGGGCAAGTAACATACCGACAGACAAAGGGAACTATATACGGGATTGTCTGAATCCTTGACATCGAGGTTCGATCGATAAGATCTTCGTAGAATATGTGGGAACCAATATGGGCATCCAGGTCCCGCTATTGGTTATTGACCGTAGAGGTGTCTCGGTCATGTCTGCATAGTTCTCGAACCCGCAGGGTCTACACACTTAACGTTTGGTGATGATATAAGTATAGTCGAGTCGTTATGTTGGTAACCGAAGGTTGTTCGGAGTCCCGGATGAGATCCCGGACGTGACGAGAAACTCCGGAATGGTCCGGGGATGAAGATTGATATATTGGATGATGGGAATCGGAGTCCGGAAGTGTTCCGGGGAGCACCGGGGAGTCGTCGGATGACCGAAAGGAGTTTCGGGGGGGTCCCGGCAAGTGTTGCGGGCCTCATGGGCCAAAAGGGGGGAGGCACATCAGCCCACACAGGGGCTGTGCGCCCCCCCACAGGCCTCCCACGCAGCTAGGAGGGTGGGGGCGCCCCTAGGGCAGCCGGCCCCCTCTGGCTTGGGGGGCAAGGCGCCTAGGGGGGGCCACCCAAACCCTAGCCGCCCCCTCTCCCTTGTGGCCGCCACCCCCTAGGGGAAACCCTAGGGGCGCCTCCACTTCTCCCCTCCCCCTATATATAGAGAGGGAGAGAGAGGGCAGCCACACCCCTACGTGCCTTGGCCCTGCCTCTCCTCTCCCTCGTAGCATATCTTCTTCTCCGCAGTGCTTGGCGAAGCCCTGCTGAGTTTTCTCCACTACCACCTCCACCACGCCGTCGTGCTGCCGGAGGACTCAAGTTGCTACTTCACCATCGCTCGCTGGATCGAGGAGGTGAAGGCGTCATCAAGCCGTACGTGTGTTGAACGCGGAGGCACCGTCCGTTCGGTGCTGGAATCTTCGGCGATTTGAATCGCGGCGAGTACGACTCCATCAACCGCGTTCTTGAACGCTTCCGCTAAGCGATCTACAAGGGTATGTGGATCCGACTCTTCCCTCGTAGATGCATCTCCTAGATTGATCTTGGTGAGCGTAGGAAAATTTTTGTTTCCCATGCAACGTTCCCCAACAGTGGCATCATTAGCTAGGTTCTTGCGTAGATGCTTTCACGAGTAGAACACAAAGGGGTTTGTGGGCGTTGATGTTTAGATTGCTTCCCTCTTTGGTCTTTCTTGATTCAGCGGCATTATGGGATGAAGCGGCCCGGACCAACTTTACATGTCCACGTACATGAGACTGGTTCCATCGACAGACATGCGACTTTTGTTGCATAAGATGGCTGGCGGGTGTCTGTCTCTCCTATCTTAGTTGAATCGGATTCGACGAAGGCGGTCCTTGTAGAAGGTTAAATAGCAACTTAAATATCACCGTTGTGGCTTTGCGTAGGTAAGAAGCGTTCTTGCTAGATACCCATAGCAGCCACGTAAAACATGCAACAACAAATTAGAGGACGTCTAACTTGTTTTTGCAGGGTATGTATGTGATATGATATGGCCAAAGACATGATGAGATATATTTGATGTATGAGATGATCATGTTGTAATAGTTAATATCGACTTGCATGTCGATGTATGCGGCAACCGGCAGGAGCCATAGGGTTGTCTTTAACTTTTGTATGACCTGCGTGTCAATCATTAAGCGCTATGTAATGCTTTACTTTATCGCTAAACGGTAGCAATAGTAGTAAGAGCATGGTGGGCGCGCGACAACCCCGATGGCGACACGATGATGGAGATCATGATGATGGGGATCATGGTGTTATGCCGGTGACGATGGAGATCATGCCGGTGCTTTGGAGATGGAGATCAAAAGCACGAGTTGATGGCCATATCATGTCACTTATGATTTGCATGTGATGTTAATCCTTTTATGCATCTTATTTTGCTTAGAACGACGGTAGCATTATAAGATGATCCCTCACTAAAATTTCAAGATAAAATTGTGTTCCCCCCAAGTGTGCGCCGTTGCGAAGGTTCGTCGTTTCGAAGCACCACGTGATGATCGGGTGTGATAGACTCTACGTTCGCATACAACGGGTGCAAGCCAGTTTTGCACATGCAGAACACTCGGGTTAGACTTGACGAGCCTAGCATGTACAGACATGGCCTCGGAACACGGAAGACCGAAAGGTCGAGCATGAGTCATATAGTAGATATGATCAACATGAAGATGTTCACCATTGACACCACCTCATCTCACGTGATGATCGGACTTGGGATGGTGGATTTGGATCATGTCACGCTCGGATGACCAGAGGGATGTCAATTTGAGTGGGAGTTATAAGTAATTTGATTAGTTAAACTCACTTATCATGAACAATAGTCTAAGTTGCCTTTGCAAATTATGTTGTAGATCAATAGCTTGCACTGTAGCTCCCTGTTTAATACGTTCCTAGAGAAAGAATAAGTTGAAAGTTATTGTAAGCAATTTTGCGGACTAGGTCCGTAATCTGAGGAATGTCCTCACTGCTGCACAGAAGGCTTACGTCCTCAGTGCACCGCTCGGTGTACCAACCCCTCGAGCGTCGTCTATGGATGTTGTGAACATCTGGCAGACACACTCTGATGACTACTTGATAGTTTAGTGTGCCATGCTTTACGACTTAGAATCGGGATTCCTATGACGTTTTGAACGCCATGGAACATATGAGATGTTCCAAGAGCTGAAATTGGTATTTCAAGCTCATACCCGTGTTGAGAGGTATGACCTCTGACAAGTTCTTTGCCTTACAAAGATGGAGGAGAATTGCTCAGACAGTGAGCATGTACTCAGAATATCTGGGTGCTTCAATCGCTTGAATCGAGTGGGAGTTTATCTTCCAGATAAGATAGTGATTGACAGAGTTCTCTAGTCACTATCACCAAGCTACTAGAACTTCGTGATGAACTATGACATGCAAGGGATAGAGATGATCCCGGGTTTGTTCGCGGTGCCTAAGACCGCAAAGGTAGAAGTCAAGAAGGAGCATCAAATGTTGATGGTTTAACAAGACCACTGGTTTCAAGAAGGGCAAGGGCTAGAAGGGAAACTTCATGAATGGCAAACAAGTTGCCGCTCTAGTGAAGAGACCCAAGGTTGAACCCAAACCCGAGACTAAGTGCTTCTATTATAAGGGGAACGGTCACTGGTAGCGGAACTACCCTAAATACATGGTAGATAAGAAGGCTGGCAACTTCAACAAAGTATATCTGATATACGTGTCATTGATGTGTACCTTACTAGTACTCCTAGTAGCACCTGGGTATTGGATACCGGTTCAGTTGCTATTATTGGTGACTTGAAGCAAAAGCTACAGACTAAACGGAGACTAGCTGGGCGAGGTGACGATGTGTGTTGGAAGTGTTTCCAAGGTTGATGTGATCACCATCGCACGCTCCCTCTACCTTCGGGATTAGTGTTGAATCTAGATAAAAGTTATCGGGTGTCTACGTTGAGCATGAATATGATTGGATCATGTTCATTGTGATACGGTTGTTCATTTAAGTTAGAGAATAATGGTTATTCTGCTTAGATGAATAATACCTTTCATGGTCATACACCCTATGTGAATGGTTCATTGAATCTCGGTTGTAGTAATACACATGTTCATAATATTGACGCCGAAAGATGTAGAGTTAATAATGATAGTACCACTTTCTTGTGGCACTGCCGCGTAGGTCATATGGGTGTAAAGTGCATGAAGAAACTCCATGCTGATGGATGTTTGGAGTCATTTGATTTTGAATCGCTTGACACATGCGAGCCATGCCTCATGGGCAGGATGACTGAGACCCGTTTTCATGTTCAATGAGACGGGCAAGTGATTTGTTGGAAATCGCACATGTTGATGTGTGTGATCCAATGAGGATTGAGGCGAGCAGGGGATATCGTTGTTTTCTCATCTTCACTGACGACTTGAGTAGATATGGGGATATATACTTAATGAAGCACAAGTCTGAAACGTTTGAAAAGTTCAAGCAATTTCAGAGTGAAGTTAAGAATCATCATAACAAGAAGATCAAATTCCTACGATCTGATCAAGGGAGAATATCTGAGTTATGAGTTTGGCAATCACTTAAGACATGTGGAATTGTTTCACAGTTGAAGCCATCTGGAACACCACAGTGTAATGGTGTGTCCGAAAGTCGTAATCGAACCTTATGAGATATGGTGCGATTTATGATGTCTCTTGCCAATCTGCCACAATCATTTTGGGGTTATGCATTAGAGACAGCTGCATTCGCTTTAGATAGGGCACCATCTAAAGTTCGTTGAGACGACATCGAATGGACATTGGTTTGGCAAGAAACCAAAGTTGTCGTTTCTTAAATGTTTGGGGCTGCGATGCTTGTGGCTTCAGCCGGAAAAGCTCGAGCCCAAAGTGGACAAATGCGTCTTCATAGGATACCCAAAGGTTACAGTTGGGTATACCTTCTATCTCAGATCCGAGGGAAAAGTGTTTGTCGCTAAGAACGGGTCCTTTCTTGAGAAGGAGTTTCTCTCGAAAGAATTGAATGGGAGGAAGATAGAACTTGATGAGGTTGTTGAACCTCTACTTCGAACGGAGAGTGGTGCAACACAGAAAGATGTTTCTGTGGAACCCACATCTGTTGAAGAGGAAGCTAATGATAGTGATCATGAAACTTCGGATCAAGTTACTGTCGAACATCGTAGGTCGACAAGGATATGTACTACTCCTGAGTGGTACGGTAATCCTGTCTTAGATGTCATGTTGTTAGACAACGATGAAACCTACGAGCAATGGAGAAGCGATGGTGGGCCCGTGTTCCGACAAATGGTTATATGCCATGAAATCCGAGATAGGATCCATGTATCATAACAAAGTATAGACTTTGGTGGACTTGCCCGATGATCGGCAAGCCATTGAGAATAAATGGATATTTGAGAAGAAGACGGACGTGGACGGTAATGTCACCGTCTATGAAGCTCGACTTGTGGCAAAGAGTTTTTCACAAGTTCAAGGAGTTGACTATGATGAGATTTTCTCACCCGTAGCGATGCTTAAGTCCGTCGGAATCATGGTAGCATTGGCTGCATTTTTCGATAAGGAAATCTGGCAGATGGATGTCAAAACAAGTTTCCTTACCGGTTTTCATAAGGAAAGGTTGTATGTGATGCAATCAGAAGGTTTTGCCGATCCTAAGGATGCTAAAAGGTATGCTAGCTCCAGCGATCCTTCTATGGACTAGAGCAAGCATCTCGGAGTCAGAACATACGCTTTGATGGAGTGATCAAAGTTTTTGGGTTTATACAAAGTTTACAAGAAACTTGTATTTACAAGAAAGTGAGTGGGAGCACTACAACATTTCTGATAAGTATATGTGGATGACATATTGTTGATCCGAAATGATGTAGAATTTCTGGAAAGCATAAAGGGTTGTTTGAAAGGAGTTTTTCAAAGGAAGACCTGGGTAAAGCCGCTTACATATTAGGCATCAAGATCTATAGAGATAGATCAAGACGCCTGATTAGATTTTCAAAGAGCACACACCTTGTCATATATTTGAAGGAGTTCAAAATGGATCGGTCAAAGAAGAAGTCCTTGCCTGAATTGTAAGGTGTGAAGTTGAGTAAGACTCAAAGCTCGACCACGGCAGAAGAAAGAGAAAGGACGAAAGTCGTCCCCTATGCTTTAGCCATAGGCTCTATACGGTATGCCATGCTGTGTGCCGCACCTGATGTGTGCCTTGCCACGAGTCTGGCAAGGGGGTACAAGTGTGATCCAGGAGTGGATCACTGGACAGCGGTCAAAATTATCCTTAGAGGAATAAGGAAATGTTTCTTGGTTGTGGAGGTTATAAAGAGTTCAACGTAAAGAGTTACGTCGATGCAAGCTTTAACACCTATTCGGATAACTCTGAGTAGAAAAACCGGATACGTATAATGGAGCAACCATTTGGAATAGCACCAAGTGGAGCGAAGTAGCAGCATCTACAATATGACATAGATTTTTGCGAAGTACGTATGGATCTGCATGTTGCAGACCCATTGACTACAACCTCTCTCACAAGCATAACATGATAAAACCCCAGAACTCATTGAGTGTTGATCACATGGTGATGTGGACTAGATTATTGACTCTAGTAAACTCTTTGGGTATTAGTCACATGGCGATGTGAACTATGAGTGTTAATCACATAGCGATGTGAACTAGATTATTGACTCTAGTGCAAGTGGGAGACTGTTGGAAATATGCCCTAGAGGCAATAATAAATTGGTTATTATTATATTTCCTTGTTCATGATAATCGTCTATTATCCATGCTAGAATTGTATTGATAGGAAACTAAGATACATGTGTGGATACATAGACAACACCGTGTCCCTAGTGAGCCTCTACTAGACTAGCTCGTTGATCAAAGATGGCTACGGTTTCCTAGCCATAGACATGAGTTGTCATTTGATAACGGGATCACATCATTAGGAGAATGATGTGATGACCCAAACGATAAACGTAGCATATGATCGTGTCAGTTTATTGCTATTGTTTTCTGCATGTCAAGTATATGTTCCTACGACCATGAGATCATGCAACTCACTGACACCGGAAGAGTACCTTGTGTGTACCCAACATCACAACGTAACTGGGTGACTATAAAGGTGCTCTACAGGTATCTCCGAGGGTGTCTGTTTAGTTGGCATGGATCAAGACTGGGATTTGTCACTCCGTATGACGGAGAGGTATCTCAGGGCCCACTCGGTAATACAATATCACAATGAGCTTGCAAGCAATGTGACCAATGAGTTGATCACGGGATCTTGTATTACGGAACGAGTAAAGAGACTTGCCGGTAACGAGATTGAACTAGGTATAGAGATACCGACGATCGAATCTCGGGCAAGTAACATACCGACAGACAAAGGGAACTATATACGGGATTGTCTGAATCCTTGACATCGAGGTTCAATCGATAAGATCTTCGTAGAATATGTGGGAACCAATATGGGCATCCAGGTCCCGCTATTGGTTATTGACCGTAGAGGTGTCTCGGTCATGTCTGCATAGTTCTCGAACCCGCAGGGTCTACACACTTAACGTTTGGTGATGATATAAGTATAGTCGAGTCATTATGTTGGTAACCGAAGGTTGTTCGGAGTCCCGGATGAGATCCAGGACGTGACGAGGAACTCCGGAATGGTCCGGGGATGAAGATTGATATATTGGATGATGGGAATCGGAGTCCGGAAGTGTTCCGGGGAGCACCGGGGAGTCGTCGGATGACCGAAAGGAGTTTCGGGGGGTCCCGGCAAGTGTTGCGGGCCTCATGGGCCAAAAGGGGGGAGGCACATCAGCCCACACAGGGGCTGTGCGCCCCCCCACAGCCCTCCCACGCAGCTAGGAGGGTGGGGGCGCCCCTAGGGCAGCCGGCCCCCTCTGGCTTGGGGGGCAAGGCACCTAGGGGGGCCACCCAAACCCTAGGCGCCCCCCCTCTCCCTTGTGGCCGCCACCCCCTAGGGGAAACCCTAGGGGCGCCTCCACTTCTCCCCTCCCCCTATATATAGAGAGGTAGAGAGAGGGCAGCCCTACCCCTACGTGCCTTGGCGCTGCCTCTCCTCTCCCTCGTAGCATATCTTCTTCTCCGCAGCGCTTGGCGAAGCCCTGCTGAGTTTTCTCCACCACCACCTCCACCACGCCGTCGTGCTGCCGGAGGACTCGAGTTGCTACTTCACCATCGCTCGCTGGATCGAGGAGGTGAAGGCATCATCAAGCCGTACGTGTGTTGAACGCGGAGGCGCCGTCCGTTCGGCGCTAGATCGGATCTTCCGCGATTTGAATCGCCGCGAGTACGACTCCATCAACCGCGTTCTTGCAACGCTTCCGCATCGCGATCTACAAGGGTATGTGGATCCAACTCTCCTCTCGTAGATGTGCATCTCCTAGATTGATCTTGGTGAGCGTAGGAAAAATTTTTGTTTCCCATGCAACGTTCCCCAACAAGGCTGGGCCCAAGCCAGAGACTGAGTGTTTCTATTGCAAGGGGAACGGCCACTGGAAGCGGAACTGCCCCAAGTATCTGGCGGACAAGAAGGGGGCCAACAACAACAAAGGTATATGTGATATACATGTTATTGATGTGTACCTTACCAACTCTCGTTGTAGTGCCTGGGTATTTGATACCGGTTCGGTTGCTCACATTTGCAACTCTAAACAGGAACTGCGGAATAAACGGAGGCTGGCGAAGGACGAAGTGACGATGCGCGTGGGAAATGGTTCCAAGGTTGATGTGATCGCCGTCGGCACGCTCGCTCTTCGATTACCATCGGGATTAGTTATGAACCTGAATAATTGTTATTTAGTGCCTGCGTTAAGCATGAACATTATATCTGGATCTTGTTTATTGCGAGACGGTTACTCATTTAAGTCAGAGAATAATGGTTGTTCTATTTATATGAGTAATATCTTTTATGGTCATGCACACGAAGTTAGGGGTTTATTCTTATTGAATCTCGATAGTGATGATACACATGTTCATAACATTGATGCCAAAAGATGTAGAGTAGATAATGATAATACCACTTTCTTGTGGCACTGCCGTCTCGGTCATATCGGCGTGAAACGCATGAGGAAGCTCCATGCTGATGGACTTTTGGAGTCTCTTGATTTTGAATCACTTGACACGTGCGAGCCGTGCCTCATGGGCAAGATGACAAGGACCCCGTTTTCAGGGACAATGGAACGGGCAAGTGACTTATTGGAAATCATACATACTGATGTGTGCGGTCCGATGAGTGTAACGGCGCGCGGTGGATATCGTTATTTTCTCACCTTCACTGACGACTTAAGTAGATATGGGTATATTTACTTGATGAAGCATAAGTCTGAAACTTTTGAAAAGTTCAAGCAATTTCAGAGTGAAGTTGAAAATCATCGTAACAAGAAGATCAAGTTCCTACGATCTGATCGAGGGGGAGAATATCTGAGTTATGAGTTTTGTGATCACTTAAGAAAATGTGGAATTGTTTCACAGTTGACGCCACCTGGAACACCACAGCGTAATGGTGTGTCCGAACGTCGTAATCGAACCCTATTAGATATGGTACGTTCTATGATGTCTCTTGCCGATTTGCCACTATCGTTTTGGGGATATGCGTTAGAGACAGCTGCATTCACTTTAAATAGGGCTCCATCTAAGTCCGTTGAGACAACACCGTATGAACTGTGGTTTAGTAAGAAACCTAAGTTGTCTTTTCTCAAGGTTTGGGGTTGCGATGCTTATGTCAAAAGGCTTCAGCCGGAAAAGCTCGAACCCAAAGCGGACAAATGTGTCTTCATAGGATACCCAAAAGAAACAGTTGGGTACACCTTCTATCTCAGATCCGAGGGCAAAGTATTTGTCGCTAAGAACGGGTCCTTTCTCGAGAAAGAGTTTCTCTCGAAAGAATTGAGTGGGAGGAAGGTAGAACTTGATGAGGTTATTGAACCTCTGCTTCAACCAGAGAGTAGCGCAGCACAGAAAGATGTTTTTGTGGAGCCTACAGAGGTTGAAGAGGAAGCCAATGATGATGATCAAGAAGCTTCTGATCAAGTTACTACCGAACCTCGTAGGTCGACAAGGGTTCGCACTGCACCTGAGTGGTATGGTAACCCTGTCTTGGAGGTCATGTTGTTAGACAACGGTGAACCTACGAGCTATGGAGAAGCGATGGTGGGCCCAGATTCTGACAAATGGTTAGAGGCCATGAAATCCGAGATGGGATCCATGTATGAAAACAAAGTATGGACTTTGGAAGTATTACCTGAAGGGCGGAAGGCCATTCAGAATAAATGGATTTTTAAGAGGAAGACGGACGCTGACGGTAATGTCACCGTGTATAAAGCTCGACTTGTGGCAAAGGGTTTTTCACAAGTTCAAGGGATTGACTACGATGAGACTTTCTCACCCGTAGCGATGCTTAAATCCGTCCGAATCATGTTAGCAATAGCTGCATATTTCGATTATGAAATTTGGCAGATGGATGTCAAAACAGCATTCCTTAACGGTTTTCTTAAGGAAGAGTTGTATATGATGCAACCAGAAGGTTTTGTCGATCCAGAGAATGCTGACAAAGTATGCAAGCTCCAGCGTTCCATTTATGGGCTGGTGCAAGCATCTCGGAGTTGGAATCTTCGCTTTGATGAGGTGATCAAAGCATTTGGGTTTATACAAGTTTACAATGAAGCTTGTATTTACAAGAAAGTGAGTGGGAGCTCTATAGCGTTTCTAATATTATATGTGGATGACATATTGCTGATTGGAAACAATATAGAATTTTTGGATAGCGTGAAGGGGTATTTGAACAAGAGTTTTTCGATGAAAGATCTCGGTGAAGCTGCTTTCATATTGGGCATCAAGATCTATAGAGATAGATCAAGACGCTTGATAGGACTTTCACAAAGCACGTACCTTGATAAAGTTTTGAAGAAGTTCAAAATGGATCAATCCAAGAAGGGGTTCTTGCCGGTGTTACAAGGTACAAAGTTGAGTAAGACTCAATGCCCAGTGACTGCGGATGATAGAGAAAAGATGAGTGTCGTCCCCTATGCTTCAGCCATAGGCTCTATCATGTATGCAATGCTGTGCACAAGACCAGATGTCAGCCTTGCCATAAGTATGGCCGGAAGGTTTCAAAGTAATCCTGGTATGGATCACTGGACAGCGGTCAAGAATATCCTAAAGTACCTGAAAAGGACTAAGGATATGTTTCTCGTTTATGGAGGTGATCAAGAGCTCGTCGTAAAGGGTTACGTCGATGCAAGCTTTGACACTGATCCGGATGACTCCAAGTCTCAAACCGGATACGTATATATTCTCAACGGGGGAGCAGTAAGCTGGTGCAGTTCCAAGCAGAGCGTGGTAGCTGATTCTACATGTGAAGCGGAGTATATAGCTGCCTCGGAGGCGGCTAAGGAAGGTGTCTGGATGAAGGAGTTCATGACAGATCTTGGAGTTGTGCCTAGTGCACTGAACCCAATGACTCTGTTCTGTGACAACACTAGTGCCATTGCTCTAGCCAAGGAACCAAGGTTTCACAAGAGGACCAGACACATAAAGCGACGCTTCAATTCCATCCGCGATTCGGTCAAGGAGGAGGACATAAACATTTGCAAAGTACACACGGATTTGAATGTTGCAGATCCATTGACTAAGCCTCTTCCACGGGCTAAGCACGATCAACACCAAGACTCTATGGGTGTTAGATTCATTACCTTGTAATGCTAGATTATTGACTCTAGTGCAAGTGGGAGACTGTTGGAAATATGCCCTAGAGGCAATAATAAAAGAGTTATTATTATATTTCCTTGTTCATGATAATCGTTTATTATCCATGCTATAACTGTATTGATTGGAAACTCAGATACACGTGTGGATGAATAGACAGACTTTGTGTCCCTAGTGTGCCTCTACAGGACTAGCTCGTTGATCAAAGATGACCGCGGTTTCCAGGTCATAAGACATGAGTTGTCATTTGATAACGGGATCACATCATTAGGAGAATGATGTGATGGACGAGACCCAAACGTTGACATAGCTTTTGATCGTGTCAGTTATCGCTATAGTTTTCTGCATGTCAAGTATAAGTTCCTATGACCATGAGATCATGTAACTCACTGACACCGTAGGAGTGCTTTGTGTGTGCCAAACGTCACAACGTAACTGGGTGACTATAAAGGTACTCTACAGGTATCTCCGAGGGTGTCTGTTGAGTTGACATGGATCAAGACTGGGATTTGTCACTCCGTGTGACGGAGAGGTATCTCCGGGCCCACTCGGTAATACGTCATCTCAATGAGCTCAAAAGTGACTAAGTAGTTAGTCACGGGATTATGTATTACGGTAACGAGTAAAGAGACTTGCCGGTAACGAGATTGAACTAGGTATAGAGATACCGACGATCGAATCTCGGGCAAGTAACATACCGACGAGACAAAGGGAACTGTATACGGGATTGCCTGAATCCTTGACATCGTGGTTCATCCGATGAGATCATCGAGAAACATGTAGGAACCAATATGGGTATCCAGATCCCGCTATTGGTTATTGACCTGAGAGTGTCTCGGTCATGTCTACATGGTTTCCGAACCCGCAGGGTCTACACACTTAACGTTCGGTGACGCTAGGGTTGTTAGTGAGAAGAGTGCATGGTTACCGAAGGTTGTTCGGAGTCCCGGATGAGATCCCGGACATGACGAGGGTCTCCGGAATGGTCCGGAGACGAAGATTGATATATAGGATGAAAGGTTTCGGAGTACCGGAAGTGTTCCGGGGAGCATCGGGAAATCGGCGGAATACCGGAAGGGTTTTCGGGGGGTCCGGAAGTTGTTCTGGGCCTATTGGGCCACAAAGGGGGACACCACAGCCCTCAGGGGGCTGTGCGCCCCCCCTGGGCCCTCTCCCCATGCGGCTAAGGCGGTGGGACCCCCTAGGGCTGGCCGCACCCCTTGGGCTTGGGGGGCAAGGCACCTAAGGGGGAAACCCTAGGGCCTGGGCGCCTCCCCCTGCCCTGGCCGCCGCCCCCTCCCCTTGCCCTGGCCGCCGGCCCCTAGGGGGAAACCCTAGGGCGCCCTCACCTCTCCACCCCCCCTATATATAGTGGGGCAAAGGGAGGGCAGCCAACACAGTTTGTGCCTCGGTGCTGCCCTCCCTCTCCCGTCATATCTTCTCCTCCCGCGGTGCTTAGGCGAAGCCCTGCTGGAGTTCTTCTCCACCATCACCACCACGCCGTCGTGCTGCCGGTTCTCCATCAACCTCTCCTCCACCCCTTGCTGGATCAAGAAGGAGGAGACGTCCCCGAGCCGTACGTGTGAAGAACGCGGAGGCACCGTTGCTTCGGTGCTAGGTCTTCGGCGATCTGAATCGCGACGAGTACGACTCCATCATCCGCGTTCATAACGCTTCCGCTTAGCGATCTACAAGGGTACGTAGATCACACTCCCCTCTCGTAGTTGCTTCTACTAGATTGATCTTGGTGAACGGTAGGAAAATTTTTGTTTCCCATGCAACGTTCCCCAACAGTGGCATCAGAGCTAGGATCTTGCGTAGATGCTTTCTCGAGTAGAACACAAAGAAGTTTGTGGCGTTGATGTTTAAATTGCTGCCCTCCTTAGTCTTTCTTGATTCAACGGTATTATAGGATGAAGCGGCCCGGACCAACTTTACATGTCCACGTACATGAGACCGGTTCCATCGACAGACATGTGACTTTTGTTGCATAAGATGGCTGGCGGGTGTCTGTCTCTCCTATCTTAGTTGAATCGGAATAGAACAAGGCGGTCCTTGTAGAAGGTTAAATAGCAACTTGAATATCACCGTTGTGGTTTTGCGTAGGTAAGAAGCGTTCTTGCTAGATACCCATAGCAGCCACGTAAAACATGCAACAACAAATTAGAGGACGTCTAACTTGTTTTTGCAGGGTATGTATGTGATATGATATGGCCAATGACATGATGAAATATATTTTGATGTATGAGATGACCATGTTGTAATAGTTAACATCGACTTGCATGTCGATGCATACGGCAACCGGCAGGAGCCATAGGGTTGTCTTTATTTTTTGTATGACCTGCGTGTCAATCATTAAGCGCTTTGTAATGCTTTACTTTATCGCTAAACGGTAGCAATAGTAGTAAGAGCATGGTGGGGCGCCGACAACCCCGATGGCAACACGATGATGGAGATCATGATGATGGAGATCATGGTGTGGCGCCGGTGACGATGGAGATCATGCCGGTGCTTTGGAGATGGAGATCAAAAGCACGAGTTGATGGCCATATCATGTCACTTATGATTTGCATGTGATGTTAATCCTTTTATGCATCTTATTTTGCTTAGGACGACGGTAGCATTATAAGGTGATCCTTCACTAAAATTTCAAGATAAAATTGTGTTTCCCCCCGAGTGTGCGCCGTTGCGAAGGTTCGTCGTTTCGAAGCACCACGTGATGATCGGGTGTGATAGACTCTACGTTCGCATACAACGGGTGCAAGCCAGTTTTGCACGTGCAGAACACTCGGGTTAGACTTGACGAGCCTAGCATGTACAGACATGGCCTCGGAACACGGAGGACCGAAAGGTCGAGCATGAGTCATATAGTAGATATGATCAACATGTTGATGTTCACCATTGACACCACCTCATCTCACGTGATGATCGGACTTGGGTTGGTGAATTTGGATCATGTCACGCTCGAATGACCGGAGGGATGTCAATTTGAGTGGGAGTTATAATTAATTTGATTAGGTAATAACTCACTTATCATGAACAATAGTCTAAAAATGTCTTTGCAAATTTATGTTGTAGATGGCTCGCGCAGGAGTTCCCCTGAATTTTAATGCGTTCCTAGAGAAAGCTAAAGTGAAAGATGATGGGAGCAACTTTGTGGACTGGCTCCGCAATCTGAGGATCATCCTCACAGCTGCCCAAAAGGTTTATGTCCTAAATGCACCGCTAGGTCAACCCCCCGCTCCTGGAGCCTCTGCGGACGATATGAACGTCTGGCAGACGCGTTCGGATGACTATTCGATAGTACAATGTGCCATGTTGTACGGCTTGGAAGGAGGACTCCAAAGGCGTTTTGAACGTCATGGTGCATATGAGATGTACACGGAGTTGAAATTCATCTTTGAGAAGAATGCTAAGATCGAGAGGTATGAGACCACCGATAAATTCTTCGCTTGCAAGATGGAGGAGAATTCGTCTGTCAGTGAGCACTTACTGAAGATGTCTGGGTACTATACCCGCATAGCTGATCTGGGACTTGTGTTCCCGGATGAGGCTATCATTGACAGAATTCTCCAGTCACTTCCTCCAAGCTACAAGAGCTTCGTCCAGCAGTACAACATGCAAGGGATGAATAAAACCATCGCCGAGCTGTTTTCGATGCTGAAAGTCGCTGAGGCAGACATCCAGAAGGAGTATCAAGTGTTGATGGTCAATAAGACCACCAGTTTCAAGAAGAATGGCAAGGGCAAGAAGGGTAACTCTAAGAAGGGTGGCAAAGCAGTTGCTAATCCAGTGAAGAAACCCAAGGCTGGGCCCAAGCCAGAGACTGAGTGTTTCTATTGCAAGGGGAATGGCCACTGGAAGCGGAACTGCCCCAAGTATCTGGCGGACAAGAAGGGGGCCAACAACAACAAATGTATATATGATATACATGTTATTGATGTGTACCTTACCAACTCTCGTTGTAGTGCCTGGGTATTTGATACCGGTTCGGTTGCTCACATTTGCAACTCTAAACAGGAACTGCGGAATAAACGGAGGCTGGCGAAGGACGAAGTGACGATGCGCGTGGGAAATGGTTCCAAGGTTGATGTGATCGCCGTCGGCACGCTCGCTCTTCGATTACCATCGGGATTAGTTATGAACCTGAATAATTGTTATTTAGTGCCTGCGTTAAGAATGAACATTATATCTGGATCTTGTTTATTGCGAGACGGTTACTCATTTAAGTCAGAGAATAATGGTTGTTCTATTTATATGAGTAATATCTTTTATGGTCATGCACCCGAAGTTAGGGGTTTATTCTTATTGAATCTCGATAGTGATGATACACATGTTCATAACATTGATGCCAAAAGATGTAGAGTAGATAATGATAATACCACTTTCTTGTGGCACTGCCGTCTCGGTCATATCGGCGTGAAACGCATGAGGAAGCTCCATGCTGATGGACTTTTGGAGTCTCTTGATTTTGAATCACTTGACACGTGCGAGCCGTGCCTCATGGGCAAGATGACAAGGACCCCGTTTTCAGGGACAATGGAACGAGCAAGTGACTTATTGGAAATCATACATACTGATGTGTGCGGTCCGATGAGTGTAACGGCGCGCGGTGGATATCGTTATTTTCTCACCTTCACTGACGACTTAAGTAGATATGGATATATTTACTTGATGAAGCATAAGTCTGAAACTTTTGAAAAGTTCAAGCAATTTCAGAGTGAAGTTGAAAATCATCGTAACAAGAAGATCAAGTTCCTACGATCTGATCGAGGGGGAGAATATCTGAGTTATGAGTTTGGTGATCACTTAAGAAAATGTGGAATTGTTTCACAGTTGACACCACCTGGAACACCACAGCGTAATGGTGTGTCCGAACGTCGTAATCGAACCCTATTAGATATGGTACGTTCTATGATGTCTCTTGCCGACTTGCCACTATCGTTTTGGGGATATGCGTTAGAGACAGCTGCATTCACTTTAAATAGGGCTCCATCTAAGTCCGTTGAGACAACACCGTATGAACTGTGGTTTGGTAAGAAACCTAAGTTATCTTTTCTCAAGGTTTGGGGTTGCGATGCTTATGTCAAAAGGCTTCAGCCAGAAAAGCTCGAACCCAAAGCGGACAAATGTGTCTTCATAGGATACCCAAAAGAAACAGTTGGGTACACCTTCTATCTCAGATCCGAGGGCAAAGTGTTTGTCGCTAAGAACGGGTCCTTTCTCGAGAAAGAGTTTCTCTCGAAAGAATTGAGTGGGAGGAAGGTAGAACTTGATGAGGTTATTGAACCTCTGCTTCAACCAGAAAGTAGCGCAGCACAGAAAGATGTTTTTGTGGAGCCTGCAGAGGTTGAAGAGGAAGCCAATGATGATGATCAAGAAGCTTCCGATCAAGTTACTACCGAACCTCGTAGGTCGACAAGGGTACGCACTGCACCTGAGTGGTATGGTAACCCTGTCTTGGAGGTCATGTTGTTAGACAACGGTGAACCTACGAGCTATGGAGAAGCGATGGTGGGCCCAGATTCCGACAAATGGTTAGAGGCCATGAAATCCGAGATGGGATCCATGTATGAAAACAAAGTATGGACTTTGGAAGTATTGCCTGAAGGGCGGAAGGCCATTCGGAATAAATGGATTTTTAAGAGGAAGACGGACGCTGACGGTAATGTCACCGTGTATAAAGCTCGACTTGTGGCAAAGGGTTTTTCACAAGTTCAAGGGATTGACTACGATGAGACTTTCTCACCCGTAGCGATGCTTAAATCCGTCCGAATCATGTTAGCAATAGCTGCATTTTTCGATTATGAAATTTGGCAGATGGATGTCAAAACAGCGTTCCTTAACGGTTTTCTTAAGGAAGAGTTGTATATGATGCAACCAGAAGGTTTTGTCGATCCAGAGAATGCTGACAAAGTATGCAAGCTCCAGCGTTCCATTTATGGGCTGGTGCAAGCATCTCGGAGTTGGAATCTTCGCTTTGATGAGGTGATCAAAGCATTTGGGTTTATACAAGTTTACAATGAAGCTTGTATTTACAAGAAAGTAAGTGGGAGCTCTATAGCGTTTCTAATATTATATGTGGATGACATATTGCTGATTGGAAACAATATAGAATTTTTGGATAGCGTGAAGGGGTATTTGAACAAGAGTTTTTCGATGAAAGATCTCGGTGAAGCTGCTTTCATATTGGGCATCAAGATCTATAGAGATAGATCAAGACGCTTGATAGGACTTTCACAAAGCACGTACCTTGATAAAGTTTTGAAGAAGTTCAAAATGGATCAATCCAAGAAGGGGTTCTTGCCGGTATTACAAGGTACAAAGTTGAGTAAGACTCAATGCCCAGTGACTGCGGATGATAGAGAAAAGATGAGTGTCGTCCCCTATGCTTCAGCCATAGGCTCTATCATGTATGCAATGCTGTGCACAAGACCAGATGTCAGCCTTGCCATAAGTATGGCCGGAAGGTTTCAAAGTAATCCTGGTATGGATCACTGGACAGCGGTCAAGAATATCCTAAAGTACCTGAAAAGGACTAAGGATATGTTTCTCGTTTATGGAGGTGATCAAGAGCTCGTCGTAAAGGGTTACGTCGATGCAAGCTTTGACACTGATCCGGATGACTCTAAGTCACAAACCGGATACATATATATTCTCAACGGGGGAGCGGTAAGCTGGTGCAGTTCCAAGCAGAGCGTGGTAGCTGATTCTACATGTGAAGCGGAGTACATAGCTGCCTCGGAGGCGGCTAAGGAAGGTGTCTGGATGAAGGAGTTCATGACAGATCTTGGAGTTGTGCCTAGTGCACTGAACCCAATGACTCTGTTCTGTGATAACACTGGTGCCATTGCTCTAGCCAAGGAACCAAGGTTTCACAAGAGGACCAGACACATAAAGCGACGCTTCAATTCCATCCGCGATTCAGTCAAGGAGGAGGACATAAACATTTGCAAAGTACACACGGATTTGAATGTTGCAGATCCGTTGACTAAGCCTCTTCCACGGGCTAAGCACGATCAACACCAAGACTCTATGGGTGTTAGATTCATTACCTTGTAATGCTAGATTATTGACTCTAGTGCAAGTGGGAGACTGTTGGAAATATGCCCTAGAGGAAATAATAAAAGAGTTATTATTATATTTCCTTGTTCATGATAATCGTTTATTATCCATGCTATAATTGTATTGATTGGAAACTCAAATACATGTGTGGATAAATAGACAGACTTTGTGTCCCTAGTGAGCCTCTACAGGACTAGCTCGTTGATCAAAGATGACCGCGGTTTCCAGGTCATAGACATGAGTTGTCATTTGATAACGGGATCACATCATTAGGAGAATGATGTGATGGACGAGACCCAAACGTTAAACATAGCTTTTGATCGTGTCAGTTATCGCTATAGTTTTCTGCATGTCAAGTATAAGTTCCTATGACCATGAGATCATGTAACTCACTGACACCGTAGGAGTGCTTTGTGTGTGCCAAACGTCGCAACGTAACTGGGTGACTATAAAGGTACTCTGCAGGTATCTCCGAGGGTGTCTGTTGAGTTGACATGGATCGAGACTGGGATTTGTCACTCCGTGTGACGGAGAGGTATCTCCGGGCCCACTCGGTAATACGTCATCTCAATGAGCTCAAAGTGACTAAGTAGTTGGTCACGGGATTATGTATTACGGTAACGAGTAAAGAGACTTGCCGGTAACGAGATTGAACTAGGTATAGAGATACCGACGATCGAATCTCGGGCAAGTAACATACCGACGAGACAAAGGGAATTGTATACGGGATTACCTGAATCCTTGACATCGTGGTTCATCCGATGAGATCATCGAGAAACATGTGGGAACCAATATGGGTATCCAGATCCCGCTATTGGTTATTGACCTGGGAGTGTCTCGGTCATGTCTACATGGTTTCCGAACCCGCAGGGTCTACACACTTAACGTTCGGTGACGCTAGGGTTGTTAGTGAGAAAAGTGTATGGTTACCGAAGGTTGTTCGGAGTCCCGGATGAGATCCCGGACATGACGAGGGTCTCCGGAATGGTCCGGGGACGAAGATTGATATATAGGATGAAAGGTTTCGGAGTCCGGAAGTGTTCCGGGGAGCATCGGGAAATCGGCGGACGACCGAAAGGGGTTTCGGGGGTTCCGGAAGTAGTTCTGGGCCTAATGGGCCACAAGGGGGGACACCACAGCCCTCAGGGGGCTGTGCGCCCCCCCTGGGCCCTCTCCTTGTGCGCCAAGGGGGGTGGGCCCCTCTAGGGTGGCCGCACCCCCTTAGCCTTGGGGGGCAAGGCACCTAGGGGGGGAAACCCTAGGGCCTGCCCTGGCCGCCGCCCCTCCCCTTGCCCTGGCCGCCGGCCCCCTAGGGGAAACCCTAGGGCGCCCCCCTCTCCTCCTTCCCCCTATATATAGAGAGGTAGAGGGAGGGCAGCGAACACAAGTTCGTGCCTCGGTGCTGCCCTCCCTCTCCCATAACATCTTCTTCTCCCGCGGTGCTTAGGCGAAGCCCTGCCGGAGTTCTTCTCCACCATCACCACCACGCCGTCGTGCTGCCGGTTCTCCATCAACCTCTCCTCCACCCCTTGCTGGATCAAGAAGGAGGAGACGTCCCCGAGCCGTACGTGTGAAGAACGCGGAGGCACCGTTGCTTCGGTGCTTGGATCTTCAGCGATCTGAATCGCGGCGAGTACGACTCCATCATCCGCGTTCATAACGCTTCCGCTTAGCGATCTACAAGGGTATGTGGATCCTACTCTCCCCTCGTAGTTGCATCTACTAGATTGATCTTGGTGAACGTAGAGAAAAATTTTTGTTTTCCATGCAACGTTCCCCAACAGTGGTATCAGAGCCAGGTTCTTGCGTAGATGCTTTCTCGAGTAGAACACAAAAGGGTTTGTGGCGTTGATGTTTAAATTGCTGCCCTCCTTAGTCTTTCTTGATTCAGCGGTATTATAGGATGAAGCGGCCCGGACCAACTTTACATGTCCACGTACATGAGACCGGTTCCATCGACAGACATGTGACTTTTGTTGCATAAGATGGCTGGCGGGTGTCTGTCTCTCCTATCTTAGTTGAATCGGAATAGAACAAGGCGGTCCTTGTAGAAGGTTAAATAGCAACTTGAATATCACCGTTGTGGTTTTGCGTAGGTAAGAAGCGTTCTTGCTAGATACCCATAGCAGCCACGTAAAACATGCAACAACAAATTAGAGGACGTCTAACTTGTTTTTGCAGGGTATGCATGTGATATGATATGGCCAATGACATGATGAATTATATTTGATGTATGAGATGATCATGTTGTAATAGTTAATATCGACTTGCATGTCGATGCATACGGCAACCGGCAGGAGCCATAGGTTGTCTTTAATTTTTGTATGACCTGCGTGTCAATCATTAAGCGCTTTGTAATGCTTTACTTTATCGCTAAACGGTAGCAATAGTAGTAAGAGCATGGTGGGCGCCGACAACCCCGATGGCGACACGATGATGGAGATCATGATGATGGAGATCATGGTGAGGCGCCGGTGACGATGGAGATCATGCCGGTGCTTTGGAGATGGAGATCAAAAGCACGAGTTGATGGCCATATCATGTCACTTATGATTTGCATGTGATGTTAATCCTTTTATGCATCTTATTTTGCTTAGGACGACGGTAGCATTATAAGGTGATCCTTCACTAAAATTTCAAGATAAAATTGTGTTCCCCCCGAGTGTGCGCCGTTGCGAAGGTTCGTCGTTTCGAAGCACCACGTGATGATCGGGTGTGATAGACTCTACGTTCGCATACAACGGGTGCAAGCCAGTTTTGCACGTGCAGAACAGTCGGGTTAGACTTGACGAGCCTAGCATGTACAGACATGGCCTCGGAACATGGAGGACCGAAAGGTCGAGCATGAGTCATATAGTAGATATGATCAACATGTTGATGTTCACCATTGACACCACCTCATCTCACGTGATGATCGGACTTGGGTTGGTGAATTTGGATCATGTCACGCTCGAATGACCGGAAGGATGTCAATTTGAGTGGGAGTTATAATTAATTTGATTAGGTAATAACTCACTTATCATGAACAATAGTCTAAAATGTCTTTGCAAATTTTGGTTGTAGATGGCTCGCGCAGTAGCTCCCCTGAATTTTAATGCGTTCCTAGAGAAAGCTAAACTGAAAGATGACGGGAGCAACTTTGTGGACTGGCTCCGCAATCTGAGGATCTTCCTCACAGCTGCCCAAAAGGTTTATGTCCTAAATGCACCGCTAGGTGACCCCCCCGCTCCTGGAGCCTCTGCGGACGTTATGAACGTCTGGCAGACGCGTTCGGATGACTATTCGATAGTGCAGTGTGCCATGTTGTACGGCTTGGAAGGAGGACTTCAAAGACGTTTTGAACGTCATGGTGCATATGAGATGTACACGGAGTTGAAGTTCATCTTTGAGAAGAATGCTAAGATCGAGAGGTATGAGACCATCGATAAATTCTTCGCTTGCAAGATGGAGGAGAATTCGTCTGTCAGTGAGCACTTACTGAAGATGTCTGGGTACTATACCCGCATAGCTGATCTGGGACTTGTGTTCCCGGATGAGGCTATCATTGACAGAATTCTCCAGTCACTCCCTCCAAGCTACAAGAGCTTCGTGCAGCAGTATAACATGCAAGGGATGAACAAGACCATCGCCGAGCTGTTTTCGATGCTGAAAGTCGCTGAGGCAGACATCCAGAAGGAGTATCAAGTGTTGATGGTCAATAAGACCACCAGTTTCAAGAAGAATGGCAAGGGCAAGAAGGGTAACTCTAAGAAGGGTGGCAAAGCAGTTGCTAATCCAGTGAAGAAACCCAAGGCTGGGCCCAAGCCAGAGACTGAGTGTTTCTATTGCAAGGGGAATGGCCACTGGAAGCGGAACTGCCCTAAGTATCTGGCGGACAAGAAGGGGGCCAACAACAACAAAGGTATATATGATATACATGTTATTGATGTGTACCTTACCAACTCTCGTTGTAGTGCCTGGGTATTTGATACCGGTTCGGTTGCTCACATTTGCAACTCTAAACAGGAACTGCGGAATAAACGGAGGCTGGCGAAGGACGAAGTGACGATGCGCGTGGGAAATGGTTCCAAGGTTGATGTGATCGCCGTCGGCACGCTCGCTCTTCGATTACCATCGGGATTAGTTATGAACCTGAATAATTGTTATTTAGTGCATGCGTTAAGCATGAACATTATATCTGGATCTTGTTTGATGCGAGACGGTTACTCATTTAAATCAGAGAATAAAGGTTGTTCTATTTATATGGGTAATATCTTTTATGGTCATGCACCCGAAGTGAGGGGTTTATTCTTATTGAATCTCGATAGTGATGATACACATGTTCATAACATTGATGCCAAAAGATGTAGAGTTGATAATGATAATACCACTTACTTGTGGCACTGCCGTCTGGGTCATATCGGCGTGAAACGCATGAGGAAGCTCCATGCTGATGGACTTTTGGAGTCTCTTGATTTTGAATCACTTGACACATGCGAGCCGTGCCTCATGGGCAAGATGACGAGGACCCCGTTTTCAGGGACAATGGAACGGGCAAGTGACTTATTGGAAATCATACATACTGATGTGTGTGGTCCGATGAGTGTCACGGCGCGCGGTGGATATCGTTATTTTCTCACCTTCACCGACGACTTAAGTAGATATGGGTATATTTACTTAATGAAGCATAAGTCTGAAACTTTTGAAAAGTTCAAGCAATTTCAGAGTGAAGTTGAAAATCATCGTAACAAGAAGATCAAGTTCCTACGATCTGATCGAGGGGGAGAATATCTGAGTTATGAGTTTGGCAATCACTTAAGAAAATGTGGAATCGTTTCACAGTTGACGCCACCTGGAACACCACAGCGTAATGGTGTGTCCGAACGTCGTAATCGAACCCTATTAGATATGGTGCGTTCTATGATGTCTCTTGCCGATTTGCCACTATCGTTTTGGGGATATGCGTTAGAGACAGCTGCATTCACTTTAAATAGGGCTCCATCCAAGTCCGTTGAGACAACACCGTATGAACTATGGTTTGGTAAGAAACCTAAGTTGTCTTTTCTCAAGGTTTGGGGTTGCGATGCTTATGTCAAAAGGCTTCAGCCAGAAAAGCTCGAACCCAAAGCGGACAAATGTGTCTTCATAGGATACCCAAAAGAAACTGTTGGGTACGCCTTCTATCTCAGATCCGAAGGCAAAGTGTTTGTCGCTAAGAATGGGTCCTTTCTCGAGAAAGAGTTTCTCTCGAAAGAATTGAGTGGGAGGAAGGTAGAACTTGATGAGGTTATTGAACCTCTGCTTCAACCAGAGAGTTGCGCAGCACAGAAAGATGTTTTTGTGGAGCCTGCAGCGGTTGAAGAGGAAGCCAATGATGATGATCAAGAAGCTTCTGATCAAGTTACTACCGAACCTCGTAGGTCGACAAGGGTACGCACTGCACCTGAGTGGTATGGTAACCCTGTCTTGGAGGTCATGTTGTTAGACAACGGTGAACCTACGATCTATGGAGAAGCGTTGGTGGGCCCGGATTCCGACAAATGGTTAGAGGCCATGAAATCCGAGATGGGATCCATGTATGAAAACAAAGTATGGACTTTGGAAGTATTACCTGAAGGGCGGAAGGCCATTCAGAATAAATGGATTTTTAAGAGGAAGACGGACGCTGACGGTAATGTCACCGTGTATAAAGCTCGACTTGTGGCAAAGGGTTTTTCACAAGTTCAAGGAATTGACTACGATGAGACTTTCTCACCCGTAGCGATGCTTAAATCCGTCCGAATCATGTTAGCGATAGCTGCATATTTCGATTATGAAATTTGGCAGATGGATGTCAAAACAGCGTTCCTTAACGGTTTTCTTAAGGAAGAGTTGTATATGATGCAACCGGAAGGTTTTGTCGATCCAGAGAATGCTGACAAAGTATGCAAGCTCCAGCGTTCCATTTATGGGCTGGTGCAAGCATCTCGGAGTTGGAATCTTCGCTTTGATGAGGTGATCAAAGCGTTTGGTTTTGTACAAGTTTATAATGAAGCTTGTATTTACAAGAAAGTGAGTGGGAGCTCTATAGCGTTTCTAATATTATATGTGGATGACATATTGCTGATTGGAAACAATATAGAATTTTTGGATAGCGTGAAGGGGTATTTGAACAAGAGTTTTTCGATGAAGGATCTCGGTGAAGCTGCTTTCATATTGGGCATCAAGATCTATAGAGATAGATCAAGACGCTTGATAGGACTTTCACAAAGTACATACCTTGATAAAGTTTTGAAGAAGTTCAAAATGGATCAATCCAAGAAGGGGTTCTTGCCGGTATTGCAAGGTACAAAGTTGAGTAAGACTCAATGCCCGGTGACTGCGGAAGATAGAGAAAAGATGAGTGTCGTCCCCTATGCTTCAGCCATAGGCTCTATCATGTATGCAATGCTGTGCACAAGACCAGATGTCAGCCTTGCCATAAGTATGACCGGAAGGTTTCAAAGTAATCCTGGTATGGATCACTGGACAGCGGTCAAGAATATCCTAAAGTACCTGAAAAGGACTAAGGAGATGTTTCTCGTTTATGGAGGTGATCAAGAGCTCGTCGTAAAGGGTTACGTCGATGCAAGCTTTGACACTGATCCGGATGACTCTAAGTCTCAAACCGGATACGTATATATTCTCAACGGGGGAGCGGTAAGCTGGTGCAGTTCCAAGCAAAGCGTGGTAGCCGATTCTACATGCGAAGCGGAGTACATAGCTGCCTCGGAGGCGGCAAAGGAAGGTGTCTAGATGAAGGAGTTCATGACAGATCTTGGAGTTGTGCCTAGTGCATTGAACCCAATGACTCTGTTTTGTGACAACACTGGTGCCATTGCTCTAGCCAAGGAACCAAGGTTTCACAAGAGGACCAGACACATAAAGCGACGCTTCAATTCCATCCGTGATTCAGTCAAGGAGGAGGACATAAGCATTTGCAAAGTACACACGGATTTGAATGTTGCAGATCCGTTGACTAAGCCTCTTCCACGGGCTAAGCATGATCAACACCAAGACTCTATGGGTGTTAGATTCATTACCTTGTAATGCTAGATTATTGACTCTAGTGCAAGTGGGAGACTGTTGGAAATATGCCCTAGAGGCAATAATAAATTGGTTATTATTATATTTCCTTGTTCATGATAATCGTTTATTATCCATGCTAGAATTGTATTGATAGGAAACTAAGATACATGTGTGGATACATAGACAACACCGTGTCCCTAGTGAGCCTCTACTAGACTAGCTCGTTGATCAAAGATGGCTACGGTTTCCTAGCCATAGACATGAGTTGTCAATTGATAACGGGATCACATCATTAGGAGAATGATGTGATGGACAAGACCCAAACGATAAACGTAGCATATGATCGTGTCAGTTTATTGCTATTGTTTTCTGCATGTCAAGTATATGTTCCTACGACCATGAGATCATGCAACTCACTGACACCGGAAGAGTACCTTGTGTGTACCCAACATCACAACGTAACTGGGTGACTATAAAGGTGCTCTACAGGTATCTCCGAGGGTGTCTGTTTAGTTGGCATGGATCAAGACTGGGATTTGTCACTCCGTATGACGGAGAGGTATCTCAGGGCCCACTCGGTAATACAATATCACAATGAGCTTGCAAGCAATGTGACCAATGAGTTGATCACGGGATCTTGTATTACGGAACGAGTAAAGAGACTTGCCGGTAACGAGATTGAACTAGGTATAGAGATACCGACGATCGAATCTCGGGCAAGTAACATACCGACAGACAAAGGGAACTATATACGGGATTGTCTGAATCCTTGACATCGAGGTTCGATCGATAAGATCTTCGTAGAATATGTGGGAACCAATATGGGCATCCAGGTCCCGCTATTGGTTATTGACCGTAGAGGTGTCTCGGTCATGTCTGCATAGTTCTCGAACCCGCAGGGTCTACACACTTAACGTTTGGTGATGATATAAGTATAGTCGAGTCGTTATGTTGGTAACCGAAGGTTGTTCGGAGTCCCGGATGAGATCCCGGACGTGACGAGAAACTCCGGAATGGTCCGGGGATGAAGATTGATATATTGGATGATGGGAATCGTGTTGGAAATATGCCCTAGAGGCAATAATAAAAGAGTTATTATTATATTTCCTTGTTCATGATAATCGTTTATTATCCATGCTATAACTGTATTGATTGGAAACTCAGATACACGTGTGGATGAATAGACAGACTTTGTGTCCCTAGTGTGCCTCTACAGGACTAGCTCGTTGATCAAAGATGACCGCGGTTTCCAGGTCATAAGACATGAGTTGTCATTTGATAACGGGATCACATCATTAGGAGAATGATGTGATGGACGAGACCCAAACGTTAACATAGCTTTTGATCGTGTCAGTTATCGCTATAGTTTTCTGCATGTCAAGTATAAGTTCCTATGACCATGAGATCATGTAACTCACTGACACCGTAGGAGTGCTTTGTGTGTGCCAAACGTCGCAACGTAACTGGGTGACTATAAAGGTACTCTACAGGTATCTCCGAGGGTATTTGTTGAGTTGACATGGATCGAGACTGGGATTTGTCACTCCGTATGACGGAGAGGTATCTCCGGGCCCACTCGGTAATACGTCATCTCAATGAGCTCAAAGTGACTAAGTAGTTGGTCACGGGATTATGTATTACGGTAACGAGTAAAGAGACTTGCCGGTAACGAGATTGAACTAGGTATAGAGATACCGACGATCGAATCTCGGGCAAGTAACATACCGACGAGACAAAGGGAACTGTATACGGGATTGCCTGAATCCTTGACATCGTGGTTCATCCGATGAGATCATCGAGAAACATGTAGGAGCCAATATGTGTATCCAGATCCCGCTATTGGTTATTGACCTGGGAGTGTCTCGGTCATGTCTACATGGTTTCCGAACCCGCAGGGTCTACACACTTAACGTTCGGTGACGCTAGGGTTGTTAGTGAGAAGAGTGCATGGTTACCGAAGGTTGTTCGGAGTCCCGGATGAGATCCCGGACATGACGAGGGTCTCCGGAATGGTCCGGAGACGAAGATTGATATATAGGATGAAAGGTTTCGGAGTACCGGAAGTGTTCCGGGGAGCATCGGGAAATCGGCGGAGTGCCGGGAAGGTTTTCGGGGGGTCCGGAAGGTGTTCTGGGCCTATTGGGCCACAAAGGGGGACACCACAGCCCTCAGGGGGCTGTGCGCCCCCCCTGGGCCCTCTCCCCATGCGGCTAAGGGGGTGGGACCCCCTAGGGCTGGCCGCACCCCTTGGGACTTGGGGGGCAAGGCACCTAGGGGGGAAACCCTAGGGCCTGGGCGCCTCCCCCTGCCCTGGCCGCCGCCCCCCTCCCCTTGCCCTGGCCGCCGGCCCCTAGGGGGAAACCCTAGGGCGCCCTAGCCTCTCCACCCCCCCTATATATAGTGGGGCAAAGGGAGGGCAGCCAACACAGTTCGTGCCTCGGTGCTGCCTTCCCTCTCCCGTCATATCTTCTTCTCCCGCGGTGCTTAGGCGAAGCCCTGCTGGAGTTCTTCTCCACCATCACCACCACGCCGTCGTGCTGCCGGTTCTCCATCAACCTCTCCTCCACCCCTTGCTGGATCAAGAAGGAGGAGACGTCCCCGAGCCGTACGTGTGAAGAACGCGGAGGCACCGTTGCTTCGGTGCTAGGTCTTCGGCGATCTGAATCGCGACGAGTACGACTCCATCATCCGCGTTCATAACGCTTCCGCTTAGCGATCTACAAGGGTACGTAGATCACACTCCTTCCTCGTAGTTGCATCTACTAGATTGATCTTGGTGAACGGTAGGAAAAATTTTTGTTTCCCATGCAACGTTCCCCAACAAATCGGAGTCCGGAAGTGTTCCGGGGAGCACCGGGGAGTCGTCGGATGACCGAAAGGAGTTTCGGGGGGTCCCGGCAAGTGTTGCGGGCCTCATGGGCCAAAAGGGGGGAGGCACATCAGCCCACACAGGGGCTGTGCGCCCCCCCACAGGCCTCCCACCCAGCTAGGAGGGTGGGGGCGCCCCTAGGGCAGCCGGCCCCCTCTGGCTTGGGGGGCAAGGCGCCTAGGGGGGGCCACCCAAACCCTAGCCGCCCCCCTCTCCCTTGTGGCCGCCACCCCCTAGGGGAAACCCTAGGGGCGTCTCTACTTCTCCCCTCCCCCTATATATAGAGAGGGAGAGAGAGGGCAGCCACACCCCTACGTGCCTTGGCGCTGCGTCTCCTCTCCCTCGTAGCATATCTTCTTCTCCGCAGTGCTTGGCGAAGCCCTGCTGAGTTTTCTCCACTACCACCTCCACCACGCCGTCGTGCTGCCGGAGGACTCAAGTTGCTACTTCACCATCGCTCGCTGGATCGAGGAGGTGAAGGCGTCATCAAGCCGTACGTGTGTTGAACACGGAGGCACCGTCCGTTCGGTGCTGGAATCTTCGGCGATTTGAATCGCGGCGAGTACGACTCCATCAACCGCGTTCTTGAACGCTTCCGCTTAGCGATCTACAAGGGTATGTGGATCCGACTCTTCCCTCGTAGATGCATCTCCTAGATTGATCTTGGTGAGCGTAGGAAAATTTTTGTTTCCCATGCAACGTTCCCCAACAGAAAGCACGTATTGGTTGTAATAGGGTGAATTTTTGCCTCACCTTCATTGCGTTGCAATAACTATTACATATTGCGATAAATTGAGCATCCATGGTAATACATACAACATAAAGCAACAATCCTCTAGTGTTGCCAAAAAACGAGCAGGATATAGCTCAACGATATTCTTAGCAGTGCTCCTGATTTTTTCTTTTATTTATTATACTAGTTTCTCAGGATCGGATTAAAGGGGCGTACTAGTTTATAGAGGTATTAACACATTAGGTACCACAACTTGCACCTAAGTTGCATTTTAGTCACATATCTTGCAAAGTGGACATCGGTAGTACCACAACTTGAAGGAACGCTCGCTTACGTGCGTGCGAAGCATTGCACACTCGCGGACGCCTTTCACTCACCCTACTGACCTTCTCCGGTAGCAAGGTCGTCCTCGGCACCGGAATTATGTGTTAACAGAGAAATTGAGCAAGGTTTCATACTAGCTATTTTTAAACACTCCCAGGCTCCATTTAAACAGCTCTTCAGCCACCAATTGAGCAGCATAACAGCTGTATCCCAGCCTAATTTCCAGCAAGAATTCATCAGCAGATCAACAACACTACATCAAGATATATATATTGTGTGGATTCATTTTAATAATAGCTGCTCAATCAGGGTTCTTCACATCTCTCACATAGAAAACCTATTGAGCTTGGACACCTAGAATGTAAGGGTCTCCTTGGAATCGGTGTAGAGTAGTGTCAAGGTCAATAATTCCATATTTGTCCTTCTTATACCCCTTACTATCAGTTCTGTTGGCAGGAGGCACATCAAACCAGTCACACTGGAATAGAACAACCTCCTTATCAGGAGGAAAATCAAGAAATATGATTTTCTTGATCACCCCGTAATAATCAATATTGCTTGTGGATGTTTGACAGAGAAATTGGTGCTGTTTTGCTCCACGTGAATCTTTTGCTGATGTTTGACAGAGAAATTGGTGATGTTTTGCTGTAACAGAATGAATGTGGATGTACAAATAAATACTGTGGTTCTACAGAAAATACTTGAATGAATGTGGATGTACAGGAAGTCTTTTCTGTCATTTCAGTGACATGAATAACACAAGGATTTTGCTTCTTGTACATCCACATTCATTCTTCACTAATTCAGAGTATTGGTATACTGAAATTCATGTGCTGATGTTATTTCTGTATACTTGTACACCCACTGATGCCAAGTATGTACTGGTGATATTCAGAGATAACTGAAATTCATGAGATAACATTCAGACTGCTAGAATTCAGTGACATGTTGTGCATATACTGGTCGTTAACATCTTCACTTTTGATAAATTCAAAGTTGACTAAACCAACCAACTAACCTCTTATACCTTACTACCCTGTCTAATTCTAGCTAGTATACAGAAATTTAGAGGGTATGGGCCTTTTCTGAACCCATCCTTTTCTGAAATAGTTAAGCAGCAGTATATATTGTCCTTGATTAATTCGCTCTTCTTGCATTATGTCCAAGTTTGATTCATCGATGTAATACTCCTATTTGGCCATCGTTTCAGCCTTAAGATGGCTGGCGAGATGCTTCGTTTTTTATTAACCTGATGAATAAGTTATGATGTATGTGGAACTGGACCATTAGTTAACTGGACCAAGGTTTTTTCTGTTTGAAAAGGAAAGAGGAAAAGGGGGAGGAGATCTCGCGCGGCGCAACCCACCAAACGCGCGTCCGATCCCTCGCGCAAGCCCTACACACTCCACCAGCGCGATTTTCTTTATATGCTACCGAGAAGTTTCGCTCAATAATGTAAAGTACCACTACATAGATCACAAGGATTGAAATAGCCCAGTGGATAGAACATCCTAGTTTTGCTCTGGGACCCAGGTTCGAGTCCCACTTCTCCCCATTTTCTTTTTTCCCGGCAGATTTAAAAGTTTTTAAAATATTCGTATCTATAAACCGCAACTCGCCCAAATTACTTTTTTCGTTTGAAATTACACCAAAATTCCTTGGTAGCCTCATGACCTCGGCATCCAGAACTTGCTTGTGGTGCACCGCCACCATCGCTCATCTGCTTTGTCTTTTGAGCCGGCCATCCAAGCGAACGGGAAGCAACGGCGACAGTGTTTTTGGTGCTTCCTCGATCCGGCAGCTTCAACGGCATCTTGGCGCTTCCCCGATCTGTCACGGCGCTTCATCGACCCTCCAGCGAAGACGGCATCTTGGCGATTCATCGAGCCGCCAGCGGAGAGGGCAAGACGATGCTCCCTCGACCCGCCAGCAGCGACATCCGCCGCATCCTATGATTCCGCCATCGATGAGGAATCGGACAGAGCGAGTGGGTTCTTCGCCGATCCGGCCTTCGTCCATTCGCCATCGGAGAGGCCTTGTTGGAGCTTCCTCGATCCGGACATGGCATATTGTGAGATGAAGCGGCCCGGACCGACATTACACGTACGCTTACGCGAGATTGGTTTCATCGTTATGAGCACTCGTTGCTTAAAGGTGACTGACGGGTGTCTGTCTCTCTCACTTTAGCTGAATCAAGTGTGGCTAAGCCCGGTCCTTGTGAAGGTTAAAACAGCACATACTTGACGAAACATCGTTGTGGTTTTTGTATGCGTAGGTAAGAACGGTTCTTGCTAAGCCCGTAGCAGCCACGTAAAACTTGCAACAACAAAGTAGAGGACATCTAACTTGTTTTTGCAGGGCATGTTGTGATGTGATATGGTCAAGACATGATGAGATATACGGTTTTGTATGAGATGATCATGTTTTGTAAAGTTATTGGCAACTGGCAGGAGTCATATGGTTGTCGCTTTATTGTATGAAATGCAATTGCCATGTAATTGCTTTACTTTATCACTAAGCGATAGCGATAGTCATAGAAGCAATAGTTGGCGAGACGACAACGATACTACGATGGAGATCAAGGTGTCGCGCCGGTGACGAAGGTGGTCATGAAGGTGCTTTGGAGATGGAGATCAAAAGCACAAGATGATGATGGCCATATCATGTCACATATTTTTATTGCATGTGATTTTTATCTTATTATGCTTCTTATTTTGCTTAGTACGACGATAGCATTATAAGATGATCCCTTACAAAATTTCAAGGTATAAGTGTTCTCCCTGAGTATGCACCGTTGCGAAAGTTCGTCGTGCCGAGACACCACGTGATGATCGGGTGTGATAAGCTCTACGTTCAAATACAACTGGTGTAAGCCAGTTTTGCACACGCAGAATACTCGGATTAAACTTGACGAGCCTAGCATATGCAGATATGGCCTCAGAACACTGGAGACCGAAAGGTCGAGCGTGAATCATATAGTAGATATGATCAACATAAGATGTTCACCATTGAAACTACTCCATGTCACGTGATGATCGGACATGGTTTAGTTGATTTGGATCACGTGATCATTTAGATGACCGGAGGGATGTCTATCTAAGTGGGGAGTTCTTTAAGTAATTTGATTAATTGAACTTTAATTTATCATGAACTTAGTCCTGATAGTTTTTTGCATGTCTATGTTGTTGTAGATCAATGGCCCGTGCTACCGTTCCTTTGAATTTTAATGCATTCCTAGAGAAAGCTAAGTTGAAAGATGATGGTAGCAATTACACAGACTTGGTCCGTAACTTGAGGATTATCCTCACTGCTGCACAACAGAATTATGTCCTTGAAGCACCACTAGGTGACAAGCCCCCTCCCGCTAATGTAGACGCTTTGAACGTCTGGCAGACACGGTCTGATGACTACACGATAGTTTAGTGTGCCATGCTTTACGGCTTAGAACCGGGACTTCAACGATGTTTTGAACGTCATGGACCATATGAGATGTTCCAGGAGTTGAAGTTAATATTTCAAGCAAATGCCCGGATTGAGAAATATGAGATTTCCAATAAGTTCTATAGTTGCAAGATGGATGAGAATAGTCCTATCAGTGAACACTTGCTCAGAATGTCTGGGTAATACAATCATATGACTCAACTTGGTTGCAAAGTTGACGAGGATAGTGTTATTGATAGAGTTCTTCAATCACTGCCACCAAGCTATAAAGGCTTCGTGATGAACTATAATATGCTAGGGATGCAGAAGGCAATTCCCGAGCTCTTCGCTATGCTCAAAGCTGTGGAGGTAGAAATCAAAAAGGAGCATCAAGTGTTGATGGTTAACAAGACCACTAGTTTCAAGAAAAAGGGCAAGGGAAAGAAGGGGAACTTCAAGAAGAATAGCAAGACAATTGCTACTCCCGCGAAGAAACCCAAGTCTGGAGCCAAGCCTGAAACTGAGTGCTTCTACTGCAAAGGGACTAGACACTGAAAGCGGAACTGCCCCAAGTATTTGGCAGATAAGAAGGATGGCAAGGTGAACAAAGGTATATGTGATATACATATTATTGATGTGTACCTTACTAATGCTCGTAGTAGTACCTGGGTATTTGATACCGGTTCGGTTGCTAACATTTGTAACTCGAAACAGGGACTACGGATTAAACGAAGATTGGCTAAGGACGAGGTGACGATGCGCGTGGGAAATGGTTCCAAAGTCGATGTGATCGCCGTCGGCACGCTACCTCTACATCTACCTTCGGGATTAGTTTTAGACCTAAATAATTGTTATTTGGTGCCAGCGTTGAGCATGAACATTATATCTGGATCTTTTTTGTTGCATGACGGTTATTCATTTAAATCAGAGAATAATGGTTGTTCTATTTTTATGAATAATATCTTTTATGGTCATGCACCCTTGAAGAGTGGTCTATTCTTATTGGATCTCGATTGTAGTGATACACATATTCATAATATTGAAGCCAAAAGATGCAAGGTTAATAATGATAGTGCAACTTATTTGTGGCACTGCCGTTTAGGTCATATTGGTGTAAAGCGCATGAAGAAACTCCATAGTGATGGACTTTTGGAATCACTTGATTATGAATCACTCGGTGCTTGCGAACGATGCCTCATGGGCAAGATGACTAAAACTCCATTCTCCGGAACTATGGAGCGAGCAATAGATTTGTTGGAAATCATACATACTGATGTATGCGGACCAATGAGTGTTGAAGCTCGTGGTGGGTATCGTTATTTTCTGACCTTCACTGATGATTTGAGCAGATATGGGTATATCTACTTAATGAAACACAAGTCTGAAACATTTGAAAAGTTCAAAGAATTTCAGAGTGAAGTAGAGAATCATCGTAACAAGAAAACAAAGTTTCTGCGATCTGATCGTGGAGGTGAATATTTGAGTTACGAGTTTGGTCTTCATTTGAAACAATGTGGAATAGTTTCACAACTCACGCCACCCGGAACACCACAGCGTATTGGTGTGTCCGAACGTCGTAACCGTACTTTATTGGATATGGTGCGATCTATGCTGTCTCTTACCGATTTACCACTATCGTTTTGGGGTTATGCTTTAGAGACAGCTGCATTCACGTTAAATAGGGCACCATCTAAATCTGTTGAGACGACACCTTATGAACTATGGTTTGGCAAGAAACCAAAGTTGTCGTTTCTTAAAGTTTGGGGCTGCGATGCTTATGTGAAAAAGTTTCAACCTGATAAGCTCGAACCCAAGTCGGAGAAATGTGTCTTCATAGGATACCCAAAAGAAACTGTTGGGTACACCTTCTATCATAGATCCGAAGGCAAGCTATTCATTGCTAAGAATGTATCCTTTCTAGAGAAGGAGTTTCTCTCGAAAGAAGTGAGTGGGAGGAAAGTAGAACTTGATGAGGTAATTGTACCTTCTCCCAAATTGGAAAGTGGAACATCACAGAAACTAGTTCCAGTGATTTCTGCACCAATTAGTGAGGAAGCTAATGATGATGATCATGAAACTTCAGATCAAGTTTCTGCTGAACGTCGTAGATCAACCAGAATACGTTCCGCACCAGAGTGGTATGGCAACCCAGTTCTGGAAGTCATGTTACTAGACCATGATGAACCTACGAACTATGAGAAAGCGATGATGAGCCCAGATTCCGCAAAATGGCTTGAGGCCATGAAATCTGAGATGGGATCCATGTATGAGAACAAAGTGTGGACCTTGGTTGACTTGCCCGATGATCGACAAGCCATCGAAAATAAATGGATCTTCAAGAGGAAGACCGACGCAGACGGTAATGTTACTGTTTACAAAGCTCAACTTGTTGCGGAAGGGTTTCGACAAGTTCAAGGAATTGACTACGATGAGACTTTCTCACCTGTAGCGATGCTTAAGTCTGTCCGAATCATGTTAGCAGTGCTGCATTTTATGATTATGAAATCTGGCAAATGGATGTCAAAACTGCATTCCTGAATGGATATCTCAAATAAGAGTTGTATATGATGCAACCAGAAGGTTTTGTCGATCCAAAAGGTGCTAACAAAGTGTGCAAGCTCTAGCGATCCATCTATGGACTGGTGCAAGCATCTCGGAGTTGGAATATACGCTTTGATGAGGTGATCAAAGCATATGGTTTTATACAGACTTTTGGAGAAGCCTGTATTTACAAGAAAGTGAGTGGGAGCTCTGTAGCATTTCTGATATTATATTTGGATGACATCTTGTTGATTGGAAATGATATAGAATTTCTGGATAGCATAAAAGGATACTTGAATAAGAGTTTTTCAATGAAAGACCTCGGTTAAGCTGCTTACATATTAGGCATCAAGATCTATAGAGATAGATCAAGACGCTTGATTGGACTTTCACAAAGCACATACCTTGATAAAGTTTTGAAGAAGTTCAAAATGGATCAGTCAAAGAAAGGGTTCTTGCCTGTGTTACAAGGTGTGAAGTTGAGTAAGACTCAATGCCCGACCACTGCAGAAGATAGAGAGAAAATGAAAGTCATTCCCTATGCCTCAGCCATAGGATCTATCATGTATGCAATGCTGTGTACCAGACCTGATGTGTGCCTTGCTATAAGTCTAATAGGGAGGTACCAAAGTAATCCAGGAGTGGATCACTGGACAGCGGTCAAGAACATCCTGAAATACCTGAAAAGGACAAAGGATATGTTTCTCGTGTATGGAGGTGACAAAGAGCTCGTCATAAACGGTTACGTCGATTCTAGCTTTGACACTGATCCAGATGACTCTAAGTCACAAATCGGATAAGTATTTCTATTGAACGGTGGAGCTGTCAGTTGGTGCAGTTCCAAGCAGAGCGTCGTGGCGGGATCTACGTGTGAAGCGGAATACATAGCTGCTTCGGAAGCAGCAAATGAAGGAGACTGGATGAAGGAGTTCATATCCGATCTAGGTGTAATACCTAGTGCATCGGGTCCAATGAAAGTCTTTTGTGACAACACTGGAGCAATAGCCTTGTCGAAGGAATCCAGGTTTCACAAGAGAACAAAGCACATCAAAAGATGCTTCAATTCCATCCGCGATCTAGTCAAGGAGGGAGACATAGAGATTTGCAGGATACATACGGATCTGAATGTTGCAGACCCGTTGACTAAGCCTCTTCCACGGGGAAAACATGATCAGCACTAGGACTCCATGGGTGTGAGGATCATTACTTTGTAATCTAGATTATTGACTCTAGTTCAAGTGGGAGACTAAAGGAAATATGCCCTAGAGGCAATAATAAAGATGTTATTTGTATTTCCTTATATCATGATAAATGTCTTTTATTCATGCTAGAATTGTATTAACCGGAAACTTAGTACATGTGTGAATACATAGACAAAATAGTATGTCCCTAGTATGCCTCTACTAGACTAGCTCATTGATGAAAGATGGCTATGTTTTCTAGCCAAAGACATGAGTTGTCATTTTATCAACGGGATCACATCATTAGGAGAATGATGTGATGGACTAAACCCATCCATTAGCTTAGCACTATGATCGTTTAGTTTTACTGCTATTGCTTTCTTCATGACTTATACATGTTCCTATGACAATGAGATTATGCAACTCCTGAATACCGTAGGAACACCTTGTGTGCTATCAAACGTCACAACGTAACTGGGTGATCATAAAGATGCTCTACAGGTGTCTCCGAAAGTGTTCGTGGTGTTGGCATAGATCAAGACTAGGATTTGTCACTCCGATTGTCGGAGAGGTATCTCTGGGCCCTCTCGGTAATGCACATCATAATAAGCCTTGCAAGCAAATGACTAATGAGTTAGTCATGAGATGATGTATTACAAAACGAGTAAAGAGACTTGCCGGTAACGAGATTGAACTAGGTATAGAGATACCGACGATCAAATCTCGGGCAAGTAACATACCGATGACAAAAGGAACAACGTATGTTGTTATGCGATTTGACCGATAAAGATCTTCATAGAATATGTAGGAGCTAATATGAGCATCCAGGTTCGCTATTGGTTATTGACCGGAGATGAGTCTCGGTCATGTCTACATAGTTCTCGAACCCGTAGGGTCCGCACGCTTAACGTTTGATGACGATCGGTATTATGAGTTTATGAGTTTTGATGTACCGAAGGTAGTTCAGAGTCCCGGATGAGATCACAGACATGACGAGGAGTCTCGGAATGTCCAAGACGTAAAGATTGATATATTGGATGACTATATTCGGACACCGGAAGTGTTCCGTAAAGTTTCGGAATTAACCGGAGTACTGGGGGGGGGGGGGTACCGGAACCCCCTGGGGAAGCTATGGGCCTTAATGGGCCGTAGGAGAAAGAGGGAAGGAGGGCCAGGGCTGGGCCACGCGCCCCCACCCCTTGGTCCGAATTGGACAAGGAAGGAGGGGGGCCGGCGCCCCTTTCCTTCTCCTTCTCCCTCTCCTTCCTTTCCTCCTTCTCCCTTTTGGTAGTTCCTACTAGGAATAGGATTGCAATCCTATTCCTAGTAGGATTGCTCCTCCTTGGCGCGCCAATAGGGGCCGGCCGGCCTTCCCCCTTGCTCCTTTATATACGGGGGTAGGGGGGCACCCAAAGACACACAAGTTGAATCGTTTTAGCCGTGTGCGGTGCCCCCCTCCACAGAAACACACCTCGGTCATACTGTCGCAGTGCTTAGGCGAAGCCCTGCGCCAGTAACTTCATCATATCCGTCACCACGCCGTCGTGCTGACGAAACTCTCCCGTGAAGCTCAATTGGATCAAGAGCTCGTGGGACGTCATCAAGCTGAACGTGTGCTGAACGCGGAGGTGCCGTACGTTCGGTGCTTGATCGGTTGGATCGCGAAGAAGTTCGACTACATCAACCGCGTCACTTGACGCTTCCGCTCCCGGTCTATGAGGGTACGTAGACACACTCTCCCTCTCGTTGCTATGCATCCGGTAGATAGATCTTGCGTGATCGTAGTAAAATTTTAAAAATACTACGTTCCCCAATAGGAACTCACCCACACGAACGATGGAACATGGTCTAACACAGACTCCCAGAAAGTTTACGTGAGTACACTGCATTTTGGTTCTTCTATAGTTATTCAATGATATGCATTTGACATGTTTCATCATCAGCTGAGATTATTCATGCGTTGGATCATATTATTCTTGTTTCATCTTTTATAGTGTAAATATTGATGTCGTACCTATAATTCTTCCTTTTTAGGACAAAGCACTTCAAGAGGGTAAAAACATGGAAACTGGAACTGAAGGTCCACTTTCAAGTGAGCAGAAAAATAATATTTTCCAGACCGCATACAAAGACACTCTGAAATGCAAGTCATCGTAGCCTCGTGGGTATGGATACATGGCCAAACCTTCAACTGGTTCTGAAAGGTTTCCTATCCAGATTGAAGAGGAAGCTCGTGCTACAGCAACCACCCAGCAGCGAAACTCTGAGCTCAGCCAGCAGGTCAACGAATTACAAGATCAACTAGAAGTTGAACGTGCAAACACACGAGAGGATTAACTTGGAGCATGCTGAGAGAGAACAACTTGAGGAGCAAACATCAAGACTGGAATTTGAAAAAAACATGATGACAAAGTTTGGAGAATTGAGCAAACATATGGGAACCCAACAGGTGATGACAGTCATATGCTTGTGACCTTGTAAAATTTATGTTGCTTACTTGCATTGCTAAAGTGCACTTCTATGTACAGGTGCCTGCGAAGAGGATTGGCAAAGAAAATAGTAATCCATACTTCCAAAATATTCTTTTACAGAGATCTAGTCCTAATAAGACTCCAGTTTCAAGGCCAATTGCTATTTCTTCAAATGCTCTCATACAAGCTGTAGCAAGGAATTCTCGAATGTTTAAAAAAATGGTAAGTCACAACCTTGTTTTCTCTTCATGTTCACCTGCATTTTATACGTCATTGGCCTTCATAATTAAACAAAAAATGAATATGTGCTACCTAGGGACATGAACTTAACTCAAGCTATACATCAAATCACAACTTAAATCAATAGTAGAAGCTTTTAGTACATGTACTTTTTTTATTCCTTTAGTACCTGTACTTGTGCATATGCTTTACACATTTACACTTGTATAATTGTTTTGATCCCTCAGTTACATGCTTGCTGACACAATATTTGTCCAGTAAGTCTAGTGATAGTTCTTTTTAACAATGGGGCTGGAACAATTCTATGGCGTATGTTACGTTCGACTCATTAACTATAACTTTTTTTTTTCATTTTTTAATTGCAGGATCCAAAGAATTAGCTGGACTAGACTATAGATCACGGACAATTTAGTGTTCGAAGTTTATTAGGATGGATTTAAATTTGAGTTTCATTTGATATTTGCTATGAAAATTTGAATTTTATGAAACTACATATTATACGTATGGTTTTGAATATTGTAATCGAATGACTGTATTTTTTTACGGTTGCAATAGGCTATTACCCCAACCCAGTTTCGATTGCCACATGTTAGCACCACTAAAAATAGTGTTGCGTTATATCTCAGTCGCCACGCCTACCTATTTTGTTGCACCAGGATGTTGCAATGGAGCACTTTATATTGTCGCAATAGCTTGGCACCACAATATGTTTCACGATGCGATAACTGTTTGGCGGCACTAAAGTAAGTTTTGTTGAAATAGAGTATCATCACAGAAAGTTTAAATTGTCGCAATAGTTTCTCGCTACAAAGATTTTACCTGTTGTAATATCTATCTAACACCACCAAAACAAGTTTGTTGCAATTTCCTATAGCGACGACCGGAATATTTGTTGCCATAAGTTAATGCCACAAGTGCAATGGGTCGTGGCAACATGCCTTATGCCACGAAAAGAAGGATTGCCGACATAGTTTATTACCACAAGCGTGGTGGGTCATGGCAACATACCTAATGCCACGAAAACAAAGGATTGTTGCCATAGTTTATTGCCACAGTTGGCTATTGCCACAGAAGAGTAATGCGCCACAAAACGACCGTCGTTGGCATAGGTTATTGCCACAAATGTCTATCGCCACGAGAGATCAGTCGCCAGAATTCGTTGCATGTTGCATTAAAGCTATCTCCACAAATCAAATTGTGGCATCAGGTGAGTGTTGCCGTGGGAAAACATGTGGCAACTTCCCGCATGGATGTTGCAATAACACACTTTATTGCCACGAATGCTGTTTCATGGTAATAACCTATTACCATGTGTCCAGTCGCAACGGCTGCCAACGAATAGTGTTTCATGTCCATAGGTACTTATTGCCACGAAACAACATGTATCGCAACAAACAATTTTGTTGCAATAGACCCGGATCCTTGTAGTGTGGAAGGGTGAGAGTGCGTATAATCCATGGACTCAACATTAGTCATAAAGAACTCATATACTTATTGCAAAAATTTACGAGTCATCAAAACAAAGCAATCAACACATGCTCCTAGGGGGGAGGTTGGTAGGAGTTAACCATCGCGCGCCCCCGACCTCCACACAAAGGTTGGCACTCAATAAATACGTCATTCTCTAACTTTGTCACATAGCGGTTCACCATAGTGCATGCTACGGGAATCACAAACTTAAACACAAGTATTCCTCAAATTCACAATTATCCCACTAGCATGACTCTAATATCACCATCCCCATATCTCAAAACAATAATCAAGTATCAAACTTCTTATCATATTCAATGCACTTTATATGAAAGTTTTTACTATATCAATCTTGGATACCTATCATATTAGGACTAGTTTTATAAACAAAGCACATTACCATGCTGTTCTAAAAGTCTCTCAAAAGGATATAAGTGAAGCATGAGAGATCAACAATTTCTACAAAATAAAATCACAACCGTGCTCTAAAAGATATAAGTGAAGCACTAGAGCAAAACTATCTAGCTCAAAGGATATAAGTGAAGCACATAAAGTATTCTAACAAATTCTAGACCATATTTATCTCTCTCAAAAGGTGTGTCCATCAAAGATGATTGTGGCAAACTAACAAGTAAAGACTCAAATCATACATGACGCTCCAAGGATAACACATATCATGTGGTGAATAAAAATATAGTCCCGAGTATAGTTACCGATAGATGAAGACGAAAGAGGGGATGCCTTCCCGGGGCATTCCCAAGCTTAGGCTTTTGGTTGTCCTTGAATTTTACCTTGGGGTGCCTTGGGCATCCCCAAGCTTAGGCTCTTGCCACTCTTTGTTCCATAGTCCATCAAAGCCATACTCAAAACTTGAAAACTTCACAACACAAAACTTAGCCAAAAATCTCGTGAGCTCCGTTAGTATAAGAAAACAAACCACCACTCAAAGGTACTGTAATTAACTCATTCTTTGTTTATATTGGTGTTAAACCTACCGTATTTTCCAATTTCTCTATGATTCATACTCCCCAATACTACTCGTAGATTCATCAAAATAAGCAAACAACACACGAAAAACAGAATCTGTCAAAAACAGAACAGTCTGTAGTAATCTGTAACTTTCGAATACTTCTGTAACTCCAAAAAAAATTGAAATAAATTGGTAAACGTGAGGAATTTGTCTATTAATCATCTGAAAAAAGAATCAACTAAATAGCACTCTCCAGTAAAATCTGGTGACTAATCTCGTGAGCGCTAATGTTTCTGTTTTTTACAGCATGATCATATAAACTTCACACAAGACTTCCCAAAGGTTCTACTTGGCACAAACACTAATTAAAATACGAAACCACGTCTAAACAGAAGCTATATGCAATATTTATTCCTAAACAGAAGCAAAAACAAAGAAAATAAAATTGGGTTGCCTCCCAACAAGAGCTATCGTTTAACGCCCCTAGCTAGGCACGATACAAAGATAGATCTAGGTATTGCCATCTTTGGAAGGCAATTCTTCAATCAAGCACTTATGATTCTTAGGAACTTCTTTATTCCTATTGATAATCAAACTTTTAGGCAAGAAATCAAGAAATTCATTTGTATCAAAAGGTTCTCTTGCGAAAGTGAGAAAGTTGGGATGAAAACTTATAGATTTAAGATCCGCAATTTCCTTACTAGATGGTTAGCCCTTATTTTTAGGAACATACATGAATTTAGACAATTTAGTGGTAGAAGGATTCGAAGTAGTTTTCATAGCAGAAAGAGCAGACCCTACATTAGTAATAATATCCTCAAGTTTATCGATTCTAGTAGAATCTTGAATCTTGATCTATTTTCTCTTTAACTATGGGTTCCTTTTCTTAATTTTTTTTCAGAATAATTCCTACCTTGGATCCATATTGGGTAATATAGTTGTGGATCTCTCTATCAGAATTCTCAACCAACTCTACAGTAGCAACTTTGTTTTCAATGATTTCAAGCCTTTGCATAACATGTTCCAGAGTTAAAACTGTCCCATTGACCATAAGAGGTGGTGAGCCAAATAATTCAGTCATAGCATTATAAGAATCAAAAGTATGGCTACCCAAGAAATTCCCTCCGGTAATGGTATCTAGAATATATCTATTCCACAGAGTTATGCCAACATAAAAAGTGCGAAGAAGCACGGAAGTGGAAAGCTTCCTAGTAGATCTATTTTGAGCATTGCAAATTCTATACCAGGCAACTTTTAGATTTTCCTCCTCCCTTTGTTTAAAATTAAGAACCTCGCTCTCGGGAGTATTGATATGATAGGTGTGCTAGCCATAGTGACAAGCAGGCAATCCAACACATAAGGAAACAAGAAGCAAGCGAACTATAAACACACCGCAAAAGAAGGGCAAATAAAATGGCAAGGGTGAAGTGGGGGAGAGGAAAACGAGAGGCAAATAGTGTAAAGCCCAGGATAAGGGTTTGTAATAGGTACTTGGTATATGAATTTTGCGTAAGCCTCCCCGGCAACGGCGCCAGAAATTCTTCTTGCTACTTCTCGAGCTTGCGTTGTATTCCCTCGAAGAGGACAGGGTGATGCAGCACAATAGCGTAAGTATTTCCTTCAGTTTTTGAGAACCAAGGTATCAATCCAGTAGGAGACCACGCGTGAGTCCCTCGCACCTGCACAAACAAATAAGAACTTCGCAGCCAATGCGATAAGGGGTTGTCAATCCCTTTATGGTCACTTACGAAAGTGAGATCTGATAGATAGGATAGTGTAATATTTTTGGCATTTTGGATATAAGAACTCAAAGCAAATAAAACAAAGTAAAGTAGATTGTAAATTTAATATGTTGAGAATAGACCAGGGGGCCATAGGTTTCACTAGGGGCTTCTCTCATGATAGCAGAATTCTACGGTGGGTGAACAAATTACTGTCGAGCAATTGATAGAAAAGCAAATAATTATGAGAATATCTAGGCATGATCATTATATATAGGCATCACGTCCGTGAAAAGTAGACCGAAACGATTCTGCATCTACTACTATTACTCCACACATCGACCGCTATCCAGCATGCATCTAGAGTATTAAGTTCATAAGAACAGAGTGATGCTTTAAGCAAGATGACATGATGTAGAGGGATAAACTCACGCAATATGATATAAACCCCATCTTTTTATCCTCGATGGCAACAATACAATACGTGCCTTGCTGCCCCTGCTGTCACTGGGAAAGGACACGCAAGATTGAACCCAAAGCCAAGCACTTCTCCCATTGCAAGAACTATAGATCTAGTAGGCCAAACCAAACCAATAATTCGAAGAGACTTGCAAGGATATTATAATCATACATAAAAGATTTCAGAATAGAATCAAATATTGTTCATAGATAATCTTGATCATAAACCCACAATTCATCGGATCTCGACAAACACACCGCAAAAAGATTACATCAAATAGATCTCCTCGAAGACCGAGGAGAACTTGGTATTGAGATCCAAAAAGAGAGAAGAAGCCATCTAGCTAATAACTATGGACCCGAAGGTTTGTGGTAAACTACTCACAACTCATGGTGAGGCAATGGTGTTGATGTAGAAGCACGCCGTGGAAGATCCCCCCTCCGGCGGAGCTCCGGAACAGGCCCTAAGATTGGATCTCATGGGAATAGAAGGTTGTAACGGTGGAATTAGGGTTTTCTCTCTTGCCTCGATGTTTTCAGGGTACATGGATATATATAGGAGGAAGGAGGGCATCGGGGGAGACAGAGGGGGCCCACGAGGGTGGGGGGCGTGCCCTGTAGGAGGGGGCGCGCCCTGGACCCTTGTGGCCGCCTCCTTTGTTCCCTCGCATGTACTCCAAGTCTTCTGTGTTGATATCGTTCCAAAAATAACTCTCGCGAAGGTTTCATTCCGTTTGGACTCCGTTTGATATTCCTTTTCTGCGAAACCCTGAAATAGGCAAAAAATAGCAATCTGCACTGGGCTTTGGGTTAATAGGTTAGTCCCAAAAATAATATAAAAGTGTATATAAAAGCCCATAAAACATCCTAGAATGATAATATAATAGCATGGAACAATCAAAAATTATAGATACATTGGAGACGTATCATTTAGCTGCGAAGTGAGCGAGATTGAATTTGAATCAGGGTGCGAAAGAAAGGATGGCAAAGAGAGAAGAAGGAGGTATAGGGAGTTGTACTGCAGACCTTGTGGACCATAGCGTGTTGATGAAGGCAGCCAAGTTTCGAATACAACAGCCGTCCCTGTCCAGCGCCATTGCTAGCCATGGCAACCTACCTTGTCACCTGTTCCTCTAGGCCCCAAGTATCGGCATCGTTGTACGTTAATTACCACCCAAAAGAAGGGAAACCTGGAGAGATGGGCATGGTGTGCGGCATGGTGGTGGACAAGCAAAGCCCGTGCAGCCTTGTGGTGCGAAGGAGGCGGTGTGGGCCGGGCGCCTGTGCAACCATGTGGTGTGGAGAAGGCGTTGATGGACTCACTACAAGAAATATGTCAACTTATGACCTTTTGTTAGTGACACTGGAAGAATTGGTCATAGATCTATGACCATTTCAGACCAATTGGTCAAAAGCTGTTCGGGGGGCTCCAAACCCTAAACTATAACGACCATTTTGGTCAGAAAGGTCATAATTTCCTTACACAAAATGGTCATAAAGCAGATAGCACTGGTTCGCTGCCTTATTTCTAGCTGATCATGACCAATATAGATGGTCATAACCTTGTAAATTGTGGTGGGTTGCTACGACTAGGCGCCACCTCATCAGTTTTGCCTATGTGTCATGTCCATGTGGCAGTTTTTGCCCTAGGTTGTGAAGCAACCTATATTTCTGTCATTCCCAAAATTCCCCCAAAAATCTCATAAATTCTTTGGGTCATATCTTCGTCAAATATGTAGAAAACCTTCCTTGCCTAGTTCAAAAATAATTCAAAAATATTCATTTTCCTATTCTGTTCAAAAAAAGACTTTGTGAAGGAAGTACCACTTTGGCATGTCCAAATGGTATCCATTTTCTACAGTGCTTTCCTATGCCCAAATAACTATCCTCCACCAAATGCCAGCTCAATCCATTCATTATTTTGAGCCCATCTTCAACATTCGTATTTATGTCCAGTGTGGTACTTTGCAAAGCAAGTAGCACCTAGACTCCTCCTTTTGAGCTGAAAATTTGTGAAGACGGTCTTCTTAGTAACTGATCATCCTCAACCAAAACTCACGCCCATTAGCCATGTGCATTTCCCGTACCGCTAATCAAACACTTGGCTGCTAATTTATGTTTGAGCATCGATCGGTCTCCTCGTGAGAATCTTATGTTGTAATTTTCTTCCTAGCACCTACCTGGGGAGTGGCCAACCCACTAGACATGCCTAGGCCGCTCAGAACACATGGCAACGCCACAGTCACGCGGTGACCACGCGGCGGGCATGCGAGTTTACGCTCTCTAGAGTTGGGGCCCTCGACCACCGCCCAAACCTCGATGTATCGCCACCAAACCATGTATTTATGATTAAATAGGTACTTATGTACCTAGAAATGATTTTTGTAAAAAATAAATAGCAAACTATGAGGCAGACGCAGTTCAAATTTGACCCGCTTCCAACTGAATCGGCGGAAATTTGTCTTTTTCACAAGAGGTGGATCAAAACTTTTTACACCCAACCATTTTGTCAATTGTGCATTAAATATGTCCTAGTATTTTATAAAATTGATTTGGTCAAATTTTGCAACAATTATTTGGGAGGTCCTTCACAAAAAAACTTCCTTTTGGGCACTCGAAAAATGGAAAATGATTTTTTCGTCCAAAGAAAATGAAAACTTCCTTAAGCAATATTGTTTGCCATTCCAAGATGCACCCTTGTGCACAATATGAGATCATTTGAACAAACTATGCTATGAATGTGGCCATAGGATTGATCATTTGGCTTGAAAGCCATGAATCTTCACGCATGATAGCTCATTTCTGAGAACAATTTTTTAGAAGAATTGCCGTATTACAAGTTTATTATTTTTCCTGGTAACTTGGTCATATATAATGACACAATGCGAAGGTTTTCCAATTTTTTGATTTTTTTGAATTTTTTATGCCCGTTTCAAAATGCGGACAAAATGGCGGGAATGACCGTTCCTAGCTAGTAGTTGAATCTTGGAATTTTTTTGGTGTTTCTCTGATTAAATAGATACTTATGTACCTAGAAATGATTTTTGTAAAAAATAAAGAGCAAACTACAAGGTGGCTACAGTTCAAATTTGACCCGCTTCCAGCTGAATCGGCCGAAATTTGTCTTTTTTCACGAGAGGTGAATCAAAACTTTTGACACCCAACCAGTTTGTCATTCGTGCATTAAATATGACCTAGTATTTTAAAAAATTGATTTGGTTTAATTTTGCAACAAATATATGGTAGGTCCTTCAAAATAAAACTCATTTTGGGCATTTGGAAAATGATTAAAAATAGCTAGAAAGATCAGAAATGCATACAAATTGGTACTTATCCATAAAATGTGGTCTAACTCTAGTGAAAATTTGTATGGCGCCCTTTTGCAAAATATTTTTGGTAGCTACTTCACAAAATCCCTTAGATATTTTTAGTACTTAGATACTTTTTTAAATCACTGGTTTTCCGAACCAATCAGGACTCTTCCCACGGATCGATGACATGGCGCCCATCCATCCATCCATCCATCTCACCATCCCACATCCATCCATCCATCCATCTATCTACAGAAAAAAAGAAAAGAGATACCCCCACCGCAGCCCAAACCCTAGCTCACATCACACCCCTCCCCCCGTCGCACCCCTCCTCCCCCCATCTCCTCGCCGCCACCTCCCGATCCAATCTCTCCCGCCGACCTCGCCGTCCACCGCCGCC
>LR738711.1:50594196-50634988 GCA_902687465.1 Secale cereale | reverse complement strand
CCGAGCCGCTCTCCTAAGTGCGTCGAGCCGCCACAACCGCTGATTCATCCCTCTGCATCGCCCCCAACCAACCACCCACCCACCCACGCGACGGCAGCAGAGCAGTCCTCTTGGGAGAGGAGGACAAAGAGATGGCGGACGGCGGAGGGGAGCCCGACCACCTGGCCGGGGAGAGGGCCACGACGCAGTTCGACGTCGACGCCATGAAGGTCGCCTGGGCCGGCTCCCGCCACGCCGTCGAGGTCGTCGACCGCATGGCCCGCCTCGTTGCATCCGACCCCGTAAGCAGCAACCCCTTCCCCCTCCCCGATTCCGCCGATCTCCCTCGGTTCCCCTCCATGGACGGATGAGCGCCATAGATCTCACTTGTCCAGATTAGATTAGATTAGATTCGATTCGCTTCGGTTCGATTAATGCGCGTGTGCTCGTGTGCGTAATTGTTCCCCCACCTCCCACCCAAGCTTGGTATGAGATGGGAGGGATGCTTCCGATTCCGAGCAGCGACTACTAGTATTCAGTACCACTACAATTATTCAGCAATTCGTCACCCTGCTGCTTTGTTGACCCCCTTCGCTTTGACTAGAGATTTTTTTGCATAATAACATTGGTCGGACGAATTGATCCAGTCCAGCCCACCGCACCACCGGAGGCAGGATTCGTCATTCAGTCACGCGCGCGATCCCTTTCCTTTTTCCGGCCCGATTCGGTTGCTTTGTACTCAGTACGCAGTATATTCCATTAATTAAATGCGCGTGTGCCGGTGTGCATAATTGTTCCCAAGCTTTGGTGCTTTGCATCAGGAATATGCTCAGGGATTCCACTCATGCTCAACTTTTTTAGTACCCCCTTCTGATTAGCGCTTTATGATGTACCAGAGGTAGCTTTCATGAGCATGTTTCTTTGGTTACAAGGATACATACGCTGTGCTTCTCCTGTTCAAAGCTTGATAGTTCACTCATAGAATGGCCAACAGCCACATACTCCTTTAAAGTTGTGCTGCTTGTTGATTTTTTTTGCCAGGCTCTGCTGCTGGACGTGAGAGACAAACTTCTCTTTGAGCAGGAGTATGCAGGAAGCACCAGGGCCAAGGTCCCTCCCAGATCCTCTCTCCATATACCCTGGAGCTGGTTGCCTGCTGCCTTGTGTGTCTTGCAGGAGGTAATGTGCCACATAAACACCATCCAGTCACAAGATTCATAAGTGCAGATGAAGGGCAGTTACCAAGTTTAATTGAACATTCTGGGCATGCCCTGTTCTCTGATTTTCACCAAAACAGCTAGTAATATTTAATTGAACATTGACAGTAGTGTTTCTTGTTTTTCTTATCAAGGCAGTTTGAAAAGTTACAGGGTGTTAATGTTAAAAAAAAGTTACATGGTGTTTTAAGATTTATCTGTGCTTTCTTGAAAGGCTAATAAATAAAACAGTATTATGACAACTCCATGGTCAATATCTAGATGCGGTACATAGTGCTATCTGTTTCCTTGCCTCACCAACAAAATGTACTAATATGTCTCTTCTGACACGCTAGGTCGATTCTACGCCTTCGAGAAACCTGTAGTACTTGTATATCTGCATGTTTGAGCACTCGAGCAGTACTTCAAAATGGAGTAGCTTAATTCACTGAATTTGGTTGTAGTACTAGTTGATTCACTGAGAAGATTTAGTAATGAGTTGAAAATGTGATGATTTAGCTCACTTTCTTAATGTGATGGTGCTGCTGTACTCCATAAATTACTAAACACTTGTTAAAACTCAAAAAATACAGCATTTGCTACTGGCCTATTAGTGTTAGCAGTATTTGCTACCTGAGTATTTAGATATTAAGTTTCCTACTCCAAATTTTGTATGTTTTTGATGTGAAACACTTATGCATGACTAAGTGTTCAGTGACCAATTTCGAGTCTGCACTTCTGTATGTTTTTTATGTGAAACACTTATGCATGACTAAGTGTTAAGTTGATACACTTATGCATGACCTGTTTTCCTCTTAGTTTTGTCCCCTAAATATTTTTCTTGAAGCTCCACTGCCGCATCCTCTTCCTGGTACAGCAAGTACCAGTTCTTGAGCGTTTTCACAATTTTCCTCCAAAGTATTCTACATAGAGCTCTAACTAACATTTTGAGACCTTATATGTTTCACAAACAAAATATGCACTATGGAGACACTTGGGTATATAAACAAGTAGTAGTAGCAGTTGTACTGGACAACTGGTTATTTTGTATCTTTTCTTGTTCAAGTAATTCTTGAGTATCTGTTAACAAAACAACCATAGTAGTCCTCTAATTCAACTCAGTTCAATAAATACTATTTTGTATCTTTTCCGTGGTATGTTTAATATGAGACAATATTCTAATACCTCTGCATTGAATTCTTTAGGCTACATAAAGGTTTGAAGCAGCCTACCCAACAATAGAGGAGCTGGCTCTCGTGATGATATTTCTCATGGCAATGTTTGATGTTGTTGTCAGGCAATACCAGAGGATTACTTGCTGCTCAAATAGTTACGTACAAAACTCGTCCAACTAGTGATGGATCTGTACATGGCCGCCGACACCACTGGGATCTTCCCTGCTGCCGTCATCGCAATCGATGCAGGTACCCTTCCTCCTATAACTCACTCCAGTAGCAGTGATGTACCACTATTGGTCCAGCAACACTATCCTGATTGTGTAATTTCTTCCAAAAAAACATCATGGTATTATAGGATTAGACCCATGTGAAATTACTAACCGAAACACAATGATTCATTAGCATAATAGATATTACATCACACCTCACTATTTCAATATAGGTACCTTGAACAGCCTGTTTAAAAACAACTAGTGTTATTTCAGTTAAGTAGTACTCATGGTTACAAACTGTATAAAGGTGCCCCTGGTAATTCCTTTTCTCCATTGTTTGATTTCGGTGCTCGGCCAGTGTGTGCTTTGCTGCACGGTGTATTTATATTTGGCATGTAGTCTCCGGCAGTGACGTATTACGGTATACTAGTAATGAAGTAGGCGTGTTTTTGCTGTACCACACATAAACAGTCTCTGTTCGCCGTGTTTTTGTTTTACTTTGGTTCAGACAACATCTGGACAGTATGCAATTCCTACAAGATCACTTTGCGTAGCATGAAATTTTGAAAAGCTGTTGATGCATGATTCATCTTCCATTTTCGGAACAGACCTATATCGTTGTTTATCTAACTGTGCGTGTATTAATTGTTTGTCAGGAAATCGTCCGTGAGGATGACGAGAAGCTGTGGGAGCTGAAGGAGAAGAACGGCGAGGAGGTGTGCGCCCTGGTGACCAATGCGTTGCTAGAGGTGAATGAGTACAACCTGAGCGGGCGCTACTCGATGCCGGAGTTGTGGAACTTCAAGGAGAATCGCAAGGCGACGCTCAAGGAGGTGGTGGAGTTCGTCCTCAAGCAGTGGCGCACCCTCAAGAAGAGGAAGCGTTGGGCTGAGCTGAGCACGCTGCTGTGACTAAAGATGAGGTACCTAGGGCCCATCCATTAGCAAAGCAAAACCCTACCTGTGAATCTCTCTCTAGTTCTAGCTGCTCTGCCATGGACATTGGGTATACATACACTCTGCAACCTACATTAGTCTTAATGGATTGGTGGTTTGTGCTGGCAGGACGGGGAGAAGAAGGAGGAGGCGGCGGACGCTACAAAGAAGGGGTCGGGGTCCGACTCGGATGACGACGAGCAGGAGACCCAGTAGAAGAAGAAGGAAGGGGGCATCTCCCACAAGAAGAAAAAGGTCTGTTTTCTCTCCCTCTTTCTGTGTCTGCCTGATTGTTGAATTACCTGTTGGCTAAGCATGAATTTCGCTGTTTTGGTTTATGTTTTGTAGCTGGAACAAAGGGTGAAGATTGCAGAGCTGAAGTAGATATGCAACAGGCCCGATGACGTCGAAGTAAGCCACCCTCCTGCCATTTTTTGTGAACCAAGTGTGCTGGCAATGTGACGTTCCTGTGTTACTTTGAACCAAGTGTGCACGCTGCTGTGACGGATGTGTTATGCATTGCCAAGGTTGCCAATGCTAATGTGATCTGACCACTACTAGTGCTCTCCCTATATAAAATTGTGGTGGTTCCTCTTTTACAGAAGCTCAAGTGTGATGTGTGAAGCCATGAAGTGTGAAGCCAAGTGTGGAGCCGTGAAGTCCAACTCAGTAAAGAGTAGCATATTGTAGAATATCTGTGTTGTAAAGATTGTAATAAATTTATTTAGTGGTATATTTGATGAATTTTATGTGTTCTTTGTTTTATTTGAAGTATTGATTATGTATGCGATTTGAAAACTTGTGAAATGGAAACCTGTCCAGTGGGGCCACTTATGAAAATAATTTGTCAAATTTGTACATTTCTGACATGTGGGACCAATGTGAGAGATGAACATGACAAGTGGGACTAGCTTGAATATATAATGGTTGAAAATAGAAAATCAATAGACTAAAAGGTAGGGATGGCAGTTTTGCCCATGGGTATGGGTACCCGCGGGTACCCTACCCGAAGATAGTGGGCATGGGTGAGACTTTCTACCACTTCATACCCATGGGTATGGGTATCCATACCCGCAAAATGCATGGGTAGGGTATGGGTATGAAATTATACCCATGGGTATGAAATTATACCCATGGGTACCCCAATTGATACCCAGAAAATTAATAAATAAATTAAACCCTATAATACGTGAATAAATAATTATCTTGAGTTCTTAACTAGCCCACGGACCATAGGCCCATAGCTGGCCATCTTCCTAGACCCCCCGTATACCTATGGTAGTTATCTTTTCTGCTTTTCCTTGACCTTGGAATATGAAGCAATCAAGAGCTGGGTTATTGAATCCTCATCGATTCATCCCCAACCAAGGCTATATATTGTACCCACCAGATGGGTACCTGAATTTAGAACTTTTTCTCATCTTACTTTTGTCATGTCAATGATATATATTGTACCCATCGGATAACCATTGGGTATAGGATACCCGATAGGTATGGGCATGGGTACCAATTTGCGCCCACGGGTAGTGAAGTGGGTGGGTATAGAAAAAAGATTTGGGTATGGGTTTGGGTAGAAAAGTGTCGTACCCACCCATACCCTACCCATTGCCATCCCTACTAAAAGGCTATGACCTAGAAAATAAAAAGGCCGAATTGTTGGGCTAGGCCCATGTAGGTGATCATAATTGATAGGAAAAAAAAATCATAGATGGGCTGAATTAATGGGCTCGGCCCATATAAACACCGAATTGGACCGGGCTGAATCTTGTGCCACATCAGCTTGGCACGCTGGATGCCTACGTAGCGTGGAGAGGCTGCTATTGACCAAAACACGACAGTAGGCATATTTTGGTCCTAAACGTCTATGACCTTCTCACAGAGAAGGTCGCTATAGTCAGTTTATGACGGCCAGCTTTTGACCTTATGTTTTTGGTCACAAATGGAAATTTGTGACCATTCAGTGACCAATAGTGGTGGTCACAAGTTGACATATTTCTTGTAGTGACTGGTGCTCTACGACTGTATGACATAGATGAGCAGGTGATCGTCCGAGTGTCTGTGCAGCCGTGTGGTGCGGAGGAGGCGATGATGGCTCGGGCGTACCGCCATGAGCGAATGGGAGAAAGATGGAGAGATGGGCGGGGCATATGGCGTGGTGGTGGACTGATGGCGCCCATGCAGACATGTGACATAGAGGAGGCGGTGATGGGCCAAGCTGGCGGTGACCATGCAGGTTTGCGATGGTACATCACTTTGATAGGCGTGAATATAGTTGGCCCCATCATTAAGTTCCCTCATACCAGTTGTACATGAGCGGCATGCAACCCTTTTTTTCTCGCAAAAAGTAGTCCCTCTGATCTAAAATAAATGTCATGGTTTTAGTTCAGAGAGTAAGTGACACGTAACCCATCAAGTATTGGACACACATAGTTGGATGGTCGACCCAAATAGTAAAGAATTTCTACTGCTAGATGGTTAGGAGGACATTGTTATCCCTGCCCATCAGAGTTCAAGTCCCGGACTTGACATTGGTTCTCGCATTTTCATGTGTTTATTCTAAGCCTTTTGGCGATGTGCGTTCAGTGGAAGGAGACATTCCCGTCAACTACGAAGGCGTGTGTGGCCACTTCGACAACCTCAAAAGTATATGCTAACTCAGTCTCTCGGAGGTGCTGATAGAAATAAGGTATGTATGCGTGTATTCATAAGGATGCGTGTATACTCGTACATGTGTGATACGTCTCCAACGTATCTATAATTTTTGATTGTTCCATGCTATTATTTATGATGTCTTGGATCTTTAATGGGCTTTATCATACACTTTTATATCATTTTTGGGACTAACCTACTAACCACAAGGCCCAGTCTAGACTGCTGTTTTTTGCCTGTTTCAGGGTTTTGCAGAAAAAGAATATCAAACGGAGTCCAAACGGAATGAAACCTTCGCGAGAGATATTATTGGAGAAAATCACGCACGAGGGACTTGAGAACCACGTCAGGGGATCCACGAGGTGCCCACGAGGGTGGGGGGCGCGCCCCCCTTCCCAGGGCGCGCCCCTGCCTCATGGGGCCCTTGTGAGTCCCCCAGTGTCCTCCTTCCTCCTATATAAGTCTGCGTACCCCGAAACCATCATCAACAGAGAGAAAATCCTAATTCCACCGCCGCAACCTTCTGTTCCTGTGAGATCCCATTTTGGGGCCTGTTCCGGAGCTCCGCCGTAGGGGGGATCCATCACGGAGTTCTTCTACATCATCATCATCGCCCTCACCATGAGTTGTGAGTAGTTTACCACAGACCTTCGGGTCCATAGCTAGTATCTAGATGGCTTCGTCTCTCTCTTTTCATCTCAATACAAAGTTCTCCTCGGTCTTCGAGGAGATCTATTTGATGTAATCTCTTTTTGCGGTGTGTTTGTCGAGATCCGATGAATTGTGAGTTTATGATCAAGATTATCTACGAGAAATATTTGGTTCTTCTCTGAACTCTTTATGTGTGCTCATAATATCCTTGCAAGTCTCTTCGAATTATTGGTTTGGTTTGGCCTACTAGATCTATAGTTTTTGCAATGGGAGAAGTGCTTGGATTTGGGTTCAATCTTGCGGTGTCCTTTCCCAGTGACAGTAGGGGCAGCAAGGCACGTATTGTATTGTTGCCATCGAGGATAAAAAGATGGGGTTTATATCATATTTCTTAAGTTTATCCCTCTACATCATGTCATCTTGCTTAAGGCGTTACTCTGTTCTTATGAACTCAATACACTAGATGCATGCTGGATAGCGGTCGATGTGTGGAGTAATAGTAGTAGATGCAGGCAGGAGTCGGTCTACCTGTCTCGGACGTGATGCCTATATACAATGATCATGCCTAGATAGTCTCATAATTATTCGCTTTTTTATCAATTGCTTGACAGTAATTTGTTTACCCACCGTAGAATAGCGCTATCACGAGAGAAGCCACTAGAGAACACTATGGCCCCCGGGTCTATTCTCAACATATCAATCTACATCTACTTTAGTTTTTCCACTTTTAATTTCTGTTCTTATAAACAAAAATACAAAAAATATAAACTATCATCTCTATCAGATCTCACTTTCGTAAGTGACCATAAAGGGATTGACAACCGCTTCGCGTTGGCTGCAAAGTTCTTATTTGTTTGTGCAGGTGCGAGGGACTCGCGCGTGGTCTCCTACTGGATTGATACCTTGGTTCTCAAAAACTGAGGGAAATACTTACGCTACTGTGCTGCATCTCCCTTTCCTCTTCGAGGGAATACAATGCAAGCTCGAGAAGTAGCAATGTGACCGACTTTGATTGTACTGTGTTAAAAAAATAGCTACTCACATAGTAAGAGAGCATGGTCCTTTTAGGAAAAACTAAGCGATTCTTCTATAAAAACTAGAAGAACGCCCGTGCATTGCAACAGGGCCACATTAACTTTAAGAGTTCAATATTAATATTCTCATACATATCAAGTGACATTGGTGACCTTTTTTACCATCAAATCCTCACACACACACACTCTCCCTCCCTCTTCCTCACTCTCTCCCCATCTCCCTCTCTCTCTAACACACACACTAACACATCCATCTTATTGGGTACGGGACCATAATCCATCTATTTCACACACACACGCTAGTGCATAACAATACAGATTATGTGTATTATATTTGCCACCACAACTAAGGGAATTAGATGGCCCGGGTCAAGAATATGCGGAGGAGGTGGCCCGGGTCGGCGTTGGCGCCGTACGGCGCGGGGCACGGGCCCGCTTCCAAATGCATCTACGCGCCGACCACCCACGCCGGGTCCTTCAAGTGCTGCTTCAACCGCACCAACTCCTAGGGCCACGCCCACGACCAGGGCCACGGAAGTCGCCCTTCTTCGCCCCCTTAACCGGGCGTGGCCAACGCGGTGCCGCGGCACCCGGCCTCGCCGTCCTCGTCCTCCGGCACCTTCGCGACCCAGTGATGCAGCCCAAGCATCGGCCTCGAGAGTCAAGAACGCTCGACAATGGAGATGGAAGGGAAGATGATATACATGTCATAAGAAAGGGAGTTTATTTACTGCCACCTCAATGTATTATTTCCTTTGTTTGGAGATTGATTACCATCCGTGAGTTAAGGTAAGGTTAATGTGATTGTGCGATTTTTCTGAAAATCAATTGTAGCGACCACGATCCGAATGGATCGAAGTCTCTGTGTTTCAGTGTCATCCCTGGATCGGTAATGCTGACACACACAATACTTGAAGGATTTATAACAGAGTGGCAATCACACACATATTACATCGATTGTCTCCAAAGAGAACTTATTACAAAAGTCTATGGCTTAAGGCCATCTAACAAAATAACAACGGAAGGCTTGGAAGATAAGTGAGTCCATCAACTCCAACGGCATAGCTGAGTGCATGACAAACGACCTAGAACGTCTTACTCCTCGTCTGAAAAGTCTGCAACGTAACATGTTGCAGCCCGAAACAGGCCAGCACATGGAATATGCTGGCAAGATAACACAGTAGATGCAAGTAACAGAATAAAGGCTACACTACATGCATATTTGGCTGGTGGAGGGTCTAAGGTTAAAGTTTCTGCATAAAGCCAAATTTTCCCTACAACAAAGGAATAACTTTTATTTTAACTATCGTGGTAGTTCAAACATCATTGAGAAGGTACCTCCAACTCAATCCCAATTAAAGTAATCATTAACCCAACAAATTAATTTTTGAGTGATGAGATCAACCAATAATTCAAGTACCAGATACTCAAGTTTGTCCATAACCGGGGACACGGCTAATCATGATCAGTTTGTACACTCTGCAGAGGTTTGTGCACTTTTCCCACAAGACTCGATCTCCTCCGTTGGATTTCTCGCACTGCATGGTGTTTGAGAAACGGATGACCGAGACACAGTCTTTCAGAAGCATTTACTCTTAACCCCGGGTGGACTGGTACACCTACTTTCCCCTACATCTGGTAGTCCACCACTAAAAGAGCTCACACAACTTACTCATACTATGCCAGAGCCCATAATGGCATTGAGGCTGCACACGGAAGTTTCTAGCATGAATAGTTTTATGATCCCTTTGAGCCTGGGTGGCATTCCATAGGACAATCACACGGAACCCCGGGATTTCCTAGGACAACACTTGATTCTCCAGGTGCCCTGCAACCAATCCACCCAGATGTGTATTCAAGTAGCCACCTTAAGTAGAACCATTAATTAACAACTCACATCTGTCACGGATTTCACTCAAACCCAAACCACGTCTACGAGCATAGCATGATAACCTAAGCATAACGTAGAAGTAACTCCCAAGGGTTTGAAAATAATGCAGGTAATAGGTTCTACCTCAATCTACTTCCCAGTCCCACAAATTAAGAGATCCTACTCATGCAATGTGTGAGGGTTTGATCTAATGCATAAAAACTGGGTAATAAAGGGGTATGATCAAAGTGTTACTTGCATTGCTAATGATTTGCAAACCCTAGAGACTCGTAGTAGCACGCTTCACAGTCCGGGTATTCTATCGCAAGCAAACAATAGCATACATAAGCAATCAAGCAATGATGCACAAACAAAACTCCAAACAAGAAGATCTAACCAGAAAGTTCAACTTAAGAATTCCTGTTTGCAAAAAGAATCAAAACGAACGAAGCAACGAAACTCCAACTGCGAAAGAAACAAGCTCTGATTACTAGATTGATCTAGGGTCAAATTTTACAGTAACAAAACTTTGTTCAAGTTAGCTAAACCGAAAGAGGGCATCGAGACGAAGATCTGGGATTTTGAATCACCTGATTCCGACTCTCGAGCGAAAAGAAAAACGAAAAACAAGATCAGGGCAGAAATCACGTTCAAAATAATCGCGGATAAATACCCCAAAAAGAAAACTGACGAACAGGCTAACGAACGAACGTTCGCTGGTCTGCGGCTAACGGGCTGTAATGCCCAGGATGGGACTATACCTCCTACGTGTCGAGGCACGACTTAAAGGTATAAGCCCATCCTAGAATGATCTCAAGTTTGGTATCTTTGCACAACTCATGTAAAAGAGGGATTAAAATGCAACGCCACTTCACTCAATACATTACATAAGCAAAACATCATTCAAAACATCACAACCCAACTACGGGTGAAGATCCAAAGAAAGATACCAAAACAACATAAAGCCACAGGTCAGGATCGAATCCTAGTAGAAACCACTACTGAACGTCGAAGCGTCACAAGCAAACGGACACACTCTTCATCGAGCTCCTGGTGAAGAACTTGAACCAGCTCCTGCATCAAACTCGGCTGAACCTGCACCTGGTGTTGTAGTATCTGTGAGCCACGAGGACTCAGCAATCCCATAACCATGGGTATCAAGACTAGCAAAGCTTTATGGGTAGGAAGAGGTAAAGTGGTGAGGCTGCAGCAGCGGCTAAGCATAATATGGTGGCTAACTTACGAGTACCAGAATAAGATGAGAAGCTACGCAAACGGTCACAAAAGTAGTGATCGCTAAAGATCCTAACTACATACGGTCAAACATAACCCCACCGTGTTCTCTTCTCAAAGTGAAAAGAGACAGTCACGGTTACTCACACAGTTGTGTGTTTTACTTCGGATCCTCTGCCAAGTTTTCTACAACCGGACATTAACAAATTCCAATCTGCCACATAACCGCGGGCACGGCTTTCGAAAGATCATAACCCCGCAGGGGTGTTCCAACTTAGCCCATCACAAGCTCTCACGATTAGCTTAAGTGATAAATATAATATCATCACTCCTTATCTTAGGGAAAATCCGATCAGGCTCGGCATCCCGGTAGCACAAGTCATTTCGACAATGGTAAAACAAGTCCAGCAAGACCTCCCGGTGTGCCGACACCCTGATAGTAGCCGCGCGTATCTCGTCTCAGGCCACGTCCGGATGAGCAGTACGTACAGATACCGAAGATCCCAGCGAACTGGGTGGTATCCGCAAGTGGCTCTAGTTTGGGACCAACACCATCAGCACTGGCCCCCCGCCTGCTATGTAGAATTAAGAATCCTCGGGTAGCGCTAACTCCCTATGCAAATTAATTAATTAATTAAGTTGTTATTATGAGGCAAATTAAAACCAATGTCGGGCCTTGCTGGAGGAGTTTTATTCAAAGTCGAACGTTCAAGGGGTCCCCATCCACCCATCGCATAAGGAACGCAAAATCAAGGAACATAATGCCGGTTTATCGGCGCCTAAGGTGGCATGAGTGGAACAAAACACCGAGCAAAAGGCCAAGCCTTCCACCCATGCCCAGTATATAGGTGTGTTAATAATAATTATAGATATTGTGATATATCCAACAACAACAAGTTCCCTCCTGGAACGAACTTCATCTTTACCTGCAACTAACAACGCTATAAGAGGGACTGAGCAAGCGAGGCTGAGCAAGCGGGCAACATAGCCAAACAGTGGTTTTGCTAGGAAGGTGTCAAGGTTAGAGGTTTCATGGCAACAAGGAGAGGCTGACATAAAAGATGGGTATCGCGACATGTAACGATATCATCGAGACAACTAAGCATGGCAATGGTAGTAAAGGTATCCAAGGGTATGATCATCTTGCCTGGGAATCCACAAGGGAGAAGAACGGGTCCATGAAGTAGACGGAGCAACAAGGTCGAGCGAAACCTCACAACTCCGGAACGAAACCGAAGCTATCAAGAGAAGCAAACCGGAAAGAAACAAGCAACACGGTAAACACACAAGCATAAACATGGCATACGATGCACATCCAAGTATGATGCATGTCCGGTTTAAATATGCAAGGCATGGCAAGGTGCACAAACAACACTACAATTTAAGTGGAGCTCTATATGCACCGAGTTGCATATTGACGAAACACCACATTAAATTATTTAGTTGACTCTCGTTATTTACAAGACAAGATTAAATGTTTTTTTAACATAGCAGGAGGTGAAGCATAATAAAACTATACTAACTAGGCAATTTAAATGAGGCCGGAAATAACAACAACATATCCGGAAAATCCCCATGAGCATGTTTAATAATTATTAAAGCAACAACAATTCACACATATATAATGTTGTTAATATGATGCGGATGACATGATCAAGTTTATGCAATTATTAATTAAAGGTTGACTTAAGAGGATATGAAGTATTGTCACCGTGGTGGAAGAAGGGTGCCACGGCAACGATCCGAAATGATGCAACGCAACACCTCGGTTCCGGTAACTCGGTGAGAGACCGGTGCAAAAGAAGAATCGGCGTGAGCGAGTCAAACGATATGAAAGGTGGGGCGATCCCGTCACCGGGTTCCCACGAGTCGGCGACGAGGCAACCGAGGAGCACGACAAAAGATGAAACAGCACGATGCACACAAGGGCAAACATTTCATACAACACAAGCATGCATTCCACGGGTCATCTCGGTATACCTTCGGAACAACTGTTTCGGGGCGGTTCGAGGTCGTAGAGGAAGTAGTGGTACACGTTCTCGCGGTCGTAGAGGAAGTAGTCGTTACGTAGAGGGAAGTAGATGTACTCGGGCGACGGTAGTGGTACTCACGGTCGTCGAGCGACGGTAGTTGTACATGATCCGTAGAGGTACTTGAGGGTGCCGACGGATCCGGGCGTCGGTAGTGGTACTTGTCGCGGTCGTCGTCGACGTAGGGGTACACGTTCGTAGTGGGAAGTAGTTGTTCCGTTCATCTTGGCGGTTCCACGACGGCGGTAGTTGTTCACGGTCATCGGTAGTCGTTCGGGTCGTCGTGGTACTCGGTGTCTCGGTCTTGTCGACGGTAGACGAACTCGTTCGTAGTTGTACTCATATCCGGAGGGGTACTTGGGGTCTCGGTCTCGTACACGGGTCTCCTGTCAAACTCCACAGCACGAGCAACACACAAAAAGCAACAGCGGCAGCACGGTCTCGGCTTGAGGCAGCAGAGGAGGCAACAGTAGGTCGAGCCGGCGAGGAAGGAACGGAGGGAGGCAGAGCCTCGCGCGGACGAAGCTGGAGTCGAGGAGAAGGCGCTCGGGGCCGCTGTGGCAACCAGCGCGGGCGGCCCGGACGAGGGACGCGAGAGGCGAGGCAGGGCTCCATGGAGCGCGGGGCTGAGCTCCTCGTGACGCTCGGCGCGGGGGCGGCCTAGGCGGGGCGCGGCTCGGGAGCCGGCGGAGGGAGGAGCAGGCTCGGGGACGACTTGCTGCCTGGGCGCTGGACGGGGCGCCGCGCGGGGAACGGAGGGAGGCCGACGGCTAGGAGCCTCGAGGGTGGAGCGCAGGGACGCTCAGGGCAGAGGCGAGGGAGCCTCGACGAGGCCGGCTGAGGAGATCCTCTGGCGCGACGGGATGAAGCCGCAGGGCGCCGGCGACCCTGGAGGACGGGGAGGGAGCCGCGCAGCTCGGGGAAACCGAAGGGAGACGAGGGCTGCGGGAGATCGGGGGCTCGATGGGGAGAAGTGAGCGGACGAGGGAGAGGAAAAAATCGGGATCGGGACGAGCGAGGGGATGCGGGAGTGGCGGCGGACAGGAGAGAAGGAGGAGGAGCGATCGGGACTGGGAAGATGAGACGGGCTAGGGTTCGATGGGAGAAGCTGGGCCTGATGCTGGGCCGAATAGAGGGAAAGGAGGAGAAGGGAGGAGATGGGCGAGGAGGAGTCCAGCTGCGGCTTGGGCCAAAGGAAGGATGGCCGGCTGGAGGAGTTTTCTTTTTTTTTATTTCTTAGCAGAAACCAAAGAGAAGAACGAAAAAGAGGAGGGGGTTAGGGAAAAGATAACACATGGGAGCATTTTTCTCGGGCATCATAAAATGAGCACGGCCGGAGAAAAATACAAAAGGCCAGATCGGAAAAATAATTCAAACATATTTGAATTTAATTCAAATAGGTTTGAATTAAGACGTGATTAAAGAAGTGTCCAAAAAATGTTCAAATTTTTGGAGGATCCTCGAAACAACGGAAAAGAATTATTGGCAAGATTTTGAAGGTGAAACTCGAGGTGAAAAGACATGGGGAAAATATGCAAGTGTGTTATGGTGATTCCGAAGCAATGGAATAATTAATAAATATAGCTCCCTAAATATTGAGAGACTTTTATATGTTATAAAGAGAAGACATTCTTCCCTCGATTTAAATGGACCGAAGGTCCCCACGATTTATTTAGGTTGAGATGCAAAATAAAAATGACATGATGGCATGATGACATGATGCAATGCAAAAAATAAAAACACAAGCACAAAAGAAACACATGGGCAACCCGGAACATCTGGAATCTTCTGGAATCTTCTGGAATCTTCTGGGACGTCGGTCTCGGGCGTCACAACTCTCCCACACTAACAGAGGATCTCGACCCGAGATCCTAGAGATATCACCGGGTAAAAACGGAAGAGGAAGAGGTAAAACGAAGTTGCTTCTTTGACAGACGAGTGAAACCAAAGAACCTTGAGAGGTTGAACAAATTGAAAGAAGAATAGAACAGAGATGAACGAAGTTAAGAGCACTCCGGTAAGCAGGAGGAACAAGGGACATTATGAGAACCTTGTAGGTTGAAAGATATGAATTAAGAGCTGACGGACGGAAAGAATATGAAACCGCAATGGTATGGCCAAGGAATAAGAATGACAGAATTCGGACAGCACTCCGTCTGAAAATGGAAGGGATTAACAAGAACTTGAGGAGATGGAATGATACTTGATGAAAACAACAACATATTGCCTCCGAAACAATTGAAAGAAAGGCACAAATGGTAAGAAGGACTCAGACAGCACTCCAGTTGAAAAGAGAGGCAAACTTGATAAGATGAGAGAATTAGAATGAAGAATACAACACTCCGGTTAAATGATAAACAAGGAAAGAACATGATCTTGATAAAACGAGATGATGGGACGAAGAGAGCAATAATATAAAGCCTCCGGAATGAAAAAATAGCATAGGTCATTGGAAAGAAAAGAACGAAGAAGAAAATGACAACTTCTCCCAAAATTGAATTTGAAAGAGCGTCCTTACGAAGAAGAGTTGAACGGAGTTGTTGGAAATTCAACAACGAAAGAATAAGCTCGATGTGGGCTTATGGAAAACATCTCAAAATTAAGAGGTGACAACCAGCCACTAATGGAAAACAATTTGATTGGATTGAGATCAACAAGGAGATGAAAACTTATTTCACCGGAATGATAAAAGAAGAACTTGGATCATTTATAAGCACCATAATAGCAACAATCCTTAGGGAAAGCTTTAGGTGAATTATAACCCAAGATGACTCCAATGAATAATTGAAGGGTTGAAAACATCTCCTGAACAAGGAAAATGATGGTTTTAAATATCCCATTCTTGATAACTCGTGAATCATGAAACATGAAGGAATTGTCAAAATGACATAACACCATCTCAAAAGATAAGGGGGAAAGAATTGCACTTGGAAGCATGATGAAGAATGCTTGAGCTCCAACAAGAATCTTGATGAAGACTTCAAGGATGAATTAAAACATGATGAACCACCATGAGAACTCCGGTAATGAAAGCATGAGAAGTGAAAGATGAAAAGAATAAGATTCAAGGCCTGCGATGAATTAGATGGAGCTTTGAAATGATATAATAGAAATAACTTGGAGCTCCGGAAAACAAGATGAACAACTTAACACCAAGGATATGATATGATGAACAAGCTCCGGAAAAACAGAGATTAATCACTCGAGGAAAATAAGAATAAGATTTACTGTATGCTTATCCTTTATCAAATTAAATTGATGACAAGCAACAGATTTGGCATACTACTTATTCTCTTTGGAAAGGATTAAGAGAGATCTCGCACAAGCTTGGGTAAATCTTCAACGAACCACCGGTAGGATTGTGAAAATAACTAATGAATTAAAACGATAACAACGGAAGAGTAATCTTGAACGAAGCACCATAAAAACATGGAGATGAGCGAAGAGATATCAATGAAGAATAGTTGGAGGTTGAAGTTGAAAACTGAGAACGAAGAAATATTCTGAATTGATGGCCTTCGGAGGAACACAAAGAAAAGAATTCAAGAATGCTTCGGACGGGTATAAAAGAATTCCTCACAATCGGAACAATAATGAGGATGGCAAGAAGCTAGAACCACGAATCTTCAAGAGAACGGGCCAAGATTTAAGAGAAACACTTCTCCGGTCTTCAAATGTTGAGAATGAAGACGAGAAATGCCATAATAGTTGTTGAGCACTCCGGAATGAACAATTAAAAAGGTTGAACCAATGATGAAAATAATTTGAAAGCGGTCTTGGAGAAGGCCTGTGACTGATGGAAATCATTCTTACGTCACGCTTTGAAAAGAATTTGAGTATAACTCCAGAAAAATTAGAAGAGTCAGGTAAGATCCTGGGAAAAGACCTGTGGGTTAAGGCCCACTCAAAGAAATCACCGTTGAAAAAGACTGCTGAAGAGATATTGCACCGGTTGAATTAAATGGCTTGAATAAGATGATAATCCTCAAAATATTTTGAACGGATTAAGAATGGAATTATGAATCTTCAGCACTCCGGATATGAATAGCAAGAGGAGAATGATTAATTGGTTCACCGGAATAAGAAAGCATTATGAAATGAGGAAAAAGGATAAGATCAACACCGAAATCTTGAATTACATCCACCGGAAGAATTAGAGAACAAAAGAATGATGAACTTGAAGCTCTTGAGCATCTTCACGATAAATCACCGGATAAGAACATTGAAGGAAAATGAATGAAGAAATATCACATGAATAAATGGATACTTCATCTGAGAATTCTTGCTCTGACAAGAAAAAGGGTGGGAGGGTGGGTAAAACAAAGACAACTTGAGACGAACAGAATGGACACCGGTTGAAAAGAATTTAACATGACCATCTTGATGATCAAGAAGGATTAGCACTCCCATAGAAATATGAGAACACCGAATAGGAAAGGTATGGAATCAACATTTGACATCGAAGCAACTCGAATACCAGAATCAAAACAAAAACAAAGGATAGATGTTTCGCAGCAGCATCTTCACAATATCATCCGAACAGAGGATTGAACGAATGAATTCCGCAGGTACATCAACTAGTCAAGAAGCCACTTGGAGAACAAATGAAAATAAAAAGGAACAAGGAACAGATAGAACAAATACAAGATAGAAGCTTCGTCCGACATATTTGTGCTGAAAGCTCATGGAACGTGTTACAAAAGGGTTTTGCAATCCCCGGATTAGCATAGCCAAGGACCCTTTAAGATGCAACTCCCGATCAGAACAAGTCCATAAAACCACTTCTCTCAATGTAGAACCCCGAACTTCATATCGTGCATCCGTTGGAAGAATGCCTAGAACTACTAGATGAACCCACCTATAGATTTCCGAAAGTTTCCAGTTATGCAATCAGGTGTTGGGGATACACGGGAAGCACCGCGCAATCAACTCTAAACCTACATCCAGGTGTATCCATCCTTCAACACATAACCAGTCTTTCTCGGAAACTGTTTACCTCGGACCTTCGAAAAGCATCCACTATAACAAGCTATGGCAATACTCCCGAACTACCTCCCCAGTACTGGGTGATGTCGGGGTTATCTTGCCACTGGCCGTATAGGAGAGATTTTCGATGTCGGCCGTCTTAAGTATTTAGTACTGCCGCGATATGCTTGTTACAGCGATACCCCGAAGCTCAACTCCTCGGTAACAGGAGGCATCGAGAACAATATCCTTGTCACAAGAACATCGAAACAATCCCAGAATACTCGCGGGATTCCTAAAAAAAAATTTGTGCAAAATTTGAAGATAGGAGAGACAAGAGTAGACGTCAGGAGTCCTCACCAGAGAGAAAGGGGATGAGAAGCAAAGAAATCCTACTCTCCGATATAATATAGGACTCAAAAAGTTTTCAGTGTGTGCCAAGACTCGACCGTCAACGATTCGATCAAACAGTGGGGGCTCCTAGGTCGGAGAAGGCTCTGAATACCAACTTGTAATGCCCAGGATGGGACTATACCTCCTACATGTCGAGGCACGACTTAAAGGTATAAGCCCATCCTAGAATGATCTCAAGTTTGGTATCTTTGCACAACTCATGTAAAAGAGGGATTAAAATGCAAAAGGAGATAGTTGGCTTACACTCGCCACTTCACACAATACATTACATAAGCAAAACATCATTCAAAACATCACAACCCGACTACGGGTGAAGATCCAAAGAAAGATACCAAAACAACATAAAGCCACAGGTCAGGATCGAATCCTAGTAGAAACCACTACTGAACGTCGAAGCGTCACAAGCAAACGGACACACTCTTCATCGAGCTCCTGGTGAAGAACTTGAACCAGCTCCTGCATCAAACTCGGCTGAACCTGCACCTGGTGTTGTAGTATCTGTGAGCCACGAGGACTCAGCAATCCCATAACCATGGGTATCAAGACTAGCAAAGCTTTATGGGTAGGAAGAGGTAAAGTGGTGAGGCTGCAGCAGCGGCTAAGCATAATATGGTGGCTAACTTACGAGTACCAGAATAAGATAAGAAGCTACGCAAACGGTCGCAAAAGTAGTGATCGCTAAAGATCCTAACTACATACGGTCAAACATAACCCCACCGTGTTCTCTTCTCAAAGTGAAAAGAGACAGTCACGGTTACTCACACAGTTGTGTGTTTTACTTCGGATCCTCTGCCAAGTTTTCTACAACCGGACATTACCAAATTCCAATCTGCCACATAACCGCGGGCACGGCTTTCGAAAGATCATAACCCTGCAGGGGTGTTCCAACTTAGCCCATCACAAGCTCTCACGATTAGCTGAAGTGATAAATATAATATCATCACTCCTTATCTTAGGGAAAATCCGATCAGGCTCGGCATCCCGGTAGCACAAGTCATTTCGACAATGGTAAAACAAGTCCAGCAAGACCTCCCGGCGTGCCGACACCCTGATAGTAGCCGCGCGTATCTCGTCTCAGGCCACGTCCGGATGAGCAGTACGTACAGATACCAAAGATCCCAGCGAACTGGGTGGTATCCGCAAGTGGCTCTAGTTTGGGACCAACACCATCAGCACTGGCCCCCCCTGCTATGTAGAATTAAGAATCCTCGGGTAGCGCTAACTCCCTATGCAAATTAATTAATTAATTAAGTTGTTATTATGAGGCAAATTAAAACCAATGTTGGGCCTTGCTGGAGGAGTTTTATTCAAAGTCGAACTGTCAAGGGGTCCCCATCCACCCATCGTGTAAGGAACGCAAAATCAAGGAACATAATGCCGGTTTATCGGCGCCTAAGGTGGCATGACTGGAACAAAACACCGAGCAAAAGGCCAAGCCTTCCACCCATGCCCAGTATATAGGTGTGTTAATAATAATTATAGATATTGTGATATATCCAACAACAACAAGTTCCCTCCTGGAACGAACTTCATCTTTACCTGCAACTAACAACGCTATAAGTGGGACTGAGCAAGCGAGGCTGAGCAAGCGGGCAACATAGCCAAACAGTGGTTTTGCTAGGAAGGTGTCAAGGTTAGAGGTTTCATGGCAACAAGGAGAGGCTGACATAAAAGATGGGTATCGCGACATGTAACGATAGCATCGAGACAACTAAGCATGGCCATGGTAGTAAAGGTATCCAAGGGTATGATCATCTTGCCTGGGAATCCACAAGGGAGAAGAACGGGTCCATGAAGTAGACGGAGCAACAAGGTCGAGCGAAACCTCACAACTCCGGAACGAAACCGAAGCTATCAAGAGAAGCAAACCGGAAAGAAACAAGCAACACGGTAAACACACAAGCATAAACATGGCATACGATGCACATCCAAGTATGATGCATGTCCGGTTTAAATATGCAAGGCATGGCAAGGTGCACAAACAACACTACAATTTAAGTGGAGCTCTATATGCACCGAGTTGCATATTGACGAAACACCACATTAAATTATTTAGTTGACTCTCGTTATTTACAAGACAAGATTAAATGTTTTTTTAACATAGCAGGAGGTGAAGCATAATAAAACTATACTAACTAGGCAATTTAAATGAGGCCGGAAATAACAACAACATATCCGGAAAATCCCCATGAGCATGTTTAATAATTATTAAAGTAACAACAATTCACACATATATAATGTTGTTAATATGATGTGGATGACATGATCAAGTTTATGCAATTATTAAATAAATGTTGACTTAAGAGGATATGAAGTATTGTCACCGTGGTGGAAGAAGGGTGCCACGGCAACGATCCGAAATGATGCAACGCAACACCTCGGTTCCGGTAACTCGGTGAGAGACCGGTGCAAAAGAAGAATCGGCGTGAGCGAGTCAAACGATATGAAAGGTGGGGCGATCCCGTCACCGGGTTCCCACGAGTCGGCGACGAGGCAACCGAGGAGCACGACAAAAGATGAAACGGCACGATGCACACAAGGGCAAACATTCCATACAACACAAGCATGCATTCCACGGGTCATCTCGGTATACCTTCGGAACAACTGTTTCGGGGCGGTTCGAGGTCGTAGAGGAAGTAGTGGTACACGTTCTCGCGGTCGTAGAGGAAGTAGTCGTTACGTAGAGGGAAGTAGATGTACTCGGGCGACGGTAGTGGTACTCGCGGTCGTCGAGCAACGGTAGTTGTACATGATCCGTAGAGGTACTTGAGGGTGCCGACGGATCCGGGCGTCGGTAGTGGTACTTGTCGCGGTCGTCGTCGACGTAGGGGTACACGTTCGTAGTGGGAAGTAGTTGTTCCGTTCGTCTTGGCGGTTCCACGACGGCGGTAGTTGTTCACGGTCATCGGTAGTCGTTCGGGTCGTCGTGGTACTCGGTGTCTCGGTCTTGTCGACGGTAGACGAACTCGTTCGTAGTTGTACTCATATTCGGAGGGGTACTTGGGGTCTCGGTCTCGTACACGGGTCTCCTGTCAAACTCCACAGCACAAGCAACACACAAAAAGCAACAGCGGCAGCACGGTCTCGGCTTGAGGCAGCAGAGGAGGCAGCAGTAGGTCGAGCCGGCGAGGAAGGAACGGAGGGAGGCAGAGCCTCGCGCGGACGAAGCTGGTGTCGAGGAGAAGGCGCTCGGGGCCGCTATGGCAACCAGCGCGGGCGGCCCGGACGAGGGACGCGAGAGGCGAGGCAGGGCTCCATGGCGCGCGGGGCTGAGCTCCTCGCGACGCTCGGCGCGGGGGCGGCCTAGGCGGGGCGCGGCTCGGGAGCCGGCGGAGGGAGGAGTAGGCTCGGGGACGACTTGCTGCCTGGGCGCTGGACGGGGCGCCGCGCGGGGAACGGAGGGAGGCCGACGGCTGGGAGCCTCGAGGGTGGAGCGCAGGGACGCTCGGGGCAGAGGCGAGGGAGCCTCGACGAGGCCGACTGAGGAGATCCTCTAGCGCGACGGGATGAAGCCGCAGGGCGCCGGCGACCCTGGAGGACGGGGAGGGAGCCGCGCAGCTCGGGGAAACCGAAGGGAGACGAGGGCTGCGGGAGATCGGGGGCTCGATGGGGAGAAGTGAGCAGATGAGGGAGAGGGAAAAATCGGGATCGGGACGAGCGAGGGGATGCGGGAGTGGCGGCGGACAGGAGAGAAGGAGGAGGAGCGATCGGGACTGGGAAGATGAGACGGGCTAGGGTTCGGTGGGAGAAGCTGGGCCTGATGCTGGGCCGAATAGAGGGAAAGGAGGAGAAGGGAGGAGATGGGCCAGGAGGAGTCCAGCTGCGGCTTGGGCCAAAGGAAGGATGGCCGGCTGGAGGAGTTTTCTTTCTTTTTTTTATTTCTTAGCAGAAACCAAAGAGAAGAACGAAAAAGAGGAGGGGGTTAGGGAAAAGATAACACATGGGAGCATTTTTCTCGGGCATCATAAAATGAGCACGGCCGGAGAAAAATACAAAAGGCCAGATCGGAAAAATAATTCAAACATATTTGAATTTAATTCAAATAGGTTTGAATTAAGACGTGATTAAAGAAGTGTCCAAAAAATGTTCAAATTTTTGGAGGAACCTCGAAACAACGGAAAAGAATTATTGGCAAGATTTTGAAGGTGAAACTCGAAGTGAAAAGACATGGGGAAAATATGCAAGTGTGTTATGGTGATTCCGAAGCAATGGAATAATTAATAAATATAGCTCCCTAAATATTGAGAGACTTTTATATGTTATAAAGAGAAGACATTCTTCCCTCGATTTAAATGGACTGAAGGTCCACACGATTTATTTAGGTTGAGATGCAAAATAAAAATGACATGATGGCATGATGACATGATGCAATGCAAAAAATAAAAACACAAGCACAAAAGAAACACACGGGCAACCCGGAACATCTGGAATCTTCTGGAATCTTCTGGAATCTTCTGGGACGTCGGTCTCGGGCGTCACACGGGCTAACAACGCGTTAAAATGAACGTACGGACGAACGTCCGCTAAATAACTAAACCGAAATTAAAACCGAACCAATCTGAAAAAAAACGAATCTAGGGTTTTCAAAGAAAACCGTACGGTTTTTATGAAAAAAACCCGGCGGCTACCTCGAGAACGACGAACTCTGGCGGCGGCGGCGCGGTGGTTCGGCGGCGGCGGCGCGGCGGATCCGGCAGCGGCGGCGGGGCAGCGGCGGGGCGGCGGTGCAGCGGCGGCGGCGGCTAGGGTTCCGGCGGCGGGGCGAGGCGAGGCGGGCTGGGCGGCTGTGGCGGCTGGGCCTCGGCTTATAAAGGCCCCAGGCTAGGGAGTCCTAGCTGGTTACGGCCCAGAGTCGGTTCGTTTTTTTAAACGAGTCCTGACATACGAAAACTATCGAAAGAAATACTAAACAGACTCCAAAAATTCCGGAATAAATTTTCACCGTCCCCTAATAATATTTAGGACAAAGTGAACATTTTTCCGGACCGAAATGCAATTTTGAACAACGCGTATTTTTCCTACACAAATAAAAACGCAAATAAAATCCGAATAAAAACCAAAAGTGATTTTAATATTTTTCCTCCAATATTTCTTTTATTTTGGAGAAGTCATTTTTATCTCCGCTCATATATTTTATTTAGAAATATTTTTAGGAGAGAAAAATAATTAAAACCAACGCTACCCTCGTACCAGTATTCGAGAAAACTCAAATACGAAAACGGTTGAATTCCCAACTCTCTCCGTAGGTCCTTGAGTTGCTTAGTATTTTCGAGGATCGCAACGCACAAAATGCAAAGAAATATGAATGTAGTATGATCTATGTATAACATTCCAAATTGAAAATTTGGGATGTTACAAACCTACCCCCCTTAGAATGAATCTCGCCCTCGAGATTCGGCTTGGCTAGAGAACAGGTGTGGGTGGTCCTTGCGTATATCATCTTCTCGTTCCCAGGTGGCTTCTTCCTCGGTGTGGTGACTCTACTGAACTTTGCAAAACTTGATAACCTTACTGCGGGTGACTCTACTCGAAAATTCGAGAATCTTGACAGGCTTCTCCTCGTAAGTCAGATCACTATCCAACTGAATTGCCTCCAGAGGTACTGTGTCTCACTTCTTAAGCTGGGAAACGTGAAACACATCATGCATTCCTGACAATCCTTCGGATAACTACAACTTATAGGCAACCTCTCCCATGCGTTCCAAAACACGGTAAGGTCCCACAAATCTCGGGGCTAGCTTTCCCTTAACTCCGAAATGTTTAACTCCTCGCAGAGGCGATACTCTCAGGAACGCTCTGTCTCTGATTTCATAGGCTATTTCCTTGCGCTTCGAGTCTGCATAACTCTTCTGCCTGGACTGAGCTACCTTCAGTCTATCCCGAATCAACTTAAACTTCTCTTTAGACTCTTTGATCAGGTCTGGTCCAAATAACTGCGGTCTCCAACTTCATCCCACATCAACGGCGTTCGGCATCTCCTTTCGTACAATGCTTCGAACGGTGCCATTTTCAAGCTGGCTTGGTAACTGTTGTTGTACAAGAACTCAGCGTAGGGTAAATTGTCATCCCAACTAGATCCATAATCTAGCGCACAAGCTCTCAACATGTCCTCCAGAATCTGATTGACTCTCTCAGTCTGTCCATCTGTCTGTGGATGAAAAGCTGTACTGAATTCCAACCTTGTTCCCAAAGTTTGGTGTAGCTGATGCCAAAATTTTGAGGTGAACTGTGTTCCTCTATCTGATACAATGGTCCTCGGAACTCCGTGCAGACATACGATCCTGGTCATGTATATCTTGGCCAACTTCGCACTGGTATACGTGGTTTTCACGGGGATAAAGTGGGCTACCTTGGTCAAGCGATCCACTACTACCCAGATTGAGTCATGTCCTGATTTGGTCCTGTGCAATCCGGTGATAAAGTCCATGCCAAGGTTCTCCCACTTCCATTCGGGTATCGGCATAGGCTGTAGCAATCCTGCTGGCTTCTGATGCTTTGCCTTTACTCTCTGGCATACATCACATACGGCTACATACTCGGCAATATCCTTCTTCATTCCCGTCCACCAGAAACGCTCCTTCAAATCCAAATACATCTTAGTGTTTCCGGGTGTATCGAGTATGGCGAATCATGTGCTTCCTGCAGTATCAACTTCCTGATCTCCGGGTCGTTGGGCACATAGATCTGATCCTCAAACCACAAGGTGTCGTGCTCGTCCTCACGAAATCCCTTGGCTTTTCCTTCACTCATCCTCTTCTTTATCTCAGAATTCTCCTTGTCATCCTTCTGGGCTTCGCGTATCTTTCCCAGCAATGTTGACTGAACCTCCAATGTTGCAACAAAACCTCTAGGAACTCTCTCCAAACGGAGGTCCCTGAGATCTTCTGCTAACTCATGTGGCAATCCCCCCTTTACTAGGGTATTTGCATAACTCTTCTGGCTCAAAGCGTCTGCCACGATGTTGGCCTTTCCTGGGTGATAGTGCAGCTTCATATCGTAATCCTTTATAAGTTCCAACCATCTCCTTTGCCTGAGGTTCAACTCATTCTGAGTGAAAATGTACTTCAAACTCTTGTGATCCGTGTACACATCACAACGATTTCCAATAAGGAAATGTCTCCAAGTTTTAAGTGCGTGCAGCACAGCTGCTAACTCCAAATCGTGCGTCGCATAATACAACTCGTGCGGTCGCAGTTGACGAGATGCATAAGAAACAACTCTTCCATCCTGCATGAGTACTCCTCCAAGTCCTAAGCGTGAAGCATCGCAGTACACTTGGAAATCCTTGCGTATATCCGGCAGGATCAGCACTGGGGATGTCGTCAACCGTTTCTTCAACTCCTGGAAACTTTCTTCGCACTCTTCGGTCCAATGGAACTTTGTCTCCTTCTTCAACAATGTTGTCATTGGCTTTGCAATCTTGGAGAAAATTTTTATGAATCTCCGGTAATATCCCGCGAGTCCAAGAAAACTGCGGATCTCTCCAACTGAAGTGGGTGCGAACCACTCAGTGACTGCCTGCACTTTGACGGGGTCTACTGCTATATCTTCTCCTGATATAACATGCGCTAAAAATCCAACTTCTTTCAACCAAAACTCGCATTTACTAAACTTGGCATACAACTGATGCTCTCTGAGCTTCTCCAGTACCAAAATCAAATGCTCCGCGTGTTCTTCTTCATTCTTCGAGTACACCAAAATATCATCAATGAATACCACGACAAACTTATCCAAGACCTCCATGAACACCTTATTCATCATACTCATGAAATAGGCAGGGGCGTTAGTCAATCTAAATGACATAACCGCATACTCATATAGCCCATACCTTGTGGTCAAGGCTGTCTTAGGTATATCTTTCTCTCAGATCTTCAACTGGTGGTATCCCGATCTTAGATCGATCTTGGAGAATACTTTCGCTCCCTGGAGTTGGTTGAACAGATCATTGATCATCGGCAGCGGGTACTTATTCTTAATAGTCACTTCATTCAGTGCTCGATAATCAACGACCATTCTTAAAGATCCATCCTTCTTCGCGACCAAAAGCACTGGGCTCCCCAAGGTGATGAACTTCGGCGAATAAATCCTTTCCCCAATAACTCCTTAATCTACTTCTTGATCTCCTCCAGATCATTTGCTGGCATCCGATACGGTCTCTTTGATATAGGTCCGGTGCCAGGCAACAACTCAATCAAAAACTCAATATCCCTATCCGGTGGCATGCCAGGTAGCTCCTCTGGAAAAACATCCGGATAATCCTTTACTACAGGCACCTCCTCCTAAACAACTCCCGTGAGAGAATGTACTTGTGTCCTTATAGGCGAATGCCTAGATACATACTTGATCCTTTTTCCCTCCGGGGTGGTAAGCAAAATAGACTTACCGGCACAATCGATGTTCCCTCCATACATCGATAGCCAATCCATACCTAGTATCACATCCAATCCTTGTGACTCCAAAACTATCAAGTCTGAGGGGAAAACATGACGTCCTATGACCAATGGCGTCTGAAAACATCCTTGATGTGCCATATACTCCGCTCCTGGAGAACTTACTAACATGGGGGTCTTAAGGACTTGGGTGGCCAACTTATGTCTATTCACGAATCCCCTTGAAATGTATGAATGCGATGCACCAGTATCGAAAAGAACTATTGCGGTAAATGACTTAACCAAAAACTTACCGACAACAACATCTGGTTGCTCTTCAACCTCCTCCACGGTCATGTGGTTCACTTGTCCTTTATTGAACGGATTGGGCTTCTTCCCGGTGCTTCCATTGTCGTTCCCATTCTTAGCTTCAGGGCACTCCGTGGCATAGTGTCCATTCTTCCCACACTTGAAACATGTGACGTGGCTTAAATCCCTCTTGGCGGGTGTGGATGGAGTAGAGCGGTTCTCACTATTATTTGTTCCATTCCCATTCCCATTCTTGGAGTCATTGTGGTTGTGAGAACTTCCTCCAGTGTGGGTGTGGATTCCATGGTTATGGGTGTATCCTCCCAAATTCGGAGTGAATCGGGGCTTCTGCTGGGCTCCAGAATTATTCCTTCCTTGTCCATACTTCCTCTTGCATCTCTCAATCTGCTGTTGCTTCCCTTCAATCATAAGATCCTTATCTACCAACTCCTGGTAGTGGTTGAAGGTTGCCACCATCAACTGTACGCTCATCTCATCGTTTAGCCCTTCCATAAATCTCTCCTACTTTGCGGCATCTATGACCACATCATCTGGGGCGTAACGAGATAGTGTACTAAACTCATCTACGTACTGAGCCACCGTATGATTTCCTTGGCGCAAATTGCGAAACTCCCACTTCTTCATGCTCATAGCTCCAGTTGAGACATGGGCAGTGCGAAAAGCTTGCTGAAACTGATCCCAAGTGACATTGGCTATAGGGAAAGTGGCTGTGTAATTCTCCCACCATGCTGCTGTGGGTCTAGACAACTGATGTGCGGCAAATCGCACCTTCTCAGCATCCGTGCAATTGGCGGTGGTCAAATCCCTTCCAATCTTGCGCAGCCAGTCGTCAGCAACTATTGGTTCAATGCTGCTAGCAAACACCGGTGGTTGTAACCTTAGGAAACGTGTCAGGTTGTCCACGGGTGGTGGTGGAGGGTTGTTGTTGTTGTTATGGTTGTTCTGGGTGTTCTGGACAAGAAGTTGCATCAAAGTGTTCTGCTGCTGGATCAACTGAGTGAGCTCATGGGGAAACTCAAATCCGGGCTCACGTCTCGGAGGCATCTGATGGGTGTAGAGGGAAGAGATTAGAATAGAAATGAGGTCTAAGGGAAAATCACTACCCATATGTACATGAGACAAACACAATCATATCACACCAATCAATTTTCAAAACAAGGGCTTACAAAGATCTAACTAACGTTACAAAAGTTTTCTAAAAACTACTTGGTGGGGAATACACTAGTCATGGGGTGGTCATCTAGAAATTTTGACCAGCGGAAGATTCCATGATGTCTGCTCGAGCTTCATCTTCATAGTCTTCGTCATCACTATCATCGGGGTCTGAATCCGTGTCGTCGATGATGATGTAATTCTTTAGAACGAATCTCCTTGGGTTCTTCTTCCTATTCTTCTCTCCGTGGTGCTGGATCTCCCATGAATACTCCTAGCTTCCTCGCCAAATCATCATTCTTCTCCACAAGTATCAACATCTCCTCCTCGTATCCGTCACGAGTAGACTTGAGTTCCTCTTCTAGCTCCAAGTTCCTGGTTAGTGCCTTCTTCAAATCTATCATCCCTGCGCACATATGGTGCTCCTGTCGACGAATGTGCTGGTTTAACTCCTGGATGAACCCTGCTATGGACCTGTCCTTCCGGGTACTGATCATGTCCCAACGCTCATCTCGGCGTCCACAAATCTGGTAGATGGTGTCCTTCAGCTCCTGCTTGTAGACTTCTCCGATCCTTCCCATAGTGATGTGGGCTGCCATAATCTTGCCTAGGCTCCAGGTTGGTGCATCAAAAGAAAACTCTATTGGCTCAGTGGATGGTGCGAAGGTTCTCCCGGGAATTTGAACTTGAATATTCCATCGCTCCTCTTCTGTTAAAGTGGCGGTGTAGGTCCCGTTAAAGCTTGGTATTCCTATGTTCAGGTACCTAGTGACTTCCTTCAAGTGTCGTCCAAAAGATGTGTCTTCATCTGGTTGAGTGAACTTGTTCCTTGGGTCCATCATCCTAAAGAAGTAGAAAATGGAGAGAAGTCAAAAATGAGTAGAGAAGAGTGAACTAAGGTTTATCTTAGTGGTCGTGTCCTACAATCAGCGTGTGCTCTGATACCATCTTGTAGCGACCACGATCCGAATGGACCGAAGTCTCCGTGTTTCAGTGTCATCCCTGGATCGGTAATGCTGACACACACAATACTTGAAGGATTTATAACAGAGTGGCAATCACACACTTATTACATCGATTGTCTTCAAAGAGAACTTATTACAAAAGTCTATGGCTTAAGGCCATCTAACAAAATAACAGCGGAAGGCTTGGAAGATAAGTGAGTCCATCAACTCCAACGACATAGCTGAGTGCATGACAAACAACCTAGAACGTCTTACTCCTCGTCTGAAAAGTCTGCAACGTAACATGTTGCAGCCCGAAACAGGTCAGCACATGGAATATGCTGGCAAGATAACACAGTAGATGCAAGTAACAGAATAAAGGCTACACTACATGCATATTTGGCTGGTGGAGGGTCTAAGGTTAAAGTTTCTGCATAAAGCCAAATTTTCCCTACAACAAAGGAATAACTTTTATTTTAACTATCATGGTAGTTGAAACATCATTGAGAAGGTACCTCCAACTCAATCCCAATTAAAGTAATCATTAACCCAACAAATTAATTTTTGAGTGATGAGATCAACAAATAATTCAAGTACCAGATACTCAAGTTTGTCCATAACCGGGGACACGGCTAATCATGATCAGTTTGTACACTCTGCAGAGGTTTGTGCACTTTTCCCACAAGACTCGATCTCCTCCGTTGGATTTCTCGCACTGCATGGTGTTTGAGAAACGGATGACCGAGACACAGTCTTTCAGAAGCATTTACTCTTTACCCCGGGTGGACCGGTACACCTACTTTCCCCTACATCTGCTAGTCCACCACTAAAAGAGCTCACACAACTTACTCATACTATGCCAGAGCCCATAATGGCATTGAGGCTGCACACGGAAGTTTCTAGCATTAATAGTTTTATGATCCCTTTGAGCCTGGTTGGCATTCCATAGGACAATCACACGGAACCCCGGGATTTCCTAGGACAACACTGGATTCTCCAGGTGCCCTGCAACCAATCCACCCAGATGTGTATTCAAGTAGCCACCTTAAGTTGAACCATTAATTAATAACTCACATCTGTCATGGATTTCACTCAAACCCAAACCACGTCTACGAGCATAGCATGATAACCTAAGCATAACATAGAAGTAACTCCCAAGGGTTTGAAAATAATGCAGGTAATAGGTTCTACCTCAATCTACTTCCCAGTCCCACAAATTAAGAGATCCTACTAATGCAATGTGTGAGGGTTTGATCTAATGCATAAAAACTGGGTAATAAAGGCGTATGATCAAAGTGTTACTTGCCTTGCTGATGATTCGTAAAACCTAGAGACTCGTAGTAGCATGCTTCACAGTCCGAGTATTCTATCGCAAGCAAACAATACCATACATAAGCAATCAAACAATGATGCACAAACAAAACTCCAAACACAAAGATCTAACCAGAAAGTTCAACTTAAGAACTGTTTGCAAAAAGAATCAAAACGAACGAAGCAACGAAACTCCAACTGCGAAAGAAACAAGATCCGATCACTAGATTGATCCAGGGTCAAATTTTACAGTAACAAAACTTTGTTCAAGTTGGCTAAACGGAAAAAGGTGTCGAGACGAAGATATGGGATTTTGAATCACCTGATTCCGACTCTCGAGCGAAAAGAAAAACGAAAAACAAGATCAGGGCAGAAATCGCGATCGAAATAATCGCGGATAAATACCCCAAAAAAGAAAACTGACGAACAGGCTAACGAACGAACGTTCGCTGGTCTGCGGCTAACGGGCGAACAACGTTCGTTAAAATGAACGTACGGACGAACGTCCGCTAAATAACTAAACCGAAAAGTAAAACCGAACCAATCTAGAAAAAAAACGAATCTAGGGTTTTCAAAGAAAACCAAACGGTTTTTACGAAAAAACCGGCGGCTACCTCGAGAACGACAAACTCCGGCGGCGGTGGCGCGGCGGATCCGGCGGCGGCGGTGGGGCAGCGGCGGCGCTAGGCGGCGGCGGCTAGGGTTCCGGCGGCGGGGCGAGGCAAGGTGGGCTGGGCGGCTGGCCTCGGCTTATAAAGGCCCAAGGCTAGGGAGTCCTAGCCGGTTACCGCCCAGAGTTGGTTCGTTTTTTTTGAACGAGTCCTGACGTACGAAAATTAACGAAAGAAATACTAAACAGACTCCAAAAATTCCGAAATAAATTTTCGCTGTCCCCTAATAATATTTAGGACAAAGTGAACATTTTTCCGGACCTAAATGCAATTTTGAAAACGCGTATTTTTCCTATGCAAATAAAATCGCAAATAAAATCCGAATAAAAACCAAAAGTGATTTTAATTTTTTTCCTCCAATATTTCTTTTATTTTGGAGAAGTCATTTTATCTCCGCTCATATATTTTATTTAGAAATATTTTTAGGAGAGAAAAATAATTAAATTCAACGCTGCCCTCGTAGCGGTATTCGAGAAACTCAAATACGAAAACGGTAGAATTCCCAACTCTCTCCGTACGTCATTGAGTTGCTTAGAATTTTCGAGGATCGCCACGCACAAAATGCAAAGAAATATGAATGCAGTATGATGTATGTATAACATTCCAAATTGAAAATTTGGGATGTTACATCAATTATGTGTTTCTAATTAATGTGATTGCGTGATTTAAGGTAAGGTTAATTAATTTTGATTTGATCTTTAGAGATTGTTCGTGATTGATTCTACATTATTTGTTTTCTAAATAACTTGCGCCAGTATGTAAAGTTCTCATCTGTTCAGATTTCTTTCGTTGTGTGAGAGGGTGATGCGAAAATAAACAGATGAAGTGGGGGGAGGGGACGAAAAAATCTACGAAAAAAACCCAGCGAAGGTGGAAGGAGGTACCAAAAAAACCATGAGAGGTGGGATGAAAAAAAACCTGGAAGCGAGACTACCAACTGCTTCATTAGTAGTAGAGACTTGCGCCAGTATGGAAAGTTCTGATTTGTTCAGATTTCTTTCGTTGTGTGAGAGGGTGGCGCAAAAATAAACCGATGAAATGAGGGAGGGGATGAAAAAAAATCTACGAGAAAAAACCAGTGAAGGTGGGAGGAGGTACCAAAAAACCAATGAAAGGTGAGACGAAAAAAAATCTGAAAGCGAGACTACCAACTACTCCATTAGAAATAAAGATAAAAGATGTGGTCATTTGACCCTTCCTAGCCCCGGAGCGCTCACAGCGTTTAGAATCGAGGGAGCATAGATATTGTAGTGATGTCTGTGGTTTGATACTACTCTATCAAGGCACGTGCCAAAGTGATTTCTGGGCTGACATATGCTGACGCTTCAATTAGTGATGTGTGACAGCATGCAACTAGTAATTGGTTATTAGTAGTGTGGCTTCTTTTTTCACTTTTTTTTGCGAGAAATAGTGGTGTGGCTCTTTTAAGGTCGACGCACTAACTTTCATGTAAGGATTTCTGGACTACTAATGATGGTACACTTCACCACAAGCCTACGGGTTAACTGGATAACGTCTCCAACGGCAAGCCCGGGCCCTGCCATGAACGACCGGACCGTCATTCTCGTGATTTTTTTAGGTTAATGTCGCCGCTTTATTTAAAACTCCGCAAAGTCCGGAATGTCATTCGAGATTACATCCAAAATGAAGTCTGGGGGCACCCCCACCAAACCTTACATAATTCATCTCCGACTCCTACTCTAGCCAACTTATGCACAGCGACATTTACCGAACGTGGAACCCAAGTCACTTTGACACCTTGCTTCATCTCCAACATTTACTTTATGTCATGGATCCAAGGACCCACCGCCGAGAAGTTCCTGCCATCTTGATTGATCATCTGAACTACATGCTGGCTGTCCAATTCCACATGGACATTTTGAGCTCCAAACTCTTTAGCCACCTGTAAAGCTCTCTTACATGCTAGAATTTCCGTTGCTTCCGGATCCGCAATGTTTGGAAAATGATGGCAGACTCCAGCTAGAAACGCTCCATTGTGGCCCCGTAACACCGCGCCACATGCCGCCTTATCGCCTGCTTTGGAAACAGCTTCATCTGAGTTGATCTTGATCTATCCCTCCGCCGGCGCTGCCCACTTCTGCACTTCCTTCACCTCCCTTGTACGCACCTTGGGTTGATGGGCATTTGTCCATTCCACCAAGTGAGCATGTACTGCTTCCATTATCGCATGTGGCTGCTGTATCCTTTTTTCGTCCCTCGCCTCGTTCCTCCACTAGTAGAAAAAGGGTCAAACGTGAAGCACATTAGTGCCGGTTTGAATTTGAGCCGGCACTAATGTGTACATTAGTGCCGGTTCCAACGGCTAGCCGGGCCGCTCTCATTAGTACCGGTTTGTGGCGAACCTTTAGCACCAGTTCGTGCCACGAACCAGTACTAATGAGAGTGGTGGCAGAATGTTGTCAGTCTGAGGCCCCTCCAGCACCTTTAGTACCGGTTCTTGGCACGAACCGGTGCTAAAGGTGGTCGTACATAAACCCTTCATCCCCCCGAGCTCGCTCTGTTCTTCCCCTTTCCCCTCTCCTCTCTGTTCTTCCCCTCTTCCTCTCGAGCTCATCACACATTTTGCCCAAAATTTGTCAAGATTTGAAGCCCCCCATACATTCAAATGATCACAAAGGTTAGCAACTTTGTCCTTTCATCTCTCATTGCTAGATTAGCTCTTGCAATGCTTTATATAGTGATTAATTTGTGAGTTTAGTAATTTGGGAGGAAATATATGTGCTAGTATTTGATTTATATGCAATTTGAGGTCCAAAATAACACTTAGTTTGCATATCTAGGAGAGGTTAAATTTAGTTGAAAGAGAAAACGAGTACTTGAAAGAAAAATTGAAAAGAATTGAGGACGAGAAGATGGAATTGGAGTTGCATGTTGCCAATGTGGTCGATGATCACAAGATCAAGATGGAGAAAATGCGCTTGAAGATTAGAAAGATTAGAAAATATGCCATCGATAGTGAGGCTTGGTATCATTATGCTGTTGGATCAATTGTTACCTTAGTTGCGATCTTGATCGCATTTGTTGTTGCATTTAAATGCTTTAGCTAGAGAGTTATTTGGTTGTTGCATTTAAGTGTTGTATAAACTTTATGTATGAACTTGTATTAAGTTGGTGTTTTTGGTGCTGTGTATTGAAGATGAGCGGACAATGGATGTACGATGACCGATGCTCTCCCGAGTTCATTAATGGCATGCAAACTTTTCTGCTTGCGGCTGAGGCAAACAAGCGGGCGGATGGTTTTATGCCTTGTCCATGTGCTGTCTGTAAGAATGGTCTAAATTACTCTAAGTCAAGAACCATTCACGTCCACCTGTTTAAGTCTGGTTTTGTGCCCCACTATAATGTTTGGACCAAGCACGGAGAAAGAGGGGTTATGATGGAAGACAATGAAGAAGAAGAGGACGACGACAGCTATCCTGGCCATGGGTTCCCTGAATACGATGATACAACAATGGGGGAAGAAGCTGAGCCGGTAATGCGGGAAGAAGCTGAGCCGGCAATGCGGGAAGAAGCAGAAGAAGAGGCATCAGATGAGCCCGTTGATGATCTAGGTCGGGCCATTGCCGATGCAAAGAGAAACTGCGCAAGTAATTTGGAGAAGAAGAAGTTGCAACACATGTTAGAGGATAAAAAAATTGTTGTACCCGAATTGCGTAGGTGACAAGAAAAAGCTAGGCACCACACTGGAATTGCTGCAATGGAAGGAAGAGAATGGTGTATCTGACAAGGGATTTGGAAAGTTGCTGGTAATGATAAAAGATATGCTTCCAAAGGACAACGAATTGCCCGAGAGTACGTACGAAGCAAAGAAGGCTGTCTGCCCTCTAGGGTTAGAGGTGCAGAAGATACATGCATGCCCTAATGATTGCATCCTCTACCGCGGTGAGTACGAGGATTTGAACGCTTGCTCGGTATGCGGTGCATTGCGCTATAAGATCAGCCGCGATGACCCTGGTGATGTCGAGGGCGAGCGCCCCAGGAAGAAGATTCCTGCCAAGGTGATGTGGTATGCTCCTATAATTCCACGGTTGAAACGTTTGTTCCAAAACAAAGAACATGCCAAGGCGATGCGATGGCATAGAAAAGACCGTAAGAAAGACGGAAAGTTGAGAGTACCCGCTGACGGGTCCCAGTGGAGAAAAATCGAAAGAAAGTACGGGAAGGAGTTTGCAGATGACGCAAGGAGCGTATGGTTTGGTCTAAGCGCAGATAGCATTAATCCTTTTGGGGAGCAGAGCAACAACCATAGCACCTGGCCTGTGATTCTTTGTTTGTATAACCTTCCTCCTTGGTTGTGCATGAAGCGGAAGTTTATTATGATGCCAGTGCTCATCCAAGGCCCTAAGCAACCCGGCAACGACATTGATGTGTACCTAAGGCCATTAGTTGAAGAACTCTTACAACTATGGAATGGAACAGGTGTACGTGCGTGGGATGAGCACATGGGGGAAGAATTTGACTTAAAGGCGTTGCTGTTCGTGACCATCAATGATTGGCCTGCTCTCAGTAACCTTTCAGGACAGACAAACAAGGGATACCGTGCATGCACCCACTGTTTGGACGATACCGACAGTATATATTTGGCTAATTGTAAGAAGAATGTGTACCTGGGACATCGTCGATTTCTTCCAAGCAGGCATCCCGTAAGAAAGAAAGGCAAGTATTTCAAAGGTGAGGCGGATCACCGGACGAAGCCTCGCCACCCTACTGGTGCTGATGTACATGATATGGTCAAGGATTTGAAGGTGGTCTTTGGAAAGGGTCCTGGTGGACAACCTGTTCCGAATGACGCTAACGGACACGCACCCATGTGGAAGAAGAAATCTATATTTTGGGACCTGCCCTATTGGAAAGACCTAGAGATCCGCTCCGCAATCGACGTGATGCACGTGACGAAGAATCTTTGTGTGACCCTTCTTGGCTTATTGGGCGTGTATGGGAAGACAAAAGATACACCTGAGGCACGGGAGGACCAGCAACGTATGCACGGAAAAGACGACATACATCAGGGTCATGCAAGCTACGCTCTTAGCAAAGAAGAGAATGAAATCTTCTTTGAATGCCTACTCAGTATTAAGGTACCGTCTGGCTTCTCATCGAATATAAAGGGAATAATAAACATGGCAGAGAAAAAGTTCCAGAACCTAAAGCCTCATGATTGCCATGTGATTATGACGCAACTGCTTCCGGTTGCGTTGAGGGGGCTTCTACCGGAAAACGTTCGATTAGCCATTGTGAAGCTATGTGCATTTCTCAATGCAATCTCTCAGAAGGTAATCGATCCAGAAATCATACCAAGGTTAGAGAATGATTTGGTGCAATGTCTTTTCAGTTTCGAGTTGGTGTTCCCACCATCCTTCTTCAACATCATGACGCACGTCCTAGTTCACCTATGCGAAGAGATTAACGTTTTGGGTCTTGTATTTCTACACAATATGTTCCCCTTTGAGAGGTTCATGGGAGTCTTAAAGAAATATGTTCATAACCGTGCTAGGCCAGAAGGAAGCATCTCCAAAGGGCATGAAAATGAGGAGGTCATTGAGTTTTGTATTGACTTTATTCCTGACCTTAAGCCGATTGGTCTTCCTGAATCGCGGCATAAGGGCAGACTGGATGGAAAAGGCATGCTAGGAGGGGAACAAATAATATGTATGGAAGGACATTCTCTCACTAAAGCACACTACACAGTTCTATAGAATTCCGCCTTGGTGGCTCCGTATATGGATGAACACAATAATTTGCTACGCTACAAACACCCGGAGCGGTCTCATGACTGGATTACATGTGAACAAACCAGGAGTTTCGCCAGCTGGTTGTAGACACGTACCATGCATGACACCTCTATTGAAGATGACATGTACTTGCTGTCTCAGTTACCATCTTCGAATATAATGACTTTCAAAGGGTACGAGATAAAAGGTAATACATTTTACACGATCGCCCAAGATAAGAAGAGCACCAACCAAAACAGTGGTGTCCGCTTTGATGCAGAAACCAAGACGGGAAAGAAAACATATCATGGTTATATACAGGACATATGGGAACTTGACTATCGTCATGGTTTGAAGGTCCCTTTGTTTCGGTGCAAATGGGTCAATATGACACGAGGCGGGGTAACGGAAGACCCGCAATACGGAATGACAACAATGGATCTCAACAATCTTGCGTATGCAGACGAACCATTCGTCCTAGCCAATGATGTGGCACAGGTTTTCTATGTGAAGGACATGTCTACCAAGCCAAGAAAAAGAAAAGATAAGGAAGCGAATGCATCGTACGATGAGCCAAAGCGGCACATAGTTCTTTCTGGGAAGAGAAACATCGTGGGAGTGGATGACAAGACAGACAAGTCAGAATATTATGAAAAGTTTGATGAAATTGCTCCATTCACAGTGAATATTGACCCGAGCATCCCGTTAAATGATGAAGATTCTCCATGGTTACGGCGCAAAGGGACACACGCGAAGAAAAAGTTTCACACCCAAAGATCTGGGATGTGATCGGCTTCACTATCATCACTTTCTTCTGTGTTTCACACCCAGAAGGAAATCTCTGTAATAGTTAGGGTAGTTATGTGTTTTGGCATTTGAAACGCGAAGAAATTTTATGTGCAAATAAATTCTTTCATGCCTTTACTGATTTTTAAAGTTAAGTTATTCACAAACTAGTGATTCACACTAATTTCAAATAATTCAAAATTTAAACTATACAAATTTGAAAACTACGGGCACTAACAGAAAGTTTGTAATTTTTTGTACCTAAAGCAAAAATGTTCACAAAGAAACTCTAAATACACAAAAAACAACTCAAAAATAAATAAAGCAAAAAAAAGAGCCCGCCTACTAGGCCAGACCGGCCTGCATACGACTAGAAACCCAACCTGTTGTTGGGCCAGGATGCAGGCCCGCAAAGGCCCAGTAGGCCCACAGGGCAGCACAGAACATGTAGGACCAGTAGGCCTGCTTTGGAGAGTAGCTCGAGAGAGCTACTTCACGGGGGGTTATAAACCAGTGCGGATGCCCCTCGGCTAGCGAGGTGGGACTAAACTTGCCGCACCGCTCCTGCGCCAGCGCACCCCCTTTAGTACCGGGTCGTGGCACCAACCGGTACTAAAGGGGTGTCTTTAGTACCGGTTGGAGCCACCAACCGGTACTAAAGGGGGTGCGCTTCCCGCCGCTTGGCCTGGCCAAAACAGGCCTTTAGTACCGGTTGGTGACTCCAACCGGTACTAAAGGTCCATCCTATATAAGAAAACAATTCAAAAATTTCAGTTTCTCATCTGCTTCTTCTCCTCTGCACCCGTCGCCGCCCCGTCGTCGCACCGTCCCCGTCGTCGCCGCCCCATCATCGCCGCGCCCGTCGCTGCCCCGTCGTTGCCGCCCCGTCGCCGCACCCGTCGCTGCCCCGTCCCCGCCGTCGTCGCCGCGCCCGCCGCCGTCGCCGTCGCCGCCCCCCGTCGCCTCTCGCCTCACCGGTGAGCACACACACACACATACATTTTTTATTTTTTAGTTATAGAAATAGTTATAAAAATGTTAGAAATTTTTCTTTTTTAGTTATAGAAATAGTTAGTTATATAGCATTGTTAGAAATGTTAGAATTATTAGAAATTTTTCTGTTTTTTAGTTATAGAAATAGTTATAAAAAAGTTAGAATTGTTAGAATTTTTCTGTTTTTTAGTTATAGAAATAGTTATAAAAAAGTTAGAAATTTTTCTTTTAGATGAATTAGCTAGATATTAATTAGGTATATATATGAGATTTGAACTAGTTGAATTAATATAACTAGTTTATTTTTAGTATGAAAATTAATAGAACAAGTTTATTTTTAGTATGAAAATTTAGGTATATGAGATTATTTGAACTAGTTGAATGAATATAACTAGTTTATTTTTAGTAAATGCGGAGTTGAACTAGTTGAATTAGTAGAACTAGTTTATTTTTAGGTATATGAGATTTGATGATCTAATTAAAATATTACTATATATAGCTACTTTATATATTTTAGTAAGAAAATTAATAGAACTAGTTTATTTTTTGTAAATTCTTAGTTGAATTAGTTTAATTAATAGAACTAGTTTATTTTTAGTAAGAAAATTTAGATATCTGAGATTTGATGATCTAATTAATAGGAAATGTCGTCTGACGACGAAAATGATTTCATTACGTGCGAATACTATGAAGACCAGCGCGGCCTGTGCGATAGAAATTTCCTTGTTGATGATAGGTGCTTCAGCATCAAGCTGGATGAGACCTTCGAAGTGGATACAGTAAGTCACAACAACAAGTCTTTTTTCGTAATTAAGCATGACTTATATATGCTTCATTTGCTTCAGCTTATAATTTTAAATTTTCACTATTCTACTAGTGCATCCCCTGCCATGCAAGAATTTTTGTCTTCGGTAAGATAAGTTTCAGTTTTATGGAAACTATGGTGGTAAAGAGAGTTTACCTGAAGACCGAGCATGGTTATACTTTCAACGTCAAATTATACAATGCAGACACGTACACCTATTTTGAATGCAAAACTTGGCAAGCACTATGCAAGGCTTATGCCTTCGAGCCTGATATGGTTATCACCTTTGATATTCGTCCGGAAGATGATATTGAAGGTAATATAGACATCCGGGTTGACGTGCAGACGCCTCCAGTTCTATCATTATGTGAGTTTCTCAACCATATTTATGTCTTTGATATTGTTTATTCAAAAATAGTTGACAACTAATTTCTATTGACAGCTTATTTCCATTCAAGCAAAAAACATGTCCGGCGCTTGGTAGACAAGACCTACTTCTGTCCTGGAGCTAAACTAAACTGCGAGGAGATAAGTCATTATGTTTCATGGCTTGAGGATCTTCATACTGTCAAGACAAATTATCTTCCTGCACTTAGAAATGTTAGTACTCAAAACGTGCGACCAATAGTGATCGTATTGAACTACGGTCACATCTATTTACGAGTGATGGTAAGATTTTTACTACTTTTTCCTCAGTGCATCTTTTGCATACATTATTTTTTTCTTAAATTTCATTGCTAAGTATATTAATTACTATACATGTTCTTCAACAGGGACTCCCGATGACAGTTGTGCCTCAGTGGATCGAGACTAAAGGTCACATGTCAATGGTTAGCTTACGGCCAAAATATCCTACATTGCACATGAGTGCATTCAGGATTTCTAAAAGCGATGAATGCTTAATAGTGAAAGATTGGAGCAAAATTGTTAACGATCCCAGAGAAGTACTAGGGGGCAGCAATGAGAAGCGCAGCCGATGATTAGGAGACACGTTCATCTGCATGCTCCAGTATGAAGAATCAGGAGAGCTATACATGTTCTATGCTATTTTACCTGAGAGAGAGCAGCAGGAGTGATTTAGCTAGTTCATGCTCTTAGTACTTGTCCTCTCATGTCCGTGTTCTTCGTCCTGAACTTAGTCTCAAAGGATGATTTGCTATTGTGGTGTTATGAACGCTTGTAATATCATGACCATGTTGAACTCGATGATATCCTTGCTTCTGGTACAAGTGAATGTATTTTTCTTTAAGCTAGTGTTGGTGGTGATTAGATAGCGGTAATAACTATGATGATTAAACAGTGGTAATTATATATATATATATATATATATATATATATATATATATAACGTGT
>LR738711.1:50551512-50594085 GCA_902687465.1 Secale cereale | reverse complement strand
AAAGGGGGGGGGGGGGCTTTAGTGCCCACACTTTAGTGCCGGTTATGGAACCGGCACTAAAGGGCCTTACGAACCGGTGCTATTGCCTGGTTCTGCACTAGTGCTCGCCAACCATAAGCCGTACGTTGCCTGAATCATTGCCTCCTTCTTGTCATCAGATGCACCGGAGAACCACTCAAGAAGCCATCGAGCTAGCGCGCCCTGGGTATCAATCTGACACGGTGGTGCTGCCACCGCAATACCTTTTTCCGAGCGCAACAGCTCCCAGAACTGAGCAGAATGCTGACATGCCCAAAAGCGATGTAGAATGGTTTCTTCTCTGCCGCATGCAACACAAAAAACACCCGGTTTGATCCATCGTCGATGAAGTTCTGATCCTACAGCAAGTCCATTTCGTATCATCCTCCACATGTGAATCTTCGCTTTTGGTGGCGCACTAGTTTCCCACAATGCCATAAATGCTTTGTGTTTCTGAACATGTGTGGACGATTCATGCTGACCCGCCCTATCTCTTCTCCTCGACATCCATAGATGATAGGCAGATTTCACAGTAAATATGCCATTCTTGGAGAAGTTCCAGGCTAGATAATCCTCAGTGCCCGGCCCACCAACTGCTATCTGCGCTATATCACGCACGTCTGACTCCATGAACATGTTGGTCAGTTTGCTGAAGTCCCAGCTCGTCCCATTATTGTTCAGGAGGTCAGCAACTTTGGTCGTTCCATGAACATATAGTTGACCCAGTGGTCTCAAATGTCCATACCTTGGAATCCAATTATCATGATGTATATTTATCCTGGAGCCATCTCCCAAACGCCACACCAGTCCCTCTCGAAGGAGATCCCTCCCGTGAAGAATACTCATGTATGTGAAAGAGGAGTTAGAAGGGCACGTAGCACAGAGAATCGTCTCATCCTTAAAATATCGGACCTTCAACACTCTAGCACAAAGTGAAGAAGGATTTGCTCCACGCTTGCTTAGCTAGCAGCGCTTGGTTGAATCCTTCCGGGTTTCTGAACCCAAGACCTCCCCCTTTCTTTGATTCACACATCTTTTCCCAGGATATCAAATGCACTTTCCTTTCACCATTCATCGCACCCCACCAGAATTTCAACGAGATTGAAGTCAAGTTCCGACATATTTTCTTCGTGAGGTGAAAACAAATCATGGTAAAGGTCGGTGTTGCTTGCAATCCTGATTTGACAAGTACCTCCCTCGCGGCCTTGGATAGCCCCTGTCCCTTCCATCCCGTTACCTTGCCTTTTGAGCATTCCGTAACATACTTAAACGTACCCTCTTTCGACCTACCAACCAGTGTTGGCAGCCCTAGGTACCTCTCGCTCAGCACTTAAGACTCAATACCCACTACCTGTTTTAGCTCAGCTTTTATTTGGTCATTACATCCTCTGCCAAAGAAAATGGAAGACTTATGCAGGTTCACTTTTTGGCCCGAGGCCTCCTCATAGCTCATCAAAATCTCCTTGAGACTGGTCATGCTCTCACTGTACCCCTCCAAGAAAACAATGCTGCCATCTGCGAATAACAAGTGTGTTACATGGGGGCCAGTGTCCCCAAAAGAAACAACCTTGAGTTTATTACCTTCATGAGCTCTTTTCAGCAAAGCCGAGAAAACTTCAACACAAAAAAGAAAAAGATACGGTGATAATGGATCTCCCTGTCTAAGCCCACGAGAAGGTGAAAATTGCCTAGAGCAGCCCCCGTTTATCTTGACGGAAAATTTTGCTGACTTGACACAACGCATGATCATGGTAATCCATTGTGGCGCAAAACCAAACCGAGCCATCATCCTCTTGAGAAAAACCCACTCGACCCTGTCGTACGCCTTCATCATATATAGCTTTACCGCACACAAACACTTCTTCCTTTTCCTCATCCTAACATCATGGACACATTCATATGCAACGAAAACATTGTCTGTAATCAGGTGGCCCGGTACGAAGGCGCTTTGTTCCTCAGAGATAAGAATTGGTAGGATGACCTTAAGTCTGTTTGCCAGGACCTTTGTAGTCAATTTATACAGCACATTACATAGACTGATCGGATGGAACTGAGTAAGTAATTCCGGTGCATTCACCTTCGGTATCATCACAATGATAGTATCATTGAAATCCTTAGGACTAGCCTCTCCACTGAGAAAAGCCCGTACAGCCGAACAAACATCCTCCTTTACCAAAAGCCAGTGCTTTTGGTAAAATAGTGAAGGTAGCCCATCCAGTCCTGGCGACTTGGTATGCCCCATTTGGAAAAGTGCTGTTTGAATCTCCTCGTCTGTGACGGGTGCCGTCAGATTTGCGTTCATATCTCCCGTCACAACCTGCTCGATGTTTTGGAGTAGCGCCTCCGCTCCAGTCGACCCCTCCGATGTGAACAAATGCTCGTAGAAGCTCGTTGCCATCTCCCTTATGTCTTCATTTACCGTACACCTCGTTCCATCCTCCCTTTTAAGAGCTCTGATAGTATTCTTCCTCTTCCTATGTGATGCCCGATTCTAAAAATATTTTGTATTTTGATCTCCAACCATTAACCAGTCCACTCTGGACCGTTGCCAATAAAATATTTCCTCCCACTCAAACATCTCCCACAGCTGCTCCTCTATATCACGAACCTCATGCTGCCCGTCGACAATGCCCGGGTTTTTGCATCCGTCAGTTGGGTTTTGAGCGTGGCTATTTTACGCCGTATAGACCCGAAGACCTCGCGTGCCCAGCGATGCATGCTGCCAGCCACACGCCCCGGTTTGTCCCAAATCGCCTCAAGGTCTCGTTGTCCATTACCAGCTGCCTCCCAAGCTTCACCAACCATCTGCTCATAGTTCTCATGTCTTGTCCACGCTTCCTCATAGCGAAAAGGACGATCCCCATCCCTGGAGGCATCTGGAGCCGTCTCCATAACTCTCACCAGGATAGCTTGATGATCTGATTCCTCCGTCATTATATGCTCAATCGTCGTCTCCGGATAAAGCTGAAGAAAGTTATCGCTGCATGTAGCTCTATCCAATCTGACTTGGATATTCTCAGCTCCATCTCTCCTATTATCCCAGGTGTACGGGTATCCAGCGAACCCCAAGTCTGCTAAACCGCAGTCGACTAAGCAGTCCCGAAATTCCTCCATGCGTATGAAGCTCCTCGCGTTTCCCCCTACCTGGCCCGTTTGAAATAACGCCTCACTGTAGTCGCCCACACATAACCAAGGGAGGTCATCTTGGGATTGAAGGTATCTGATAACATCCCAAGATTTCTTCCTCATCTCCGTGTTTGGTTCCCCGGAGAATCCAGTGATTCTAGAGGTCTTCCCTTCACAAACAATCTGAGCATCAATATAATACTGACACCACGGCCTCACCGCAACCTGGATATGGTCTCTCCACCATAGGGACAGCCCCCCACTCTTTATATTACAATCCACAGCCACACCACTTCTGAAACCCAAACTCCATTTGAGTCTCTCCATAGCTCTAGCCTTTTTTTTAGTTTCACTCAAAAAAACCACCGCCGGGTTGTAGGACCTAATCAGGTCTCGCAATTCGCCAACTGTCGAGTCCAACCCGAAGCCTTGATAGTTCCAGGCCAAAATATTCATTGCTCGCGGCGGCCCTGGATAGCAGGGTCCGCCGTTTCTCCTATTCTTTCCGTGATGCAGTCAAACACTGTCGATGTCTTGCGCCTCGTATCGCGAATGAAACCATCATCAGCCAACTGCCTGTCACCATCTTCCCTAACTATCCAAATCTGCTTTGGTCCCCTCTTTCTGTTCTCATTCTCACGCCTAGGGTATGAAGAAGAGGGGTGTTGCTGGTCAAAATCCTTCGTGGGCTTCCTTACGTAGTAACCTTTCCTTCTTCCATATTCATCATGCGCACCATATCTCCCATAGACACCAGACTCGCTGTAGTACTCACTCCCCCTAGCTCTGTAATGTTGTCACCCATCTGACTGCCTCTCTGCACCATAGGCGCTATTTTGTTTCCCTTTGGAAGAACCCTGCTCGCCCCATATATCCTCATTCCTTCGCTGCTGGCACTGCTTGGTTAACTTTTCTCTCAAGTCCTGCTCTCTGCGTTGTTCACGGCTGTCACGAATATCCCATGCACGTCGTACTTCTTGCCCCACCTGCTCCTTGATCGGACTGTTAACCTCACCTCTACCCTGTCGAGAACAGCCGCCAGTGCGGTGTTCTGACGACCTAGCAAATTCCCCTCCCAGGTTCCTCTTAGTTGGTATGTCACGGACTCTTGGGTGCTCCTAGTTACGCTTTACTCCATCCCCTCCGTGAGAGTTTGCAAAACTGTTTGTACTACTTGCAGCAGCAGTTCCATAGTGTCGGTATATTTGGATCGACACCTGGTCGCCTGGTCGTGAGGAGTTCTAAAAAGCTGAATCCTTCTCCTGGTCGCCTTGGGCCTCCTTTTATAGGAAAAAGGGGTCGCCACAGTGGCACATAGGAGGTGGAAAGGGTACAGTGATGCGAGGTTATCCCTCGCATTATAGGACAAGGCACATTTAATGCACTTAGCTTAGGTGTCCTTGCTTTATCGGGGACGGGGGGAGACTTCCGTCTTGTCCGTCGCCGCTCCTCCTCGTGTTGACACGTGCCCTGGCCAGCAGTGCCTAAGGTGCCATGTAGGCTGACAGGCAGCTGAGGTGGCGCAACGGCGGGTCTCCACGAAGATCTGCGGGTTGCCGCGCAGGAGCCTGTCCAGCTGGTCGTGTCGGCAGCTGCGTGGGTCGGTGGAAAACCGGTTGGTGCGGGCCTGACGGTGGCCCCGCGGGCGTCCTCGGCAAGGGCCTTGCCGGGGCTCTGGCAAGGGTCCTGCCATGGCGCCTGCTGTCATCCCCGGCAAGGTGCTTGCCGGGGGCCTTGTAGTTCTCCTTGGCTGGGATCCCGCCGAGGGTCGTCGTCTTCTCAACTTGTATCTAATCTTGGATGTCTTCACAAAGATCTGCATGCCACCATGGGGATATCTCCCGAATCCTCGCCCCATGGGGGAGGTGGACTCAAGGGTGATCCGCTCTGTAGGCGCGGGGCAAGCTGCCGCGGCAAGGGTCTTGCCGGGGCTGCCAGAGCCGGCTCCCGGCAAGGACCTAGCCGGGGGAAGCCGCTTCGTCCCTTTGCTCTTTGTGGTCTTGTTCTTGGCGTTGCTCCAGTCTCCATCAAGCTTTGATCTTACCCTGGCTCACCTCCCTTGCCATGCTTGGTGCGGTGGTGCCCGTGGCTCAGACTGCCCGTACACAGTCATAGGGGTACAAAAAGTGTACCCCTCTTTTTGTACACCGACAGGAGCCACCGGGACTGGGCCACACTTAAGCGCGACACGTTGTTGGGCCAGGCCCAGAACGATGCGCGGGCAGGCGGGGTGGTTTTCACCGTGGTAAAATTTTCCACGCGCTGCGCCTCCCACGACCCGTGCGCGCGGCGCGGGGTGGAGGGGCATGCGTGACGTGGGCGGCATGCGTGGGGCGGTTTCCATAGGCATGCATCACGTCGCAGTAAATGCGAAAGGAGGCGGCCCGCGCCTTCCCCGTAAACGGGAGGAGGCATGGAGGCGCGGCCCGCTTACTGGATGGGGCCGAGGCGCGGTCGTCTAAGCGTCCACTCCCCATGATCACCGGGTGGGGAGAGGTCGCCTCACCCGTCCCTTCGGTCCTTCACGTTCGCCACATGCCATCCATGCGTTCGAGGTGGCGAGCGGTGGAGGCGGGAAACTGAGCCGTCGCTGGTTGGGGCGGCGGGTCGGCCCCGGCCCCCCTCGCCTTCTGCGTCTTGATTGGCCGAGCGGGGCGGTTGAGCTCCAGCCCCGCCCCTTTATAAAGGGCGGAGGGAGGGGACGGCGCCCCTCACTCCTGCATCTCCTTTCTCCTTTAGCTTCTGCTCCTCTCTTCAGTCCGCCATGAAGAGAGAAAATCTCGGCTCCTCAACGGTGGCGGCGAGGGTCGCTGCTCGACAACGCGTCCCCCCTTCTCCTGCACCTGCGGTGGCCGAACCAGCCACGAGGGGAAGAGGGAGGGGGCGGGGCCGTGGACGAGGCCAGGGTGCTCGGGGAAGAGGAGGACGGGGCGGCCCGCCGGCCTCGCCCCCGCCAGCAGCTCCTCTCCAATGGAAGGTCATATTGGAGATGACCCTTGTGAGTTCTTCGTTAGGATGCGGGGGCCGCCGCACCGTCGCCTTCGTCTCCCGACTCCATTTGCGCGGGAGATGGAGGTGGATCCGCCGGAGTCGCTGCGGGTGCACATGAGGGGTTGTGGGATCAGTGGGACGCGGGCCCGTGTCGACTTCCCTGCCCCTCATGTGATGTATCTTCGCCAAGGATGGAAGAGGTTCGCTCGCATCCACAGCCTGACGGATGGGCTCACCCTCCACTTCAAGTTGATGGAGGACGGCCACCTCTCCGTCAAGGTCTTCGGGCACCTCGGGACTCGCATGAGGTGCTGCATGGAGAGCTCCTCCGATGACGAAGACTCCTCCTCGAACGAGGGTGACGAGGAGGACAGCAGCAGCGACGACGAGGGCGGTGGACGGCAGGATGACGGGTCCGACTAGGTGTCGGGCGCCGCTCCCGGTGGCACCGGTGACCCCATCATCCGCGTCGCCGGCTCCTTGAACTTCTCGGGGCCGTCTCCTTGGCGGCTGGCGTAGGGAGGCTGCGGAAGAGGAAGAGGAAGAAGGCGGGCGACAAGGTCGTCATGTCGGAGTACGCGGGCACCGACGCCTTCGACGCGTACTGACATCCTGCCGCCTCGTCTTAGAGCTCTGCCTCCGGCGCCGTCATCACCGTCCAGCCCTTGGGAGGCCGCCGAGATGCCTTCTCGGTGTCTTCTGCCACCCATAGCTCGCCTAGGCGCCCCTTTTTCCCTTCTCGCCTCCTTGACCTGCCTCCTGAGGAGAGGGACAAGAAAGGCATTACGGGTATCTTATCTCTTCTTAGTCTGTAAGCCTTCGGGCATCTGTTAAGTTTAAAACTTGTAATCCCCTTATTCATGTTTTTCATTCCCTATGGACTGTACCTGAATGGAATGCTTTTAATGAAAAAGGAATGTTTGCTGGGTCATTTGTTCGTAGGTAAAAACCCACAACAGGGAATAAATCCCGGATATCTTTAAGATAAACATTTCTTCGCCCGGCAACAGGCCCTGCCGTTTCCCTACTTCGCTCGACCTTTCTCACGCCATTGGCGGAGGCAGGTATGAAGTGGGCTCAGGCTCCTCTTTTCATCCTTCTGCTGCCGCAAGTATGACCAAACTTAGTCCCAGGAACGAGCCCTAGGGCCTAGAGTTATGGGAGCATAGTAGCTTAAGGAAAAGAACGAGGTTTCACATACCTCAGTCCATAATGGAATGAATGATAAGGGATAAAGAACTTATCTAAAGCTGCAGCCCCCGGCAACCCTGGTCACCCGTGGGCGAATTCTTGCCCTTGCAGCCTCCGGCAACACTGGCTCGCCGGGGCCTAGGCGCTGGTCTGTTCTTCTTTCCTTCCCTCAAGTGGCTTCGGCAAGGATGTCTGCGCGTCCTGTGAACCAAAGAATACAGAGGAAAGATAAAGACTCGACCTCGAAGCTAGGGGTTAGCCGCCGCTAAGCACTATCAACCCTAACCAAGGACGAGACTCGACTCAGCATGCATGCTATAACTTAGGGCGCCAGCGCTTCATTTATTTATGCTCAGGGTCTGCGCCTGGCTTTGTACAAAGGGTTACATGCCTTGCCAGCAAGGCTTGTACAAAAGGGTGGCTTGCCGGGGGGCCCGGCAAGCCGCGCCTTATGGGTAAAACTTGCGAAGATGCTCGATGTTCTAGGAATTACTCACCGGAACGGCATCCTCGGTCTCCAGGCGGACAGCGCCAGGCCTGGTGACTCGTATTACCCGATAAGGGCCTTCCCATTTCGGCATCAACTTGTTCGTATTCCTAGCCGATTGAACGCGCCGGAGAACAATGTCGCCTTCCTCAAAGCTTCGGGCACGGACCTTGCGGCTATGGTAGCGGCACAAGGTTTGCTGGTAGCGTGCCGCTCTCACAGCCGCCCGAAGACGGTCTTCCTCAAGGAGGATTACGTCGTTTTGTCGTAGTTGCCCTTGCTCAAGCACATCATAAGAGAGCACTCGAGGTGACCCGTATATGAGTTCCGTGGGGAGAACTGCTTCTGCCCCGTATATCAGGGCAAAGGGCGTCTGGCCGGTGGCTCGATTTGGCGTCGTTCTGATCGACCAAAGAACCACCGGCAATTCATCAATCTAGTGCCTCCTGCTCTTTTGCAGCCTGTCAAATGTCTTTGTCCTTATTCCTCGCAACAGTTCAACATTTGCCCTCTCAGCTTGACCATTGCTTCGGGGGTGAGCAACAGAAGCGAAAAAGACCTTGCTGCCCAGTTCTTGGGTATATTGCATGAAGGTGCGGCTTGTAAACTGTGTGCCGTTGTTGGTGATGATCCTGTTGGGTACACCAAAACGGCACACTAGTCCCTTGAAGAACTTGACGGCCTGAGCTGTGACCTTCCTTACTGCCTCCACCTCTGGCCACTTTGTGAACTTGTCGATTGCAACGTACAAGTACTCAAAGCCCCCGACGGCGCGGGGGAAAGGGCCCAGTATGTCGAGCCCCCAGACCGAGAAGGGCCAGAAGAGAGGAATGGTTTGAATGGCTTGAGCTGGTTGATGAAGTTTCTTTGAATGGAATTGGCACGCTTCACACCTGGTGACTAGTGCCGTCGCATCCTGGAGGGCAGTGGGCCAGAAGAAGCCTTGCCGGCAAGGGCTCTCGACCCTATATGGGATCCACATATGCCTCCATGTATCTCTGCCAATAGCTCCAGTCCTTCCTCTCGAGGGATGCACTTCAATTTCACACCGTTCGGTCTCCTTCTGTACATGACGTCATCGACGAACTGGTACATGGTAGACCAACGGGCTACTTTCTCCGCTTCTTCCTGCTCCTCAGGAAGTTCCCTAGTCTGAAGGAATCGGACGGTATGCTGCGCCCACGCTGGAGCCTGGGGCTCGACGGCGAGGACCAAAGGCATTTCCTCCGCCAAGGGAGTGGCCATCTCGACGGCAAAAGCTTGATGCTCCGCCGGAGTTAGCCCTCCGGTGGCGGGCTCAGTGTCTTCGGCAACATCCTTGCCGGCGGCTCCGGGGAGCTCGACGGGAAAGTACTTGCCGGGCCCTGACTTCCTCCTCTTGTTCTGCTCTGTTGATGGATCAACGGATGGCTGAGAAAGCTGAAGCACAAAGGTACCTGGTTCCACAGGTAGCTTGAGGGCAGCGCACTTTGACAGGTAATCGGCGATGTCGTTCTCCGCTCGGGGAACGTGCTCCACCTGTATACCATCAAAGCGCTCTTCCAACTTTCTCACTTCATCGACGTAGGCCTTCATCAACGGACTTTGGTAATCCTTGTTGACTTGTTTGATGACAAGCTGCGAGTCGCCCCTGACAATGAGCTTCTTGATTCTGAGGTCTGCTGCGATCCTAAGACCAGCAAGCAGCCCCTCGTACTCAGCTGTGTTGTTCGTTGATACCTCCCTAGGGAAGTGCATCTGGACCACGTACTTGAGGTGCTCTCCAGTGGGCACGACCAGCAGTACGCCAGCCCCGGCGCCCTGTAAGGAGAAAGCCCCATCAAAGTACATGATCCAGTTGCAACTCGCCTCTTTGCCGGGGAGAGCAGCTTCCTGGACCTCTTCATCAGGCGTTGCGGTCCATTCTGCGATGAACTCTGCCAGGACTCAGCTCTGAATTGTCGAGGTACTTTCAAACTTGAGGCCAAAGCTGGACAGCTCCAGTGCCCCCTCTACAATCCTTCCCGTCGCGTCTGGATTGTGCAATATCCGTTGTAGAGGGAGGCGAGTGACGACAGTGATCTCGTGCGCCTGAAAGTAATGACGCAGCTTCCTCGAGGCCATAAGAAGGCCGAAGAGAAATTTCTGCACAGCGGAGTACCTTGATCTAGCCCCCTGCAAGAGGGAGCTAACAAAGTAGACCGGGTGCTGCATCATTTTCTTCTTCGGCTGCACTCCAACCGGCTGTGTCGCCTCTGCACGAGTAGCACCAGGCTCTGTTGCTGCTATCACCTCATCATCGATTTCTCTCTTTGCCACTAGTGCGGCGCTGACCACCTGGTTTGTTGCCGCTAAGTATAGCAGCAACGGTTCTTGTGGTCTAGGCGCAACCAGTATTGGCGTGGAGGAAAGATACCTCTTCAGATCTTGTAATGCCGCTTTGGCTTCTGGCGTCCACTCCATTGGGCCCGCCTTTTTCAAAATCTTGAAAAAGGGGAGGGCGCGCTTGGCAGACTTGGAAATGAATCTTCTCATGGCGGCAACGCAGCCAGCAAGCCGGCGCACATCCTTGACCCGTTTGGGTGCTTCAATCTGCTCTATAGCTTCGATCTTGTCCGGATTGGCTTATATCCCACGCTGCGACACAAAGAACCCGAGAAGCTTGCCAGACGGGACGCCGAAGACGCACTTCTCAGGGTTCAGCTTGAGGTTGATCTTGCGCAGGTTCACAAATGTTTCTTGTAAATCCGGTACAAGGGTTGCCTTGTTTTTGGTTTTGACCACTATATCATCCATATAAGCTTCCATATTTCTATGGAGCTGGGGTTCAAAACCAATCTGGACTGCCCTTGCAAACGTCAAGCCAGCACTCTTCAACCCGAAAGGCATTCGTACGAAACAGTACGTACCACATGGGGTGATGAATGCTGTCTTCTCTTCGTCTTCTCTTGCCATGAAGATCTGGTGGTAGCCGGAGTAGGCGTCGAGGAATGACAGCAGGTCACACCCTGCCGTGGAGTCAACAATCTGGTCTATGCGCGACAACGGGAAGGGGTCCTTGGGACAAGCTTTATTGATATCTGTGTAATCAATACACAGCCTCCACTTCCCATTTGCCTTGCGCACTACCACTGGATTGGCCAACCACGTTGGGTGGAGCACCCCTCTTACCAACCCCGTAGCTTCCAGTTTCCGGATCTCCTCGGTGATGAACTCTTGCCGTTCCAAATCTTGCTTCCTGACCTTCTGCTTGACGGGCCGCGCATGAGGACAGACAGCAAGGTGGTGCTCAATCACCTCCCTGGGAACGCCGGGGATGTCAGATGCTTGCCAGGCAAACACATCGACATTCGCCCGCAGGAAGGTGACGAGCGCGTCTTCCTATTTGTCGTCAAGGGTGGAGCTTATGGTAAAAGCCCCTCCTGTGCCGTCCTCCTTGACAGAAACCTTCTTGGTTCCCGGTGGTGTGGCCCTGGATCTCTTGTTTTTGCCGGTGGAGCCCTCTGGCACGTCCTTGACGGGAGCGCGACACTCCGAAGAGGTGCGCTTGCCGGAGTGGGTGTCTGAAGTCTCACCGGTCTTCTTCTTTCCGTGGAGCTCTCTGGCACGTCCTCGACGGGAGCACAACACTCCGAAAAGGTGCGCTTGCCGGAGTGGGTGCTCGAGGTCTCGCCGGTCTTCTTCTTCTTCCCTCCCGGGGCTCCAGTGGCAGGAGCAAGTGCCCCCGTAGTGGCAGTTGCTGCAACTGCTTGCTGGTACAATTGGTCAGCGCAAATCAGCGCATCTTTCTTATCGGATGGGATGGTGATGATCGTCACGGGCCCTGGCATCTTCAGGGTGTTGTAGGCATAGTGTGATGCTGCCATGAACTTTGCCAGTGCTGGGCGGCCAAGGATCCCATTGTAAGGCAGGGGGATCTTGGCAACATCGAACACGATCCTCTCTGTCCTATAGTTCAGATCACTTCCAATAGTCACGGGCAGCGTGACTTTCCCCTTCGGTTGACTTCTCCCTGGGGTAACCCCCTGAAACGTGCCCGTCTATTCGAGGTCTCCATCAGGAACTTGTAGCTTCTCGATCACGGTGGGCGAAAGTAGGTTCAGACCGGCCCCGCCATCAACTAGCATCTTCGTCACCTTGAGGTTGCGTATTATCGGTGAAACCAACAATGGTGAACACCCGACCGCAGTAGTGCGATCAGGGTGATCCTCGGCGTCAAAGATGATAGGTGTGTTGGACCATTTCAGCGGCTTTTGGGCACCGGACGATGGCTCCGCTGCAATAATCTCACGTGCCCACTGTTTAAGCTGGCGGTGAGAAGCATGCAGCGAGGTGCCACCATGGACGCACATGGCGTCCGTAGCCTTCTGAAACTCTTGGCCGCAGGACTCGTCGTCCTCTTCGTGATCGTCGTCTTCAGGTCTTCTGTCGCGGCCCCGGGCGGGCCTTTCCTGCTGTTTCTCCTTGCCGCGATGGCCTGCTTGGCCGTCACGCTTCTTGCTGGACCCCTCAGCGCCGTCTTGGCCCTTCTCCTTGTCCCGCCTCTCGTATTCAGCCCTTTGCTTCTCGGCAAGGAGCTCAACCTGGTGGCAGTCCTGGAGATCATGGCCTTTGGTGCGATGGATCTTGCAGTATCGCTTGCCGGAGTTTCCTGGCTTCTCGGTAGCCGCCAAGGCCCGGCAGGCGACACACCCGGCAATTTCCTTGCCAGGGTCACCCGCCTTGGTTTTCTTGGCGGAGCCGGTGTCATCAGATCCCTCGACGGCAAGCACGGCCTTCCCCTCGCGCTTCCTGTTATGGTGCGGGCCCTTCTTCGCTGGGGCGGCAGTATCCTCGTCTGAAGAGTCGGTTTCCGCACCGGCGCCTTCGCCAGGGTACTTCCTTCCCTCTTCAGCCCGGGCACATCTGTCGGCAAGAACATAGAGTTCCGCCACATCCTTCACCTTGGTAATCGCCAGTTCTTCGCGCATCGTGCGGTTGCGCATGTTCTGGTGGAACGCGCTGATGATGGCGGCAGGGTAATCATCGGGGATATTGTACTGTACCCGGTTGAATCTCTGTATGTACTTGCGCAGACTCTCGCCTTCCTTCTGGGGTATGACATGTAGGTCACTTGCTTGGCCATGGGCTTGGTGGCCTCCGGTAAAAGCGCCAACAAACTCATGGCACAAGTCGGACCAGGAGGAAATAGAGTCTACTGGCAAGTGCATCAACCACGACATGGCGTTAGGTTTTAGAGCCAACGGAAAGTAATTCACAAGCACCTTATCGTCGCGGGCCTCGGCAGCTTGCATCGCGATGGTGTAGATGCTGAGGAACTCCGATGGGTGGGTCTTGCCGTTGTACTTCTCGCCAACGTCAGGTTTGAATGTGCGGTGAGAGGGCCACTGGAACTGCCGCAGCTCACGGGTGAAAGTTGGACAGCCTACCTCGTAAGGTAGACCCCCAGGGCTCTCCGGTGCCAGGCGGTATGCAGCAGGCCCTGCTCGCCTGTCTGACTGGTGGCGCATTCCGCGCCGGCGCTCGATGGTGGTTCGAGCGTCTTCATGAGCTCGCTCCTGAAGAACTTGACACTGGTCGCCGCGGGTCCGTGGGTCGGAGACGCTATGGAGATGGGTCTCCCGCAATGTCTCGACGAGTCGAAGCACGCGGCGCCGGGCGAGGAGGAGGCGAATGCACCGTAGCCACGGCGCTGCCGGCTCTCCCGCCGCCGGTGCGTGGGACTCCATCGGAGCGTCGACCTGGGAGCTCCGCCGGATTTAGATCATCCTTGTTGGCGACTGCGACAAGGCTTCGGATGGTGGCTCTCCATTCGTCGAGTTTCCCCGTAACGGGAGGAAAGTCGAGGAGCAACTGCGCGCGCGCCAAAGCTTCGGCTTGCGTCAATGGTAGCGAAACCTGCACGGACCGTGACGCGCTTCGACCCCTGACCGTGTTAGGGGGAGCTTCATCACGATCCCGTGGTCGTCTATCGTCTCCACCAGTGCTTCGGCGGGCGGGCAGGTCTTCTACGTCCCGGGAGTGGCGCTCGGGGCTCTTCCCATGGCGACGCCTGGGACCTTCAGGGTGACGACGCCGTTCATCGCGCGCTGCTTGAGAAGAGCGCACTGTTGGTGCCGGCGTGGGAGTTCTGGAGATCCTTGCGTCACCTTCGGGTGATGCGGCAGCGACCTTGGAAGGCCCCGCGCCACCCGCGGAGGGCCGGGTTCCATCTCTGGACCTGGCTGTGTGTGGCCCGTTACCAGGCACACAAGCATCGCCACCTCCCAAACTCCGGCTGCTAGGGCGGCGTTTGTGTTCGCGAGCAGCGCCCCGGGTTCTTTCCGCGACCGGTCTGCTGCTCGCCCGCGTCGGGACGGGCTGTCCGGCTTCCGACTGGCCAACCGCCACCGTCGTCTTCTTCTTGGGCGCCATGACGATGAAGAGGCGTTGAACTTGAAGGGAATATGCCCTAGAGGCAATAATAAAGTTATTATTTATTTCCTTATATCATGATAAATGTTTATTATTCATGCTAGAATTGTATTAACCGAAAACTTAATACATGTGTGAATACATAGACCAAACAAAGTGTCCCTAGTATGCCTCTACTAGACTAGCTCATTGATCAAAGATGGTTATGTTTCCTAGACATAGACATGAGTTGTCATTTGATCAACGGGATCACATCATTAGGAGAATGATGTGATGGACAAGACCCATCCGTTAGCTTAGCACTATGAGCGTTTAAGTTTTACTGCTATTGCTTTCTTCATGACTTATACATGTTCCTATGACTATGAGATTATGCAACTCCCGAATACCGGAGGAACACTTTGTGTGCTACCAAACGTCACAACGTAACTGGGTGATTATAAAGGTACTCTACAGGTGTCTCCGAAGGTACTTGTTGGGTTGGCGTATTTCGAGATTAGGATTTGTCACTCCGATTGTCGGAGAGGTATATCTCTGGGCCCACTCGATAACGCACATCACTATAAGCCTTGCAAGCATTGCAGCTAATGAGTTAGTTGCAGGATGATGTATTACGGAACGAGTAAAGAGACTTGCCGGTAACGAGATTGAACTAGGTATTGAGATACCGACGATCGAATCTCGGGCAAATAACATACCGATGACAAAGGGAACAACGTATGTTGTTATGCGGTTTGACCGATAAAGATCTTCGTAGAATATGTGGGAGCCAATATGAGCATCCAGGTTCCGCTATTGGTTATTGACCGGAGACGTGTCTCGGTCATGTCTACATAGTTCTCGAACCCGTACGGTCCGCACGCTTAAGGTTTTGATGACAGTTTTATTATGAGTTTATGAGTTTTGATGTACCGAAGGAGTTCGGAGTCCCGGATGAGATCGGGGACATGACGAGGAGTCTCTAAATGGTCGAGATGTAAAGATCGATATATTGGACGACTATATTCGGACATCGGAAAGGTTCCGAGTGATTCGGGTATTTTCGGAGTATCGGGGAGTTACAAGAATAGAGGAGAGAGGCCAAAAGGAAGGAGGCGCGCGCCCCCCTTCTGGTCCGAATTGGACAAGGGGTGCAGCCCCCTTTTTCTTCTCCCTCTCCCCCTCTTTCCTTCTCTCCTACTCTGGAAAGGAAAAGGGGAATCCTACTAGGACTTGGGAGTCCTAGTAGGACTCCCCACACTTGGCGCGCCCCCTCTAGGGTCGGCCTCTCCCTCCCTCCTTTATATACGGGGGCAGGGGGGCACCTCTAGAGACAACAATTGATCTATTGATCTCTTAGCCGTGTGCGGTGCCCCCCTCCACCATAGTTCTCCTCGATAATATTGTAGCGGTGCTTAGGCGAAGCCCTGCGACGGTAGAACATCAAGATCGTCACCACGCCGTCGTGCTGACGAAACTCTCCCTCGACACTCGGCTGGATCGGAGTTCTAGGGACGTCATCGAGCTGAACGTGTGCTAGAACTCGGAGGTGCCGTAGTTTCGGTGCTTAATCGGTCGGGCCATGAAGATGTACGACTACATCAACCGTGTTGTTCTAACGCTTCCGCTTTCGGTCTACGAGGGTATGTAGACTCACTCTCCCCTCTCGTTGCTATGCATCTGGTAGATAGATCTTGCGCGATCGTAGGAATTTTTAAAATACTACGTTCCCCAACAGTGGCATCATGAGCCAGGTCTATGCGTAGATGATATGCACGAGTAGAACACAAGTGAGTTGTGGACGATACTAGTCATACTGCTTACCAGCATGTCATACTTTGCTTCGGCGGTATTGTGCGATGAAGCGGCCCGGACCGACATTACGCGTATGCTTACGCGAGACTGGTTTCACCGTTGTGAGCACTCGTTGCTTAAAGGTGACTGGCGGGTGTCTGTCTCTCTCACTTTAGGTGAATCGAGTGTGGCTACGCCCGGTCCTTGTGAAGGTTAAAACAACACATACTTGACGAAACATCGTTGTGGTTTTTGTATGCGTACGTAAGAATGGTTCTTGCTAAGCCCGTAACAGCCACGTAAAACTTGCAACAACAAAGTAGAGGACGTCTAACTTGTTTTTGCAGGGCATGTTGTGATGTGATATGGTCAAGACATGATGAGTTATACGGTTTTGTATGAGATGATCATTTTGTAAAGTTATCGGCAACTGGCAGGAGCCATATGGTTGTCGCTTTATTGTATGAAATGCAATCGCCATGTAATTGCTTTACTTTATCACTAAGCGGTAGCGATAGTCGTAGAAGCAATAGTTGGCGAGACGACAACGATGCTACGATGGAGATTAAGGTGTCGCACCGGTGACGAAGGTGATCATGACGGTGCTTTGGAGATGGAGATCAAAAGCACAAGATGATGATGGCCATATCATGTCACATATTTTGATTGCATGTGATGTTTATCTTATTACGCTTCTTATTTTGCTTAGAACGACGGTAGCATTAAAAGATGATCCCTTACAAAATTTCAAGGTATAAGTGTTCTCCCTGAGTATGCTCCGTTGCGAAAGTTCGTCGTGCCGAGACACCACGTGATGATCGGGTGTGATAAGCTCTACGTTCAAATACAACGGGTGTAAGACAGTTTTGCACACGCAGAATACTCGGGTTAAACTTGACAAGCCTAGCATATGCAGATATGGCCTCGGAACACTGGAGACCGAAAGGTCGAGCGTGAATCATATAGTAGATATGATCACCATAAGATGTTCACCGTTGAAACTACTCCATCTCACGTGATGATCGGACATGGTTTAGTTAATTTGGATAACGTGATCATTTAGATGAACGGAGGGATGTCTATCTAAGTGGGAGTTCTCTAAGTAATATGATTAAATTGAACTTTAATTTATCATGAACTTAGTCCTGATAGTATTAGCATATATATGTTGTAGATCAATAGCTCACGATGTTGCTCCCCGTTTGTTTTATATGTTCCTAGAGAAAACTAAGTTGAAAGATGTTAGTAGCAATGATGCGGACTTGTTCCGTGATCTGAGGATTTTCCTCATTGCTGCACAGAAGAATTATGTCCTTGATGCACCGCTAGGTGACAGACCTATTGCAGGAGAAGATGTAGATGTTATGAACGTTTTGACAAAAGCTTGGTATGATGACTACTTGATAGTTTAGTGCACCATGCTTTACGGCTTAGAACCGGGACTTCAAAACCGTTTTGAACACCACGCAACATATAAGATGTTCCAAGAGTTGAAATTAGTATTTCATACTCATGCCCGTGTCGAGAGGTATGAGACCTCTAACAATACTTTGCCTACAAGATGGAGGAGAATAGCTCAACCAGTGAGCATATGCTCAGATTGTCTGGGTACTACAATTGCTTGAATCAAGTGGGAGTTAATCTTCCAGATAAGATAGTAATTGACAAAGTTCTCTAGACACTATCACCAAGTTAGTAGAACTTCGTGATGAACTATAATATGCAAGGGATGACGAAAGTAATTCCCGAGCTCTTCGCGATGCTGAAATCGGCGACGGTAGAAATCAAGAAAGAGCATCAAGTGTTGATGGTTAACAAGACCACTTGTTTCAAGTAAAGGGCAAAGGGATAGAAAGGAAACTTCAAGAAGAATGACAAGCAAGTTGTCACTCCCGTGAGGAAACCCAAAGCTAAACTCAAACCTGAAACTAAGTGCTTCTACTGCAAAGGAAATGGTTCCTGGAAGTGGAACTCCCTAGATACTTGGCGAATAAGAAGGATGGCAAAGTGAACAAAGGTATATTTGATATACAGATTATTGATGTGTATTTTACTAGTGTTCATAGCAACCCCTGGGTATTTGATACTAGTTCAGTTGCTAAATTAGTAAGTCGAAACGAGAGTTGCAGAATGAACAGAGACTAGTTTAAGGTGAAGTGACGATGTGTGTTGGAAGCGGTTCCAAGATTGATATGATCATCATCGCACACTCCTTATACTTTCGGGATTAGTGTAGAACCTAAATAAATGTTATTTGGCATTTGCGTTGAGCATGAATATGATTTGATCATGTTTGTTGCAATACGGTTATTCATTTAAAGTCATAGAATAATCGTTATTCTGTTTACATGAATAAAGCCTTTGATGGTCATACACCCAATGAAAATAGTTTGTTGGATCTCGATCTTAGTGATACACATATTTATAATATTGAAGCCAAAGGATGCAAGGTTAATGATGATAGTGCAACTTATTTGTGGCACTGCCGTTTAGGTCATATTGGTGTAAAGCGCATGAAGAAACTCCATAGTGATGGACTTTTGGAATCACTTGATTATGAATCACATGATGCATGCGAACCATGCATCATGGGCAAGATGACTAAAACTCGGTTCTCCGGAACAATGGAGCGAGCAACAGATTTGTTGGAAATCATCATACTGATGTATGTGGACCGATGAGTGTTGAAGCTCGCGGTGGGTATCGTTATTTTCTGACCTTCACTGATGATTTGAGCAGATATGGGTATATCTACTTGATGAAACACAAGTCTGAAACATTTGAAAAGTTCAAAAATTTCAGAGTGAAGTAGAGAATCATCGTAAAGAAAATAAACTTTCTATGATCTGATCGTGGAGGTGAATATTTGAGTTACGAGTTTGGTCTTCATTTAAAAACAATGTGGAATAGTTTCACAGCTCACGCCACCCGGAACACCACAGCGTAATGGTGTGTCCGAACGTCGCAACCGTACTTTATTAGATATGGTGCGATCTATGATGTCTCTTCCCGATTTACCACTATCGTTTTGGGTTATGCATTAGAGACAGCTCCATTCATGTTTAATAAGGGCACCATCTAAATCCGTTGAGACGACGCCTTATGAATTGTGGTTTAGCAAGAAACCAAAGTTGTCGTTTCTTAAAGTTTGGGGCTGCGATGCTTATGTGAAAAAGCTTCAACCTGATAAGCTCGAACCCAAGTCAGAGAAATGTGTCTTCACAGGATACCCAAAGGAAACTGTTGGGTACACCTTCTATCACAGATCCGAAGGGAAGATATTCGTTGCTAAGAATGGATCCTTTCTAGAGAAGGAGTTTCTCTCGAAAGAAGTGAGTGGGAGGAAAGTAGAACTTGATGAGGTAATTGTACCTTCTCCCGAATTGGAAAGTAGTACATCACAGAAACTAGTTACAGTGATTCCTACACCAATTAGTGAGGAAGCTAATGATGATGATCATGAAACTTCAGATCAAGTTTCTGCTAAACTTCGTAGATCAACCAGAGTACGTTCCGCACCAGAGTGGTCCGGCAACCCAGTTCTGGAAGTCATGTTACTAGACCATGATGAACCTACGAACTATGAGGAAGCGATGATGAGCCCAGATTCCGCAAAATGGCTTGAGACCATGAAATCTGAGATGGGATCCATGTATGAGAACAAAGTGTGGACTTTGGTTGACTTGCCCGATGTTCGGCAAGCCATCGAAAATAAATGGATTTTCAAGAGGAAGACCGACGCAGGCGGTAATCTTATTGTTTACAAAGCTCAACTTGTTGCGAACGGGTTTCGACAAGTCCAAGGAGTTGACTACGATGAGACTTTCTCACCCGTAGCGATGCTTAAGTATGTCCGAATCATGTTAGCAATTGCCGCATTTTATGAAATCTGGCAAATGGATGACAAAACTACATTCCTGAATGGATGACTTAAAGAAGGGTTGTATATGATGCAATCAGAAGGTTTTGTCGATCCTAAAGGTGCTAACAAAGTGTGCAAGCACCAGCGATCCATCTATGGACTGGTGCAAGCATCTCAGAGTTGGAATATACGCTTTGATAAGTTGATCAAAGCATATAGTTTTATACAGACTTGCGGTGAAGCTTGTATTTACAAGAAAGTGAGTGGGAGCACTACAACCTTTCTGATAAGTATATGTGAATGACATATTGTCGATCAGAAATGATGTAGAATTTTATGGAAAGCATAAAGGAGTATTTGAAAGGAGTTTTTTCAAAGAAAAACCTCGGTGAAGCTGCTTACATATTGAGCCTCAAGATCTAAAGAGATAGATCGAGACGCTTGATAAGTTTTTTCAATGAGTACATACCTTGACAAGTTTTTGAAATATGTCAAAATGGATCAGTCAGAGAAGAAGTTCTTGCCTGAGTTGTAAGGTATGAAGTTGAGTAAGACTCAAAGCCCGACCTCGGCAGAATATAGAGAAAGAATGAAAGTCATTCCCTATGCCTCAGCCATAGGTTCTATAAAGTATGCCATGCCGTATACCAGACCTATTGTATATACCCTACCCTGAGTTTGGCAAGGGAGTACAATTTTGATCTAGGAGTAGATCACTGGACAACGGTCAAAATTATCCTTAGTTACTGAATGACTAAGGAAATATTTCTTGGTTATGGAGGTGATAAAGAGTTCATCGTAAAGAGTTACGTCGATGCAAGCTTTAAACACCGATCTGGATGACTCTGAGTCTCAATCTGGATACATATTGAAAGTGGGAGCATTTAGCTAGAGTAGCTCCATGCAGAGCATTGTAGACATAGAAATTTGCAAAATACATACGGATTTGAATGTAACAGACCCGCTGACTAAACTTCTCTCACGAAGCAAAACATGATCACACCTTAGTACTCTTTGGGTGTTAATCACATGAGGATTTGAACTAGATTGTTGACTATAGTAAACCCTTTTGGGTATTGGTCACATGGCGATGAGAACTATGGGTGTTAGTCACATGGTGATGTGAACTATTGGTGTTTATCACATGGTGATGTGATCTAGATTATTGACTCTAGTGCAAGTGGGAGACTGAAGGAAATATGCCCTAGAGGCAATAATAAAGTTATTATTTATTTCCTTATATCATGATAAATGTTTATTATTCATGCTAGAATTGTATTAACCGAAAACTTAATACATGTGTGAATACATAGACCAAACAAAGTGTCCCTAGTATGCGTCTACTAGACTAGCTCATTGATCAAAGATGGTTATGTTTCCTAGCCATACACATGAGTTGTCATTTGATCAACGGGATCACATCATTAGGAGAATGATGTGATGGACAAGACCCATCCGTTAGCTTAGCACTATGATCGTTTAAGTTTTACCGCTATTGCTTTCTTCATGACTTATACATGTTCCTATGACTATGAGATTATGCAACTCCCGAATACCGGAGGAACACTTTGTGTGCTACCAAACGTCACAACGTAACTGGGTGATTATAAAGGTACTCTACAGGTGTCTCCGAAGGTACTTGTTGGGTTGGCGTATTTCGAGATTAGGATTTGTCACTCCGATTGTCGGAGAGGTATATCTCTGGGCCCACTCGGTAATGCACATCACTATAAGCCTTGCAAGCATTGCAGCTAATGAGTTAGTTGCGGGATGATGTATTACGGAACGAGTAAAGAGACTTGCCGGTAACGAGATTGAACTAGGTATTGAGATACCGACGATCGAATCTCGGGCAAGTAACATACCGATGACAAAGGAAACAACGTATGTTGTTATGCGGTTTGACCGATAAAGATCTTCGTAGAATATGTGGGAGCCAATATGAGCATCCAGGTTCCGCTATTGGTTATTGACCGAAGACGTGTCTCGGTCATGTCTACATAGTTCTCGAACCCGTAGGGTCCGCACGCTTAAGGTTTTGATGACAGTTTTATTATGAGTTTATGAGTTTTGATGTACCGAAGGAGTTCGGAGTCGCGTATGAGATCGGGGACATGACGAGGAGTCTCTAAATGGTCGAGACGTAAAGATCGATATATTGGACGACTATATTCAGACATCGGAAAGGTTCCGAGTGATTCGAGTATTTTCGGAGTACCGGGGAGTTACAGGAATAGAGGAGAGAGGCCAAAAGGAAGGAGGCGCGCGCCCCCCTTCTGGTCCTAATTGGACAAGGGGTGCAGCCCCCTTTTCCTTCTCCCTCTCCCCCTCTTTCCTTCTCTCCTACTCTGGAAAGGAAAAGGGGAATCCTACTAGGACTTGGGAGTCCTAGTAGGACTCTCCACACTTGGCGCGCCCCCTCTAGGGTCGGCCTCTCCCTCCCTCCTTTATATACGGGGGTAGGGGGGCACCTCTAGAGACAACAATTGATCTCTTGATCTCTTAGCCATGTGCGGTGCCCCCCTCCACCATAGTTCTCCTCGATAATATTGTAGCGGTGCTTAGGCGAAGCCCTGCGACGGTAGAACATCAAGATCGTCACCACGCCGTCGTGCTGACGGAACTCTCCCTCGACATTCGGCTGGATCAGGGTTCTAGGGACGTCATCGAGCTGAACGTGTGCTAGAACTCGGAGGTGCCATAGTTTCCGTGCTTGATCGGTCGGGCCATGAAGATGTATGACTACATCAACCGCGTTGTTCTAACGCTTCCGCTTTCGGTCTACGAGGGTACGTAGACTCACTCTCCCCTCTCGTTGCTATGCATCTGGTAGATAGATCTTGCGTGATCGTAGGAAAATTTTAAAATACTACGTTCCCCAACAGTGGCATCATGAGCCAGGTCTATGCGTAGATGATATGCACGAGTAGAACACAAGTGAGTTGTGGACTATACTAGTCATACTGCTTACCAGCATGTCATACTTTGCTTCGGCGGTATTGTGCGATGAAGCGGCCCGGACCGACATTACGCGTATGCTTACGCGAGACTGGTTTCACCGTTGTGAGCACTCGTTGCTTAAAGGTGACTGGCGGGTGTCCGTCTCTCTCACTTTAGGTGAATCGAGTGTGGCTGCGCCCGGTCCTTATGAAGGTTAAAACAACACATACTTGACGAAACATCGTTGTGGTTTTTGTATGCGTACGTAAGAATGGTTCTTGCTAAGCCCGTAGTGACACGTCTCAAACGTATCTACTTTTCCAAACACTTTTGATATTCTTTTGGCCTCATTCTTGCATGATTTGGACTAAACTAACCCGGACTGACGCTGTTTTCAGCAGAGCTGCCTGTATGGTTTATTTGTGTGCAGGAAAACGGATTTTTAGGTATCTCAGAAAAATCCACGAAAAATCACAGAAAACCCACGCACCCGAAGGAACCAAGGACCAGAAGTGGGACCAGAGGGGGGCCAGGGGGTGCCCAGGCGCCCTGTGGGCGCCCCCCCTGGGCCGCGCCGGGCGGGGGACGCCTGTGTGGGGCCCACACCCCCTGGTGCCCTATTTTGTCCCGTATTTTTACTCCCGATGCAGAAACCCCCGATCAGAAAGTTCTTTCACAGTTTTTCCGTCACGGAGCCGCCGCCACCCTCTATTCTTCCTCGGGAGGGCTAATCTGGAGGCTGAATTGGCCTCCGGAGAGGGGAGATCGTCGCCATCGTCATCATCATCACCACTCCATCATCCCTCCATGACTTCCCCTTTCATGTGTGAGTAATTCCCCCGCTGTAGGCGAAGGGGATGGTAGGGATTGGATGAGTTAGATCATGTAATAGTTTATCAGATTGTTGGGGGCATGTTGCCTATCATCTACTATGGTGTTTATCATCTTTGCTTCAACTTGTTATTCTTAATGCTTGACACTTAGGGCCCGAGTGCCATTATTTCAGATCTGAACCATATGTGTTTGTATGAATATATTTGTGTTCGTGATCCTATCTATGAGTTGTTTGCACCTGTTACGGTCCGGAACCGGCGATCCCAAAAGTGACAGCTTGGGACACCAAAGGGGATGGTCCATAGTTTGAGGATTACATGTATCCATTGAGTTCATTGCTTTGTTCCGGTGCTCTTTGACAGGAGCACCTTAATATCCATAAGTAACTTTTGGCCCCGTTCGTAGCGGGATGGTAGGACAAAAGATGTTGTGCAAGTTCTTATTGCAAGCACGTACAACTACCTACCGGATACATGCCTAATGTTTGATATTTGCCTAGATGATCATTACTTTTCCGTGTGCCGTGCCCCAAGTTAAATCTATCTGATCCATGCAGCGCCCAACCATCCATCTCCCTAGCCTACAGTGTTTTAAACCCTGCTTGTCACTAGTCGCTACTTTTGCTATTTACTCTGCTATCTACTGTTGCTACTTACTTTTGCTGTTTACTTTTACTATTACTATCATCACTATCATATCACTGTTACCACTTATCTTTTGTTGCAAGTAAGTATATTTCAGGTGCGGTTGAATTGACAACTCAACTGTCAAAGCTTATAAATACTCTTTGGCTCCCCGTGTGTCGAATCAATAAATTGGGTTATTCTTACCCGCGAAGACTATCTCGATCCCTTACGGTTGAGGGTTATCAAGTACCGTTTTCTGGCGCCGTTGCCGGGGAGCATAGCAATATTTACAAGTCTACTTGAGGTATCCTACCTGCTGCACTTTATTCACTATGGGTAAGAAAGGAGACCCCAAGGTTCCGATCTTACTATCTACTACAAGAAGAGGTACTGCTCTGAGCACTAGTGCTACACTTGATTCACCTTCCGTTATAAGTAAGTTTGCCTCACCACCACCACATGATGCTCCTACTGAATCTGTTACTATGCTTGACACTCTTGATGATGGCTCTACTACTTTTGATGATGATATTAGTTCGCTTGGTTATGCTCTTGAGAAACAAATTGCTGCTGCTGCTAAAAAGTCTGGAATTGAACTTCCTGTTACTCGCTACCCTATTGGTGAAACTTATGATTATCCTGATTTGAGTAAACTTAAAGAGAGGCTCCTTGATGATGATTACTATATACTAGATGAAGATTTATGCAGGGAACTGACAGAGTTTTCCGGCTCTGACCCTGAAGCTATTAAGAAACTATTTGAAAAACACTCTCTGAAGAACAAAACCGTTCCTAATCCTGAATTTGCTACATCCCCTATATGCATTGATGATCCTGATTATGATTTCTCTGTTGATCTTTCACTTATACCTATGGTTGAAGCTGACCCCTTTTATGGCAGAGAAAATGATGATGCTATTGCACACCTGACTAAACTCGGTGAGTTTGGTAGCCTGTTTACCACAGATGAGAAGATACAATACTTTTATGTGACCAAGCTTCTTCCTTTCTCCTTGAAGGAGGGTGCTAAAGCATGGTATGATTCACTCCCATGCGGTTCCGTTAAGAGTCCTCAGGACTTAGCTCACTCTTTTGTTGATAAGTACTTTCCTGCTCACATGCAACATGCTGCTTTACAACGAATTTATAACTTTAAACAGTTGCAGGATGGGTCCCTCCCTAAAGCTTGGGGGAGGTACTGCGGTCTGATTCGGGCTAGACCAGGACATGAAATCCCTAAGAATGAATTAATCGATATATTCTATGCTGGTCTAACTGATGAATCCAGGTCCTATTTGGACAGTTGTGCTGGTTGTGTTCTCAGGAAAAGAACACCGGACGATGCGGAAAATTTAATGGGCAGGATTGCCAAAAACCATGAAGATTGGTCCGTCCCTGAACCACCTCCACCAACAAAGAAGAGGGGCATGTTTGTTCTGAGCCCCGAGGATATGCGAGAAGCAAAGAAGTCTATTAAAGAGAAAGGTATTAAAGCTGAAGACGTGAAGAATCTACCCCCTATTGAGAAGCTGTGTGAGCCTACTACTCACCCTCCTATGGTAGAGGTACACTCTCTTTTAGATTTCAACGCAAGTGAAATCCCTCATGGTAAGCCTCCTGATCAATGTTTAGATGAGTTTGATAATTTTATTATGAAACAAAATCATTTTAATGAGAGGATAGAAAGTCAATTGCATGGTAATTCCCTTGCTATCAAAAGACTGCTTGATGTTTTAGATAGAACGGTTAATGATGTTCAATGTCTTGTGAAGCATTTTCATATGGTTCAAACTCAGCTTGATCAAATTTCTAATGTGCAAAGAGATTTCCTTGCTAACAATGCCAAACAAGATAATTTGCAGGCTTTCGGGATTAAGACCCGAGGAGGAACTAGCACTCAAGATCCTCTTTATCCAGAGGGGCATCCGAAGAGAATCGAGCAGGATTCTCAAATGCAGGAAGAAGAAATTGTTGGCTCTCCAAAGAAAAAGAAGAAACATAAGGAGACTGACAATTCTAATGATCCTATTGCAGATGAAGAACCAGCTATTGATCCCAACAGTGTATCTATCTCCGATGCTGAGACTGAAGACGGTGCTGAACCTGAAGGTAATAATAATGAGAAGAATGATCCGCCTGAAGTTGAGAAGAAGAAGCACCTGACAAACGTAAGAGGTACACTAAAGAAGACTTCATCGCAAGAAAACATGGGAAGGAAAGAGAACCATGGGTACAGAAACCCATGCCCTTTCCAGGTAAGTCCGTCAAATCTAAAGAAGAAGAGCATTACAATAAGTTTTGTGAGTGGATTAAACCTCTTTTTATTCAAATCCCTTTGACTGATGCTATTAAGTTACTTCCTTATTCAAAATATATGAAAGACATTGTCGCTAACAAAAGAAAAATTCCTAATGATGCAATATCTACTATGCTTGCTAACTACTCTTTCAGTGGCAAGATTCCTGAGAAGCTCGGTGATCCAGGAATGCCCACCATTCCTTGCTCCATAAAAAATAATTATGTCAAAACTGCTTTATGTGATCTTGGAGCAGGAGTGAGTGTTATGCCTCTCTCTCTTTACGAGAGGCTTTGTTTAGAGAAACTAATTCCTACAGATATCTCCCTTCAGATGGCTGACAAGTCAACCGCTGTTCCGATAGGTATTTGTGAGGATGTTCCCGTAGAAGTTGCTAATTGTTTAATTCTTACTGATTTTGTTGTGCTTGACATGCCCGAGGATGGGAGCATGTCCATTATTCTTGGTAGACCTTTCCTTAACACCGCAGGTGCTATTATTGATTGCAATAAAGGGAAGGTTACCTTCCATGTGAATGATAAAGAACACACGGTATATTTTCCAAAGAAGACCGACAGGAGGCATGGCCTCAACTCTATAGAGAATATCGAGACCGTGAAGATTGGAGAATGGGATTGTCCACTACATGTGCCTCACAAATACAAAACTATCATGGTAGGGACAATGTCCTTCAAGGTAAAGGTTCAGTGATTACTTCGTGAGAGGTGAGACTTTCTGCTCTATATATCGCCTGTTTGTTGGTAAGACTTGATCAACCTTATTAACAAATATGTTTTATATGGATAAAAAGTTGTGCTTGTTATATTTTCACTTGTTTTTAGTTTTGTCCTACTTGCTGTACCAAGTATTTATGTTTTTGAAGCTTCACAATACTACTAACTGCTTCAAGTTTTCAGAGAGTTTCACAACTTTTTGAACTTCGAAAAATTTTCAACAGTGAAGTTTTCAGAAAAATTCCAGAAAAATTCCAGAAAAATTATAATAAAAATTTCCACGACGAGAGAGACCCAGAAAGTCCTGGGGCCAGCCAGGGGGGGCCACCAGTGGCCCAGGCGGCCAGCTGGCGCGGCCCAGCCCCTGGCCGCGCCCACAGGGCGCCTGGGGCCCACGGGACCCCCCTCCACGTACTTCTTCTTCCTCTCTCTCTCTCTTTCTCCAAAAACATGAGTTCTGCTTTTGTTCTTGTGTTCTTGCTGTTCTTGGAGGCAATTCTTCGATCTCTCTCTACAGCCCATCATTTGAGCTGAAATTTTGAGCAAATACTCCCTGGTATGTGACTCCTCCACCCCTCCAATTAGATTTTTGATTGGTGGCCTCATTTGTGAGTATCTAGTAGTTCTTGGTGCTGTAGAGATGAGCTTGCATGCATGTGTAAAAAGTTATTTTCCAAGTTTTGATGCAAGTTTATGCCTTGGGCAAGTGAGTTGAGTAGTTTGCCTTAGCTCACTTTGTTTTAATCCTCGTTTTTGTAAATTGTAAAAAATTTCAGAAATGAGTTTGTTAGGAAGGGCAAAAGGATGGCTTGAGAAGAGGAGGCCCGCACACTCCGATCGAGTTACTAGAGCCGCAGCTTCACCATCGACTGCTAGGGTGAGCTATAATGAAGATCATGTGCCCCTGGAGTTGTTGGAAGACACAAGTCCAGCACGTGCGATGACGTTTCCATGTGATGAATTCATGGAAGCTGCGGGAATCAAGGATGAGTTTTATAATCTTTGTGCTAATGCAGGTTTGACACGACTCGTCACGAGCCGTGTTACCCAGTATCAAAAACTCACCTCCAGATCCATTAACAGTTTTAGATATAATCCTGATTCAGGTGCTATTGAGTTTAAAATTTATAATGATCTTATCACCATGACTTTGGGAAATTTTTGTGAAACAATAGGTGTGCCGAACGTTGGGAGGACGGCTAGGATGGCCACTCAGCCCTCCGAGCTGAAAACCGTCATCAACTCTCTCTGCAGCATGGGTACGAGGGATATTCATCGGTTGAAGATCTCCAGCATCTTGTTTCCTCACCTCAGGTATTTTGCATATTATATTGCTAGAGGGGTGTTAGCTCGTGACAACACGAGCAGCATTTCTGCTCCGGATATTGCTATCCTGGCAGCAACCCTCTCAGGGAGATCTGATTATAATCTGGGTACCTTAATTGCTCGACGCCTTGCTATGAACGGTAACAAGGGGGACTTATATGGTGGCGTTTATGCCACACTTATCTTAGAGCATCTTGGAGGCACCCCACACCCTGATGATACTCCTTTTACTTATTTAAGCTTTGATCTTGCTGCTATGAAAAGGCATAAGTTTGTTACCATGTGTTCTGAACTTAATAATCTTATCTATATCTTACGTTTCGGAACTACGGCGGAACGCGAGATCCGTCTACCTGCACCTCTTTTGTTTGATTTTTCTCACAGGAATGGATGGTCCTTTGATGTTGTTCAGTTCGATGAGTTCATGGTCCAGCATCAGTTTCATAACCCCATGGAGGGGGTTGTGCCCGACGAGGAGAGGCACGGTGAGATACCACATTTTCAGGAAGAGACCGCCACCGAGTTTGGTGAAGGGTCTTCCTCTGTTTGGCGTTCGGAACCTTCCTCGTGGGAGACTCCGAGGAGTTCGGTGTACGCGCCAGCATCCTTCTACGACCCGTGGACTCACCACCATACCCCTGGAGCAGGAGGCTCCTGGGGGCAGTAGCTGCTACCAACTTAGGCCAAAAGCCTAAGCTTGGGGGAGTACGTGCCCTTCTCACTTTTCCATTGTATTATCCGTTTTATTCGCTTTGATCTTTTCGAAGTTTTTGCCCGTTCTTCTTTATTTCTCTCTTTGCAAAAACAACAAAAATATTTTCTCTTTCTTTTGCTTTTATTCAACCTTTGAAAAACCCAAAAAGATTTCCTTTCTCTCTTTAGTTTGCTTTGTTTTCAGAGATCAGCTCGAGTCCGTGATGTCATTTGATTATATTTCCTACGTTCGATCGTGCAAGTGACAAGCAGTGATGACGAAGATCGACTGAAAGGAAGCAACAAGGAAGATCGGTATGAACTCTTATTGTTTCTACTTTTGTACATATGCCTGTACTTATGATCTAGAGACCAGCTTGTAGCGACATAGTGCTATGTTTACAATGCTCTTCCAGTGGTTCATGCTTTCCTTGTGACTAGTCCCGAATAACTAGAGTATATAATGTGTTATTGAAATGATCTACATGCATTGCACTGTTCATAGTCTGGTATACTAAGGTGGTGTTTCCCTTTAGAGAATTTTTGGATTAACTTGGCACATGCTTACACATGTTTAAGACTAAAAAGTCTACTTTGCCTTGATGATCTTTCAGTTTTAGAATAGTTATATCACTTTCATGCCCGATTCAATGTTGCTTTGTCGCTTTGCATGATTATGACCGTTATTGCTCTCTAGTTGGTCGCTTCCCAGTCTTTTGCTAAACCTCCACCTGTACTAAGCGGAGTGACTGCTTGTGCATCCAAATCCTTAAAACCAGTTATGCCATATGAGTCCACTATACCTTCCTATACATGGTATTTACCTGCCATTCCTAACAAAGACTTTCATGTACCATCTCGAAACTAATCAAAAGCATTTCCTTTTTGTGCCTATGTTTTAGCTCATGAGGAAGTAGTAGTTAATTCATGATCCTTTTAAGTTGGACAAGTTTCACCCCTGGATTGCATGTATAATGTGCAAACCCCTAATACGAAAAGGAACTGGCATTGAGTGCGCCCGGCTCAAAAAGATAATATAACAAACAAACCCTCCTTCACGCTTTGTTCATGAGAAATCAGAAAACTTTGGCAGTGATAAACAAAGGAGATTAAGAGGATGTGATCGTCCTCATGCGGGAGCCGTTCCTCGAGACTTGTCCACTTAAAAAGTGAATGAGTTATCTGCTAGCATTCGTTGACGAAATATGCACTTCTCAAAACATGTTTACTTCTGTCTTTTTAAAACCAAGAGCTCTGATACATGTTTAGTTTTTGTTTCCGACCATGGGTTTTCAACCTTGCCAATAAAAGCCACGGTTCAAGAGTCTCACCTTCTTTCTTCAAAGCACCAACTATGAGAGCATAATTGTCATTCTGAGTGTAATGTGCATTGTCCCAAAGTATTACATTGTCTTCTGCATACTTGTGATATGATTTATTCTGAAATTCTTAGTTCTAGTCTCCTTTAAAACTCTGGAGGAGTCTCTGCATTTATGTTTTGCTTCACTCATGGAGGCTAGCGAGATACCACCCTAATATGCTCAAGCTATGTGCAATGTAATCTTGTCTTGATTTTCAGTAATAGATTATTTACTTTTAAGTATTTGTGACTGGTCACTTGAAAGAAGGATTGCTCCTTGCATTGTCCTCATAAGTACTGTTTCAATACTTGCTAAACTCTTTTCGTAGTACATGCTTATATACATCTAATGAAGCAAAAGAGTTTGTCAAAGTTTTCTTTGTCGCGTCCAGTTCGTTGAACTGAATTGCTTGAGGACAAGCAATATGCTAAGCTTGGGGGAGTTGATACGTCTCAAACGTATCTACTTTTCCAAACACTTTTGATATTGTTTTGGCCTCATTCTTGCATGATTTGGACTAAACTAACCCGGACTGACGCTGTTTTCCGCAGAGCTGCCTGTATTGTTTATTTGTGTGCAGGAAAACGGATTTTTAGGTATCTCAGAAAAATCCATGAAAATCACAGAAAATCCACGCACCCGAAGGAACCAGGGACCAGAAGTGGGACCAGAGGAGGGCCAGGGGGTGCCCAGGCGCCCTGTGGGCGCGCTCCCCCTGGGCCGCGCCGGGGGGAGGGGGAGGGGCGCCTGGGTGGGGCCCACACCCCCTGGTGCCCTACTTTGTCCCGTATTTTTACTCCCGATGCAGAAACCCCAGATCAGAAAGTTCTTTCGCAGTTTTTCCGTCGCGGAGCCGTCACCACCCTCTGTTCTTTCTCGGGAGGGCTAATCTGGAGGCTGAATTGGCCTCCGGAGAGGGGAGATCGTCGCCATCGTCATCATCATCACCACTCCATCATCCCTCCATGACTTCCCCTTTCATGTGTGAGTAATTCCCCCGCTGTAGGCGAAGGGGATGCTAGGGATTGGATGAGTTAGATCATGTAATAGTTTATCAGATTGTTGGGGGCATGTTGCCTATCATCTACTATGGTGTTTATCATCTTTGCTTCAACTTGTTATTCTTAATGCTTGACACTTAGGGCCCGAGTGCCATGATTTCAGATCTGAACCATATGTGTTTGTATGAATATATTTGTGTTCGTGATCCTATCTATGAGTTGTTTGCACCTGTTACGGTCCGGAACCGGCGATCCCAAAAGTGACAGCTTGGGACACCAAAGGGGATGGTCCGTAGTTTGAGGATTACATGTATCCATTGAGTTCATTGCTTTGTTCCGGTGCTCTTTGACAGGAGCACCTTAATATCCATAAGTTCCTTTTGGCCCCGTTCGTAGCGGGATGGTAGGACAAAAGATGTTGTGCAAGTTCTTATTGCAAGCACGTACAACTACCTACGGGATACATGCCTAATGTTTGATATTTGCCTAGATGATCATTACTTTTCCGTGTGCCGTGCCCCAAGTTAAATCTATCTCATCCATGCAGCACCCAACCATCCATCTCCCTAGCCTACAGTGTTTTAAACCCTGCTTGTCACTAGTCGCTACTTTTGCTATTTACTTTGCTATCTACTGTTGCTATTTACTTTTGCTGTTTACTTTTACTATTACTATCATCACTATCATATCACTGTTACCACTTATCTTTTGTTGCAAGTAAGTATATTTCAGGTGCGGTTGAATTGACAACTCATCTGTCAAATCTTATAAATACTCTTTGGCTCCCCGTGTGTCGAATCAATAAATTGGGTTATTCTTACCCGCGAAGACTATCTCGATCCCTTACGGTTGAGGGTTATCACGTAGCAGCCACGTAAAACTTGCAACAACAAAGTAGAGGACGTCTAACTTGTTTTTGCAGGGCATGTTGTGATGTGATATGGTCAAGACATGATGAGTTATACGGTTTTGTATGAGATGATCATTTTGTAAAGTTATCGGCAACTGGCAGGAGCCATATGGTTGTCGCTTTATTGTATGAAATGCAATCGCCATGTAATTGCTTTAATTTATCACTAAGCGGTAGCGATAGTCGTAGAAGCAATAGTTGGCGAGACGACAACGATGCTACGATGGAGATTAAGGTGTCGCGCCGGTGACGAAGGTGATCATGACGGTGCTTTGGAGATGGAGATCAAAAGCACAAGATGATGATGGCCATATCATGTCACATATTTTGATTGCATGTGATGTTTATATTATTACGCTTCTTATTTTGCTTAGAACGACGATAGAATTATAAGATGATCCCTTACAAAATTTCAAGGTATAAGTGTTCTCCCTGAGTATGCACCATGGCGAAAGTTTGTCGTGCCGAGACACCACGTGATGATCGGGTGTGATAAGCTCTACGTTCAAATACAACTGGTGTAAGATAGTTTTGCACACGCAGAATACTCTGGTTAAACTTGACGAGCCTAGCATATGCAGATATGGCCTCGGAACACTGGAGACCGAAAGGTCGAGCGTGAATCATATAGTAGATATGACCACCATAAGATGTTCACCATTGAAACTACTCCATCTCACGTGATGATCGGACAAGGTTTAGTTAATTTGGATCACGTGATCATTTAGATGAACGGAGGGATGTCTATCTAAGTGGGAGTTCTCTAAGTATTATGATTAAATTGAACTTTAATTTATCATGAACTTAGTCCTGATAGTATTAGCATATATATGTTGTAGATCAATAGCTCACGATGTTGCTCCCCGTTTGTTTTATATGTTCCTAGAGAAAACTAAGTTGAAAGATGTTAGTAGCAATGATGCGGACTTGTTCCGTGATCTGAGCATTTTCCTCATTGCTGCACAGAAGAATTATGTCCTTGATGCACCGCTAGGTGACAGACCTATTGCACGAGCAGATGTAGACGTTATGAACGTTTTGACAAAAGCTTGGTATGATGACTACTTGATAGTTTAGTGCATCATGCTTTACGGCTTAGAACCGGGACTTCAAAACCGTTTTGAACACCACGCAGCATATAAGATGTTCCAAGAGTTGAAATTAGTATTTCATACTCATGCCCGTGTCGAGAGGTATGAGACTTCTGACAATACTTTGCCTACAAGATGGAGGAGAATAGCTCAACCAGTGAGCATATGCTCAGATTGTCTGGGTACTACAATTGCTTGAATCAAGTGGGAGTTAATCTTCCAGATAAGATAGTAATTGAGAAAGTTCTCTAGACACTATCACCAAGTTAGTAGAACTTCGTGATGAACTATAATATGCAAGGGATGACGAAAGTAATTCCCGAGCTCTTCGCGATGCTGAAATCGGCGACGGTAGAAATCAAGAAAGAGCATCAAGTGTTGATGGTTAACAAGACCACTTGTTTCAAGTAAAGGGCAAAGGGATAGAAAGGAAACTTCAAGAAGAATGACAAGCAGGTTTTCACTCCCGTGAGGAAACCCAAAGCTAAACTCAAACCTGAAACTAAGTGCTTCTACTGCAAAGGAAATGGTCCCTGGAAATGGAACTCCCTAGATACTTGGCGAATAAGAAGGATGGCAATGTGAACAAAGGTATATTTGATATACAGATTATTGATGTGTATTTTACTAGTGTTCATAGCAACCCCTGGGTATTTGATACCAGTTCAGTTGCTAAATTAGTAAGTCGAAACGAGAGTTGCAGAATGAACAGAGACTAGTTTAAGGTGAAGTGACGATGTGTGTTGGAAGCGGTTCCAAGATTGATATGATCATCATCGCACACTCCTTATACTTTCGGGATTAGTGTAGAACCTAAATAAATGTTATTTGGCATTTGCGTTGAGCATGAATATGATTTGATCATGTTTGTTGCAATACGGTTATTCATTTAAAGTCATAGAATAATCGTTATTCTGTTTACATGAATAAAGCCTTTGATGGTCATACACCCAATGAAAATAGTTTGTTGGATCTCGATCGTAGTGATACACATATTTATAATATTGAAGCCAAAAGATGCAAGGTTAATGATGATAGTGCAACTTATTTGTGGCACTGCCGTTTAGGTCATATTGGTGTAAAGCGCATGAAGAAACTCCATAGTGATGGACTTTTGGAATCACTTGATTATGAATCACATGATGCATGCGAACCATGCCTCATGGGCAAGATGACTAAAACTCGGTTCTCCGGAACAATGGAGCGAGCAACAGATTTATTGGAAATCATCATACTGATGTATGTGGACCGATGAGTGTTGAAGCTCGCGGCGGGTATCGTTATTTTCTGACCTTCACTGATGATTTGATCAGATATGTGTATATCTACTTGATGAAACACAAGTCTGAAACATTTGAAAAGTTCAAAAATTTCAGAGTGAAGTAGAGAATCATCGTAACAAGAAAAGAAATTTTCTATGATCTGATCGTGGAGGTGACTATTTGAGTTACGAGTTTGGTCTTCATTTAAAAACAATGTGGAATAGTTTCACAACTCACGCCACCCGGAACACCACAGCGTAATGGTGTGTCCGAACGTCGTAACCGTACTTTATTAGATATGGTGCGATCTATGATGTCTCTTACCGATTTACCACTATCGTTTTGGGTTATGCATTAGAGACAGCTCCATTCATGTTTAATAAGGGCACCATCTAAATCCGTTGAGACGACGCCTTATGAACTGTTGTTTAGCAAGAAACCAAAGTTGTCGTTTCTTAAAGTTTGGGGCTGCGATGCTTATGTCAAAAAGCTTCAACCTGATAAGCTCGAACCCAAGTCAGAGAAATGTGTCTTCACAGGATACCCAAAGGAGACTGTTGGGTACACCTTCTATCACAGATCCGAAGGGAAGATATTAATTGCTAAGAATGGATCCTTTCTAGAGAAGGAGTTTCTCTCGAAAGAAGTGAGTGGGAGGAAAGTAGAACTTGATGAGGTAATTGTACCTTCTGCGGAATTGGAAAGTAGCACATCACAGAAACTAGTTCCAGTGATTCCTACACCAATTAGTGAGAAAGCTAATGATGATGATCATGAAACTTCAGATCAAGTTTCTGCTAAACTTCGTAGATCAACCAGAGTACGTTCCGCACCAGAGTGGTCCGGCAACCCAGTTCTGGAAGTCATGTTACTAGACCATGATGAACCTACGAACTATGAGGAAGCGATGATGAGCCCAGATTCCGCAAAATGGCTTGAGACCATGAAATCTGAGATGGGATCCATGTATGAGAACAAAGTGTGGACTTTGGTTGACTTGCCCGATGTTCGGCAAGCCATCGAAAATAAATGGATTTTCAAGAGGAAGACCGACGTAGACGGTAATGTTATTGTTTACAAAGCTCGACTTGTTGCGAAAGGGTTTCGACAAGTTCAAGGAGTTGACTACGATGAGACTTTCTCGCCCGTAGCGATACTTAAGTCTGTCCGAATCATGTTAGCAATTGCTGCATTTTATGAAATCTGGCAAATGGATGTCAAAACTACATTCCTGAATGGATGACTTAAATAAGGGTTGTATATGATGCAACCAGAAGGTTTTGTCGATCCTAAAGGTGCTAACAAAGTGTGCAAGCACCAGCGATCCATCTATGGACTGGTGCAAGCATCTCAGAGTTGGAATATACGCTTTGATAAGTTGATCAAAGCATATAGTTTTGTACAGACTTGCGGTGAAGCCTGTATTTACAAGAAAGTGAGTGGGAGCACAACAAACTTTATGATAAGTATATGTGAATGACATATTGTCGATCAGAAATGATGTAGAATTTTATGGAAAGCATAAAGGAGTATTTGAAAGGAGTTTTTTCAAAGAAAAACCTCGGTAAAGCTGCTTACATATTGAGCCTCAAGATCTATAGAGATAGATCGAGACGCTTGATAAGTTTTTTCAATGAGTACATACCTTGACAAGTTTTTGAAATAGTTCAAAATGGATCAGTCAGAGAAGAAGTTCTTGCCTGAGTTGTAAGGTATGAAGTTGAGTAAGACTCAAAGCCCGACCTCGGCAGAATATAGAGAAAGAATGAAAGTCATTCCCTATGCCTCAGCCAGAGGTTCTATAAAGTATGCCATGTTGTATACCAGACCTATTATATATACCCTACCCTGAGTTTGGCAAGGGAGTACAATTTTGATCTAGGAGTAGATCACTGGACAGCGGTCAAAATTATCCTTAGTTACTGAATGACTAAGGAAATATTTCTCGGTTATGGAGGTGATAAAGAGTTCATCGTAAAGAGTTACGTCGATGCAAGCTTTAAACACCGATCTGGATGACTCTGAGTCTCAATCTGGATACATATTGAAAGTGGGAGCATTTAGCTAGAGTAGCTCCATGCAGAGCATTGTAGACATAGAAATTTGTAAAATACATACGGATCTGAATGTAACAGACCCGCTGACTAATCTTCTCTCACGAAGCAAAACATGATCACACCTTAGTACTCTTTGGGAGTTAATCACATGAGGATGTGAACTAGATTGTTGACTATAGTAAACCCTTTTGGGTATTGGTCACATGGCGATGAGAACTATGGGTGTTAGTCACATGGTGATGTGAACTATTGGTGTTTATCACATGGTGATGTGATCTAGATTATTGACTCTAGTGCAAGTGGGAGACTGAAGGAAAGCCCTAGAGGCAATAATAAAGTTATTATTTATTTCCTTATATCATGATAAATGTTTATTATTCATGCTAGAATTGTATTAACCGGAAACTTAATACATGTGTGAATACATAGACCAAACAAAGTGTCCCTAGTATGCCTCTACTAGACTAGCTCATTGATCAAAGATGGTTATGTTTCCTAGCCATAGACATGAGCTGTCATTTGATCAACGGGATCACATCATTAGGAGAATGATGTGATGGACAAGACCCATCCGTTAGCTTAGCACTATGATCGTTTAAGTTTTACTGCTATTGCTTTCTTCATGACTTATACATGTTCCTATGACTATGAGATTATGCAACTCCCGAATACCGGAGGAACACTTTGTGTGCTACCAAACGTACAACGTAACTGGGTGATTATAAAGGTACTCTACAGGTGTCTCCGAAGGTACTTGTTGGGTTGGCGTATTTCGAGAGTATATCTCTGGGCCCACTCGGTAATGCACATCACTATAAGCCTTGCCGGTAACGAGATTGAACTAGGTATTGAGATACCGACGATCGAATCTCGGGCAAGTAACATACCGATGACAAAGGGAACAACGTATGTTGTTATGCGGTTTGACCGATAAAGTTCTTCGTAGAATATGTGGGAGCCAATATGAGCATCCAGGTTCCGCTATTGGTTATTGACCGGAGACGTGTCTCGGTCATGTCTACATAGTTCTCACACCCGTAGGGTCCGCACGCTTAAGGTTTTGATGACAATTTTATTATGAGTTTATGAGTTTTGATGTACCGAAGGAGTTCGGAGTCCCGGATGAGATCGGGGACATGACGAGGAGTCTCGAAATGGTCGAGACGTAAAGATCTATATATTGGACGACTATATTCGGACATCGGAAAGGTTCCGAGTGCTTCGGGTATTTTCGGAGTACCGGGGAGTTACGGGAATAGAGGAGAGAGGCCAAAAGGAAGGAGGCGCGCGCCCCCTTTCTGGTCCGAATTGGACAAGGGGTGCAGCCCCCTTTTCCTTCTCCCTCTCCCCTCTTTCCTTCTCTCCTACTCCGGAAAGGAAAAGGGGAATCCTACTCGGACTTGGGAGTCCTAGTAGGAGTCCCCACACTTGACGCGCCCCCTCTAGGGCCGGCCTCTCCCTCCCTCCTTTATATACGGGGGCAGGGGGGCACCTCTAGAGACAACAATTGATTTCTTGATCTCTTAGCCGTGTGCGGTGCCCCCTCCACCATAGTTCTCATCGATAATATTGTAGAGGTGCTTAGGCGAAGCCCTGCGATGGTAGAACATCAAGATCGTCACCACGCCGTCGTGCTGACGGAACTCTCCCTCGACACTCGGCTGGATCGGAGTTCGAGGGACGTCATCGAGCTGAACGTGTGCTAGAACTCGGAGGTGCCGTAGTTTCGGTGCTTGATCGGTCGGGCCGTGAAGACGTACGACTACATCAACCGCGTTGTTCTAACGCTTCCACTTTCGGTCTACGAGGGTACGTAGACTCACTCTCCCCTCTCGTTGCTATGCACTTGGTAGATAGATCTTGCGTGATCGTAGGAAAATTTTAAAATACTACGTTCCCCAACAGAACTGACTGCCAAAGCCGATTCTCACAACTGCGCCCCCTACCTGGCGCGCCAAAGATGTCAGTGTATTCGGATCGACACCTATGGGATCACAAGAATCCCTACTACGGTTGCGTGGCGCGGGGTTGAGAGAAGAATGGATCGAACAGTCAGGACACGGTTCCTTTACCCAGGTTCGGGCCGCAAAGATGCGTAAAACCCTACTCCTGCTTTTGTGGATTATATGTTTGAGTTCTTCAGCTAGTGAGGAGCTCCAAAAGAGTCGTGAGGAGTTCTAAAAAGCCGAATCCTTCTCCTGGTCGCCTTGGGCCTCCTTTTATAGGAAAAAAGGGGTCACCACAGCGGCACATAGGAGGTGGAAAGGGTACAGTGATGCGAGCTTATCCCTCGCATTATAGGACAAGGCGCATTTAATTCGCTTAGCTTAGGTGTCCTTGCTTTATCGGGGACGGGGAGAGACGTCCGTCTTGTCCGTCGCCGCTCCTCCTCGTGTTGACACGCGCCCTGGCGAGCGGTGCCTGAGGTGCCATGTAGGCAGACAGGCGGCTGAGGTGGCGCAACGGTGGGTCTACACGAAAATCTGCGGGTTGCCACGCAGGAGCCTGTCCAGCTGGTCCGGTCGGCAGCTGCGTGGGTCGGTGGAAAACCGGTTGGTGCGGGCCTGACGGTGGCCCCGCGGGCGTCCTCGGCAAGGGCCTTGCCGGGGCTCCGGCAAGGGTCCTGCCTTGGCGCGTGCTGTCATCCTCGGAAAGGTGCTTGTCAGGGGCCTTGTAGTTCTCCTTGGCTGGGATCCCGCCAAGGGTCGTCGTCTTCTCAACTAGTATCTGATCTTGGATGTCTTCACAAAGATCTGCATGCCACCACGGCGATATCTCCCGAATCCTCGCCCCATGCGGGCGGTGGACTCAACGGTGATCCGCTCTGTAGGCGCGGGGCGAGCTGCCGCGGCAAGGGTCTTGCCGGGGCTGCCAGAGCCGGCTCCCGGCAAGGACCTTGCTGGGGGAAGCCGCTTCGTCCCTTTGCTCTTTGTGGTCTTGTTCTTGGCGTTGCTCCAGTCTCCATCAAGCTTTGATCTTACCCTGGCTCACCTCCCTTGCCATGCTTGGTGTGGTGGTGCCCGTGGCTCAGACTGCCCGTGCACAGTCATAGGGGTGCAAAAAGTGTACCCCTCTTTTTGTACACCGACACATATGATCCCTCCTTTGCCGAGTTGTTCCTTCCTGGGGATGATCTCAGCCAGCTTCCCCACTGATAAGAAGAGTCTAGAGGGGGATCGCACACCCCCCCAACATGAACAAGTCTACCGCAGTAAAAACAGAAGTGAGGGTCTTTTTCATAGTAGAAATCAAACCAAGTCCCAAGCTTTTCATCCTTTGATTTCTTCAGCTTAAAACCCCTAATCAAGGGATCGAACACTGAGATCGTGGTACGTATCCTCAGTTGTTGTCCACGAGCTATCCCATCACCATCTGTATCCACTTTCACCGTTTTACCTATCCAATTGCCCAGGGCTGTCCCAAAGGCCTCACATCTCTTATCAGGTGGAAGATCAATAACCATGACCCAAAGATCTATATTCTCGAAAACCATCTCCGAGGGTCGAATCTTTCCCTCATACTCTTTCATGATAAGCATACTAAAATCAAATTGCCATGGACCATTATTCAGCACATGTATCCAATCCCCCTCACTGCCCAGATGGACCACAAAGATGTTTGATCCCATGTCCCTGAATTTTGCTTCCTTATGCAGACCTCATGTCCTTGGCATCATTTTCTCCAGAGCCGACATCTTCATAGGTCTTTCTGAACAAACCTTACCAACCACAGACCATCTGGTTGCCTTCGGGATCGGGATCTCATGATCATCAAAGACTAGCCGTCGTCTTCCTTATCCATCAAAACCACCCCCCCATCCTAGCCTACAGACATGCTGCTGGATCAGGTGTTTTGCTCTCCACCGGAGATGCAGACGACATCCGGCTAGCTGGACCCCCCTTCTTCCGCAAATTGGGCGTCACAGCCGCCGTCTTTGTTACCGGGGTCACATTAGGTCTCTTTGCAGCAGTCGTCGAACATTCAGCCTTCTCCGCCATTGCTTTCGCCCCTAACTAAGAGAAGCTGTAGCGGCCTATGATCCGAGTGCGCCGTCGCAACTCTGATCGCCGCTGTAGACACACCACCCCCAGTAAGAAACCCTAACCCTAGCGCAGTCGCACGATCGCCTCGCAATCACCTCCTGCCCCGTAGCGTTTCGCCTATGGTGGAACCTGTCGATCATACTAATACTCCATCCCTCGTGATCTTTTTCTAACCTACCAGATTATGACTAGTCTATTTGACTTTCCTATGGTCCCTTTATATAATAGTTTTGGGTTACACGTCTCCAATGCAAACATCTAACCTTCTCTCATTACAAATTCAATTGTAACAACTCTTAAACATAATACTTGCACATGTTTTAACACCGAGGAAGGGTTACAGATGCTCTAAATTGTCTGTAACATTTTTTTCATGATAAACACCAATTCAGCTTCGAAAATAGACTTGCATGTGTTGGTGATATTCTGACTACTAAGTCTGAATAGAATTTGGAATTTCCATTAAAGGTGTTATTGTTGACAAGGCAATATGTTTAATAATGCCCATTCTAATATATGCATACATGCAAAAAGGCATTTCAGCATCATGGTTTCGTTTGGGAGCACTGACCCCACGGTAACTCACCTCCTCTTCGCTGATGATAGCGTGGTATTCCTTGAGGGATCCAAAGATAATTTGGAGGTGCTTCGAACCATCTTGCAGGAGTATGAGATGGCCTCTGGACAAATGGTAAATCTGCAAAAATCGTCCATTTTCTTTGATAAGGGAACTAGTGATGAGGACAAATTTTTGCTCAAGCAAACGCTAGGCATCTCATCGGATGCTCTGAGTGAGAGATATTTGGGTCTGCCTACGGTGGTGGGAAGATCCAAAGATGGGAATTTCAAGTATGTCTGGGAGAGTGCAGGAAAGAAGGTTGCAGGATGGAAAGGTCAAGAGCTGTCAAAAACTGCTAGGGAAGTACTTGCGAAGTCCGGCCTCCAATCCACACCAACATTCACCATGAGCTGTTTTCAACTCACCAAGAAAATGTGTCGGAATTTGTCATCAATCTCTTCGAACTTCTGGTGGGGTGAAGTGAACGGTGGGAAAAAGGTGCACTGGATTTCATGGGACAAAATGTGTATGAGGAAGCAGGAAGGAGGACCAGGCTTTAGAGACCCGGAGGTGTTTAACCAAGCTTTGATTGCTAAGCAGGCTTGGTGGATTTTACAGGTTCCTACTTCATTATGCGCAAGGGTTCTCAAGGCTCGGTATTTTTCCGATGGCTCAATCCTTAGTGCAACTTGTCCTGGACGGGGGTATAGTGTCATACAGATTCAGGAGCATAATCCACAGACAAAATTTGTTGCTGGATGGAATCATATGGAGAATAGGAGATGGAAGCAAAATAAGGATGCACCATGATAATTGGATATCGCGGAAGGGTATTCTACGCCACTGGGCCAGAATTACGTACACGGTATAAACAGGGTTTCAGACTTGCCAAACTCACATGGTACAGCTTGGGACCAAGCCAAGGTTCAAGAGATGTTCCCCTCGGATGAGGCTCATGAAATCGTAAAAATTCATATTGGGGGGGGGGGGGGGGGGGGG
>LR738711.1:50532558-50549836 GCA_902687465.1 Secale cereale | reverse complement strand
ACAGTCGGACGTCTGGGCGACATCACATAAAGGGCTTATAAATAAAAAGAATGCCACAGTCGGACGTCTGAGCGACATCACATAATGCGCTTATAAATAAAAAGAATGCCATAGTCGGACGTCTGAGCGACATCACATAAAGGGCTTATAAATAAAAAGAATGCCACAGTCGGACGTCTGAGCGACATCACATAAAGGGCTTATAAAATACAATAGTATAATGATGAAATTCTTCGGGAAGTAAATCAATATAGAGATAATTGGTGAGTTCATCTACCAAATGAACTTGACGAAATCGCTACTCTTGTTACCATTAAGAATTTACTAGAGGCGGTCACCGGGTTGACACGAAGATTGACCCTAGGCCATAAACATGGCTACTGGAAGGATTTAACTCTGCAGAGCTTGTACTATTAACTCATAGCCAACGGATTCTACTAGCCACGGGGACTAGTTCCGTCTACGGTGTTTTAGTAGAAACCCAACTAACCAGTACACACCCATTTCACATCCTGCTGTCCGGAATCACCCGCGACAACATTCACGAAAAACTTTAAGACGGGGAGGCTACAACCTCGATTAGCATGGGATCAAATTTATATATGCACGCTCTAAGGGGTGCCCCCTCTCGGTCCCAACCGGAAATACCCATGCCCCCTAACCGGATGAAGGGCTTTAATCCAGGGCCATGGAACCCTCATCCCGGCCCCTCTACTTGGTGTGTACTCGGGAAGTGGTTTACAACTGACTAGACCGCAATCTTAACAGACGGCCTATGATAGTACCAAAAGGAGATGAACGGAATCGCGACATGATCTCCGTTGATACTAAGTTAACCAACTACTGGCATGCTCCAACAATACCAGCATACCACCCATCATGTCACCACGTGATGGAGGTGGTTCAAACATTATCATTCGGGGCTCACCCAAAGCTTGCTTGCATGAAATATGACCATACACATATGCTCATATGATCATCCTTATGAAACGAACTACTCGAGAAAACATGCAATACATCCATCATATCAAAGGTTCAAACATGCTTGCCTGGTTCTGAGAAGTCGGAGTCTAACTCGGTGAGGTTCGCGGCTCCGTCACGTCCTTTGGTATCTATGTATTCAAACAAACGGATACTAACATAAATACCGCGCGTGCAAATAAAGTTGCTCCAATTTTTTTCACATAAATATGACAAAAAACTAGACAGAAAACTAAAGAGGACAGAAAAAGAATCAACTCAAAATCATCTTTAGTTAAAAAGATATTAGAGTTTCTGTCCAGTGGCTCATCTGTAATGAAACAACAAAATTCCAGGGGCTAGAATAGAAAACAAAAAAGCGAACCGGTACGCAGTACGCCAACAGAATAAGAAAACGTACTTCGCCCGAAGGCGCTTTCCAGAAAAACGGTTCGAGGAGGGATGAGAGACTGACGAGGGGTCCCACTCGTCGGGTCTGAACTCTGGGACAGAGTCGTGCCGGCGCCAGATGCTGCGGTGGTCGCCGGCGCCGATCCACGGCGAGCTAGGGGGAGAAAATGGTAGGTACAGCTTCTCGGTGATCTTCTGCGTCGATTGGTGGTGGAGTTGAGTGTCGGCGAGCCCCGCGTCGACGGCGGCTTGGGTGGTCGTGGGCCTCGTCGGAGAGGATCTCTGGGGTCAAATTGGAGTGGGGGTTTGGTTTAGGCAGGTGCCAGGGTGCTACGCTCGAGTCCACGGTGGCGGAGGAGCTCTCACCGGAGAGAACGCTGCCGGAGCCCGAGGCGGACGGAGTTGGCCGGAGTTGGAGAAGAAGGGCCCCTCGAGGCTCTTCCAGAGGCTAGCCGCGGTCTAGGGAGGTGGTGGAGGTGTGCGGGCTTGAGAACGAGCTTGGGGGTGCTTTATATAGCAGGCCCGAGGCGGTTGCCGTGAACGGTATAAGTCCGGCGAGCGATTACGGCGATGCAGTGGCGGGACGGCGGGTTTAGGGGCTTGAGCATCGACTAGGAGGTGTAGTGGTTCCATTCCCATGCCTAACTCAGCAGGGGAGAGATGATCACGGGCTGTCCTCGACGGAACGGCCGTGCGGCACGTCGGCGGCAGAAAACGCGCTCTATGCGCGCCAGGCCACGGCGACGGTGCGGCAGGCGTGCCCTGGCAGTGGAGATGGCCACGCGGAGCGCTGGGGTGACTTGGGCGGTGCCAAACGGCGTTGAGCCGCGGGGTGACTTCTGCCAGCCGCCACGGGCGGTTCTGTTGCCGTGGAAGTCGCCGGCGCGGTCGGACTAGAGCGCCATCGACGCCCAGAAGTAGCCAAGCGAGCATGCGGCGCGTTGGATAAGCAGGAGGTGCAGTGTGCGTCGATCCGAGGCAGGTACTGGTGAGATTGTCGCTGCGGCTCTGACGAACTGACGAACTGTCGAACTGCACTGTCGACAGTTTCAGTTAGCAGTTTCTGAACCTGACAGCACAGTGCATGCTATGTGTTCGATGAAATGATTCTGCCATGTGTGAAATGTTTCTGGGGGTGATATTTGGTGGAGTGGCCTCTTGATGCATCTAGAGGCTGCCTGATTTTTCACATAATTTTTAGAAGAAGATAAATATGAATTTCACCAAAATTTGCAAATCTGGTCCAAACTTGCAGCGGGTGAAATTTGAAAATTTTGAACTGTGGACTAGTGAAACAAGATGGATCTAGGTTGTGGGTACTAAGGACTATCTAGGAAAGTTAGTTTGGAATCAAATAACAAGATGGATTTGGTGGTTCCTTTGTAAATCACCAAGGTCCACTATAAAGGACATAAATAGATTTTGGAGTAAAATAAATAGAGGAAAAATCCCAATAAGGTCAAAACTTACTGGAATTGATGAGAGACTTGGCCTAAGGTGTGAAGAGGGTCTTGGAGAGAAATATTTCTGTTGGGGTCATGGCAAGATGAAGGTTTGAGAGGAAGATAGGTCCAAGGTTAAACCTGAGAGGTTTTAAATCAAGAAGGGGAGAATTCAAACAACCTCTTTTGAAACTCAACTTGCTTGAGGCAACACAAGAGAAAACCTTCAAGACCAAAAACCAAGCTTGAGAAAACACATAAACTTTGGCCAGAAGAGATTTTAGAAGGGTCTTAAGAAAAGATCAAATAACTCCCTTCCAAAAGGCCAAAAGTTTGGAAGAAAACCAAACTCAAAAATTTGGGGTGTTACAACACCTACCCCCTTAGGAAAAATCTCGTTCCCGAGATTTCAGCTGATCCTCAAATAGGTGTGGGTGTTCTGTTCGAAGGAAATCTTCCCTTTCCCATGTTGCCTCATCCTCTGTGTGATTACTCCACTGAACCTTGAGAAATTTAACAGTCTTCTGACAGGTTCTCCTTTCAGACTCCTCCAAATTTTTTATTGGGTGTTCCCGGTAGGTGAGATCTGGTTGTACGTCAAGATTTTCATGTGACACATGCTTCTCTGGGTTGCTTACACACTTTCGTAGCTGCGAGACGTGGAACACGTCGTGGACGTCTGACAGTTACTTGGGAAGGTCCAGCTAATAAGCTACTGTGCCTCTCCGTGCAATTATATGAAAAGGTCCGATGAATCGGGGTGCTAGTTTCCCTTTGACTTTGAATCTCTGCAGTTCTCTCATAGGTGATACACATAAGTACACGTCTTCACCGGGCTCAAAACTTATTTCCCGATGCTTTTGATCGTAATAGCTCTTTTGTCGGCTTTGGGCTGTTTTGAGTCGATCCCGTATTATTTTTACTCTCTCCTCAGCTTCCTTTAACATATCTGGGCCGAATATATGACTGTCCCCTATTTCTGACCAGTTTAATGGAGTACGGCATCTTCGTCCGTACAAGGCTTTGAAAGGTGCCATCTGCAGGCTGGCTTGGTAACTATTGTTGTATGCAAACTCGGCATATGGTAAGCTTGCCTCCCAACTGGTCCCATATGTGAGGACACATGCCCGTAGCATGTCTTCAAGTATTTGATTTACTCGTTCCATTTGTCCTCCAGTCTGGGGGTGATAAGTTGTACTGAACGTTAGTTGCGTTCCGAGGGCTTGTTGCAACTGGTCCCAAAATTTGGAGACGAACTGAGTGCCTCTGTCGGATATTATAGTCTTTGGAACCCCATGTAGGCATACTATACGGGCGAGGTAAAGCTTGGCAAGCTTTTGGTGGTGCGAGTTGTCTTGACTGGTATGAAGTGTGCTACCTTGGTCAGTCTATCTATGATGACCCATATGGCATCATTACCGTGTTGTGACCGTGGTAGTCCAACAATAAAATCCATTCCAATATCGTCCCATTTCCACGTTGGTATCTTGTTTGGCTGTAATAGCTCTGCGGGTTTTTGGTGCTCGGCTTTAATGCGTTGACATGAATCGCAGCATGCAATAAATGTGGCTATATCCCTCTTCATGCCGTGCCACCAAAATCTTTCCTGAATGTCCTTGTACATTTTCGTCCCTCCAGGGTGGATTGAGTATGGAGCGGTGTGGCTTTCTGCTAGAATTTGCTGTTTAAGGTCGTTGCTATTTGGTACGTAAAGTCTGTCTCCGAACCATAATATTCCTTCACTGTCTATGGTGAATTCTGAGGCCTTGCCCTGACTTACTTTTCTTTTTATCCCTTCGATGCTGGGGTGTCCATGCTGAGCCTTCTTTATTTGTTTTATTAGCGTGGGCTGTATTTCCAGATTTGACACTTCGCCTTCAGTGACCATCATTAGGTTGAGCTTGGCGAATTCTCGCTGAAATTCAGATCTCAGGTTCTGTAGGCTGCCGCTGTTCGGGCTGGGGTTACGGCTGAGAGCGTTCGCTACCACGTTTGCTTTTCCAGGGTGATAGTGTATACCGACGTCATAATCTTTTACCAGTTCCAGCCAGCGTCGTTGTCGTAAATTGAGTTCTGGCCGCGTGAAAATATATCTGAGGCTCCTATGGTCCGTATATATTTCACAGTGGTTCCCAAGCAAAAAGTGCCTCCACTCCTTGAGTGCATGAATGACTGCTGCCAACTCCAAATCATGAGTAGGATAATTTTCTTCATGTTTTCGCAGTTGCCGGGAAGCGTAGGCGACTACTTTGCCTTCTTGCATTAGTACGCATCCGAGGCCTTTCGGGATGCGTCGCAATATACTTCAAAAGTCTTGTGTATGTCTGGTACAATCAATACTGGGGCTGTTGTTAACTTCTTTTTGAGTTCTTGAAAGCTTTTCTCACATGCTTCGGTCCATATGAACTTCTTATCCTTCTTGAGTAACTGTGTCATTGGTTTGGCTATGGTGGAAAATCCTTCAATAAACCTTCTGTAATATCCAGCCATACCGAGGAAACTTCGTATATCCGTTACACTTGCTGGTGACTTCCAACCAAATACGGACTTGACTTTATCTGGGTCCACGGCAATTCCTTCTTGTGTTAATACGTGTCCTAGGAAACCCACTTGCCTCAACCAAAATTCACATTTGCCGAATTTGGCGTAAAGTTGGTTTTTCCTTAATTCTCCCAGTACAATGCGGATGTGTTCAGCATGTTCTTCTGGTGTCTTTGAATATACCAAGATATCATCAATAAATACCACCACAAGTTTGTCCATGAATTTCATAAATACTTTGTTCATGAGGTGGACGAAATATGCGGGGGCGTTGGTCAGTCCAAACGACATTACTGTAAATTCATAAAGTCTGTATTTGGAGGTGAATGCTATTTTCGGGATATCTTCTGTTCATACTTTCAATTGATGATAACCTGACCTTAAGTCAACTTTTGAGAAAACCTTGGCTTGCGCGAGCTGGTCAAATAAATCATTTATTCGTGGCATCGGATATTTGTTCTTGATTTGTTTCTTTAATTCAACCAACACAGATGGTGCCATTCTATAATGTTTCTTGTATATGGTGGTGGTTCCAGGCGCTAGCTCAATGATGAATTCTATTTCTCTGTCTGGTGGCATGCCCGGTAGTTCTTCGGGAAATACGTCCGGAAATTCACATACAACTGGAACCTTGCTTAACTCAGAAGTGTCTACCTTGTTTAATTTTGGTTGCCGCGACACTGTTCTTTCCTGAGCTGCGACTCTTATTGTCTTTCCGTGATGATGAGTAAGAATCACTGTCCTGTTGAAGCAATCGATTAATCCTTTGTTGGTGGTTAGCCAATCCATACCCAGGATAACATCCAGTCCCTTGTTTTCCAACACGATGAGGTTTGCGTGAAATTTTAATCCTTCAATTTCAATGGTCAAACCTTGGCAGTAATCTTGAGTGATCTGCTTACTTCCAGGGGACTTGATGGTCATTGATTTTCCCAAGGGAAGTATTGAAAAACCATGTTGCAAAGAAAAACTCTTCGAAATGAACGAATGAGAAGCTCCAGAATCAAACAAAACCGTGGCAGGTATTGTGTTGACAGGGAACGTACCGAGTATGATATCCGGGGCATCCTGTCCTTGCTCCTTGGTCACATGGTTCAGGTGGCCTTTCCTGTGATTTTATTGGGGTTGAAGTTGTTACGTTTGGGCGCGGAATTGTTTCCTTTGATGTTTCGCTTCGGTGCTGAGTTTCTTTGCTTTGGGCACTGTTTAGCATAGTGTCCCTCTTCTCTACATGTGTAGCAGGTAACACCCGGGCGATAGGTGAAATCCTTGTCTCTTGCATGAAAATTATTGTTTGGACGTGTGTCTTTTGTTGTGGGTTTGTTCGCCCCATTGCTCTGGAAATTTACCTTATTCTTGTTGTTGCGAGGGTGGTTCGTCTGATCCCTTTTTCTCTTGCGAATGTCTTCTAGACTGCGACGTTCATTCTCCAACGTAATGGCTTTGTCCACCAGTGTCTTGAAATCCGAAAAAGTGTGTACGACTAACTGGCATTTTAGTGCTGGTGCCAGTCCGTACAAGAACTTTTCCATCTTCTTGTTTTCAGTCATACGCTCTTCGTTGGCATAATGGGATAATTGCGTAAACTGACTGTTGTACTCAGGTACTGTCATGCCCCTTTGCTTGAGGTCATCAAATTCTTTTTTCTTGATCTTCATAATGCTCTTAGGGATGTGTGCCGCACGGAAGCCTTCCTTGAAATCTTCCCAGGTGATATTAATTATTTATGTCGGGATGCATAAGCAGAAAATTTTCCCACCATGACGCGGCTGCTCCAGTAAGCTAATGTGTCGCGTACAACACATTTTCACGGTCTGAGCATTGTGCCACAATTAATTTCCTTTAAATATCTCGAAGCCAATCATCGGCTTCAAGAGGTTTGTCTGTGTGCGAAAACGTTGTTGGACGTGTCTTCTGAAATTCAGATAATTTTGAGTGCTGCTGGTATGGCTCACGATGATTTCCCATGTGAATGACATGGTTCATCATTTCTTGGTGCTGTTGTTGACTTTGCTCGTAAAGACGGCACACTTGAGAAAATGCTGTTTCACTGCCCTGCTGACTTGACTGCCCCTGTGTGAAATTGTTGTCTGTCTGTGTGCCATAATTTTCCTTCGACGGACTTGGCATGGAACACGTCCAGGGACAAGTCATTTCTTACTCTGGGGTATTATTGCAGAAATCATGAGAAGACCCGAGCAAAACAAACCAATATTTTGCAAAAGCGACAAAACACGAGCTCCAAAGAGATTTTTGAAATAAACTGCTTGATTGCGCATGGAGAAGGACCGCCTAGTACATATTTTACACGCGAGTACTAATTATACATACGTCACTCAGGGTGTGCGTACACATTCCTGACATGTTATTAAAGCTAGTGCACTCCTCCAAGATCCTACATGATGCGCAAACAGACTACTCCCATCAACCTATATATCACACACATATTACAAGCGAGCACAGTGTGTCGCGGAATAACGCACTAGTCAGAGATGTTGAAGATTTCCCTCGGCCTGCCGAGAGTAAGGCCCAGTGGTGCTAGAGACTCAACTTCTTCCTCACTAATAGGTTCCAGGCGCGGAGTATGGGTATGAGGTGTTGAAGCAGGTGCGACGGGCGGTGCAACTCTGACTGGGGTAGGAGCAATGACCTGGTCAAACTCCTCAGTGGTAGGCAGACGGCGAGCTGTGGCTAAGATGGAAGGTGCGTATGATGTGGCGGACGAGACGAATGTCAATGGTGGCGTTGTGTGGAGTAGCTCCCTCCTGTTGGCGGAGCCACTCTGGACCAATTCCATACGGGTAGCCACCAAGTCGTCCACAAGATTATCAAAGGCTGCCTCAAGTGCCTTGAGGTACTCAACCATTGACTCAATGGCTTCATCACGTTCCCCATTTGCGCAAGCAAATGCATAGTGGCACGTGTAGGGCACGTGGCATGGGAGGTAACGATAGCGACGAGTCTTCATTGAAGGAAGGATGTCCCTGAGACGAGCTATCGCCTCACGGGCAGCCATTTGCATGGCATGCCTCTCCGTGGGCATGGCTCTGCCCACAAATCGGAGGCGGCGCGCTTCAGAGCGCCCTCCCTTGAAGTGCACCACGGCCTGGTGCATTGACACGCTGTCGTTGAGCTTGTGACGGTAGAGTGTAAACTCTGGACGGGTGGATTTGCCCGATCGCGACTTTGGTGATGGCGAAGAGGAGCTTGACAAACCCCTTAGGAATGTTGGCGAACACCTGTGCATCACAGTCGTTGCTGGCCATCTACAAAAGTAGACAAAAATTTCGAATAGTCAAGTCGTAAATTTATGTTGACCAACTGAAAATTGCTACAGAAGTAAAAATGCTGAATAGCAATTTTTTCGCTAATAACCGATTAGCAAGCGCACCTAGTGGCTTCCTACAGCCAGCCTGGCTCTGATACCAAGGTTGTCAGGACCGGTCCTTCAGTAAAATAATTACAGGAAGACCGACCTTTTTATTAAACCAGCAAGGAAGATTATTTCTTGCTGGCAGACAATTCCTTGATACAGAATTCCAGTACACTGAATATTATACAAGGTTGAGCTGGGTTGCTCAACAATTTTATTACAAGCGCGCCAATATAGTACATAAAGGCGGATATGACACAAAGGCAGGGTGGCATACTACTAACTCGTAATAAAAGGTGGTGGTTATGTCACAATGAAGTGGGTGAGGTGACTCCATTATAGAACAGTTCATCGAGTGTCGGAGTGAGACCCGATGAATTTATTTGGTGGTAGGAGGAAGCGGTTATAAAACAGTGATCATTTCTAGGATCGCAAGAGACTGACTGGGACTCCACTAGACGTCGGACTCGCTATCGAACACTTCATCCATGAGATCACCTTCGTCCACATCTGGCCAAATCAACAAGCAAGGTGAGTACTTTGAATGTACTCGCAAGACAGTTCGGACTTAAGATATAATAAATGCCAACATGATGCATATGAGTATTCCGAAAAAATGCGACCGGATAAAAATATTAGTGTGCTGTATGCAACAATAGAAATCGGGCGGTAATCCTCCCGAAATCCATAAGATAAATAGGCGGAGGCTAAACGAGTGTCTGAATGACGCCTCGTGAGAAAATAATAAATGAAATCATGCCACAGTCGGGCGTCTGAGCGACACCACATAAAGGGCTTATAACAAAAAGGAGTGTTGAAGCTCGCGGCGGGTATCGTTATTTTCTGACCTTCACTGATGATTTGAGCAGATATGGGTATATCTACTTGATGAAACACAAGTCTGAAACACTTGAAAAGTTCAAAAATTTCAGAGTGAAGTAGAGAATCATCGTAACAAGAAAATAAACTTTCTATGATCTGATCGTGGAGGTGAATATTTGAGTTACGAGTTTGGTCTTCATTTAAAAACAATGCGGAATAGTTTCACAGCTCACGCCACCCGGAACACCACAGCGTAATGGTGCGTCCGAACGTCGTAACCGTACTTTATTAGATATGGTGCGATCTATGATGTCTCTTACCAATTTACCACTATCGTTTTGGGTTATGCATTAGAGACAGCTCCATTCATGTTTAATAAGGGCACCATCTAAATCCGTTGAGACGACGCCTTATGAACTGTGGTTTAGCAAGAAACCAAAGTTGTCGTTTCTTAAAGTTTGGGGCTGCGATGCTTATGTGAAAAAGCTTCAACCTGATAAGCTCGAACCAAAGTCAGAGAAATGTGTCTTCACAGGATACCCAAAGGAGACTGTTGGGTACACCTTCTATCACATATCCGAAGGGAAGATATTCGTTGCTAAGAATGGATCCTTTCTAGAGAAGGAGTTTTTCTCGAAAGAAGTGAGTGGGAGGAAAGTAGAACTTGATGAGGTAATTGTACCTTCTCCCGAATTGGAAAGTAGAACATCACAGAAACTAGTTCCAGTGATTCCTACACCAATTAGTGAGGAAGCTAATGATGATGATCATGAAACTTCAGATCAAGTTTCTGCTAAACTTCGTAGATCAACCAGAGTACGTTCCGCACCAGAGTGGTCCGACAACCCAGTTCTGGAAGTCATGTTACTAGACCATGATGAACCTACGAACCATGAGGAAGCGATGATGAGCCCAGATTCCGCAAAATGGCTTGAGACCATGAAATCTGAGATGGGATCCATGTATGAGAACAAAGTGTGGACTTTGGTTGACTTGCCCGATGTTCGGCAAGCCATCGAAAATAAATGGATTTTCAAGAGGAAGACCAACGCAGAAGGTAATGTTACTATTTACAAAGCTCGACTTGTTGCGAAAGGGTTTCGACAAGTTCAAGGAGTTGACTACGATGAGACTTTCTCACCCGTAGCGATGCTTAAGTCTGTCCAAATCATGTTAGCAATTGCCGCATTTTATGAAATCTGGCAAATGGATATCAAAACTACATTCCTGAATGGATGACTTAAAGAAGGGTTGTATATGATGCAACCAGAAGGTTTTGTCGATCCTAAAGGTGCTAACAAAGTGTGCAAGCACCAGCGATCCATATATGGACTGGTGCAAGCATCTCAGAGTTGGAATATACGCTTTGATAAGTTGATCAAAGCATATAGTTTTATACAGACTTGCGGTGAAGCCTGTATTTACAAGAAAGTGAGTGGGAGCACTACAACCTTTCTGATAAGTATATGTGAATGACATATTGTCGATCAGAAATGATGTAGAATTTTATGGAAAGCATAAAGGAGTTTTTTCAAAGAAAAACCTCGGTAAAGCTGCTTACATATTTAGCCTCAAGATCTATAGAGATAGATCAAGACGCTTGATAAGTTTTTTCAATGAGTACATACCTTGACAAGTTTTTGAAATAGTTCAAAATGGATCAGTCAGAGAAGAAGTTCTTGCCTGAGTTGTAAGGTATGAAGTTGAGTAAGACTCAAAGCCCGACCTCGGCAGAATATAGAGAAAGAATGAAAGTCATTCCCTATGCCTCAACCATAGGTTCTATAAAGTATGCCATGCTGTATACCAGACCTATTGTATATACCCTACCCTGAGTTTGGCAAGGGAGTACAATTTTGATCTAGGAGTAGATCACTGGACAGCGGTCAAAATTACCCTTAGTTACTGAATGACTAAGGAAATATTTCTCGGTTATGGAGGTGATAAAGAGTTCATCATAAAGAGTTACGTCGATGCAAGCTTTAAACACCGATCTGGATGACTCTGAGTCTCAATCTGGATACATATTGAAAGTGGGTGCATTTGGCTAGAGTAGCTCCATGCAGAGCATTGTAGACATAGAAATTTGCAAAATACATACGGATCTGAATGTAACAGACCCGCTGACTAAACTTCTCTCACGAAGCAAAACATGATCACACCTTAGTACTCTTTGGGTGTTAATCACATGAGGATGTGAACTAGATTGTTGACTATAGTAAACCCTTTTGGGTATTGGTCACATGGCGATGAGAACTATGGGTGTTAGTCACATGGTGATGTGAACTATTGGTGTTTATCACATGGTGATGTGATCTAGATTATTGACTCTAGTGCAAGTGGGAGACTGAAGGAAATATGCCCTAGAGGCAATAATAAAGTTATTATTTATTTCCTTATATCATGATAAATGTTTATTATTCATGCTAGAATTGTATTAACCGGAAACTTAATACATGTGTGAATACATAGACCAAACAAAGTGTCCCTAGTATGCCTCTACTAGACTAGCTCATTGATCAAAGATGGTTATGTTTCCTAACCATAGACATGAGTTGTCATTTGATCAACGGGATCACATCATTAGGAGAATGATGTGATGGACAAGACCCATTTGTTAGCTTAGCACTATGATTGTTTAAGTTTTACTGCTATTGCTTTCTTCATGACTTATACATGTTCCTATGACTATGAGATTATGCAACTTCCGAATACCGGAGGAACACTTTGTGTGCTACCAAACGTCACAACGTAACTGGGTGATTATAAAGGTACTCTATAGGTGTCTCCGAAGGTACTTGTTGGGTTGGCGTATTTCGAGATTAGGATTTGTCACTCCGATTGTCGGAGAGGTATATCTCTGGGCCCACTCGGTAATGCACATCACTATAAGCCTTGCAAGCATTGCAGCTAATGAGTTAGTTGCGGGATGATGTATTACGGAACGAGTAAAGAGACTTGCCGGTAACGAGATTGAACTAGGTATTGAGATACCGACGATCGAATCTCGGGCAAGTAACATACCGATGACAAAGGGAACAACGTATGTTGTTATGCGGTTTGACCGATAAAGATCTTCGTAGGATATGTGGGAGCCAATATGAGCATCCAGGTTCCGCTATTGGTTATTGACCGGAGACGTGTCTCGGTCATGTCTACATAGTTCTCGAACCCGTAGGGTCCGCACGCTTAAGGTTTTGATGACAATTTTATTATGAGTTTATGAGTTTTGATGTACCGAAGGAGTTCGGAGTCCCGGATGAGATCGGGGACATGACAAGCAGTCTCGAAATGGTCGAGACGTAAAGATCTATATATTTGACGACTATATTCGGACATCGGAAAGGTTCCGAGTGATTCAGGTATTTTCGGAGTACCGGGGAGTTACGAGAATAGAGGAGAGAGGCCAAAAGGAAGGAGGCGCGCACCCCCTTTCTGGTCCGAATTGGACAAGGGGTGCAGCCCCCTTTTCCTTCTCCCTCTCCCCCTCTTTCCTTCTCTCCTACTCCGGAAAGGAAAAGGGGAATCCTACTAGGACTTGGGAGTCCTAGTAGGACTCCCCACACTTGGCGCGCCCCCTCTAGGGCCGGCCTCTCCCTCCCTCCTTTATATACGGGGGCAGGGGGGCACCTCTAGAGACAACAATTGATCTCTTGATCTCTTAGCCGTGTGCGGTGCCCCCTCCACCATAGTTCTCCTCGATAATATCATAGCAGTGCTTAGGCGAAGCCCTGCGACGGGAGAACATCAAGATCGTCACCACGCCGTCGTGCTGACGGAACTCTCCCTCGACACTCGGCTGGATCGGAGTTCGAGGGACGTCATCGAGCTGAACGTGTGCTAGAACTCGGAGGTGCCGTAGTTTCGGTGCTTGATCGGTCGGGCCGTGAAGACGTACGACTACAACAACCGCGTTGTTCTAACGCTTCCACTTTCGATCTACGAGGGTACGTAGACTGACTCTCCCCTCTCGTTACTATGCATCTGGTAGATCGATCTTGCGTGATCGTAGGAAAATTTTAAAATACTACGTTCCCCAACAGAACTGACTGCCAAAGCCGATTCTTACAACTGCACCCCCTACCTGGCGCGCCAAAGATGTCGGTGTATTCGGATCGACACCTATGGGATCACAAGAATCCCTACTATGGTTGCGTGGCGCGGGGTTGAGAGAAGAGCGGATCGAACAGTCAGGACACGGTTCCTTTACCCAGGTTCGGGCCGCAAAGATGCGTAAAACCCTACTCCTGCTTTGGTGGATTATATGTTTGAGTTCTTCAGCTAGTGAGGAGCTCCAAAAGAGTCGTGAGGAGTTCTAAAAAGCCGAATCCTTCTCCTGGTCGCCTTGGGCCTCCTTTTATAGGAAAAAGGGGTCACCACAGCGGCACACAGGAGGTGGAAAGGGTACAGTGATGCGAGCTTATCCCTCGCATTACAGGACAAGGCGCATTTAATTCGCTTAGCTTAGGTGTCCTTGCTTTATCGGGGACGGGGAGAGACGTCCGTCTTGTCCGTCGCCGCTCCTCCTCGTGTTGACACGCGCCCTAGCCAGCGGTGCCTGAGGTGTCATGTAGGCAGACAGGCAGCTGAGGTGGCGCAACGGCGGGTCTCCACGAAGATCTGCGGGTTGCCACGCAGGAGCCTGTCCAGCTGGTCGGGTCGGCAGCTGCCTGGGTCGGTGGAAAACCGGTTGGTGCGGGCCTGACGGTGGCCCCGCGGGCGTCCTCGGCAAGGGCCTTGCCGGGGCTCCGGCAAGGGTCCTGCCTTGGCGCCTGCTGTCATCCCCGGAAAGGTGCTTGCCAGGGGCCTTGTAGTTCTCCTTGGCTGGGATCCCGCCAAGGGTCGTCGTCTTCTCAACTTGTATCTGATCTTGGATGTCTTCACAAAGATCTGCATGCCACCACGGCGATATCTACCGAATCCTCGCCCCATGGTGGCGGTGGACTCAAGGGTGATCCGCTCTGTAGGCGCGGGGCGAGCTGCCGCGGCAAGGGTCTTGCCGAGGCTGCCAGAGCCGGCTCCCGGCAAGGACCTTGCCGGGGGAAGCTGCTTCGTCCCTTTGCTCTTTGTGGTCTTGTTCTTGGCGTTGCTCCAGTCTCCATCAAGCTTCGATCTTACCCTGGCTCACCTCCCTTGCCATGCTTGGTGTGGTGGTGCCCGTGGCTCAGACTGCCCGTGCACAGTCATAGGGGTGCAAAAAGTGTACCCCTCTTTTTGTACACCGACACATATGATCCCTCCTTTGCCGAGTTGTTCCTTCCTGGGGATGATCTCAGCCAGCTTCCCCACTGATAAGAAGAGTCTAGAGGGGAATCGCACACCCCCCGCCCCCAACATGAACAAGTCTACGGCAGTAAAAACAGAAGTGAGGGACTTTTCATAGTAGAAATCAAACCAAGTCCCAAGCTTTTCATCCTTTGATTTCTTCAGCTTAAAACCCCTAATCAAGGGAACGAACACTGAGATCGTGGTACGTATCCTCAGTTGTTGTCCACGAGCTATCCCATCACCATCTGTATCCACTTTCACCTTTTTACCTATCCAATTGCCCAGGGCTGTCCCAAAGGCCTCACATCTCTTATCAGGTGGAAGATCAATAACGATGACCCAAATATCTATATTCTCGAAAACCATCTCCGTGGGTCGAATCTTTCCCTCATACTCTTTCATGATAAGCATACTAAAATCAAATTGCCATGGACCATTATTCAGCACATGTATCCAATCCCCCTCACTGCCCAGATGGACCACAAAGATGTTTGATCCCATGTCCCTGAATTTTGCTTCCTTATGCAGACCTCATGCCCTTGGCATCGTTTTCTCCAGAGCCGACATCTTCATAGGTCTTTCTGAACAAACCTTACCAACCACAGACCATCTGGTTGCCTTCGGGATCGGGATCTCATGATCATCAAACACTAGCCCATCCTCTTCCTTATCCATCAAAACCATCCCCCCAACCTAGCCGACAGACATGCTGCTGGATCAGGTGTTTTGCTCTCCACCGGAGATGCAGACGACATCCGGCTAGCTGGACCCCCCTTCTTCCGCAAATTGGGCGTCACAGCCGCCGTCTTTGTTACCGGTGTCACATTAGGTCTCTTTGCAGGAGTCGTCGAACATTCAGCCTTCTCCGCCATTGCCTTCGCCCCTAACTAAGAGAAGCCGTAGCGGCCTATGATCCGAGTGCATCGTCGCAACTCTGATCGCCGCTGTAGACACACCACCCCCAGTAAGAAACCCTAACCCTAGCGCAGTCGCACGATCGCCTCCTGCCCCGTAGCGTTTCGCCTATGGTGGAACCTGTCGATCATACTAATACTCCATCCCTCGTGATCTTTTTCTAACCTACCAGAATATGACTAGTCTATTTGACTTCCCTATGGTGCCTTTATATAATAGTTTTGGGTTACACATCTCCAATGCAAACATCTAACCTTCTCTAATTACAAATTCAATTGTAACAACTCTTAAACATAATACTTGCACATGTTTTAACACCGAGGAAGGGTTACAGATGCTCTAAATTGTCTGTAACATTTGTTTCATGATAAACACAAATTCAGCTTTGAAAATAGACTTGCATGTGTTGGTGATATTCTGACTACTAAGTCTGAATAGAATTTGGAATTTCCATTAAAGGTGTTGCTGTTGACAAGGCAATATGTTTAATAATGCCCATTCTAATATATGCATACATGCAAAAAGGCATTTCAGCATCATGGTTTCGTTTGGGAGCACTGACCCCACGGTAACTCACCTCCTCTTCGCTGATGATAGCGTGGTATTCCTTGAGGGATCCAAAGATAATTTGGAGGTGCTTCGAACCATCTTGCAGGAGTATGAGATGACCTCTGGACAAATGGTAAATCTGCAGAAATCGTCCATTTTCTTCCATAAGGGAACTAGTGATGAGGACAAAATTTTGCTCAAGCAAACGGTAGGCATCTCATCGGAGGCTCTGAGTGAGAGATATTTGGGTCTGCCTACGGTGGTGGGAAGATCCAAAGATGGGAATTTCAAGTATGTCTGGGAGAGTGCAGGAAAGAAGGTTGCAGGATGGAAAGGTCAAGAGGTGTCAAAAACTTCTAGGGAAGTACTTGCGAAGTCCGGCCTCCAATCCACACCAACATTCACCATGAGCTGTTTTCAACTCACCAAGAAAATGTGTCGGAATTTGTCATCAATCTCTTCGAACTTCTGGTGGGGTGAAGTGAACGGTGGGAAAAAGGTGCACTGGATTTCATGGGACAAAATGTGTATGAGGAAGCAGGAAGGAGGACCAGGCTTTAGAGACCCGGGGGTGTTTAACCAAGCTTTGATTGCTAAGCAGGCTTGGTGGATTTTACAGGTTCCTACTTCATTATGCGCAAGGGTTCTCAAGGCTCGGTATTTTTCCGATGGCTCAATCCTTAGTGCAACTTGTCCTGGACGGGGGTCATAGTGTCATACAGATTCAGGAGCATAATCCACAGACGAAATTTGTTGCTGGATGGAATCATATGGAGAATAGGAGATGGAAGCAAAATAAGGATCCACCATGATAATTGGATATCGCGGAAGGGTATTCTACGCCACTGGGCCAGAATTACGTACACGGTATAAACAGGGTTTCAGACTTGCCAAACTCACATGGTACGGCTTGGGACCAAGCCAAGGTTCAAGAGATGTTCCCCTCGAATGAGGCTCATGAAATCGTGAAAATTCATATTGGGGGGGGGGGGAGGGG
>LR738711.1:50454273-50521222 GCA_902687465.1 Secale cereale | reverse complement strand
GTCTGAGCGACATCACATAAAGGGCTTATAAATAAAAAGAATGCCACAGTCGCACGTCTGGGCGACATCACATAAAGGGCTTATAAATAAAAAGAATGCCACAGTCGGACGTCTGAGCGACATCACACAATGGGCTTATAAATAAAAAGAATGCCACAATCGGACGTCTGAGCGACATCACATAAAGGGCTTATAAATAAAAAGAATGCCACGGTCGGACTTCTGAGCGACATCACATAAAGGGCTTATAAATAAAAAGAATGCCACAGTCGGACGTCTGAGCGACATCACATAAATGGCTTATAAATAACAATAGTATAATGATGAAATTCTTCTGGAAGTAAATCAATACAGAGATAATTGGTGAGTTCATCTACCAAATGAACTTGACGAAATCACTACTCTTGTTACCATCAAGAATTTACTAGAGGCGGTCACCGGGTTGACACGAAGATTGACCCTAGGCCATAAACATGGCTATTGGAAGGATTTAACTCTGCTGAGCTTGTACTATTAACTCATAGCGAACGGATTCTACTAGCCACGGGGACTAGTTCCGTCTACGGTGTTTTAGTAGAAACCCAACTAACCAGTACACACCCATTTCACATCCTGCTGTCCGGAATCACCCGCGACAACATTCACCAAAAACTTTAAGACGAGGTGGCTACAACCTCGATTAGCATGGGATCAAATTTATATATGCGCGCTCTAAGGGGTGCTCCCCTCTCGGTCCCAACCGGAAACACCCATGCCCCCTGACCGGATGACGGGCCTTAATCCAGGGCCATGGAACCCTCATCCCGGCCCCTCTACTTGGTGTGTACTCGGGAAGTGGTTTACAACTGACTAGACCGCAATCTTAACAGACGGCCTATGATAGTACCAAAAGGAGATGAACGGAATCACGACATGATATCCGTTGATACTAAGTTAACCAACTACTGGCATGCTCCAACAATACTAGCATATCACCCATCATGTCACCACATGATGGAGGTGGTTCAAACATTATCATTCGGGGCTCACCCGAAGCTTGCTTGCATGAAATATGACCATACACATATGCTCATATGATCATGCTTATGAAACGAACTACTCGAGCAAACAAGCAATACATCCATCATATCAAAGGTTCAAACATGCTTGCCTGGTTCTGAGAAGTCGGAGTCTAACTCGGTGAGGTTCGCGGCTCCGTCACGTCCTTCGGTATCTATGTATTCAAACAAACAGATACTAACATAAATATCGCGCGTGCAAATAAAGTTGCTCCAAAAAATTTCACATAAATATGACAAAAAACTAGACAGATAACTAAAGAGGACAGAAAAAGAATCAACTCAAAATCATCTTTAGTTAAAAAGATATTAGAGTTTCTGTCCAGGGGCTCATCTGTAATGAAACAGAAAAATTCCAGGGGCTAGAATAGAAAACAGAAAAGCGAACCGGTACGCAGTACGCCAATCGAAGAAGAAAACATACTTCGCCCGAAGGCGCTTTCCAGAAAAACGGTTCGGGGAGGGATGAGAGACTGACGAGGGGTCCCACTCGTCGGGTTTGAACTCTGGGACAGAGTCGCGCCGGCGCCAGATGCTGCGGTGGTCGCCGGCGCCGATCCACGGTGAGCTAGGGGGAGAAAAGGGTACGTACAGCTTCTCGGTGGAGTTCAGCGACGGCGAGCCCCACGTCGACGGCGACCCTGTCTCCGGCGGACGGCGGCTCGGGTGGTCGTGGGCCTCGTCGGAGAGGATCTCTGGGGTCAAATTGGAGTGGGGGTTAGGTTTAGGTAGGTGCTAGGGTGCTACGCTCGAGTCCACGGCGGCGGAGGAGCTCTCACCGGAGAGAATTCTGCCGGAGCCCGAGGCGGACGGAGTTGGCCGGAGTTGGAGAAGAAGGGCCCCTCGAGGCTCTTCCAGAGGCTGGGCGCGGTCTAGGGAGGTGGTGGAGGTGTGCGGGCTCGAGAACGAGCTCGGGGGTGCTTTATATAGCCGGCCCGAGGCGGTTGCCGTGAACGGGATAAGTCCGGCGAGCGATTACGGCGATGAAGTGGCGGGACGACGAGTTTAGGGGCTTGAGCATCGACTAGGAGGTGTAGTGGTTCCATTCCCGTGCCTAACTCAGCAGGGGAGAGATGATCACGGGCTGTCCTCGACGGAACGGCCGTGCGGCACGTCGGCGGCAGAAAACGCGCTCTGCGCGCACCAGGCCACGGCGACGGTGCGGCAGGCGTGCGCTGGCAGTGGAGATGGCCACGCGGAGCCCTGGGGTGACTTGGGCGGCGCCAAACGGTGTTGAGCCAAGGGGTGACTTCTGCCAGCCGCCACGGGCGGTTCTGTTGTCGTGGAAGTCGCCGGCGCGGTCGGGCCAGAGCGCCACCGACGCGCAGAAGCTGCCAAGCGAGCGTGTGGCGCGTTGGATAAGCAGGAGGTGCAATGTGCGTCGATCCAAGGCAGGTACTGGCGAGATTGTCGCTGCGGTTCTGACGAACTGACGAACTGTCGAACTGCACTGTCGACAGTTTCAGTTAGCAGTTTCTGAATCTGACAGAACAGTGCATGCTATGTGTTCGATGAAATGATTCTAGCATGTGTGAAATGTTTCTCGGGATGATATTTGGTGGAGTGGCCTCTTGATGCATCTAGAGGCTGCCTGATTTTTCATAGAATTTTTAGAAGAAGATAAATATGAATTTCACCAAAATTTGCATATCTGGTCCAAACTTGCAGCAGGTGAAATTTGAAAATTTTGAACTGTGGACCAGTGAAATAAGATGGATCTAGGTTGTGGGTACTAAGGACTATCTAGGAAAGTTAGTTTGGAATCAAATAACATGATGGATATGGTGGTTCCTTTGTAAATCACCAAGGTCCACTATAAAGGACAGAAATAGATTTTGGAGTAAAATAAATATAGGAAAAATCCCAATAAGATCAAAACTTACTGGAATTGATGAGAGACTTGTCCTAAGGTGTGAAGAGGGTCTTGGAGAGAAATATTTCTGTTGGGGTCATGGCAAGATGAAGGTTTGAGAGGAAGATAGGTCCAAGGTTAAACCTGAGAGGTTTTAAATCAAGAAGGGGAGAATTCAAACAACCTCTTTTGAAACTCAACTTGCTTGAGCCAACACAAGAGAAAACCTTCAAGATTAAAAACCAAGCTTGAGAAAACACATAAACTTTGGCCAGAAGAGATTTTAGAAGGGTCTTAATAAAAGATCAAACAACTCCCTTCCAAAAGGCCAAAAGTTTGGAAGAAAACCAAACTCAAAAATTTGGGGTGTTACAATGCGTCGGACGACGAGAAAGCGGTCATGCTTCAAGGAGTATAAGGGCTATGGTTTGCTAGGAATAATGCAAGAGACGGGAGGAAGATTGAGGAGGCTGGAGATATTACACGCACTGTTGTCAAGGTGATGGAACAATGGCAGGTTACGAACGGGAGTACTAGCAGGAGGGCTAATCCTACTCCAGTGCAAAAATGGGTGCCCCCGGATATGGGTTGGGTCAAGTTAAATTTGGATGGTGCTATGTCCAAAGTAGGATCAGAAGGAGGAGTCGGCGTTGTATTCAGGAATCATGAAGGGACTTTCCTCGATGGTACATGCCATGTCTTGCCTGGGTGCTCGGATCCCGTGGTTAGTCAACTGCACGGTTGTCGACGGGCAGTCCAATTAGCGGATGAGGTTAATGCTAATCGCCTGCATATTGAGATGGATAGTAAAGAGATAGTTAGCAAGCTTCAGAACAGGGAGAAGGATCTGTCGGTGCTGGGACCCTTAGTAGAAGACGTGAAAATGCTGTTGCAGGCGCGAGAACAATGGCATACTAGATCGGGATCGCGCCTTGGCGCGAAGGTACCAGTCCCAATATTTTGATAAAGCAGGTAATTGTAAATTAGTAGAAATTCAGGTTTAGCAGATGCATTAATACATGATAACAATAAAGTGAAGAAGAACCATTCAACTGTTATAGATGTAAGAGACGATGGTGTTCAATATCGGCATGAGATTATAAGGCAATATCAAATTCAATGTGTTCACATTACCACAAAAGATAACGACGTGAAGTTAGATACCAAAAACGCAAACATAGATACGACTACGGATCGGTAGCTACTATTGGAATGTCTTGTCGATAAACTTTATATATAGATAACTAAAGTCACAGGCATAACATATTCTAATAGGAACGACGACACAACACATTAAGTAAGTACATAGGCATAATGATTAGGAGACATCAACTGAAGGTACGAGAAAATGTCTTTCATAGTCTGTAGGCATTGCTCTGACTTCATGCCATGTAGGGTAGTCTTTGTGTCAATTCACCAATGCCTGCAAGTGCTGCCTTATTAACTCCCTTTGTGTCATCTTGTCCTCTTAGGCGTCGAGCAGCCGTTGCATTTTGTATCTGATTTTGTATCTGCAAGTGCTGCTTTCATAATCTGTAGGCGTTGCATTTAATATATAAAAGCCTTTAAAAAGATCTACCTCGCAAGCAACAATGCAGCATAGTTTTAACAAACCGATCTGGTTTGTCTCTCGGAGTTCACCATAGACTATCAAATGTGAGTATAAAAGTTGCCACTGAACACTCAATATCACCGACGAAACAAAAGAGCCGCTAGCGAGGGTAACATGCACCTAAACAGGAAAGGAAAGAAGCAAGAATTGGAAGCAAGAAAATTAGTAGAGTACTACCGAAACTGGGCTAGATGTATGAGCTAGTACACTCTCCACATTCCAGTTCGTGTTGGATGAAATTCGAGGAAACAAACAATAGCTTAATTTTATTTTCTTTAATATGCTTATCAATAATGTTTTTGGTTGGCAACAAAATGGTTTTATTTTTTGTTATATTTACTATAATGCTTCCCAATTTTATTTATTTGTGACATTCAAAATTGTATGCTTAGAGAGTTGAAAAAAGGAAATATGAAAGCAATCAATTGGATCCAATATATTCTAAAGTACCAGCAATAACATCCATTTTAAATGACTCAACAACACGCAACAAAGATATACCAAGTAATCATTATAGAAGTACACAATTTGCATGAACAAAGGAATGCACATATGTGCATTAGAATCAAAGTAGCCAAAAGTGAAGCACTTTATTTTCAAAGGAGGTGAAATTACCTTGTGAATCACTGGCACTAATCTAATTGAAGCGATAGGAGCATAGGGCCCTGGGCAAAAGAAGAAGAAAACACAAAAGATTTACTTAGCGGCCACAAGATGACATAAAGTAAACTGTACTATATATTGCTAGCTATGACAATGTCCAAAATTGAATTAAAATAAAATATAACGGTCAGATCCACTTTTACATGTTTGGGCCCAACGGATCAGAGAATATATAGTGCAATACATCTATGTGTTTTGTACAGGAGTCTAGTAATCATAAGTAAAAAAACTAACTAACGAGTACATGGAGTATCCAGGCAAACCGGTACATGGAGTGAGAGAGAGGGAGAGAGGTGAACCTGGGGTAGCGGTGCGAGTAGCAGGTCACGTCCCTCATGGCAAAGGACTGACAGGGGAGCGCCACACCAAGGGCCCGCAACCGATGCTCCTCACCCTGCGCCTTTGCCCCCTCCAGACAATTCAAACATTTAACAAATTCCATATAGTTAACCACACTGACTATTTGAAAGCAGATAGATCATCATTTGGTTCATTGATGATCTTACCATTTTCCATATCAATGGATTCCACATGCTCATGAGATCAAGCATATTTGGGCACCAAGTTAGAAAATGGTTAGCTCAATGGACTTTATCTTGCACATGCAAATCAGAATCGGGTGCAAAAGGTACTTTCAAACGTACATGTACAAAGGGTATGCAAGGAAAGCATGGTCTGATCAAAATAATAATCATACGATACATTTACTTTATAACTGAAGTGGGAATGGGACAAATTCAGCAGCATACAAACAGAAAAACTTGATGTACTGATGAATATCTACCTCACCCCACATGTTTGAAAGTGTCATAGAACTAATTTCTTACTTCTATCAAACAACATAAATTACTTCTGCTACATGCTAGATGTGTGAATTTTAATGCCGCAAGGCACACAAATTGGGCAATCAAGTAAAATAAAAATAAATTTGCATCACAAAGGGATAAGAACATATAGCCAACTGGTAACTTGCAAAAAATAGAAGTAATAGTATCACAACGAATTAAAACAAGTCATTCAACCGATAACTTGCTGGGAATGGGTCTTTCTAGTATAACAAAGTGCAACTTACTCTTAACCAGATTAAATCAAATACCAACAACAAACAATAAAGGATCAAGAACAACTTATATGCAATAAAGGTATGAGAGAGAAGAAACTTTACTTAAAACGGCTATAAACACTGGAGCATAAATAAGTAACACCTTTAAATGCAAATAAAAAGGGTTGAGGGTTCATTGCATAGTGGGCTCAGATTCGCCTTTCCTCGATCATATAACCTACCCCATTCATCTCTTATCACCAGATCAATCTGTTTATACAGTGGAGCTGCCCTGGTTATCACTCGTCACGAATGACCATCCAAGGATAGAACCATCAGTATCACATGCTCAAAAATGATTTTAGGGACGAGAGGGAGGATCCAACTTAATACCCATAGGTGCCTCGATTGCTCAAAGGCACACTTATTTCAGCCACGATTAATCATAATCGCCCTAGCAAGAATAGCCTCCGCCACGAGCATCGGCGGCGAGAGGAGAGGAGACCCAGAGAGAAGGGGGCGAATGGGGGCACGAAAGGGCAAGGAGCTGCCCCTCCCTACCCCATAGCTGCACGGGGCGAACCACCGCACGACACGCACGAGGCCTAGACATGAAATTATCGACGTACCCTCGGCGGGGGAAGGCTATTACTTGCGGTGGCACGAGATCTTTACCCGCCGGTGCGCGCGGCGGGACGACCGGGCCATATCCAAGCCACTATCGCTGACAAACGCGGCCCACCCGCGAGCGGACCCACACGCCAGCGACTGCAGATCGAAAAATGGAGTAAAAGGCAGCGGACCGATGCAGTAACTATTCATTCCAGCAGTGTTTGTCCCAGATCCAACGGCCCAGCCTTCTCCAAATCTCGATCGGACGGACGAAAACGCATCAAGGGGAATGATCCGACGGACGAGAATGGCTGAGCTCTGAGGAGGCTTGTAGGAACAACCATCTCTTATTTCTGGATGGAAGTGAAACTGCCCTGTTTATCACTCATCAGAAATGACCATCCAAGGACAGAGCCACTAAAATAAGTATAGGGAGGTTTCTGTGAGGAGCGAAGTGAGACGGTCACTACCGCTGAAGGAGTGGGGATGATGCCAGAGTTTGACAAAATACCATATTTGCAATTCACATGTATCGGTTATCATCAACCTGTGAGACAGAGGACACCACGTGGCCGAGTCTCTGATAAAAAAACAAGCTAAGGAAAATACATGGCTGTAAAAATGCAAGCCTGGCTTAAATACAGAGAAGAGGAGAAGAAAAGAGGTCGACCTGCAAAGTGGTGGTCGAAGATGTAGCAAGCTGGTAGAGATCAAATGATGAACCAGCCAAACCAACGAGCACCTGCAAATAGTGCACCAGCCTGCAAGGGAAAAAGTCCTAATCATGGATAAGCTGCTTGTAAGAATTGATATGGGACAAAACAAACAAGGACCTACAGATCGATGAATGCAACAACAGATCCATCACATAAACGAGAAGAACAGAAGATTTGCAGGGAAATGAGATCTAAAATCAACCAGTTATTGCCATTTTCTTTATTCATTAGCCATGCCGCCAAGTTGCCACAACCTGGTCGCCCCATCCAGTGTGCAAATTTACTTCATATCAAACAAAAAAGGCACCAGGGACATGAGAATGCATGGTAGACAAAGCATTGAAAATGTAAGAGAAAACGTAATCAGGATGAAAGCTAACTAATTTTGCAATTCGATCTGTTCAATATATTTACTTTTTAGTATTGCCTGCAACAAAATCTGCCGATCCATCATTACATAGCAGACTCCAGAATTTAAGAAAGCAATAGAGGACACTTTATAGGCATATATACTTATAAACCGCAGGTAGAAAGCAGATTTCAGGCAATAGCTATTGAACTGCAGGTATGAACCTGAACATATCTTTAGTCAAAACTAAATACAAAAAAAAGCATGAAGAAACAAACTATAATAGCAACCAGAAGCCGGAGAAACTAAATGCCAACAATACCAATATCAAACGAAATTACCTTCTATGGAATTGACCCTAAAGTCTTGAAGCTTGGGACAAACTTCTTCCGTATGTTAAGGACGACAGTGACGGTGCTACAGAAAACCATGGGATGACAACCCCTCACAACCTTACTGGTCACAAGCAAGCACAAGGTTACAGATTAATGATTACCAGTAGAACCATATACATTTAAATAAAAATTGTTCAGCATCATCTCCTAGAGGAAGAAAATTTGAAGAGGCCGCTATATGTACAGATAAACACACTGGCATTTGCTACACAGGTCTAGCTAGCCAGCAATGAACCATGTGCCTAACCTGCTATAAATAGAGTGTCATTTAAATGGCAGAAGCAAGATACTCCTACATGATCTTCTAACTTAGCTTAATACCCTTCTGGGCTCAACTGCATTAAAAAATATGGCTTACAACAACTGAAGAGAGATCATTCAATCTACACAGAGATAAAATGAACCAAAATCAAACAAACCATAGATATACTTTACCGCTCGTGATGCCTCATAATGCATTGTCTATGCACTTCAGTGGGAACCCAACATAACATGTGCCAGCTATTGAAACAAAAAATGCAGGAAAAGATGTTCAACTTGAGCACCTTCTTTCTGTAACATGGCGTATACTCCTACAGAACAATGATTTGCAGTCAGTTAAAGAATGACACACAACACATCTTTTGCTTCCAGTCCAAGATTGCATATACTTCTAAAGAAATGAATTAGAGTAATTTATTTTTATACCAAGGATCCTTTGGTTTGATGTACAGAAGCACACAAATTGCTTTCAGGGCTGGTCCAAGATTGCATATAATTCTGAAGAGAGGGAGAGAAGGAGTCAACCTGCAAAGGGCTGGTCGAAGACGGAACACGACAAATTGGCCAGAACAACGAGAACCTGTAGACAGCGGATCAAACTGCAATGGAAAAAGGGTAAAAGGTACAACCATGGATGAGCTCCAGTTAACCAGAATTGAGACGGTCCAAAACAAACAATAACGTACAGATCGACGAATGTAGCAACGGATCCAACCAAGAAAAAATAGGCTTTGGGGATTAAGGGGCGGAGGATGGCGCATACGTACGTAGAAGATGCCGTTCCACTTGACGACGTTGAGGTCGGAGGAGGAGTCCGCGCCGGAGAGACAATCTGCCGGGGCGAGGACGACGGCAACAACAACGTGGACGTCTGTCTCGGATGCCGATGCTCCTCCCGACGAGGGCGATGCGTTGCCGTGTCCTTTTTGCCCCGACGTCGGTGGTGACGGCGCAGGGCGACCCACGCGCAGAGGTGGCCGCCGCGCCCCTCCTACGGCAGCGCCCAGTCGCCAGCCTTCCTCCTCTCGCTGGCGCTCATGGTCGGCGTGTCCAGGTGTCGAGGCTGGGGGCGGCGCCGTAGAATATCGCTATCATGAGACAAGCCACTAGAGAAAACTATGACCCCCAGGTTTATTCTCAACATATCAATATACATCTACTTTACTTTAACGCTTTTATTTGCTGTTCTTATAAACTAAAAATATCAAAAATATAACTATCATCTTTATTAAATCTCACTCTCGTAAGTGATCGTAAATGGATTGACAACGCCTTATCACGTTGGCTGCGAAGTTCTTATTTGTTTGTGCAGGTGCGAGGGATTCGCGCGTGGTCTCCTACTGGATTGATACCTTGGTTCTCAAAAACTGAGGGAAATACTTACGCTACTGTGCTGCATCTCCCTTTCCTCTTCGAGGGAATACAACGCAAGCTCAAGAGGTAGCATGCAACACACGCTTTAGGTAGAGAAGGGGTTTCTAGTTGTTGACACCAGATTTTGGCTTGGTCAAAAACATAACTAAGAAACCCTCAAATGGGAAAGTGCTCGAAGTGAGAAAGTTCCGTATCGTCAAAAGGAGAAACTTTAATATTTGAGCCATAGCCATCCGATCTCATCTCTAAGGCCGAAGCTGTGTTCGAAATACTGAGATTTTGTATCTAAAACATTGTTCGGATGATTACGCCCCAATACAACGTCATATGGAAATCTGGTCTACATGAATTATCTTCGCTTCGTCGAAACGATCGATTTTGATATAAAAATTGTCCCAATCTGAGATCGTAGGAAAGCTAGAGTCATCGGAATACAACCCGGTCAGGAGGCAAAATATGGCACGCCGCACAAGACTCTTGTCCGATGGGTAGCGCCACCAATCAGTTGTTTTGCGTGAGATATTCGACCTTCAAGATGCTTTTGAATCAGAAAACATTCAACATGAAAGTTGTCCGTCTTGTCGAAAAGTGTAAATATGCTTCTGGGCGCATTTTCATCCAAGGTCGGTTACTGCCACAAAAAACATCCGCAAGGTGTAGCCAGTTTTAAACCGAACAGTTTTGTAAAGTCGGGAAAAAAACCAATCCGAATTTGAGTAGGGTTTCGGACCAGAATCCAAACTTTTTCCTTACATGGGAAGTCCGGCCGCCTCTTATGTACCTAAGGGGTGATGGCCGATTGAACAACAACACACAATCGCAAAACCCATCTACTTTTTACCCTAGTTTTACATCTCTTCCTTGTTCTTTCTGTCTCGTTCATTGTTCGTTCTTCGTCTTGAAGGGCAGCAATCCTCGAGGCTCTAGGGGTGGGCGAACCGACCTAGGGCAGCCCATAGCTGCCGCGCGTCCAGACGGGGTCCCTCCCGGCCACGTGGGGTTCCGGGTCTTCAAAAGCGCCCGCCGGATTGCTTGCATACCGCGCTTCCGGTCGGGTCTCCTTCGACGTGAGCTGTGGTGTATCACCCTCGGCGTTGGAGGTACACGGTGACGTGTTCGTGTGCGAACACACTTTTTGGCTACTTCGCTGGGGATGAAAGATCAAGAATCATCATCAATCATTTCTAAACTCCCCAAGCCCTCAGAAGTTGACGCCGATAACATCATTAAGCCCAATCTTGATGAACTATCGGAGGAACATCGCCAGACCTACGAAGTGCGCAAGAAACGACATGAAGAGGCTTTGGAGGTGCTCAAGAATAAGCATGAGGAGGAGGATTTGGAGGCGTTTCTTTCAAGTTTCAAGAAGGACCGTCAAGGCAACATCAGTACGGTTGCAAACGTCAATTTCCCTCCTTTCATTGACGAACAAGATGAAATCACTGTGAGTAAAGTTTTTTCTTCTGAGCAAGTGGATGTGATTGAAAGTCTTGTTAGTAAGGGTAATGTGATGACATACAATTCTTTTGTGGCAAATACTAATGCTAAGAAAAATATGCCTTTGTCATCTAGTGGTATTGTTGGTATATCTGAAAACCCTAGTCCAACTTTATCTATTCCATCGGCACCTCCTATGCAACAACAATATAGTATGCCGTTGAATTTTTACCCTAGTTAAACTAACTAGCTTGTGGTTGCACCTACATATCCTAATCCTATTATGAGTGTGCCCAATCCGGCGTCAAAGCTGGCTCACTTTGTCACACCACCTATAGGCGCAAGCATGTTTGTTCTTCCACCGAATTATGGTTCGGCGCCCATCCCACAAGTTGCACTACTAGCCAGTGCTCAGGTTGCTCCTATGTCATTGCCACAAACATCTTCATCTACCTTGGATTCAATTCTAGCCAAATTAAGGAAGGATTTGCATAAGATGTTTCAAGAAACTTTTGGAAACGAGTCGAAAGTAAAGAGTCGTGTATACCAAAAGCCTTATGTCGAGCACTTTGATGCAGTTTTGTACCCTAAAGGTTACAAGGTTCCTAATTTTGTTAAATTTAGTGGAGAGGGCCCGAAAACAACTTGGGAGCATGCGAGTCAGTATCTAGCACAGTTGGGTGAAGCAGGCTCCATAGAAAAGTTGAAAGTGCGTATATTTCCCTTGTTTTAACTGGCACCACATTTTCATGATTTGTTGTTTTGCCACATGGTTGAATTCTCTTATGGTCGCAATTAGAGCAAAAGTTTCATGATTACCTTTATAGCGGCGATAATGAGCTAAAGTTGTCACATCTTACATCTGTTAGGCAAAAACATGATGAATCGGTCAATGATTATGTCAAGAGATTTAGAGATATAAAAACCCAATGTTATAACTTAGTGATAACTGAGAGAGACCTGGCAGATCGTGTTCTTAATAGTTTGAAAACTCACATTAAAGAGAGGCTAGAAAGTTATGAGTTTTTGAGCATTAATCAAGTCTTACAAAAAGCTTTGGCTCAAGAGAGTCGAAGTAAAGAGATTCATAGGTCTACAACCGATCATCCTAGAATGCATATGATTAAATACAATGATGATAATTCAGACGATGAGGTTGATGTCTATAATACTGAATTTGTTTGGTCCTCAAAGACCAAACCTTATACATGTAATGCTCTTAAGCCGATTCACAAGAATCGTGATGAGGAGATGAAGTGTACTTTTGATATATCCAAGTGTGATAAAATATTTGATGCTCTGTTGCAAGATAAGAAGATTAGAATATCACACACATTACCGCCGTTTGAGGAGCTGAAATGACGTGCTTATTGCAAGCATCATAATTCATTTTCTCATGCTACTAATGATTGCAATATATTTCGACGACAGATACAAACGACCATTAATTACAGGCAATTGAATTTTTCTGAGATGCAGGTTGATAAACATCCCTTCCCGATAAATACCATGGGCTTGGAGGGAAAGAAAATGTTAATTTGGCCTATCATAGCTGAATCTGTGAATAAAGATAATGTTATTATTGGTGAACCCAGGAATAGCAAGGAGGGCGACAAGGTCTTGGGAATAAAGAGTATTCTTGAGAAACTACCCGGTGGCAATGAAGTGTTGAAGATCACTATAAAAAATGCTACACTCGGGGGGAAAATACAAGTACAAGAGGTTACTCATGTTAAATTGATCAAGCCCAGGAATTCAGAAGTTGGCAAGTGAAAAAAGAATGAAACTAAGCACAAGAGAATCAAGTCAACTTTTGATATGTTGCTATCCAAGTATGCCAATCAAGCACCCAATTCTAGCTCTAATCGGTCATCACATTCAAAGTGTTCAAGATGGCCTCTGAAGCAAGTGTTTTGACGCTTATATGCTATGCAAGGCCATATGGGTCATGGGCACCGACACTAGGGATGTCACAACCCCCTATGGGCCATATTACATGGGAGACTTCAATGGAGGATGGGGCAGCCCCCAATGGCTCCTTATTCTTTTCATATGGGATGGGCAACACCTAGAAGGCCTGCTCGTGAGAGGCTTTATTATCCCACACAAGGCCGTTTGATCTATGGTGCTAATCGGCCAACAAAAAATTCTTCAAGCAAGGTCAATAAAAAAGTGTAGCTTATTAAGTCACCTAATGTGGAGATTTCAGAATGCGAGAAGCAAAAGGAGATCAACAAGCCACTTGTTGGTAATTAGGCAAATTCTAATGGTTATATTGTTATTGTTCAACAGGGTTCCATGGTTAATGATCATGAGGCTAGCACAAGCAAGGACAAACCTAGGGATCCCAAATATACTCAACCTAGGTGGTGTCGTCCCGGTTTTACTAAGACCATGAAAAAGAGATTACAACGTATGAGGAACCACGAGAACGTAGAGTGCAAAGAAGATAAGCAAAGGGACGAATTGTTCAAGGAAATTCGGCCCATGGCACTCAGAAAACAAGTGTGGAGGCCTAAAAAACAAAATGCAGATGCTCCTACATTAGCTATAGCAACACCTACACCACCAAAAGAGGATGATGCGACCCTTATTACATCGTCCACACCACCTAAAAAATCTCCTTCAAGTGAGGAAACTTCAAGTCCAATATACACATTGGGAGATGAAGATGAGATGGTGGATTACGAATCTACGCCGGTTCGAGAAGGTACGGATATTAATATGGTGTATTACTTACTTGCCGAGTTTTGTTCTATAGGTCAACAAGGGGAGGTGGCCCAGCTAGATTTTGGTCCTAAGAATGCCATCTTCGGGAAGCCAAAAGAACCGGTGAAACACTTGAAGCCATTGTACTTCAAAGGTCATATTAACGGATCACCGATTGCTAGGATGCTCGTTGATGGTGGTGCTGTGGTAAATCTTATGCCCTATTCGGTCTTCAAGAAGTTAGGGTTACATGATGATGCATTGATGAAGACCAATATGGTACTTCACGGATTTGAGGGTAAAGAAAAGGCAGAGGCCAAAGGTGTGATGTGTGTGGAACTCACTGTGGGAAGCAAAATTTTGGCCACCAAATTCTTCACCGCCGAGGTGCAAGGTAACTATAATGTTATATTATTCCGTGATTGGGTTCATGCTAACCAATGCATGCCATCTACTATGCATCAGTTCTTAATACAATGGGTCGATGATGAAGTAGAAGTCATTCACGCTAATAATTCGGTTTGTGTTGCTTTGCCGATGCAACGATGGATTGGAATCATCCCGATGTTACTTGCTTAACAGGACGTGACCTCTCGGAGTTTGATTTCCTTAGTGCTACAAGAAACGGGCTCATTCCCATCTCTTTAAAACCGATTGGTGGCAACCGGTTCCAAGGTATGATGTAAACAAAAAATTAAAATCAATGGACGATAAATAACTATCGCCCCTAGCATAAATCATGGCCGATACGTAATTATCACCCTGAGAAATATAAATGGCCGATGGAGTGTTGACATTGTCCTTAGAATAAATGGCCGATCCGCAGGGGTGCATCCAGTTTTAAGCCGAACAGTTTTGGAAAGTCGGACAAAAACCAATCCGTACTTGACTAGGGTTTTGGACGAGAATCCAAGCCTTTTCATTGCACAGGAAGCCCAGCCGTCTCTTATATACCCAAGGGGTGATGGTCAATTGAACAACAAGACACAATCGCAAAACCCATCTACTTTTGAACCTAGTTTTACATCTCTCCCTTGTTCTTTCTGTCTCGTTCTTTGTTCGTTCTTAGTCTTGAAGGGTAGCGATCCTTGAGGCTCTAGGGGTGGGCGAACTGACCTAGGGAAGCCCATAGCCGCCGGGCGTCCAGACGGGGTCCCTCCCGGGTGCGTGGGGTTTCGGGTCTTCAATAGCGCCCGCCGGATTGCTTGCGTACCCTGCTTCCGGTCGGGTCTACTTCGACTTTAGCTGTGGTGTATCACCCTCGGCGTTGAAGTTACACGGTGACGTGTCCGAACACTAGTGACTTATGTAAGGTCTGGTAACAGCAACCACCTGATTGTATTTTGCACATTCTGACGGCACAGATTCCTGTCTTTTATGAATAAATAGGAGATGGTTCGAACTTCAAAAAAAAACATCATGGTGGATCTCGTTACACAAACAAACCATAATATATAATAGAACTCGTTAACACAAAAGGTTAGAAATGCACATATACTAGCTACTAATCGAAGATTATACTATATAGATCGAGGGCCAAGACTAAAATCTCAACGCACATAGCAACTAAAGTCTAAATACCATGAAAACAACCAAATCACCCAGTGGGGGCTATAGCCTATAGCTGCAGAAGCACGGACATGGAGGCAATACATCGGCCGGTTGATGTATCAGCAGTCAACCATCATCTTGATCGTCACCCTCGTCATCCTCTCCGTGGTACTCCGCGTCCATCTCATCGCAGAAATCAAAATCAGTTTCAAAATCTATGGTGTCGTTCAGCATGACAACGGGGCCGCCCCCAAGGGAATCCTTGGGCACGTAGCAAAAGTAGTTCGTCGGTGGCCAATTGGACGGTGACGAGGTTTCGATGACATTCAACATTGCACAAAGATCACTATCTCGTGTAAATCCGGGGGAAAACACGCGACATCTGCGAGGTTTCTCCAGACATTTCGGGTGGAGGCATACAAGAGAGATCCCATGCAGCAGGAGCTCCGCCAGCGGCGCCAAGTTGAGCAGGAAGATGTGGTCGCTGTCTTGGGGGAGAAGAAGGTGAAATCCAGGATCTGCGAGGAAATCGAACGGCTGGTAGTACTCGAATCTTGTCGTTGTGGCCTTGTGATGAGTGGTGAAATGCTCGACAATCTTCATGGACAGCCCAGTGAAGCCGCAGCCGGGTTGCGGGCAGGAGAAGGGCTTGTTAGGTCATCCCTTCTCGTGATCTTCCTTTTTGTGATAGGCCATCCTCTTGTCACATCCGTGAACGCAGGGGAGGTAAATGGCCTGGACGGCGGCCTCCATGGCGTCGCTGCGTTGGAAGGCAGTCCCGGAGCACACACCACATCTGGTCTCGGTGTCGGGCTTTTGGTAGCAACAGCAGGCAGCAGCAGATGAAATACGGGTGATCCGAGAAGCACTACAAAGAATCAAGCAAAGTACGTATATATCATGCGAGAACACAACCCTTGTTGATGGACCAAATATGATTGATACATGTATTTTAGAGTAGAAAATATGGTTGATACATTCGCGTGTACCTGGAACACCGGAGGCTTGAGGGGATTAGAGCAGACATGACAGTGGAAGGACTCCATGAAGCCCGTGCTGCCCTCGTCTCCCTCTCGCTCAGCTCCTTCAGGGTCAGGTTTGCTTGAGCTACTCATCACCACCGAAACTGTGACTAGATTTCTACTACTACTACTACTTGGCAGCAATGCCTACCCTGAAGGAGCGCTTTTGGTATATTTTTTTCAGGGTTTAGGGTTTAGGATTAGGGTTTAGGGGAGCAGCTTATTCTAGAAGCCCAATATTTTTTTTAAAGTCTACTAGTCAAGTCTTAATTAGTAAGCTTCTAGAAAAAAATGGTTGGGATTCTAAAATAAACTTGGTAGGTGACAGCTTATTCTAGAAGCCAAGTAAAGAACTGGTTAATAGCTTTCAGATTTAAATTATGCTTTAATGCGGCAAATCGCAGTGATACAAGATAAATTGACGAAGATCATTGCTACTCCCTCCAGTTTTATATAGAGGGCCGCAAACTCAAATTACAGATGTGTGGTGGGCGTTGGAGAACATCATTTTAAATAATGTTGCTTGTATGAGGATGCATCGGTTTAGAGCCCTGGATCATGTGCTCCCATATGTGAACGGCGATGGTAAACCCTAAGCGCCACATTTCCTCCTCTTTCCTTTGGTACACGCCTCCATCACTTCCCCATCCACTCCGTGATACGTCTCCAACGTATCTATAATTTTTTATTGTTCCATGCTATTATATTATCCTTCTACGATGTCTTATGGGCTTTTATATACACTATTATATGATTTTTGGGACTAACCTATTAACCCAGAGCCTAGTGCCAGTTTCCGTTTTTCTCCCGTTTTAGGGTTTTACAGAAAAGGAATATCAAACGGAGTCCAACTGACGTGCTAATTTTTGATGATTTTTTCTGGACCAAAAGAAGCCCCCGAAGTAAAAGAGTTGGGCCAGGAGAGCCATGGGCTGCCCACGAGGGTGGGGGGCGCGCCCACCTATCTCGTGTACAGCCCAGAAGCCCCCCTGACTTGTGCCCTACGCCAAAAAATCCTATAAGTACTGAAACCTTCGGAAATTAACCTAGATCGGAAGTTCTGCCACCGAAAGCCTCTGTAGCCACCGAAAACCAATCTAGACCCCATTCCGGCACCCTGCCGGAGGGGGGAACCCTCACTGGTGGCCATCTTCATCATCCCGACGCTCTCCATGACGAGGAGGGAGTAGTCCACCCTCGGGGCTGACCGTATGTACCAGTAGCTATGTGTTTGATCTCTCTCTCTCTCTCGTGTTCCTGAGATGGCACGATCTTGATGTATCACGAGATTTGCTATTCTAGTTGGATCTTATGATGCTTCTCCCCCTCTACTCTCTTGTAATGGATTGAGTTTTCCCTTTGAAATTATCTTATCGGATTGAGTCTTTAAGGATTTGAGAACACTTGATGCATGTCTTGCACGTGCTTATCTGTGGTGACAATGGGATATCATGTGATCCACTTGATGTATGTTTTGGTGATCAACTTGCGGGCTCCGTGACCTTGGGAATCTATGCATAGGGGTTGGCACACGTTTTCGTCTTGACTCTCCGGTAGAAACTTTGGGGCACTCTTTGAAGTTCTATGTGTTGGTTGAATAGATGTTTCTGAAATTGTGTGATGCATATCGTATAATCATACCCACGGATACCTGAGGTAACATTGGAGTATCTAGGTGACATTAGGGTTTTGATTGATTTGTGTCTTAAGGTGTTATTCTAGTACGAACTCTATGATAGATTGAACGTCACTTCAGACTCTTGAATAGATCGATCAGAAAGAATAACTTTGAGGTGGTTTCGTACCCTACCATAATCTCTTCGTTTGTTCTCCGCTATTAGTTACTTTGGAGTGACTCTTTGTTGCATGTTGAGGGCTAGTAATATGATCCAATTATGTTATCCTTGTTGAGAGAACTTGCACTAGTGAAAGTATGAACCCTAGGCCTTGCCTACTATCATTGCAACACCGTTTATGCTCACGTTTACCACTTGCTACCTTGCTATTTTTATATTTTCTTATTACAAAAACCTATATCTACCATCCATATTGCACTTATATCACCATCTCTTCGCCGAACTAGTGCACCTATACAATTTACCATTGTATTGGGTGTGTTGGGGACACAAGAGACTCTTTGTTATTTGGTTGCAGGGTTGCTTGAGAGGGACCATCTTCATCCTAAGCCTCCCACAGATTGATAAACCTTAGGTCATCCACTTGAGGGAAATTTGCTACTGTCCTGCAAACCTCTGCACTTGGAGGCCCAACAACGTCTACAAGAAGAAGGTTGCGTAGTAGACATCACTCCGCTCCTGCCTTACACTATGGTCCATGAGAAACTGACCTATTACAAAATACTCACGCGCAGCGTGCCAGGTGAAGATGCCTATTGCTCACATTGTGCTCTGCCTGCCTTCAGTCTCTTCGGACCTGAGCTCAAAGGAGGAGGAGAGAACCATGGAGGTTGATCCCTGCCCCAGGGGAAGCCGGTTTGGCATGGAGGAGGTGGAGGAGCACTTCAAACTCACCCCAGTCGTGGAAGCACAGATGGACGATGAGCACGTGGACGATACAACCTTTGCATTGCTCGTCACTGACCCCGGTCAGATGGAGTGTTAACATGTGTTTTAGTTCCTTAGAACATGAGAGTATCATAGTAACTTCTTACAGCATGGTGGACTTGGGGGTTGCACAAACGCCATCTGTAACATGGCGATCATAATGACCACATACAAGTTCATCGGAAAAGTTTGACAAGGGACTAGATAGGTCAAGAGTCGAATTTGCTCCTCTAGGGATGGATAGATATTCTTCGGGCCCTCTGTGACAGCATCCATCATCGTTTGGTGTCACGTGGATGTAAGAACACTTCAATGAGAAAGAAGAATAAAACCGGTAATGAGGATAACGATATAGTGAGCATGTGTATGACTCAAGATGATACCGAAGCATCTCAGATTTTGTAAAGTATCGTGAAGCAAAGGGAACATCACATGATAATCAAAGGTTCACTCGAATGTCATTTATTGTGTAGTCATAGAGATCGATATGGACAGCTACGTTCTGTTATGGTCATTGAACGAAGGGGTATCATTCATGTCTATGTTTTATCAAACCTACAGGGTCACATGCTTAAGGTAATCATGATCTGTTGAGTGTTAGTAGGACGAGAGTATCGAGAATTTTTCTGTGGAATTGTTTCATTAATATTCAAAATAGTTGCGAGAGGATCCAAAAGCGTTTTAGGGTTACCGGAAGGGTTTCATAGTTTATCGGGCAATACCGGGTATTCCCGATAAATAATATATTGGTGAAAATGTTTTCGGTGATGTTAGATTAATAGTAAAAGTCTCTAGTAATTGTTAAGAGGCATTTATATTTAATATAATACCAATGATCCTTAAAAGGCCAAGTGGTGGAAGGAGAATTGGACCACACAGGCCCGTGTAGTGGAGGTGTCCACTTTTTCCAAGTGGGGAGGCCGAATTGGACTACCCTAGGCCAGCGCACAAGGTGGGGCTCCTTCCCTCCTTTTTTTGTGTCCCTATATCTCCCTCAGACATACATATACTATAGACTTTGGTGGTATTTGGACACACAAGTTTTGGAGCCACCTCTAGTTCTTTAGTTCTAGTTCTAGTTGGTCCTAATTGATCAATCAGAGCTTGACCTACACCGTCTTATCATCATAATTAGAAGTTCTGCGTGGTTCTAATCTTCTACTTGGAATTCTCTGGCAACAATTAGCTCTAGACGGTGAAGCGTTGTCGGATTGTGAAGGACGTACGCTTGCAACCAAGTAGAGAGGCCGTGCTTTCGGTCTTCTTTTCGAGGGATCGTTTGTGGGCAATTCATGAGATCGTTCATCGACGGTTCGAGGGACTCCAAGTACGATCTACACCGATTCATCTACTTTTGGTGCTAATTGGAGTTTGGTAACAATTGTGATCTAAATCGTGTATGCATCTTTATATTGTTTCTGAGTGTTCGTAGGGTCAATTTTTTATTTTCTACTACGTTTCCCAACATGTGAATGCGGGGAAATGAGAGACGAGCCGACACTATCCTCAGGCGTACATGAGGCTAAATGAGCTATGTCCGGTTAGAGCATCTCCTACCTGACCATCCACCTTGTCCCTATATATGTCCAGGCGGATAACTCAGACATACATGGGAGCAGAAAACCGACATCCAACTGGAACCCTCAAATCATTCTCATATGTTTGGTTTGTCTATGAAATCTCAAACTCAGCCCATAAAATAGGGAGGCTATGAGGATGTTTGAGGTGTCCAAACTGTTTGCCGTGTCAGATGCGACCCAATATGGACCACTTTGTTTATTTAACAATTCTTTTTTCCTTTTCCTTTTCTTTTCATCTTCACCAGTCATATGTATGTGTCTCCGACAATTTGTGGATGACATAACCAATGAAGATAGTGAATGTATTAGGGACCAAATGAACTCAGTCGGGAGTGAATAGCATAAAACTACCACTTTTCGTGTTAGGGTTCTAAAAACCTACCAGGAATTTGTTTTGTCTATGATACCTACCAAAAGTGTCGTCAACTGTTTCAAAAAGCCCAAATATTTGAGTGCTTTACAATTGATCACGATTATGATAGTTGGGGCCCACATGTAAGAGAGTCGCTTGTTTGACAGTTAACTAACATGTGGGGCTCACATGTCCATGTCTCTTCCATAGATTGTTTACATAATAACCCCAACCACTATTTTAAAATGCATTCGGGTCCCTGAAAACATTTTTAAAAAGCTATCAGGTCCCTGGAATCATTTTAAAAATACAATTGTGTCCCTCATTCATTTTTAAAAGGGGGCTGCTATGCATTGGCCGACATATCTTTTAAAAAGATCAGCTCGCCTTGCAAATCATCGGCTCTGACAAATCTAATGGGTAAACGTCTTTCTCTAGTTTGCAACACATATCTTGTTGTAGGAACATGTGCGAAGTGCGGTTGTGTTGCAGATTTGTTTTTTTGCAACACAGATCTTGTTGCTATTTTTTTTTGCAAAACAAAGGTCTTGTTACAGAAAACAGAGTGTTTGTTGTTGGATTTTTTTCTGCAACAAAAGTAATGTTGTAGAGTTTCTTTTTGCGGTCTTCACTTTTTTTGCAACACATGTCTTGTTACGGAAAGAACCTTACAACACATGCAACGTTTCTGAGGAAATACTCGCGACACTGCAATCCAGATTCCTACCCGCACCACCTCCGCTCTGCTCGGCCCCGGGAGGGCTGGCGGCTCCGTGGTGTGGCAGGCGGAGCATGTCTTCGTAATCACCCGGTAGCAGTAGGGTCGGGCCTGTCGATAGAGTAGGGGAGGAGTAGAGAAGGAGGGTGGTGGAGGCGGCCGACGATCGATATGACGAAAGCGGTTGCTAGCGCAGTAGCGCTTCATCTGGATGTTGCAGATATGTGAGAGAGTGGATATTATCGTGGGAAACGACTTTATATGTTCACTGTTTCAGGAAAAAGAGACGCGCGACTCCGCATCACACGTGTCCTACGCACGAGAAGGTGGACAGAAATTGCATGCCGCCGAATGATCAGTATCATTTACCTTTTGAAAAACCAATCAGTCCCTGTAAATCCCATCCGGATGTCTACAACGCGACCCTTCCATGGATCATAAGTTCAGTCCTTTTGGATTACACCATGCCGGGTGTAGGGCATCCGAGATAGTTCTCATGTTTGAAACCTTGCGATACAAAACTTTAACAAATAGAGACCAAAGATTATCATCTTTCATGTTGAGATCCTCATCAATCACCAGCTTTGCCTTCTCCTTCTCTGCAAGATTAAACTTGTCGTGGTCGCCCCCTCCCATCCTTCGAAAGCACTCGCTGGCCGACATCCACCAAGGGTGGGTAGAGACGCATGGTCTGCCCTTGGTCACCCCCAACAAAACAACCACTAGAAAAAACCCCTAGGAAGGATCAATTGAGGTAGCAACCATCAACCCTAGACTTAGCATCACAAGAGATCCGACATTGCATGTGTGCCACCTCTTCGCTCCGAAACCCTAGATTTTTTGGGGGCTCTTTGGTCACGAATAGTTGTACATATGTGCTACACGTCATCCTATGTTCTTTCTTTACGCCATCCAGTGGTTTGAGCCATCTCAAAGTGGTGCTCTGTGCCAATACAACCCGCCTACTCACCACATGTATGATCGATAATGATATGGAAAACATAACATCTGAAAATTAAGGAATAGTATAGGATTCATGGTGTTTGTACACTCAAGCTCAAATGCAACATGTTTTCGATGATAAAATGGAAGAACAATTAAAAAATACCGTGAATCTAATAAAATAGAAGAACAATTTAAAAAATCTGATATTTTTTGGCAATAAGAATTGTTGAATTTTCTATACGTGAAATTTTGTGTGAAGACAAACATTTCCAATGATCTAGGGAAAAAAGGTCATATTTGATGCTGCAAAAAGATTATTTTTGAAAGTATTTTGGCGTGATGATTTTGTTGGCACACAGGAAGAGAAATAGGCAATGTTTGTTGTAAAAAAACAAAACTTTTTGATATTTTATTTTGAAATTTAACTGACATTTGAGTTCAGATTATAAGAACTCTTTCAGGTTGGAGGCAGAATGAAGCCCAGAGGGACGAGATATACATGGACAGGTCCCTAAATTTACTTTTGAAAAGAGGGTCCCTATTTTTTTGGTACAATGGACGTCACACAGGAAGGAGTTGAAGATCGAACTGAAGCAAATTAAAGCACAAAGGGGAAAAATACATCTGCGATGCACAGCTCACGGGAATTAATGCGGACTTGTGGAGATCGATGATGGAGATTTGTTTCTGGAAAAGACCAGTGTAGAACCGAGTAGCATGCATTGCGTGAGCACCAGAGGATGTCAAAAATGGAAATTGCATGCAGCACTTGCAAGAATCGATCTGGTGGAAGATTACTTAATGAATTGTGGAGTGGAGGAAGAATGACGAGACAAAAAATGGTGGAGGTGTGAGAAAAGGTTGGAAGCGTATGCCTAGGCTGCAGGGACGTGTTCATGTTATATAGACCGATCAGAGATCGATCAAGAGATACATGACACATAGGTTGTTACGAAGACTTGATCCTTACGTAAAGCTATACAAGAAATAAGGAGGAGTCCGTCCGTAAAAAACCTAGCTAGGATTACAACATAATACAACTCGTGTACACGTCTCTATACATGATGTTTAACACTCCCCCTCAATCACAACTATCTAAGTTGAGATTGCGCCGAAATGCCTCGAGGTGTCGAACCGTGAGAGGTTTGGTTAATCCATCTGTCACTTGATCTCCAGTAGGTATAAACCGAATATTCAACAATTTATTTGCTACCCTTTCTCGAACAAAGTGGTAGTCAATCTCAATGTGCTTAGTCCTAGCATGAAAAATAGGATTAGGAGATAAATAAGTGGCACCAAGATTATCACACCACAGAGAGGATGATTTGGGATGTTGGACATCCAGCTCTGTCAATAAATTTTGAACCCAAAAAATCTCTGCAGTAGCATTAGCAAGTGCCTTGTATTCAACTTCTATGCTTGAGCGAGACACATTTGCTTGTTTACGGGCACTCCATGAGACAAGATTACTACCAAGAAAAACTGTAAAACCACTAGTCGACCGTGTGTCATCAAGACAACCTGCCCAGTCTGCATATGAAAAAGCACTGACTAACATGGAATCCGACTTCACAATTTTCAATCCATAAGACAATGTTCCTTGCAAATAGCGAAGAACACGTTTGACCGTTGTCCAATGTACACTAGTGGGAGCATGCAGGAATTGACAAACTTTATTGACCGAGAAAGAAATATCAGGCCAAGTTAAGGTCAAATACTGTTGGGCACCTACAAGACTGTGATACCTGGTGGAATCTTCCCTTCCAAGTGGTTCACCAGTAGAAAATGACAACTTCTCAGAGATAGATAAAGGCGTAGTGACGGGCTTACAACCTTTTATGTCAACATGTTTCAATAGGTCCAGCAAATATTTTTCTTGAGACAAAATAATACCATCTGGAATAGATTTGACCTCAATTCCCAAAAAATAATGCAGACTGCCCAAATCCTTGAGTGCAAAGTCCATGCGGAATTCATGAAGGAGAGCATCAACTGCTGTAGTAGAGGAACTGGTAACAATGATATCATCAACATAAATGAGCATAAAAATGGTGATTCCATGTCGACGATAAAAGAACAAATAGGAATCTGCTTTAGACAGATAGAAGCCAAGGGATTGAAGCTTAGATGACAAACGAGAATACCATGCCCGAGGTGCCTGTTTCAGACCATACAAGGCTTTATCAAGCTTACAAATATACCGTGGTGAGCTTGAATCTATATACCCAGGAGGTTGTCTCATAAAGACATCTTCTTCCAGAACACCATGCAAAAACGCATTCTTCACATCTAACTGTCGCATGCACCAATTGCGAGAGAAGGCTATGGAAAGAATCAACTGCATAGTAACATCCTTAACTACTGGACTGAAAGTATCTTCATAATAAATTCCATACCTTTGCTTGAACCCCTTTGCAACTAAACATGTTTTCTACCTGTCAATGGTACCATCCGATTTTCTTTTGATCTTGTAAACCCATTTCCAGTCAATGATGTTGTTACCAGCAGTGGGAGGAACAAAATGACATGTTTTATTGCGCATAAGAGCAGCAAACTCTTCATCCATTGCCGCCTTCCACCTAGGATCACCAAGAGCTTACTACAAATTGTCAGGTTCACCGGTGGCACAAAAACTACCCCAACGAATACATCCATCCTTGTACTCTTTGGGCTTATGAATGCCACTCTGAGATCTGGTGTGTGCACATTGGAGAGGAGGCAGTGGTGGAGCAGGTGCCAGTCGTTGCTGAATTCGCACAAGTTGAGAGGCTTCAGACATGGCCTCATCAGCTGCGTCATCGGAAACTGCATGCAACGAACCAAGCTGAGACAAGGAAGCATCCGCATGCAACGAATCAGAAGGTGGCACATCAACAGTATCATGCAGCGAGGGAGGCGACAACACGGGATCTCGCGCCAAGCTAGCGCTGCCAGGAGCGTCACCATCCCCAGAATGAAGAGACGGGCCCCACGGGGAGACGGGAGCCGGCCCAGGAGGCGCGCGCGCTGCAGTCTGTCCTGGCGCGCCAGCCCGACCGGGAGACCGCTCAGGGCCCGAGGCCGCCCCGTCAGCCAACTGGCTGGATCCCACGGACCCACTGAGGATTCGCCTGCGCCCAGGCGAAGCGATCCCGAGGCGATTGCGGCAGGACAGTAGTAGAAAACAGGGCTTTGGTCCAGGCCTGCCCAGCCCATTAGTACCGGTTCTGTCAGGAACCGGGCCCATGGTAGCATTGGTCCCGGTTCTTGAGCCCATTGGGCCGGCGGGCCTCGTGGGGCATTGGTCCCAATTCCTCTGTCCTCATTGGTCCCAGTTCCAGACACGAACAGGGACCAATGGGCCTTGCTCCTAGCCCACAACCATAGGTCTTGGTTTGTGTCTGGAACCGGGACCAAAGGTGGGCTTTTTGTCCCGGTTTTAGCCACAAACCGGGACCGATGAGGTGCCTATATATAACCCCTCGCCCGTGAACACACCACTCCACTGCTCTGTTTTTTCTGGCTAGTGAGGGGAGTGCTTTGTGGTGCGCTAGCTCACCTTCTATGCACATGAAGTGTTTGATGAAATGCCCTAGCCACAATACTTAAGCTTTCTCCTCTCGAAGCTCCTTGTCCAAGCCCCATTTTCCTCAAGATTTGTCTAGGTTTGCGGGTCCCTCTCCTGTCCCGTCCCTGTCCTCACCGCCGTTATTCGCCCGCACCGATCTCGTCGCCGGCACCACCGTGGTGAGCCTCTTGTTCTTATCTTCTTTCTAAAAGACAAAAAATTCTTACGTGTATGATTTAGAAAGTTATTTGTATAATTTTCTTACTTTTATTATTGTTTGTTATTATATAGTGCGATGGTTCTGGTATCCGCCCCCGTCGGCTCTCGTCCTATCTATGGTTCGGATGTGGTATATTATCTTTAATTTATAACTATCTGTTTGAGTGTTTATGACAATTATGCCGACCAACGTGACATAGATGTTTTTATCTAGGAGGTATTTGAACCGGAAATTTGAACCGACCCTCTTGCGGAGAGGTTAAATTTAGTTGAAAAGGAAAACATTTACTTGAAGAAAAAATTGAAAAAAACTGAGGAGGAGAAGATGAAATTGGAATTGCATGTTGCGGAAGTGGTCGATGATCACAAGATCAAGATGGACCCTATGGTCAAGAGGTTAAATTTAGTTGAAGAAGAAAACAATTACTTGAAGGAAAAATTAAAAAATTTGACGAGGAGAAGATGATATTGGAGTTGCATGTTGCGGATGTCGTCGATGATCACAAGATCAAGATGGATGCCATGCGCTTGAAGATTAGAAAGATTAGAAAATATGCCATTCATACCGAGGCTTGGTATCATTATGTTGTTGGATCAATTGTTACCTTGGTTGCGATTATGATCGCATTTGTTGTTGCATTGAAATGTTTTACAAAGTTCCAATGTATAGTTTAATTAGATGCTCTAGAGAACTATGTATGTACTTTGGTTTTAATGTGATGATGAACCTCTATTATTTTGGTCACACATATCTATTCATGATGTTTTGTAATGGTTTTTGACACACTTAATTATATATAATGTACGTAGATGAACGGAGAATGGATGTACGGAAGGACCGGCGGCCGACCGTGCTCTGCACCCTCAAGGAGGAAGTTACTGAAGTGGACCCCGACGGGAATCCAACGGCGCCCGAACGAATAGTCAAGGGGTACTCGATTCAGCTCGGGTGCATTCTCCGGAGCACCATCTCGATCAACAGCGAGAACCTGAGGCATCCTGACAACGCGAATTACCGCAACCTCCTCTTCACGAAGCTGCACGAACGATACAAGTTCCCCGCTCAATTTGATAACACAAGCCTCAAAGGGAATAAAGTGAACAATGCTGCCCTCACGAAGATGAGCAAGGCCCTGTCTACTTGGAAAACCAATGTGAAGATAATGATCAAGAAAGGTGAGAGTTATGAGACGATCAAGGAGAAACATCCTTCGATCACCGAAGATGACTACAACGAATTCAAGATCACTTGCTCGAGCGCCTCACACTCCGAATCAAGTCAGTGGGGGAAAGAAATGCGGGAGCTCAACTTAGGGGAACACACACTCGGTCCCGGCGGTTACAGAGTGGCGGAGCCTAAATGGGACAAGGAGGAGGCGGACCGTGCCGAGCAAGGCCTACCGCCCCTCTTCGATAAATACGGTGACAAGCAGACCAGGAACTTTATCAGGGCCCGGTACAAGAAGGACCCGAAAACAAAGGAGCTGACCATGGATCCGAAGACCAGGGCGCTTGAGCTTGTTCTGGTAAGGAATACACCCCCGCGTAATTAGCTCCATATGGTTGCATTCTAATTAATGAAGCCATATTTCTAAATGATTCACATTCCTTCCGCAGGCGACTGAAAGCAGTAGCGCGGGGTCGACTAAGAGCAGCCCTTGGGACACGACTCTAAATAGGGCGTTGAATGTAATGAAGAACAAGGATAAGCTCGAGAAGCCGACGTCAGCTGGTCGTGTGGCCGGCAAAGGCTTGTCGACAAAATGGTCGTCATACTATAACGCTGGTGGGCGAAAGGAGAAAAAGACCAGCTCGGAAAGCCAGGCGCGCGAGGTTCAAGAACTCAAGGCACAGGTGGCGCGGATTCCGGAGATTGTCCAAGAGCAAGAGCAAGTGCAACAACAGCTCGGAGCGACGAACACCGCCATTGTGCCTACCTTGATCGAGGGGTTGAGTGCGTGGATTGCTGGCGACCAACAGGGGCCGCCCCCGATTCCCAGCTTCACGGCCAGCAACTCGTAGAACGCGATGGCGGGGCCATTGGTGTCAACGGCGGAGGCGGCATTGGTGTCTCCGACGCCGGCACGGGATCTTAATGCACCCGTGTGTACGCCGGCCGGCACCTCTGCAGCAAGCGGTCCCTCCGTCAACTGCACGCCCGCCGTTGGCGGTGCCTCGACATTAGCCGAGCTCGACGCCATCATCACGGTAACTAATTAAGCCTCTCTCGGCCGAGGACTTCATCTCCTTGCCTTTGACTGGGCATCCCTGACGCCCTACATGTTTTCGCAGGGCGCCGCCGACGTTCCGTGCACTCTCCTGCACTTCGTGAACAACGAGTTGGTCGATGTCGCCAAGGGCAAAATCGTTCAACCGGGCCAGCCCTTGTTCCACGGTACCCAGATGCCACCCAACTTGTTTAGGGTTCAACTGGTTCGGGTGCTGCCAGGCTGCGACGACGTGTTACCTCCGATTCGACCCGTCGGGGCCGACGATGATGACGTCATGACCCTCAGCGCCTGCCTGAGCTGGCCCCTGCTTTGGCCGAAGAGCCAGATTCGTTTGGGGGCGGGGGAAACCACACCAAAGACAACACCGCCAGTCGTGCCGGCGCCAAGTCGTCCCCATGGCAAGTCCGCCGCAACGGTGCCGGACATCCCTATGCCACTGGATCCAAACATGCATATGGCACAGGATCAGAACGACGACGACGACGACGATACATTTGCCAACGTCGATCATTACTTTGACGATCATGGGTACGGTGACGACTTCATGGGGGCTCCTTCTCAAGAACCCAACCCAACAAAAGACGTGTGCGATCAAGCCGGTACCGCGGAGAAGCCAAGTTGCAACAGGCGTCGTCTGCCGTTCAGCTCTCAGGAGACGCCTCCAGCTGCCGATTTCACCGAGCCTCAGATAGGCGAGGTGCGAAATATGATCAGCCCCAACACACTAAAGAAGGCGGTCTCTGAGCAGAACTCGGTCCCAATTCAGGAGATCAAGAAGAAGGCACACAAAAGAAAAACTAACAAGGGTGCGAGCCAGCCGGCACCGAGTACGATCCGTGCTCAGGACGGGCCACCTTCACCTGAGGATGTAATGAGGAGGGTGCATGTGGCGGGTAGGCCGATGCTACCGACAAATATGCTCGATGCTGCAACCGGTGCCATGCGGAGTCTGCATGACAGTGTTCTTACTTTGGAGAAGCGGCGTCTCACACAGAAGGATGTGGCGTACCCGGTTTTCGCGGCCAAGGTGCCGGAGGGCAAGGGCTTTGTGGATAACTCCATCGGGGGTACGATCGTGCTGCGGTTTGATGACATCCACGCTATGTTGAACCTTCATCCGCTGCACTACACCTTCGTTTGGCTATTTTCGCTGAGTATGGAGATGCGAATCATTCGCGACAAGACCCCGGACATCGTGATAGTCGACCCCTTCTACATGCGTGCCAAGATCTTGGGCAGCGCTGGGGACCGGCAAGTCGCGAGTTCTTACCTCGGAGGCGTCATTCTGGCAAACCGAGATAAGGATAACTTCCTCGTGCCTTACTTTCCCGAGTAAGTCCTCCGCCTCAACCGCCCCGTAACATATGAATTCTTAGATTTCGATCGTTCTTCTTTTAACATTCCGTGTTTTCTGCAGTGACACACAGTGCACGCTCATCCTACTAAGCCCCAAATATTCCATGGCCACGTATTTCGACCCGGACCGTAAGTCGGCTGTAGACTACACAAATGTCAAGAAGGTTCTTGATGATGTTCTCGCCGGCTACGCCAAATCTGGAGGCACCTTCACCAGGACAACTCGTAAGTACGGCAAGCACGTGTTCTCCCACAACACGACGTTCTGCTGCGTCAAGCAGCCGCCTGGCGGTCAGAAGGGTGCCTACTACGCCATCCATCACATGCGGGCGATCGTACGGGACCATCATCAACTTCTGCTACCGAGTAAGCTCAAAGATTGGGCCGCGCGCGTGTCGGCAATCCAGGACGCGGACATCAGACAAGATTTCTTTCGCATCCAGTCGGAGTTTGCGGAAATCATCCATCAAGATGTCCTTCGTACCTCGGGGCTGTTCTACCTCAGGAATCAACCGTCGAACAGTGACATCGACACAATGCTACAAATGCAGGCTGACAACGCCCGCGATTTCATGACTCCCACGATAGACGGTGGCTTCATCCACGCTCCGGTGCATTGAGTCGAGTCGAAAGCAGTGATGCTGTGTCTAGTTCTGAAACATCGATTGGCTCTTGTTGTAATTAAACTTTAATGAACTTGTAGTATGTCTCTTTGGTTTCGAGAGTCGTTCAACTTAGATGTAATCGATGCTATTAATGTCTTGCTTTTCTCTTTCGATTGTTCTGTTGCATACTTATATATTGCTTATGAATTGTCTGTGAATTGATACTAACGTTTCGTTTGGCTAGTGCATATATATAGCGATGCCGTCGTATGTCGTGTACAAGGGTAAGGTTCCCGGAGTCTACGACGACTGGGAGGAGTGTCGGAGACAGGTTCACCGATTCAGCGGTAATAGTTACAAAGGGTACACCACTAGGGCCGAGGCAGAATCTAGATACGCCCGCTATCTAGCGGGAGAGGGGAGGGAGCGTTGGAGGAACCGGATGAAAACGAGTTTCATCGTGATGATGCTCATCGTGACGACCGCAGCTCTCTTCTATGTGATGGTAGTTTAGATGATCGATATCGACTTGTAATGCGAAGACAAACTCGCTACTCGCGATCTCGAGACTTGTAATATATTGTTCTATCTTTGTTCGGTCTTTTCAATTCGGAGACTAATATGATCGATGAATTGTATTCGGAGACTAAGATGATGAATTGTATTCAGAGATTAATCTTCTATTGTATTCGATGAATGTGTTGTTGATGTGTGCTGTCTATATTCTGTGCAATTATACATTTTGTAATCTGTAAAAAAAACAGAAAAATAATATTAAAAAAAACCTAATATTCATACTAATGGCGCATCAGAGAAAAGTGCGCCATTACGCGCCATTACTGTGCGGATACTACTAATGGCGCATCATACTTAGTGCGCCATTAGTATGCCATAGCACCTGGCCCCTGGGAGGCATACTAATGGCGCACTAAGGTGCACACTAATGGCGCATCCGCGGTGCGCCATTAGTATACCAGATACTAATGGCGCACCAGAGGTGCGCCATTAGTATCAAATACTAATGGCGTGCTAGTAATGGCGCACCACTAATGCGCCATTAATGGCCAAATTAGGTGCGCCATTAATAGGCCTTTTCCTAGTAGTGTCTTGGTCTCAGGCACACTACACAGTTCTACAGAACTCTACCTTGGTGACCCCGTATGTCGATGAACACAAGAACATTCTGCGCTCCAAACACCCGGAGCAGTGTGACGAATGGATTACATGTGAACACATCAGGACTTTCGGCAATTGGTTGCAAATACGTCTCAGGGGTGACAACACTGTTTCTAATGAGTTGTACTCGTTGGCCAGGTGACCATCTTCGACTGTATTGACTTACAAAGGGTAATAGATAAATGAGAATACATTTTACACGATCATCCAAGATCAAAAGAGCACCAACCAAAACAGCAGTGTTCGCTTTGATGAAGCAACCAAGAGGGGAAAAGACACATATTATGGTTACATAGTGGATATATGAGAACTTGACTATGGACATGATTTTAAGATCCCTTTGTCTAAGTGCAAATGGGTCAATATGTCAGGAGGCAGGGTACAGGTAGACCCACTGTACGGAATGACAACAGTGGATCTGAACAATCTTGGGTACACAGAAGAACCATTCATCCTAGCTAATGATGTGGTGCAGGTTTTCTATCTGAAGGACTTGTCTACCAAACCGAGAAAAAGAAAAGATAAGGAAGCGAATACATCATACGATGAGCCTAAGCGCCACATAGTTCTTTCATGAAAAAGAGACATCGTGGGATTGGAGGGCAAGATAGACATGTCTGAAGATTATGAAAAGTTCCATGAAATTCCTCCCATCAAAGTCAAGGCTGACTCAAGCACCTTGTTAAATGATGAAGATTATCTATGGTTACGGCGCAAAAAACAAAGGACACAAGCGAAGAAAAACTGAATACTTTCTATCCACAACTATTATGATGATGCCAGTTACATGTGAAGACATGAAATGCCTTTTGTAACAAATGAGTTTCCATCCGAAACCCTGATCATTGGAAAGAGATTGTTTGTTTTGTACACGAACTACATCCAGTTTTTGTCGTAACCCTCTCAACTTTTTAGCACATGCTATGTGGGTGAAATGATGATACCATACCAACTTTCAACCTTTTCAGAGTTCATTTATAGTGCTTTACAATTTAAGGGTCATTTAGCTGAAATGATGAACTTATAGCAAAAAGAATGAACTAAAAATAATCAATTAAAATATTCTGTTAAGATCAACTAAAACAAAACTATAATATTCCGCAATAGCAAAAAGAATCAACTAAAAAGCTTTTATAAAACTCCAATAGAAAAAGGAATAAACTAAAAAACTTTTATAAACCTCTAGTATTATTGGAACTAAAATTATATAAAATTGATGCAACTAAAATTATCAAAGTATTTTCTGTTCAAACAATTAAAAGCAAACAGAATTTTCATAAAGATTTATTTTGTTAGAAACTTTAATAGAAAAAAGAATTATCATTAAAAAATTGTTAGAAACTAAAATAACAAAATATTTTTTTGAATATAATGATAAAACACAGTAATATTAAATATCAGGAAAAAGAATCACTCAAGAATTTATTTTATAGTAAACTAGTGATTTGCACAAATTAAAAAAAATCAAAATTAGACTATTCAAATTGGAAAACAAATGGCACTAACAGAAAGTTTTTAATTTTTATTACCTAAAAGCAAAAAGAATCACGGAAAAACTAGTAAGTATTTTGCTGTAAGTAGAAACAAAAGAAAATAAGTAAAGCAAAAAAGAAAAGAAAAATAAAATATAAAAAGTGCCACCTACTGGGCCACCACGGCCTGAATACGACTAGAAACCCAACCATGGGCCAGGATTCAGGCCTGCAACAGGCCCAGTAGGCCAACAGGCATTTAGTGACAGTTTTAGGCCCGAAAGTCTGCAGTTGAGAGGAACTCGAGAGGATGGTCGTAGCAGCGCTTATAAACCACTCTCGAGCTCTCTCAACTAGCGAGGTGGGACTAAACTTTTAGCCGCGACGCGGGCAGCACAAGGCCTTTGGCCCCGGTTGATGGCACCAACTGGTACTAAAGGGGGTGCATTAGTACCGGTTCGTGGTACCAACCGGGACCGATGCCCCACCTTTAGTCTTTTGCTCCCGGTTGGTGGCGCTGGTCTCTATACATGATGTTTAATAGGAGGAAAGCTTTACCCTTTCTTTCTTTCTTTGGAGTGAAGGAAGAATGACGAGATAGAGAGGCATTTATTGGCAGAAAATAAATGCAATACGATAAGGAAAGCTTTACCCTTTTTTTCTTTATTTGTAGTGAAGGAAGAATGACGAGATAGAGAGGCATTTACTGGCAGAAAATAAATGCAATACGATAAGGAGAACGGATGGACTGGAGAATGAAACTAAAAAGCTGTATCCAATCTTTTTTAGCTTGTTATTACAACTGTCATCGTTGCTATGACAACTGTCCTTAGTAAAAAGGTAGGAAGTAAAATAAGGGAATAATTAATACGGGTATTTATTACTATAAATTTGTAATAAAATTTGTACCAAATATGCTATGCATAGGACCGCCCCCTATAAATTTGTAATAAAAATTGGTATTCGATTGAATAGCTCCAAAACTCTTTGCTAGGAACACCCTCGGTATTTTTTATTTTCCACCAGAACAACAAGAATGTTGCCGTCCATATGTTTTACACTATAGCCCTTACCTTATACAAGCATTTAGGCCTCTTTCGATATTCTTGAATATACAACACCTCCCACCCATATAGTAGTGCACCCCTGCCCCCCACCCCCCCGACACACACACACACATCGCGCCACCTTCACATGTTGCCGCACGCCATGTTCTCATGACCTCCCATATATCAGAATCTCCCAACCCTTTGCATAGTGGCAGAGCTAGCATTCAAGCAAGACACATTCCAAAAAGTAAGCTTTTCTATCTACCGTAGAGCATATCCTATGCTAATGCATAAAAATAAGGCTTGAATGAAGAAATATTATATAATATAAAATGAATCAACTAAAGGTTTGAGGCATACGAAAGGTAAATTAAGGGCACCGAGGTCTTGCGAAAATAGAAAATCACCTTAAACATGTTGATTGTCGGTGATGTGCTATCCATCGATGCAAGGAGAACCACTTGTGGGACCAACCAGTGTAAATGCATGACCTCTTCAATGAGTAGCGAGCCTGTCTAGCATAAGCAAGGGCGTCACGGCGGTGAATGTACATCACATGTAGGTCAGGTGTGTGAACTGGCCTGGTTCAATGGCACACCGAGCAAGCCAAGATGGGACTTTCAAGTATCAAGTCCATTAAATCAGTTGCTCAATTTGCGCAATGCCATCACCGCTTGCTCCTCTATGGGCTAGAGTTAGCTGGCTGAGTTTGGACTCGGTAAAAGAGTGAGTGCTCACATAGATTGCGGGATTGGTACCTTAATAATGGTCTGGCTAGTATTTCATACTGCATACAATGTCCAGTGTCTCTGATATGAGGGGCAAGAGAACTTCCCGATGCCTTGATCTATGGCCTGGATACCCCAAGCCCATCTCCGCCCGCCCTTGCATATCATTTTCCAAGAAAGGGCAAGGCATGTTTGAAACCGAATGCGCATGTGTCATACTTCGATCCCGAACTCAAATATCATGCTCGTCATTCCTGACCCATATAAATCCTCACTCCTTCCCATTCACATATGGTGCTTGGCATTTCCCACGCATATATCAAAATCTCCCCTCTCCTCACATATCAATGTTCCGGCGGAAGGGGCAAGTCATGTATGAAACCGCTTGCACGTGCGATGTGTGCCTATGCATCGACCCCCACTCAAATATCCAGCTCGCAGTTTCCCGCTCGCATATCCTCCCCTTCCCTCCCCAATTAAATACCATGCTCGCCATTTCCCACCCATGCATCAACATTTCCCCTCGCCTCACACATCATGTTCCGACGAAGGGGTAAGGCCTGTCTGTGCACCATATGCATATACATGACGCCCAGCTCAAATATCATTCTCGCTGTCCCCCACCCATATAGCACCCCCTCTCCCAATCACATAGCATACTCACCATTTTCACCATTAATGATGTAAAACGCCTGCAGCCTTTAGACAGGATTACGCAATAGAATGAGGAATTGAGGACCAAGTTGCCACTTCTATTTTTGAGGGAGGACCAAACTGCAACTTCTCCACCTCTCGGCGAGTTTTACTCGAACTGCAAGTCTGCAACTGCAACTGCCATCTATAAAACCCACCCAACCCCCACCCGTCTGAAAAACACCCTCCGCCGCTCCCCTGTTTTGCTATTGTCCACCGCCAGGCGAGGGCCGACGGTAGTGTTTCCTCTCACTGCAAGATGGCAGCGAGGGAGTGGATCCGGTGGGAGGAGCTGATCTTAGTGGAGGACGAAGATGAGCACCACACGGAGTGCTACTACCTCTGCCGCGCACCACCCCAGGGGGGCGGTGAGAGCCAGAGAGATCTGGCGGTGGTCGGTAAGTATTGGCCGTTGCCCGCCGGGAACATGGTGTACTCGGCGGACGTGCAGTTTCTGCGGTCCCTCGAGGGGTCAGCGTCGGCTAGAGCGGCGACGGTGGCGGCGGAGATCACCCAGCTCAGGTGGAAGTCAAGGAATCAGGTCATGGACTGGCTCAACTCGCTCATCTCAGGTACTCAATCAGCCTTGTAGGCCTTTTTTCCTTTCATGCCCTTGTGGTGAATTTTTGGTGGTTTTAGTTTTAGTACTGTATATAAGCCAACGAATCAGGCCGCTAGAATCTTCACTGTGCATCTCCGAGATAGATCTGAAGGTTTGGTTCTTATTTAGGAGGAGTTTAGTAGTAGACCCGATCCTTTTTCTTGTGTTTCAAATGTTTGGATATGTAACATCGGAAGGTTTGGGAGCTTTTCAGCACTGATGGCCATCCAGGTCAGTTTCTGTTCGTCAAGTTCTTGTTCAGTGCCAGGATTCAGTACTCTATATGTGCAGTACTCTTCAAGGCGACAAGTAAATAAGTATTAGATATCCGTGTATGTGTTTGTTAGATCTGGTGTATGTGCATCTCCCTATGGTTCAATCTTGGCTGGTTTGCTAGATCTGGTGTATGTGTTTCTTTCCTTTTTCTTTTGTGTTTGGTTAACTTATATTACGTGTTTCCTTTTGTCTTGGTCTTGTGAGCCCATATTTGGATTTGGAAAAATCGAGACTAACATTGATGTCGTCTTTGTATTGTAGATCCACCGTATGGAGCCTTTGGGTTGGCTTCTCCTGGTGACCATGATGGTGGTAGTCCTGCATCTAGCCAGAAGGCGGTCACCGCACCACCCGCAGAACTGGCTACACCAAGCCCAGGATTGCAGCCTCGGGAGAAAGGTGACCATGAATATGCAAAATCTGCTCGTCCACGGAAGAGATCCCACGCCCAACTTGTTGACTCTTCCGAGGAAAACAGACAGCAGGCTAGAAAGAACAAGGGACCTGATGAACCTGAAAAACCAGTTGCAGAGAATGTAGGCCTGCAGCAATGCCATGAGAAGGTAGATGACATGTCCTGTGGTGGCAGCTCAACTGATGCCAAGAGGCACCGAGTTGATCTTACAAATTTTATCAGGATGAGCCTGAAGTGGGTTGAAAGCAAGGCTAAAAGCATAATGGGGCTTTTAAACGGCAGCAGCCAGGAAGGCATGAGTGACTCTGCCTCCAATGGAGGCACTGCGTGTCCGTGGAAAGACATATGCATAGCCCATGAAGAGCCTCTTGTCCCCGCTATCGACGAAAAGCAAGTGATCGACCTCACCATGCATGAGTCTAAAGATAGTAGCAAGATATGAAGTAAAGTCTGGCATGAACTTTCGATTCATGAACTGTTATTTCTCAAAGATTTCACGCATTCTCCTCTTGATGTGTGGTCTTTAATTACATCCTCTAGACAAAAAGTTGTTTGTACTTTCTGAATGTAAAATAAAGTGAGACATTATGTCTTTTATTTCTATTATCAAGTTATTACTTATTATCAGTACTACTAGCTAGAATTATCATCAGTACATCTAGCCAAGAATCGATGTGCAACATCTGTGTGATCCGCGAAACCTATTCGTATTTGTGTATATAGGGTGAGACAGATTATTTGATTCATATCCGATATGAATGTGTGCTTCCACAGATACCCGTACAGATCGGTCTGCTCATCTGCATACTCTAGTATTTTTCGACAAAGGGTGGATTTTATTGGCTCAGAATGGATCATCAAGAGGTTACAAACATAACGAGCACACACCCAGCCTTTTCATAGGTAGCACGAGTCAATGTCAATTCAGTCTCAAGCTAGCTATGTTGGTTTTGATTGGTTAGTAGTAGTACACAGTACTCTGTTGGTGGAGAACTGAGTTGATTGATTTGGTTGGTGATAGCGTGCTCGGAGTAGTGTCTGACATACGTAGCTGGCCCTTGTAATCTGGGAATTAATCATCGAACCACTTGAGAGGGGAGGCCTACGAGTCTTTCATGAAGTAGTGGCAGTGTTGTTCCCTATGGTCTTGTACCCTTCTTCTTTGACGGCTTAATGGAACCCCATGGCGATGAGCCTCTCCAGGAAGAGCTGGTTCGCTGCTGATTTGCCCAACACGAAGTGCAAATATCAAAACAAACACCACAGGAAAATAATGTGTCGCCGTGTGTGGGGTTGTAAGCAGACTGCAATTTTTCGGTCACTTGGCTTACATTCCTCTGAACCGATTACCAAGAAAAGTACACCGGCAACAGCAGAGACCTCGGCTTATATTATCATGTACTTCGAGTGGTTGGAAAATGTTCTTGGCTTATGCGGGACACCCGGCATATAAAAAAAATGTTCTCGGCTTACAGCGTGTCCTCAGCAAAGATATATGCCACATGTCAACAACGAGGGTGAATGACGACATCATCATGCTCATGGAGCAGTCTATAAGCCGACTGTCCGGCAGGATGATCTTGGCTTATATTTCCCTATAATTGTTCTTTTTGCTCACACGAAATATAAGCCGCGCCCCATGACATAGGTCTCGGCTTATACACTATATAAGACATGAAAATGCTGTTGCAGGCTCGAGAACAATGGTTGATTACGTGGGTTCGTCGCTTGGCGAGTGGTGCAGCACACGCTTTAGGTGGAGAAGGGGTTTCTAGTTGTTGACACCAGATTTTGGCTTGGTCAAAAACATAATTAAAAAACCATTAAATAGAGAAGTGCTCAAAGTGAGAAAGTCCTGTATCGTCAAAAGGAGAAACTTTAATATTAGGGCTATAACCATCCGATCACATCTCTAAGGCCGAAGTTGTGTTCGAAATACTGAGATTTTGTATCCAGAACACTGTTCGGATGATTACGCCCTCAATACAGCCTCACATGTAAAACTGGTCTACAGGAATTGTCTTCGTTTCGTCGAAACGATCGATTTTGATACAAAAATGATCCTAATCCGAGATTGCATGGAAAAGCTAGAGTCATCGGAATACAGTCCTGTGATGAGGCAAAATATGGCGCGCCCCACCATACACTTGTCTGATGGGTAGCACCACCAATCAGCTATTTTGCGTGAGAGATTCGACCTTCAAGATAGTTTCGAATCAAAAAACTTCAACATGAACGTCTCGTCGAAAAGAGTAAATATGCTTTTGGACGCATTTTCGTCCAAGGTCGGTTAATGCCACAAAAAAGATCCGCATGGTGTAGCCAGTTTTAAACCGAATAGTTTTTTAAAGTCGGGAAAAAAAACCAATCCGAATTTGACTAGGGTTTCGGACAAGCCAAGCTTTTTCCTTCCTGGAAGTCCGGCCTCCTCTTACATACCTAAGGTGTGATGGCCGATTGAACAACAACACACAATTGCAAAACCCATCTACTTTTCACCATAGTTTTACATCTCTCCCATGTCCTTTCTGTCTCGTTCATTGTTCGTTCTGCGTCTTGAAGGGCAGCGCTCCTCGAGGCTCTAGGGGTGGGCGAACTGACGTAGGGCAGCAATAGCTGCCGCGCGTCCAGACGGGGTCCCTCCCGGGCGCGTGGGGTTTCGGGTCTTCAAAAGCGCCTGCCGGATTGCTTGCATACCGCGCTTCCGGTCGGGTCTCCTTCGACGTGAGCTGTGGTGTATCATCCTCTGCATTGGAGGTACACGGTGACGTTTTCGTGTGCAAACACACTTTTTGGCGACTCCGCTGGGGATGAAAGATCAAGAATCATCATCAACCATTTCTAATCTCCCCATGCCCTCAAAAGTTGACGTCGATAACATCATTAAGCCCAATCTTGATGAACCATCGGAGGAACATCGCCAGGCCTACGAAGTGCGCAAGAAACAACGTGAAGAAGCTTTTGAGGCGCTCAAGAATAAGCATGAGGAGAGGATTTGGAGGCGTTTCTTGCAAGTTTCAAGAAGGATCGTCAAGGCAACATCACTCCGGTTGGAAACGTCAATTTCCCTCCTCTCATTGACGAACAAGAAGGAATCACTGTGAGTATAGTTTTTTCTCGTGAGCAAGTGGATGTGATTGAAAGTCTTGTTAGTAAGGGTAATGTGATGACGTATAATTCTTTTGTGGCAAATACTGATGCTAAGAAAAATATGCCTTTGTCATGTAGTGGTATTGTTGGTATATCTGAAAACAATAGTCCAACTTTACCTATTTCATCGGCACCTCCTATGCAACAACAATATAGTATGCCGTTGAATTTTTACCCTAGTTAAACTAACCAGCTTGTGGTCGCACCTACATATCCTAATCCTATTATGAGTGTACCCAATTCGGCATCAACACCGACTCACTTTGTCACACCACCTATAGGCGCAAGCATGTTTGTTCTTCCGCTGAATTATGGTTCAACGCCCATCCCACAAGTTGCACCACTAGCCAGTGCTCAGGTTGCTCCTATGTCATTGCCACAAACATATTCATTTACCTTGGATTCAATTATAGCCAAATTAAGGAAGGATTTGCATAAGATGTTTCAAGAAACTTCCGGAAACGAGCCGAAAGTAAAGAGTTGTGTATACCAAAAGCCTTATGTTGAACACTTTTATGCAGTTTTGTACCCTCAAGGTTACAAGGTTCCTGATTTTATTAAATTTAGTGGAGAGGGCCCGAAAACAGCTTGGGAGCATGTAAGTCAGTATCTAGCACAATTGGGTGAAGCAGGTTCCATAGAAAAGTTGAAAGTGCGTTTATTTCCCTTGTCTTTAATAGCACCGCATTTTCATGGTTTGCTGCTTTACCACATGGTTGAATTCTCTTATGGTCACAATTAGAGCAAAAGTTTCATGATCACTTTTATAGTGGCGATAATGAGCTAAAGTTGTCACATCTTACATCTGTTAGGCAAAAATATGATGAATCGGTCAACGATTATGTCAAGAGATTTAGAGATATAAAAAACCAATGTGATAGCTTAGTGATTACTGAGAGAGACCTAGCAGATCTTGTTCTTAATAGTTTAAAAACTCACATTAAAAAGAGGCTATAAAGTTATGAGTTTTTGAGCATTAATCAAGTCTTACAAAAAGCTTTGGCTGAAGAGAGTCGAAATGAAGAGATTCATAGGTCTACAACCGATCATCCTAGAATGCATATGGTTGAATACAATGATGATAATTCAGACAATGAGGTTGATGTCTATACTACTGAATTTGTTTGGTCGTCAAATACCAACCTTATACATGTAATGCTCTTAAGCCGATTCACAACAATCGTGATGAGGAGATGAAGTTTACTTTTGATATATCCAAGTGTGATAAAATATTTGATGCTCTGTTGCAAGATAAGATGATTAGAATATCACACACGTTACCGCCGTTTGAGGAGCTGAAACGGCGTGCTTCTTGCAAGTATCATAATTCATTTTCTCATGCTACTAATGATTGCAATATTTTTCAAAGACAGATACAATCATCCATTAATGACAGACAATCGAATTTTTCTGAGATGCAGGTTGATAAACAGCCCTTACCGATAAATACCATGGGCTTGGAGGGAAAGAAAATGTTAATTTGGCCTAACATAACCGAATCCGCGAATAAAGATAATGTTGTTATTGGTGAACCCATGAATAGCAAGGAGGGCGACAAGGTCTTGGGAAGAAAGATTATTCTTGAGAAACAACCCGATGGCAATGAAGTGTTGAAGATCACTATAAAAAATGCTACACTCGGGGGGCAAATACAAGTACAAGAGGTTACTCATGTTAAATTGATCAAGCCCAAGAATTCAGAAGTTGGAAAGTGAAAAAAGAATGAAACTAAGCACAAGAGAATCAAGTCAACTTTTGGTATGTTGCTATCCAAGTATGCCAATTAAGTTGCCGATTCTAGCTCTAATCGGTCATCACATTCAAAGTGTTCAAGATGGCCTCTGAAGCAAGTGTTTCGACGCTATGCAAGGCCATATGGGTCATGGGCACCGACACTAGGGATGTCACAACCCAATATGGGCCATATTACATGGGATATTTCAATGAAGGATGGGCAGCCCCCAATGGCTCCTTATTCTTTTCATATGGGGTGGGCAACACCTAGAAGGCCTGCTCGTGAGAGGCTTTATTATCCCACACAAGGCCGTTTGAGCTATGGTGCTAATCGGCCACCAAAAATTTCTCCAAGCAAGGTCAATAAAAAAGTGTGGCTTATTAAGTCACCTAATGCGAAGATTTCAGAATGCGAGAAGCAAAAGGAGATCAACAAGCCGCTTGTTGGTAATCTGGCTAATTCTAATGGTGATATTGTTATTGTTCAACATGGTTCCATGGTTAATGATCATGAGGCTTGCACAAGCAAGGAAAAACCTAGGGATCCCAAATATACTCGACCTAAGTGGTGTCCTCCTGGTTTTACTAAGACCATGAAAAGGAGATTACAATGTATGAGGAACCACGAGAAGGTAGAGTGCAAATAAGATAAGCAAAGGGACGAATTGTTCAAGGAAATTCGGCCCATGGCACTCAGAAAACAAGTGTGGAGGTCTAAACAAAAAAAGAATGCAGATGCTCCTACATTAGCTACAGCAACACCTACACCACCAAAAGAGGATGATGCAACCCTTATTAGATCATCCACACCACCTGAAACATCTCCTTCAAGTGAGGAAACTTTAAGTCCAATATACACATTGGGAGATGAAGATGAGATGGTGGATTAAGAATCTACGCCGGTTTGAGAAGATATGGATATTAATATGGTTTATTACTTAATTACTTGCCGAGTTTCGTGCTATAGGTGAACAAGGGGAGGTGGCCCAGCTAGATTTTGGTCCTAAGAATGCCATCTTCGAGAAGCCAAAAGAACCGGTGAAACACTTGAAGCCATTGTACTTGAAAGGTCATATTAACGGATCACCAGTTGCTAGGATGCTCGTTGATGGTGGTGCTGTGGTAAATCTTATGCCCTATTCGGTCTTCAAGAAGTTAGAGTTACATGATGATGCATTTATGAAGACCAATATGGTACTTAACGGATTTGAGGGTAAAGAAAAGACAGAGGCCAAAGGTGTGATGTGTGTGGAACTCACTGTGGGAAGCAAAATTTTGGGCACCACATTCTTCATCGCCGACGTGCAAGGTAACGATAATGTTATATTAGTCCGTGATTGGGATCATGCTAACCAATGCGTGCCATCTACTATGCATCAGTTCTTAATACAATGGATCGATGATGAAGTAGAAATCATTCACACTGATAATTTGGCTTATGTTTCTTTGGCCGATGCATCGGTGGATTGGAATCATCCCGATGTTACTTGCTTAACATGATGTGAACTCTCGGAGTTAGATTTCCTTAGTGCTACAAGAAACGGGTTTACTCCCATCTCTTTAAAACCGATTGGTGGCAACCGGTTCCAAGGTATGATGTGAACAAAAAATTAAAACCAATGGACGATAAATAACTATCGCCCTTAGCATAAATCATGGCCGATACATAATTATCACCCTAAGAAATATGAATGGCCGATGAAGTGTTGACATCGTCCTTAGAATAAATGGCCGATCCGCAAGGTGCATCCAGTTTTAAATCAAACTATTTTGGAAAGTCACACAAAAACCAATCCGAATTTGACTAGGGTTTTGGACGAGAATCCAAGCCTTTTCCTTGCACGGGAAGTCCAGCCATCTCTTATATACCTAAGTGGTGATGGCCAATTGAACAACAACACACGATCGCAAAACCCATCTACTTTTGACCCGAGTTTTACATCTCTCCATTGTTCTTTCTGTCTCGTTCTTTATTCGTTCTTCGTCTTGAAGGGTAGCGATTCTTGAGGCTCTCGGAGTGGGCAAACTGACCTAGGAAAGCCCATAGCCGGCGGACGTCCTAACGGGGTCCCCCTGGGCGCGTGGGCTTTTGGGTCTTAAGCAGCGCCCGCCGGATTGCTTGCGTACCCTGCTTCCGGTCAGGTCTCCTTCGACTTTAGCTGTGGTGTAACACCCTCGGCGTTGGAGGTACACGGTGACGTGTTGGTGTGCGAACGCTAGTGACTTATGCAAGGTCTGGTTACATCAACCACCTGATTGTATTTTGCACATTCTGACAGCAGAGATTCCTGCCTTTTATGAATAAATAGGAGACGGTTTGAACTTAAAAAAAACATCATGGTGGATCTTGTTACACAAACAAACCATACTATATAATAGAACTCGTTAACACAAAAGGTTAGAAATGCACATATACTAGCTACTAATCGAAGATTATACTATATAGATCGAGGGCCAAGACTAAAATCTCAACGCACATAGCAACTAAAGACCATGAAAACAACCAAATCACCCAGTGGGGGCTATAGCCTATAGCTGTAGAAGCACGGACATGGAGGCAATACATCGACCGGTTGATTTATCAGCATTCAACCATCATCTTGATCGTCATCGTCACCCTGGTAGCTCTCATCTTCTTGATCGTCACCCTGGTAGCTCTCATCGTCTTGATCGTCACCCTCGTCATCCTCTCCGTGGTAGCTCTCATCAGAGTCCTCCACGTCCATCTCATCGCAGATATCAAAATCAGTTTCAAAATCTATGCTGACGTTCAGCAATCAGCATGACACCGGCGCCGGCCTCAAGGGAATCCTTGGGCACGTAGCAAAATTAGCTCGTCGGTGGCCCATTGGACGGTGACGAGGTTTTGATGACATTGAGCATCGCACAAAGATCACTATCTCCAGTGAATCCGGGAGAAAACATGCGACATCTGCGAGGTTTATCCAGGAGTTTCGGGTAGAGGCACACAATAGAGATCCCATGCAGCGGGAGCTCCGCCAGCGGCGCCAAGTTGAGCAGGAAGACGTGGTCGCTGTTTTCGGGGAGAAGAAGGTGAAATCCAGGATCTGCGAGGAAATCAAACGGCTGGCAGTACTCGAATCTTGTCATTGTGGCCTTGTGATGAGTGGTGAAATGCTCGACGATCTTCATCGACAGCCCAGTGAAGCCGCATCCAGGTTGCGGGCAGGAGAAGGGCTTGTTAGGTCATCCCTTCCCGTGATCTTCCTTTTCGTGATAGGCCATCCTCTTGTCACATCCGTGAACGCAGGGGAGGTAAATGGCCTGGACGGCGGCCTCCATGGCATCGCTGCATTGGAAGGCAGTCCCGGAGCACACACCACATCTGGTCTCGGTGTCGGGCTTTTAGTGGCAACAGCAGCAGATGAAATACGGGTGATCCGAGAAGCACTACAAAGAGTCAAGCAAAGTACGTATATATCATGCGAGAACACAACCCTTGTTGATCGACCAAATATGATTGATACATGTATTTTAGAGTAGAAAATATGGTTGATACATTCGCGTGTACCTGTAACACCGGAGGCTTGAGGGGTTTAGAGCAGACACGACATTGGAAGGACTCCATGAAGCCCGTGCTACCCTCGTCTCCCTCTCGCTCAGCTCCTTCAGGGTCAGGCTTGCTTGAGCTACTCATCACCACCGAAACTGTGACTAGATTTCTACTACTACTACTACTTGGCAGCAATGCCTACCCTGAAGGAGCGCTTTTGGTGTTTTTATAAGGTTTAGGGTTTAGGGGAGCAACTTATTCTAGAAGCCCAACATTTTTTTTTAAAGTCTACCAGTCAAGTCTTAATTAGTAAGCTTCTAGAAAAAAAATGGTTGGAATTCTAGAATAAACTTGGTAGGTGACAACTTATTCTAGAAGCCAAGTAAAGAACTGGTTAATAGCTTTCAGATTTAAATTATGCTTTAATGCGGCAGATCACAGTGATACAAGATAAATTGACGAAGATCATTGCTACTCCCTCCAATTTTATATAGAGGGCCACAAACTCAAATTACAGATGTGTGGTGGGCGTTGGAGAACATCATTTTAAATAATGTTTCTTGTATGAGGATGCATCGGTTTAGAGCCCTGGATCATGTGCTCCCATATGTGAACGGCGATGGTAAACCCTAAGCGCCACATTTCCTCCTCTTTCCTTTGGTACACGCCTCCATGACTTCCCCATCCACTCCGTCATACGTCTATAATTTTTGATTGTTCCATGCTATTATATTATCCTTCTAGGATGTCTTATGGGCTTTTATATACACTTTTACATGAATTTTGGGACTAACCTATTAACCCAGAGCCTAGTGCCAGTTTCTATTTTTCTCCTGTTTTAGGGTTTTACAGAAAAGGAATATCAAACGGAGTCCAAATGACGTGCTAATTTTTGATGATTTTGCTGGACCAAAAGAAGCCCCCGAAGTAAAAGAGTTGGGCCAGGAGAGGCACGGGCTGCCCACGAGGGTGGGGGCGCGCTCACCTATCTCGTGGACAGCCCAGAAGCCCCCCTGACTTGTGCCCTACGCCAAAAGATCCGCCACCAAAAGCCTATGCAGCCACCGAAAATCAATCTAGACCCCGTTCCGGCACCCTGCCGGAGGGGGGAACCCTCACCGGTGGCCATCTTCATCATCCCGACGCTCTCCATGACGAGGAGGGAGTAGTCCACCCTCGGGGCCGAGGGTATGTACCAGTAGCTATGTGTTTGATCTCTCTCTCTCTCTCTCTCTCTCTCTCTCTCTCTCTCTCTCTCTCTCTCTCTCTCTCTCTCTCTCTCGTGTTCCTGAGATGGCACGATCTTGATGTATCGCGAGCTTTGCTATTCTAGTTGGATCTTATGATGCTTCACCCCCTCTACTCTCTTGTAATGGATTGAGTTTTCCCTTTGAAGTTATCTTATCAGATTGAGTCTTTAAGGATTTGAGAACACTTGATGTATGTCTTGCACGTGCTTATCTGTGGTGACAATGGGATATCATGTGATCCACTTGATGTATGTTTTGGTGATCAACTTGCGGGTTCCGTGACCTTGGGAATCTATGCATAGGGGTTGGCACACATTTTTGTCTTGACTCTCTGGTAGAAACTTTGGGGCACTCTTTGAAGTTCTATGCGTTGGTTGAATAGATGTTTCTGAGATTGTGTGATGCATATCGTATAATCATACCCACGGATACTTGTGGTGACATTGGAGTATCTAGGTGACATTAAGGTTTTGATTGATTTGTGTCTTAAGGTGTTATTCTAGTACGAACTCTATGATAGATTGAACGTTACTACGGACTCTTGAATAGATTGATCAGAAAGAATAACTTTGAGGTGGTTTCGTACCCTACCATAATCTCTTCGTTTGTTCTCCACTATTAGTTACTTTGGAGTGACTCTTTGTTGCATGTTGAGGGCTAGTAATATGATCCAATTAGGTTATCCTTGTTGAGAGAACTTGCACTAGTGAAAGTATGAACCCTAGGCCTTCCCTACTATCATTGCAACACCGTTTATGCTCACGTTTACCACTTGCTACCTTGCTGTTTTTATATTTTCTTATTACAAAAACCTATATCTACCATCCATATTGCACTAGTATCACCATCTCTTCGCCGAACTAGTGCACCTATACAATTTACCATTGTATTGGGTGTGTTAGGGACACAAGAGACTCTTTGTTATTTGGTTGCAGGGTTGCTTGAGAGAGACCATCTTCATCCTACGCCTCCCACGGATTGATAAACCTTAGGTCATCCACTTGAGGGAAATTTGCTACTGTCCTGCAAACCTCTGCACTTGGAGGCCCAACAACATGTACACGAAGAAGGTTGCGTAGTAGACATCAAGCTCTTTTCTAGCGCCATTGTCGGGGAGGTTAGTGCTTGAAGGTATATCTTTAGATCTTGCAATCGAATCTTTTAGTTTCTTGTTTTATCACTAGTTTAGTTTATAAAAAAACTACAAAAAATGGAATTAAGGTTACCTCATATGCTTCATCTCTTTAATATCTTTCGTGAAAATGATGTGAAGGAAAATTGTGCTCAAGTACTAGAAGAAGAATTACATAGAATGCTTGGCATAAAATATGTGAATGATGAGCATGATTGCAATGTTGTTAGTATGAATTCTTTGAATACACATGATGCTAATGATGTGCAAAGCCACAAGCTTGGGGATGTTATGTTTGATGAAGATGATATGTTTAGCCCCCCAAGTCTTGATGAGAAAATTTATTATGATGAAAGCATGCCTCCTATTTATGATGATTATATTGATGAAAGTGGATTTGGAGAGGTCATGACTTTATTTAGTGATGATTCCACTATTTCGGAAGAGGTTCCAATTGATTATGAGAACAAAGTTGCTATCTATGATGATTATTGTGATGACTCGTATGCTATAAAGAATAATGATAACCATGAAACTTGTCATCGTGATTTTAGTTTTCAATTGGATTATGCTTCACATGATAGTTATTTTGTTGAATTTGCTCCTCCCACTATTCTGAATGAGAACAATTTTGCTTATGTGGAGATTAGTAAAATTTCTATGCAAGTAGATCATGAAAATAATGCTTTATGTGCCGGTTATTATGAGAGAGGATCATATGCTTGTAGGAATTGCAATAGTATCATGTTTCCTCTCTATGTGCTTAAAATTTTGAAGCTATGCTTGTTTTCCCTTCCTATGCTAGTTGATTATTGCTCCCATAAGTTGTTTGCTCACAAAATCCCTATGCATAGGAAGTGGGTTCGACTTAAATGTGCTATTCATATGCTTCATGATGCTCCCGTTATGTTTCAATTCTTATCTTTTATGTGATCATCATTATGCCTAACTAGGGGCGTAAAACGATAGCACTTGTTGGGAGGCAACCCAATTTTATATTTTTTTTTGCTTCTGTTTAGGAATAAATATTTTATCTAGCTTCTGTTTAGATGTGGTTTTCTGTTTTAATTAGTTTTTGTGCCAAGTAGAACCTTTGGGAAGACTTGTGTGAAGTTTATATGATCTTGCTGTGAAAAACAGAATTGTTAGCGCTCGCTAGAATGGTCATCAGATTTTACTGGAGCGTGATATTTAGTTGATTATTTTTGCAGATGATTAATAGACAAATTCCTCACTTTTAACAATTTAGTTTGAATTTTTTGGAGTTACAGAAGTACGTGAAACCTTCGGATTACTACAGACTGTTCTGTTTTTGACAGATTCTGTTTTTCGTGTGTTGTTTGCCTATTTCAATGCATCTATGAGTAGTATTGGGAAGTATGAACCATAGAGAAGTTGGAATACAGTAGTTTTAACACCAATATAAACAAAGAATGAATTCATTGCAGTACTTTTGAGTAGTGGTTTGCTTTCTTATACTAACGGAGCTCACGAGATTTTTGTCTAAGTTTTGTGTTGTGAAGTTTTCAAGTTTTGAGTATTGCTTTGATGGACTATGGAACAAAGAGTGGCAAGGGCCTAAGCTTGGGGATGCCCATGGAACCCCAAGTTAAAATTCAAGGAAAACCAAAAGCCAAAGCTTGGGGATGCCCCGGGATGGCATCCCCTCTTTCGTCTTCATCCATCAGTAACTATACTCGGAGCTATATTTTTATTCACCACATGATATGTGTTTTGCCTGGAGCGTCAATTTAGTTTATTTTGTTTTGCTTGCTGTTTGAATAATATCCCAAGATCTGAAGTTCTTAAATGTTAGAGTGTCTTCACATAGTTACATAATTATTCAACTACTCATTGATCTTCACTTATATCTTTCGGAGTAGTTTGTTATTGCTCTAGTGCTTCACTTATATCTTTTAGAGCACGGCGGTGGTTTTATTTTGAAGAAATAGATGAACTCTCATGCTTCACTTATATCCATTTGAGAGTGTATTAAAACAGCATGGTAATGTGTTTAGGCTATAAAACTAGTCTTCACATGATAGACATCCAATATCAATGTAGTAAAAACTTTCACACTAAGTGCATTGAATATGATGAGAAGTTGGATGCTTGATAATTGTTTTGAGATATGAGGATAGTGATATTGGAGTCATGCTAGTGGAGTTATTATGAAACCGAGAAATGCTTGTGTTAAGGTTAGTGATTCTCATAGCATGCACGTATGGTGAACCGCTATGTGACGAAGTTAGAGCATGAGGTATTTGTAAAGTGTCAACCTTTGTGTGGAGGTCGGGGGCGCGCGATGGTTAACTCCTACCAACCTCCCCCCTAGTAGCAGGCGTTGATTGCTTTGTTTTGATGACTCGTAGATTTTTTTCAATAAGTATATGAGTTCTTTATGACTAATGTTGAGTCCATGGATTATACGCACTCTCACCCTTCCACCATTGCTAGCCTCTCTTGTACCGCGCCACTTTCGCCGGTACCATAAACCTACTATATATCCTTCCTCAAAACAACCACCATATGTTTTCCTCAAAACAGCCACCATACCTACCTATCATGGCATTTCCATAGCATTCCGAGATATATTGCCAGGCAACTTTCCACCGTTCCGTTCATATGACACGCATCATATTGTCATATTGCCATGCATGATCATGTAGTTGACATCGAATTTGTGGCAAAGCCACCATACATAATTTTTCATACATGTCACTCTTGATTCATTGCACATCCCGGTACACCGCCGGAGGCATTCATGTAGAGTCATACTTGTTGTAGTATCGAGTTGTAATAAATGTGTGATGATCATCATTATTAGAGCATTGTCCCATGTGAGGAAAGGCCAATAAAAAAAGAGATGCCCAAAATATATATATAGAGAGAGAGAGGGGCTAATAAAAAAAAAGAGAGAAAGCCCCTCCAAAAAAAAGAGAGAAAAGAGAGAAGGGACAATTGCTACTATCTTTTTCCACACTTGTGCTTCAAAGTAGCACCATGTTCTTCATTGTAGAGAGTCTCATGTTTAGACACTTGCATATACTAGTGGCAATTTTCGTTATAGAACTTGGCTTGTATATTCCAACGATGGGCTTCCTCAAATGCCCTAGGTCTTCGTGAGCAAGCAAGTTGGATGCACACCCACTAGTTTCTTTTGTTGAGCTTTCATTCATATTTAGCTCTAGTGCATCCGTTGCATGGCAATCCCTACTCACTCACATTAATATCTATTAATGGGCATCTCCATAGCCCGTTGATACGCCTAGTCGATGTGAGACCATCTCCCTCCTTTTTGTCTTCTTCACAACCACCTCTATTCCACCCATAGTGCTATATCCATGGCTCACGCTCATGTATTGCGTGAAAGTTGAAAGGTTTGAAAAGATAGAGTATGAAAACAAGTGCTTGGCTGAAATCGGGGTTGTGCATGATATGAATATTTTGTGTGATGAAGAGGGAGCATAGCCAGACTATATGATTTTGTAGGGATAACTTTCTTTATTCAAAGTATTTTGACAAGACTTGATTGCTTTGTTAGTATGCTTGAAGTACTATTATTTCTTATGTCAACATAAACTTTTGTCTTGAATCTTTCACATCTGAACATTCATGTCACAATTAAGAGAATTACATTGAAAATTATGTTGGTTAGCATTCCACATCAAAAATTCTGTTTTTATCATTTACCTACTCGAGGACGAGCAGGAATTAAGCTTGGGGATGCTTGATACGTCTCCAACTTATCTATAATTTCTGATTGTTCCATGCTATTAAATTATCCTTCTAGGATGTCTTATGGGCTTTTATATACACTTTTATATGATTTTTGGGACTAACCTATTAACCCAGAGCCTAGTGCGAGTTTCTGTTTTTCTCTTATTTTAGGGTTTTACATAAAAGGAATATCAAACGGAGTCCAATTGACGTGCCAATTTTTTATGATTTTTTCTGGACCAAAAGAAGCCCCCGAAGTAAAAGAGTTGGACCAGGAGAGCCACGGGATGCCCATGAGGGTGGGGGGTGCGCCCTGGGCAGGGGGGCGCGCCCTCCTATCTCGTGGACAGCCCAGTAGCCCCCCTGACTTGTGCCCTACCCCAAAAAATCCTGTAAATACTGAAACCTTCGGAATTAACCTAGATCGGGAGTTCCGCCGCCGAAAGCCTCTGTAGCCACCGAAAACCAATCTAGACCCCGTTCTGACACCCTGCCGGAGGGGGGAACCCTCACCGGTGGCCATCTTCATCATCCCGGCGCTCTCCATGACGAGGAGGGAGTAGTCCACCCTCGGGGCTGAGGGTATGTACAAATAGCTATGCGTTTGATCTCTCTCTGTCGTGTTCTTGAGATGGCACGATCTTGATGTATTGCGAGCTTTGCTATTCTAGCTGGATCTTATGATGCTTCTCCCCCTCTACTCTCTTGTAATGGATTGAGTTTTCCCTTTGAAGTTATCTTATCGGATTGAGTCTTTAAGGATTTGAGAACACTTGATGTATGTCTTGCACATGCTTATCTATGGTGACAATGGGATATCATGTGATCCACTTGATGTATGTTTTGGTGGTCAACTTGCGGGTTCCTTGACCTTGGGAATCTATGCATTGGGGTTGGCACACGTTTTCGTCTTGACTCTCCGTTAGAAACTTTGGGGCACTCTTTGAAGTTCTATGTGTTGGTTGAATAGATGTTTCTGAGATTGTGTGATGCATATCGTATAATCATACCCACGGATACTTGAGGTGACATTGGAGTATCTAGGTGACATTAGGGTTTTGATTGATTTGTGCATTAAGGTGTTATTCTAGTAAGAACTCTATGATAGATTGAACATTACTACAGACTCTTGAATAGATCAATCCGAAAGAATAACTTTGAGGTGGTTTCGTACCCTACCATAATCTCTTCGTTTGTTCTCCGCTATTACTTACTTTGGAGTGACTCTTTGTTGCATGTTGAGGGCTAGTAATATGATCCAATTATGTTATCCTTGTTGAGAGAACTTGCACTAGTGAAAGTATGAGCCCTAGGCCTTGCCTACTATCATTGCAACATCGTTTATGCTCACGTTTACCACTTGCTACCTTGCTGTTTTTTATTTTCTTAGTACAAAAACCTATATCTACCATCCATATTGCACTTGTATCACCATCTCTTCACCGAACTAGTGCACCTATACAATTTACCATTGTATTGGGTGTGTTGGGGACGCAAGAGACTCTTTGTTATGTGGTTGCAGGGTTGCTTGAGAGAGACCATCTTCATCCTACGCCTCCCACAGATTGATAAACCTTAGGTCATCCACTTGAGGGAAATTTTCTATTGTCCTACAAACCTCTGCACTTGGACTCCTGCCTTCCACTATGGTCCATGAGAAACTGACCTATTACAAAATACTCACGCGCGGAGTGCTAGGTGAAGATGCCTATTGCTCACATTGTGCCCTGCCTGCCTTCAGTCTCTTCGGACCTGATCTCAAAAGAGGAGGAGAGGACCATGGAGGTTGATCCCTCCCCTAGGGGAAGCCGGTTTTGCATGGAGGAGGTGGAGGAGCACTTCAAACTCACCCCAGTCGTGGAAGCATAGATGGAGGATGAGCATGCAGACGATACAACCTTTGCATTGCTCGTCATTGACCCTGGTTAGATGGAGTGTTAACATGTGTTTTAGTTCCTTATAACATGAGAGTATCATAGTCACTTCTTACAGCATGGTGGACTTGGGGTTTGCACAAATGCCATCTATAACATGGCGATCATAATGACCACGTACAAGTTCATTGGAAAAGTTTGACAAGGGACTAGATAGGTCAAGAGTCAAATTTGCTCCTCTAGGGATGGAGAGATATTCTTCGGGCCCTCTGTGACAGCATCCATCATCGTTTGGTGTCACATGGATGTCGGAACACTTCAATGAGAAAGAAGAATAAAACCGGTAATGAGGATAACAATATAGTGAGCATGTGTATGACTGAAGATTATACCAAATCATCTCAGATTTTGTAAAGTATCGTGAAGCAAAGGGAACTTCACATGATAATCAAAGGTTCACTCGAATGTCATTTATTGTGTAGTCATAGAGATCGATATGGACATCTACGTTCTGTTACAGTCATTGAACGAAGGGGTTTCGTTCATGTCTATGTTTTATCAAACCTATAGGGTCACATTATTAAGGTAATCATGATCTGTTGAGTGTTAGTAGGACGAGAGTATCGAGAATTTTTCTGTGGAATTGTTTCATTAATATACAAAATAGTTTCGAGAGGACCCAAAAGCGTTTCAGGGTTACCGGAAGGGTTTCATAGTTTATCGGGCAATACCGGGTATTCCAGATAAATAATATATCGGTGAAAATGTTTTCAGTGATGTTAAATTAATAGTAAAAGTCTCTAGTAATTTTTAAGATGCATTTATATTTAATTTAATACCAATGATCCTTAAAAGGCCAAGTGGTGGAAGGAGAATTGGGCCACACAGGCCCGTGTAGTGGAGGTGTCCACTTTTTCCAAGTGGGGAGGCCGAATTGGACTACCCTAGGCCAGCGCACAAGGTGGGGCTCCTTCCCTCCTTTTTGGTGTCCCTATATCTCCCTCAGACATACATATACTATAGACTTTGCTGGTATTTGGACACACAAGTTTTGGAGCCACCTCTAGTTCTTTAGTTCTAGTTCTAGTTGGTCCTAATTGATCAATCAGAGCTTGACTTACACCATCTTATCATCATAATTAGAAGTTCAGCGTGGTTCTAATCTTCTACTTCTAATTCTCTGGCAACAATTAGCTCTAGACGGTGAAGCGTTGTCGGATTGTGAAGGACGTACGCTTGCAACCAAGTAGAGAGGCTGTGCTTTCGGTCTTCTATTCGAGGGATCGTTTGTGGGCAATTCACGAGATCATTCATCGACGGTTCGAGGGACTCCAAGTACGATCTACACCGATTCGTCTACTTTTGGTGCTAATTGGAGTTTGGTAACAATTGTGATCTAAACTGTGTATGCATCTTCATATTGTTTCTGAGTGTTCGTAGGGCCAATTTTTTATTTTCTACTATGTTTCCCAACATGTGAATGCGGGGAAATGAGAGACGAGCCGACACTATCCGCAGGCGTATATGAGGCTAAATGAGCTATGTCCGGTTAGAGCATCTCCTACCTGACCATCCACCTTGTCCCTATATATGTCCAGGCGGATAACTCAGACATACATGAGAGCAGAAAAACGGCATCCAACCGGAACCCTCAAATCATTCTCATATGTTTGGTTTGTCTATGAAATCTCAAACTCAGCCCATAAAATAGGGAGGCTATGAGGATGTCCGAGGTGTCCAAACTGTTTGCCGTGTCAGATGCGACCCAATATCGACCACTTTGTTTATTTAACTATTCTTTTTTCCTTTTCCTCTTCTTTTCATCTTCACCAGTCATATGTATGTGTCTCCGACAATTTGTGGATGACCGAACCAATGAAGATAGTGAATGTATTAGGGACCAAATGAACTCAGTCAGGAGTGAATATCATAAAACTACCACTTTTCGTGTTAGGGTTCTAAAAACCTACCAGGAATTTGTTTTGTCTATGATACCTACCAAAAGTGTCGTTAACTGTTTCAAAAAGCCCAAATGTTTGAGTGCTTTACAATTGATTGCGATTATGATAGTTGGGGCCCACACATAAGAGAGTCGCTTGTTTGACAGTTAACTAACATGTGGGGCCCACATGTCCATGTCTCTTCCATTGATTGTTTACATAATAACCCCTACCACTATTTTAAAATGCATTCGGATCCCTAACATTTTTAAAAAGCTATCAGGTCCCTGGAATCATTTTAAAAATACAATTGTGTCCCTCATTCATTTTTAAAAGGGGGCTGCAACGCATCGGCCGACAGATCTTTTAAAAAGATCAGCTCGCCTTGCAAATCATCGGCTCTGACAAAATGTAATGGGTAAACGGCTTTCTCTAGTTTGCAACACATATATTTTTGTAGGAACATGTGCGAAGTGCGGTTGTGTTGCATATTTGTTTTTTTGCAACACAGATCTTGTTGCTGTTTTTTTTTGCAAAACAAAGGTCTTGTTATAGAAATATTTTGCAACGGAGTGTTTGTTGTTGGATTTTTTTCTGCAACAAAAGTAATGTTGTAGAGTGTCTTTTTGCGGTCTTCACGTTTTTGCAACACATGTCTTGTTACGGAAAGAACCTTACAACACATGCAACGTTTCTGAGAAAATACTCGCGACGCTGCAATCCAGATTCTTACCCGCACCGCCTCCACTCTGCTAGGCCCCGGGAGATCTGGTGGCTCCGCGGTGTGGCGGGTGGAGCATGTCTTCGTAATCACCCGGTACTAGTTGGGGCGGGCCTGTCGATAGAGTAGAGGGAGGAGTAGAGAAGGAGGGTGGTGGAGGCGGCCGACAATCGAGATGACGAAAGCGCTTGCTCGACGCCAGCGGGACAGCAGGTGTGTTCGGCGACGAAGCTGTTGCTAGCGCAGTACCGCCTCATCTGGATGTAGCAGAGATGTGAGAGAGTGGATATTATCGTGGGAAACGACTTGACATGTTCACTGTTTCAGGAAAAAGAGACGCGCGACTCCGCAGCGCACGTGTCCAATGCACGAGAAGGTGGACAGAAATTGCATGCCGCCGAATGATCAGTATCATTTCCCTTTTGAAAAACCAATCAGTCCCTGTAAATACCATCCAGATGACTGCAACGCGACCCTTCCATGGATCATAAGTTCAGTCCTTTTGGATTACACCATGCCGGTTGTAGGGCAACCGAGATAGTTCTCATGTTTGAAACCTTGCGATACAAAACTTTAACAAATAGAGACCAAAGATTATCATCTTCCATGTTGAGATCCTCTTCAATCACCAGCTTTGCCTTCTCCTTCTCCGCAAGATTAAACTTTTCCATCATCTGCTCCACCGTCTCCTTCTCTTCCCAGTATTATGATTTGACACACCAACTTGCCGTGGTCGCCCCCTCCCATCCTTCGAAAGCACTCGCTGGTCGGCATCCACCAAGGGTGGGTGCAGACACATGGTCTTCCCTTGGTCACCCCCAACAAAACAACCACTAGAAAAAAACCCTAGGAAGGATCAATTGAGGTAGGAACCATCAACCCTAGACTTAGCATCACAAGAGATCCGACATTGCATGTGTGCCACCTCTTCGCTCCGAAACCCTAGATTTTTTGGGGGCTCTTTGGTCATGAATAGTTGTACATATGTGCTACACATCATCCTATGTTCTTTTTTACGCCATCCAGTGGTTTGAGCCATCTCAAAGGGGTGCTCTGTGCCAATACAACCCGCCTACTCACCAGATGTATGATCGATAATTATATGGAAAACATAACATCCGAAAATTAAGGAATAGTAGAAGATTCATCATGTTTGTACACTCAAGCTCAAATGCAACATGTTTTCAATGATAAAATAGAAGAACAATTAAAAAATACCGTGAATGTAATAAAATAGAAGAACAATTAACAAAATCTGATATTTTTTGGCAACAAAAATTGTTGAATTTTCTATACGTGAAATTTTGTGTGAAGACAAACATTTCCAATGCTCTAGGAAAAAAAGGTCATATTTGATGCTGCAAAAATATTTATTTTGAAAGTCTTTTGGAGTGATGATTTTGTTGGCACACAGGAAGAGAAATAAGCAATGTTTATTGTAAAAAAACAGAACTTTTTGATATTTTATTTTGAAATTTAACTGACATTTGAGTTCAGATTATAAGAACTCTTTCGGGTTGGAGGCAGAATAAAGCCCAGAGGGACGAGATATACATGGACGGGTCCCTAAATTTACTTTTGAAAAGAGGGTCCCTATTTTTTTGGTACAGTGGACGTCACACAGGAAGGAGTTGAAGATTTCACTGAAGCAAATTAAAGCACGAAGGGAAAAAAATACATCTGCAATGCACAGCTCACGGGAATTAATGCGGACTTGTGGAGATCGACGATGGAGTTTTGTTTCAGGAAAAGACCAGTGTCGAACCGAGTAGCATGCATTGCGTGAGCACCAGAGGATGTCAAAAATGGAAATTGCATGCAGCACTTGCAAGAATCGATCCGGTGGAAGATTACTTAATGAATTGTGGAGTGGAGGAAGAATGACGAGACAAAAAATGGTGGAGGTGTGAGAAAAGGCTGGAAGCATATGCCTAGGCTGCAGGGACGTGTTCATGTTATATAGAGCGATCAGAGATCGATCAAGAGGTACATGACACATAGGTTGTTACGAAGACTTGATCCTTACGTAAAGCTATACAAGAGATAAGGAGGAGTCCGTCCGTAAAAACCTAGCTAGGATTACAACATAATACAACTCGTGTACACGTCTCTATACATGATGTTTAACACTCCCCCTCAATCACAACTATCTAAGTTGAGATTGCGCCGAAATGCCTCAAGCTGTCAAACCATGAGAGGTTTGGTTAATCCATCTGCCACTTGATCTCCAGTAGGTATAAATCGAATATTCAACAATTTATTTGCTACCCTTTCTCGAACAAAGTGGTAGTCAATCTCAATGTGCTTAGTCCTAGCATGAAAAATAGGATTAGTAGATAAATAAGTGGCACCAAGATTATCGCACCACAGAGAGGCTGATTTGGGATGTTGGACATCCAACTCTGTCAATAAATTTTGAACCCAAAAAATCTCTGCAGTAGCATTAGCAAGTGCCTTGTATTCAGCTTCTATGCTTGAGCGAGACACATTTGCTTGTTTACGGGCACTCCATGAGACAAGATTACTACCAAGAACAACTGTAAAACCACCAGTCGACCGTGTGTCATCAAGACAACCTGCCCAGTTTGCATCTGAAAAAGCACTGACTAACATGGAATCCGACTTCACAATTTTCAATCCATGAGACAATGTTACTTGCAAATAGCGGAGAACATGTTTGACCGTTGTCCAATGTACACTAGTGGGAGCATGCAGGAATTGACAAACTTTATTGACCGAGAAAGAAATATCAGGCCGAGTTAAGGTCAAATACTGTTGGGCACCTACAAGACTGCGATACCTGGTGGAATCTTCCCTTCCAAGTGGTTCACCAGTAGAAAATGACAACTTCTCAGAGATAGATAAAGGTGTAGTGACGGGCTTACAACCTTTCATGTCAACACGTTTCAATAGGTCCAGCAAATATTTTTCTTGAGACAAAATAATACCATCTAGAACAGATTTGACCTCAATTCCCAAAAAATAATGCAGACTGCCCAAATCCTTAAGTGCAAAGTCCATGCGCAAATCAAGAAGGAGAGCATCAACTTCTATAGTAGAGGAACTGGTAACAATGATATCATCAACATAAATGAGCATAAAAATGGTGATTCCATGTCGACGATAAAAGAACAAATAGGTATTTGCTTTAGACAGAGAGAAGCCAAGGGATTGAAGCTCAGATGACAAACGAGAATTCCATGCCCGAGGTACCTGTTTCAGACCATACAAGGCCTTATCAAGCTTACAAATATACCGCGGTGAGCTTGAATCTATACACCCAGGAGGTTGTCTCATAAAGACATCTTCTTCCAGAACACCATGCAAAAACGCGTTCTTCACATCTAACTGTCACATGCACCAATTGCGAGAGAAGGCTATGGAAAAAATCAACTGCATAGTAGCATCCTTAACTAGTGGAAAGTATCTTCATAATAAATTCCATACCTTTGCTTGAACCCCTTTGCAACTAAACATGTTTTCTACCTGTCAATGGTACCATCCGATGTTCTTTTGATCTTGTACACCCATTTCCAGTCAATGATGTTGTTACCAGCAGTGGGAGGAACCAAATGACATGTTTTATTGCGCATAAGAGAAGCAAACTCTTCATCCATTTCCGCCTTCCACCTAGGATCACTAAGAGCTTCCTACAAATTGTCAGGTTCACTGGTGGCACAAAAACTACACCAACGAATACATCCATCCTTGTACTCTTTGGGCTTATGAATGCCACTCTGAGATCTGGTGTGTGCACATTGGAGATGAGGCAGTGGTGGAGCAGGTGCCAGTCGTTGCTGAATTCGTGCAAGTTGAGAGGCTTCAGACATGGCCTGATCAGCTGCTTCATCAGAAACTGCATGCAACGAACCAAGCTGAGACAAGGAAGCATCCGCATGCAGCGAATCAGAAGGAGACACATCAACAGTATCATACAGCGAGGGAGGCGACAACACGGGATCTCGCGCCAAGCTAGCGCTGCCAGGAGCGTCGCCATCCCCAGAATGAAGAGACGGGCCCCGCAGGGAGACAGGAGCTGGCCCAGGAGGCGCGCGCGCTGCAGTCCGTCCAGGTGCTTCAGCCCGACCGGGAGACCGCTCAGGGCCCGAGGCCGCCCCGTCAGCCAACTGGCTGGATCCCACAGACGCGGGGAGGAATCGCCTGGGCCCAGGCGGAGCGATCCCGAGGCGATCGCGGCAGGACACTAGTAGAAAAAGGGCTTTGGTCCAGGCCTGGCCAGCCCATTAGTACCAGTTCTGTCAGGAACCGGGCCCATGGTAGCATTGGTCCCGGTTCTTGAGCCGAGAGGGCCGGCCGGGCCTCGTGGGGCATTGGTCCCGATTCATCTGTCCTCATTGGTCCCGGTTCCAGACACGAACCGGGACTAATGGGCCTTGCTCCTAGCCCACAACCATAGGTCCTGGTTTGTTTCTAGAACCGGGACCAAAGGTGGGATTTTATTCCTGGTTTTAGCCACAAACCGGGACCGATGAGGTGCCTATATATAACCCCTCGCACGTGAACACACCACTCCACTACTCTGTTTTTTTCTGGCCGGCGAGGGGAGTGCTTTGTGGTGCTCTAGCTCACCTTCTATGCACATGAAGTGTTCGATGAAATGCCCTAGCCACACTACTTAAGCTTTCTCCTCTCGAAGCTCCTTGTCCAAGCTCCATTTTCCTCAAGATTTGTCTAGGTTTGCCGGTCCCTCTCCAGTCTCGTCCCTGTCCTCACCACCGTTATTCGCCCGCACCGATCTCGTCGCTGGCATCACCGTGGTGAGCCTCTTGTTCTGATCTTCTTTCTAAAAGAAAAAAAAAATTCTTACTTGTATGATTTAGAAAGTTATTTGTATAATTTTCTTACTTTTATTATTGTTTGTTATTATATAGTGCGATGGTTCTGGTATCCACCCACGTCGGCCCTCGTCCTATCTATGATTCGGATGTGGTATATTATCTTTAATTTATAACTATTTGTTTTAGTGTTTATGACAATTATGCCGACCGACGTGACATAGATGTTTTTATCTAGGAGGTATGTGAACCGGAAATTTGAACCGACCCTCTTGCGTAGAGGTTAAATTTAGTTGAAAAGGAAAACATTTACTTGAAGAAAAAAATGGAAAAAACCGAGGAGGAGAAGATGGAATTGGAATTGCATGTTGCGGAAGTCGTCGATGATCACAAGATCAAGATGGACCCTATGGTGAAGAGGTTAAATTTAGTTGAAGAAGAAAACAATTACTTGAAGGAAAAATTATAAAAATTGACGAGGAGAAGATGATATTGGAGTTGCATGTTGCGGATGTCATCGATGATCACAAGATCAAGATGGATGCCATGCGCTTGAAGATTAGAAAGATTAGAAAATGTGCCATTCATACCGAGGCTTGGTATCATTATGTTGTTGGATCAATTGTTACCTTGGTTGCGATTATGATCGCATTTGTTGTTGCATTGAAATGTTTTACATAGTTTCAATGTATAGTTTAATTAAATGCTCTGGAGAACTATGTATGTACTTTGGTTTTAATGTGATGATGAACCTATATTATTTTGGTCACACATATCTATTCATGATGTTTTGTAATGGTTATTGACACACTTAATTATATATAATGTACGTAGATGAACGGAGAATGGATGTACGGTGACAGACGCACCTCCGAGTTTATTATGGGCATGCATAATTTTCTCAAAGTGGCGGAGGCAAACAAGCAGAATGGTTTTATGTGTTGTCCATGCCTTAGCTGTGGGAATACGAGGTCTTACTCTGACTCGAAAACCCTTCACACCCACCTGCTTTATAAGGGTTTTATGCCATACTACAATGTTTGGACCAAGCACGGCGAAGTAGGGGTTATGATGGAAGACAGCGAAGAAGAAGATGATGATGACAACTACGTGCCCCCTGAATACGGTGATGCTGCAACGGGGGAAGCTGAAGATCAAGAGGAACTAGACGATGTGCCCGATGATGATCTCCGCCGGGTCATTGTTGATGCAAAGAGACAGTGCGAAAGTGAGAAGGAGAAGCTGAAGTTCGATCGCATGTTAGAGGATCACAAAAAAGGGTTGTACCCCAATTGCGAAGATGGCTACACAAAGCTCAGTACCGTACTGGAATTTCTGCAGTGGAAGGCAGAGAATGGTGTGCCTGATAAAGGGTTTAAGAAGCTACTGAAAATATTGAAGATGAAGCTCCCAAAGGATAACAAATTGCCCGAAAGTACATACACATCAATGAAGGTCATATGCCCTCTAGGATTGGAGGTGCAGAAGATACATGCATGCCCTAATGACTGCATCCTCTACCGCGATGCGTACGAGGATTTGAATGCATGCCCGGTATGCGGTGCATTGTGGTATAAGATTAGACGAGATGACCCTGGTGATGTTGACGGCGAGCGCCCCAGGAAGAGGGTTCCTGCCAAGGTGATGTGGTATGCTCCTATAATATCACGGTTGAAACGTCTATTCAGAAACAAAGAGCATGCCAAGTTGATGCGATGGCACAGAGAGGACCGTAAGAAAGACGTGAAGTTGAGAGCACCCGCTGACGGGTCGCAGTGGAGAAAAATTGAGAGAACGTACTGAGAGGAGTTTGTAGGTGACGCAAGAAACGTATGGTTTGGTTTAAGCGCGGATGGCACTAATACTTTTGGGAAGAAGAGCAGCAATAACAGCACCTGACCCGTGACTCTATGTATCTATAACCTTCTCCCCCTAGTTGTGCATGAAGCGGAAGTTCATTATGATGCCAGTACTCATCCAAGGCCCTAAGCAACCCGGCAACGACATTGATGTGTACCTAAGGCCATTAGTTGAAGAACTTTTAAAGCTGTGTAATGGACAAGGTGTACGTGTTTGGGATGAGGACAACCAAGAGGAATTTGACCTACGTGCGTTGCTATTTGTAACTATCAATGATTGGCCTGCTCTCAGTAACCTTTCAGAACAAACAAACAAAGAAGGGATAACACGCATACACGCACTGTTTAGATGACATCGAAAGTATATACCTGGACAAATGCGGGAAGAATGTGTACCTGGGGCATCGTTGACTTCTTCCGACCACCATCAATGTCGAAAGAAAGGCAAGCATTTCAAAGGCGAGGCAAATCACCGGAAGAAGCCCGCAATGCGTACCGGTGATCATGTACTTGCTATGGTCAATGATTTACACGTAATATTTGGAAAGGGTCCCGGCAGACTATATGTTCCGAATGACGCTGAGGGACGCGCACCCATGTGGAAGAAGAAATCTATATTTTGGGTCCTACCCTACTGGAAAGACCTAGAGGTCCGCTCTTCAATCGACGTGATGCAGGTGACGAAGAACCTTTGCGTGAACCTGCTAGGCTTCTTGGGAGTTTATGGGAAGACAAAAGATACACTAGAGGCACAGGAGGACCTGCAACGTTTGCATGAAAAAGACGGCATGCCTCCAAAGCAGTATGGAGGTCCTGCCAGCTATGCTCTTACCAAAGAAGAGAAGGAAATCTTCTTTGAATGCCTGCTCAGTATGAAGGTCCCGTCTGGCTTCTTGTCGAATATAAAGGGAATAGCAAATATGGCCGAGAAAAAGTTGCAGAACCTAAAGTCTCATGACTGCCACGTGATTATGATGCAACTGTTTCCGGTTGCATTGAGGAGGCTTCTACCGGAAAATGTTCGATTAGCCATTGTGAAGTTATGTGCATTCCTAAATGCAATCTCTCAGAAGGTGATCAATCCAAAAATCATACCAAGGCTAAGGAGTGATGTGGCGCAATGTCTTGTCAGTTTCGAGCTGGTGTTCCCACCATCCTTTTTCAATATCATGCCGCACGTCCTAGTTCATCTATTTGACGAGATTTTCATTCCGGGCCCCGTATTTCTACACAATATGTTCCGCTTTGAGAGGTTCATGGGAGTCCTAAAGAAATATGTCCGTAACCACGCTAGGCCAGAAGGAAGTATCTCCATGGGCCATCAAACAGAGAATGTCATTGGGTTTTCTGTTGACTTCATTCCTGACCTTAAGAAGATTGTTCTCCCTCAATCGCGGTATGAGGGGAGACTGACTGGAAAAGGCATGCTAGGAGGGAACTCAATAATATGTAGGGACGGGCATTCTTGGTCTCAGGCACACTACACAGTTCTATAGAACTTTACCTTGGTGACCCCATATGTCGATGAACACAAGAACATTCTGCGCTCCAAACACCCGGAGCAGTGTGACGAATGGATTACACGTGAACACATCAGGACTTTCGGCAGTTGGTTGCAAGCACGTCTCAGGGGTGACAACACTATTTCTGATGAGTTTTACTCTTTGGCCAGGTGACCATCTTCGACTGTATTGACTTACAAAGGGTAAGAAATAAATGAGAATACATTTTACACGATCGTCCAAGATCAAAAGAGCACCAACCAAAATAGCGGTGTTCGCTTTGATGCAGCAACCAAGAGGGGAAAAGACACATATTATGGTTGACTATGGACATGATTTTAAGGTCCCTTTGTCTAAGTGCAAATGGGTCAATATGTCAGGAGGCAGGGTACAGGTAGACCCACTGTACGAAATGACAACAGTGGATCTAAACAATATTGGGTACACAGAAGAACCATTCATCCTAGCTAATGATGTGGTGCAGGTTTTCTATCTGAAGGACTTGTCTACCAAACCGAGAAAAAGAAAAGATAAGGAAGTGAATACATCATACGATGAGCCTAAGCGCCACATAGTTCTTTCAGGAAAAAGAGACATCGTGGGATTGGAGGGCAAGATAGACATGTCTGAAGATTATGAAAAGTTCTATGAAATTCCTCCCATCAAAGTCAAGGCTGACCCAAGCACCCTGTTAAACGATGAAGATTATCTATGGTTACGGCGCAAAAAGCAAAGAACACAAGCGAAGAAAAAGTGAATACTTTCTCTCCACAACTATTATGATGATGCCAGTTACATGTGAAGACATGAAATGCCTTTTGTAACAAATGAGTTTTCGTCCGAAACCCTGATCATTCGATAGAGATTGTTTGTTTTGTACACGAAGTGCATCCATTTTTTGGTCGTAACCCTCTCAACTTTTTAGCACATGCTATGTGGGTGAAATGATGATACCATGCCAACTTTCAACCTATTCAGAGTTCATTTGTAGTGCTTTACAATTTAAGGGTCATTTAGGTGAAATGATGAACTAATAGCAAAAAGAATGAACTAAAAATAATCAATTAAAATATTCTGTTAAGATCAAATAAAACAAAACTATAATATTCTTCAATAGCAAAAAGAATCAACTAAAAAGCTTTTATAAAACTCCAATAGCAAAAGGAATAAACTAAAAAACTTTTATAAACCTCTAGTATTATTGAAACTAAAATTATATAAAATTGATGCAACTAAAATTATCAAAGTATTTTCTGTTCAGAACATTGAAAGCAAACATAATTTTCATAAAGATTTTTTTGTTAGAAACTTTAATAGCAAAAATAATTATCATAAAAAAATTGTTAGAAACTAAAATAACAAAATATTTTTTTGAATATAATGATAAAACACAGTAATATTAAACTAGTGATTTGCACAAATTAAAAAAATAATCAAAATTAACTATTCAAATTGGAAAACAAATGGCACTAACAGAAAGTTTTTAATTTATTACCTAAAAGCAAAAAGAATCACTAAAAAACTAGTAAGTATTTTGTTGTAAGTAGAAACAAAAGAAAATAAGTAAAGCAAAAAAGAAAAGAAAAATAAAATAAAAAAAGTGCCACCTACTGGGCCACCACGGCCTGAATACGACTAGAAACCCAACCATGGGCCAGGATTCAGGCCCGCAACAGGACCAGTAGGCCAACAGGCATTTAGTGACAGTTTTAGGCCCGAAAGCCTGCAGTAGAGAGGAGCCCGAGAGGGTGGGCGTAGCAGCGCTTATAAACCACTCTCGAGCTCTCTCAACTAGCGAGATGGGACTAAACTTTTAGCCGCAACGCGGGCAGCACAAGGGTTTGGCCTCGGTTGGTGGCACCAACAGGTACTAAAGGGGTGCATTAGTGTCGGTTCGTGGTACCAACCGGGACCGATGCCCCACCTTTAGTCCTTTGCTCCCGGTTGGTGGCACACGTCTCTATACATGATGTTTAACAGGAGGAAAGCTTTACCCTTTCTTTCTTTCTTTGGAGTGAAGGAAGAATGACGAGATAGAGAGGCATTTACTGGCAGAAAATAAATGCAATACGATAAGGAAAGCTTTACCCTTTTTTTATCTTTATTTGGAGTGAAGGAAGAATGACGAGATAGAGAGGCATTTACTGGCAGAAAATAAATGCAACACGATAAGGAGAACATATGGACTGGAGAATGAAACTGAAAAGCTGTATCCAGTCTTTTTTAGCTTGTTATTACAACTGTCACCGCGGCTATGACAACTGTCCTTAGTAAAAAGGTAGGAAGTAAAATAAGGGAATAATTAATGCGGGTATTTATTACTATAAATTTGTAATAAAATTTGTACCAAATATGCTATGCATAGGACCGCCTCCTCCCTTTGGTATTCGATTGAATAGCTCCAAAACTCTTTGCTAGGATCACCCTCGGTATTTTTTATTTTCCACCAGAACAACAAGAATGTTGCCGTCCATATGTTTTACACTATAGCCCTTACCTTATACAAGCATGTAGGCCTCTTTCGATATTCTTGAATATACAACACCTCCCACCCATATAGTAGTGCACCCCCTAACC
>LR738711.1:50384944-50454240 GCA_902687465.1 Secale cereale | reverse complement strand
CCCGCCACACACACACATCGCGCCACCTTCACATGTTGCCGCGCGCCATGTTCTCATGACCTCCCATATATCAGAATCTCCCAACCCCTTGCATAGTGGCAAAGCTAGCATTCAAGCAAGACACATTCCTAAAACTAAGCTGTTATATCTACCGTAGAGCATATCCTATGCTAATGCATAAAAATAAGGCTTGAATGAAGAAATATTATATAATATAAAATGAATCAACTAAAGGTTTGAGGCATACGAAAGGGAAATTAAGGGCACCGAGGTCTTGCGAAAATAGAAAATCACCTTAAACATGTTGATTGTCGGTGATGTGCTATCCATCGATGCAAGGAGAACCACTTGTGGGACCAACCAGTGTAAATGCATGACCTCTTCAATGAGTAGCGAGCCTGTCTAGCATAAGCAAGGGCGTCACGGCGGTGAATGTATATCACATGTAGGTCAGGTGTGTGAACTGGCCTGGTTCAATGGCACACCGAGCAAGCCAAGATGGGACTTTCAAGTATCAAGTCCATTAAATCAGTTGCTCAATTTGCGCAATGCCATCACCGCTTGCTCCTCTATGGGCTAGAGTTAGCTGGCTGAGTTTCGACTCGGTAAAAGAGTGAGTGCTCACATAGATTGCGGGATTGGTACCTTAATAATGGTCTGGCTAGTATTTCATACTGCATACAATGTCCAGTGTCTCTGATATGAGGGGCAAGAGAACTTCCCGATGCCTTGATCTATGGCCTGGATACCCCAAGCCCATCTCCGCCCGCCCTTGCATATCATTTTCCAAGAAAGGGCAAGGCATGTTTGAAACCGAATGCGCATGTGTCATACTTCGATCCCGAACTCAAATATCATGCTCGTCATTCCTGACCCATATAAATCCTCACTCCTTCCCATTCACATATGGTGCTTGGCATTTCCCACGCATATATCAAAACCTCCCCTCTCCTCACATATCAATGTTCCGGCGGAAGGGGCAAGTCATGTATGAAACCGCTTGCACGTGCGATGTGTGCCTATGCATCGACCCCCACTCAAATATCCAGCTCGCAGTTTCCCGCTCGCATATCCTCCCCTTCCCTCCCCAATTAAATACCATGCTCGCCATTTCCCACCCATGCATCAACATTTCCCCTCGCCTCACACATCATGTTCCGACGAAGGGGTAAGGCCTGTCTGTGCACCATATGCATATACATGACGCCCAGCTCAAATATCATTCTCGCTGTCCCCCACCCATATAGCACCCCCTCTCCCAATCACATAGCATACTCACCATTTTCACCATTAATGATGTAAAACGCCTGCAGCCTTTAGACAGGATTACGCAATAGAATGAGGAATTGAGGACCAAGTTGCCACTTCTATTTTTGAGGGAGGACCAAACTGCAACTTCTCCACCTCTCGGCGAGTTTTACTCGAACTGCAAGTCTGCAACTGCAACTGCCATCTATAAAACCCACCCAACCCCCACCCGTCTGAAAAACACCCTCCGCCGCTCCCCTGTTTTGCTATCGTCCACCGCCAGGCGAGGGCCGACGGTAGTGTTTCCTCTCACTGCAAGATGGCAGCGAGGGAGTGGATCCGGTGGGAGGAGCTGATCTTAGTGGAGGACGAAGATGAGCACCACACGGAGTGCTACTACCTCTGCCGCGCACCACCCCAGGGGGGCGGTGAGAGCCAGAGAGATCTGGCGGTGGTCGGTAAGTATTGGCCGTTGCCCGCCGGGAACATGGTGTACTCGGCGGACGTGCAGTTTCTGCGGTCCCTCGAGGGGTCAGCGTCGGCTAGAGCGGCGACGGTGGCGGCGGAGATCACCCAGCTCAGGTGGAAGTCAAGGAATCAGGTCATGGACTGGCTCAACTCGCTCATCTCAGGTACTCAATCAGCCTTGTAGGCCTTTTTTCCTTTCATGCCCTTGTGGTGAATTTTTGGTGGTTTTAGTTTTAGTACTGTATATAAGCCAACGAATCAGGCCGCTAGAATCTTCACTGTGCATCTCCGAGATAGATCTGAAGGTTTGGTTCTTATTTAGGAGGAGTTTAGTAGTAGACCCGATCCTTTTTCTTGTGTTTCAAATGTTTGGATATGTAACATCGGAAGGTTTGGGAGCTTTTCAGCACTGATGGCCATCCAGGTCAGTTTCTGTTCGTCAAGTTCTTGTTCAGTGCCAGGATTCAGTACTCTATATGTGCAGTACTCTTCAAGGCGACAAGTAAATAATTATTAGATATCCGTGTATGTGTTTGTTAGATCTGGTGTATGTGCATCTCCCTATGGTTCAATCTTGGCTGGTTTGCTAGATCTGGTGTATGTGTTTCTTTCCTTTTTCTTTTGTGTTTGGTTAACTTATATTACGTGTTTCCTTTTGTCTTGGTCTTGTGAGCCCATATTTGGATTTGGAAAAATCGAGACTAACATTGATGTCGTCTTTGTATTGTAGATCCACCGTATGGAGCCTTTGGGTTGGCTTCTCCTGGTGACCATGATGGTGGTAGTCCTGCATCTAGCCAGAAGGCGGTCACCGCACCACCCGCAGAACTGGCTACACCAAGCCCAGGATTGCAGCCTCGGGAGAAAGGTGACCATGAATATGCAAAATCTGCTCGTCCACGGAAGAGATCCCACGCCCAACTTGTTGACTCTTCCGAGGAAAACAGACAGCAGGCTAGAAAGAACAAGGGACCTGATGAACCTGAAAAACCAGTTGCAGAGAATGTAGGCCTGCAGCAATGCCATGAGAAGGTAGATGACATGTCCTGTGGTGGCAGCTCAACTGATGCCAAGAGGCACCGAGTTGATCTTACAAATTTTATCAGGATGAGCCTGAAGTGGGTTGAAAGCAAGGCTAAAAGCATAATGGGGCTTTTAAACGGCAGCAGCCAGGAAGGCATGAGTGACTCTGCCTCCAATGGAGGCACTGCGTGTCCGTGGAAAGACATATGCATAGCCCATGAAGAGCCTCTTGTCCCCGCTATCGACGAAAAGCAAGTGATCGACCTCACCATGCATGAGTCTAAAGATAGTAGCAAGATATGAAGTAAAGTCTGGCATGAACTTTCGATTCATGAACTGTTATTTCTCAAAGATTTCACGCATTCTCCTCTTGATGTGTGGTCTTTAATTACATCCTCTAGACAAAAAGTTGTTTGTACTTTCTGAATGTAAAATAAAGTGAGACATTATGTCTTTTATTTCTATTATCAAGTTATTACTTATTATCAGTACTACTAGCTAGAATTATCATCAGTACATCTAGCCAAGAATCGATGTGCAACATCTGTGTGATCCGCGAAACCTATTCGTATGTGTGTATATAGGGTGAGACAGATTATTTGATTCATATCCGATATGAATGTGTGCTTCCACAGATTCCCTTACAGATCGGTCTGCTCATCTGCATACTCTAGTATTTTTCGACAAAGGGTGGATTTTATTGGCTCAGAATGGATCATCAAGAGGTTACAAACATAACGAGCACACACCCAGCCTTTTCATAGGTAGCACGAGTCAATGTCAATTCAGTCTCAAGCTAGCTATGTTGGTTTTGATTGGTTAGTAGTAGTACACAGTACTCTGTTGGTGGAGAACTGAGTTAATTGATTTGGTTGGTGATAGCGTGCTCGGAGTAGTGTTCGACATGTTAGGTTTAATCTTGTCAAAAGAAAATAGTGTACCAAGTGTGAGCATGGTCTGCATGCAAGGAGAGCTGGATAAGGAATCGTGCATGTATGTTGTGGCTTAGTCACGCTAGAGATGGCCGGGTCGTTGAGTCAGGTGTGTACTGGAGTGAGTCCAGGAGTTGGTTTTGGTCGTGGCTCCTAGAGCGATTCTAGGAGAGGATCAAGTCAGAGTTGTTAGCTGAACATGACTGGGTAGTGATTTGTAGTTGAGTTAGTGCGTTAGTGGGCATGAGAATAGGGCTAGTTAATGGCGTGAGTGGTGCATGGTGGTCGGGGGCTGCATGCACGGTGGAGTGTCAGGCACTTGTATAAATGGTTCCCTTTGAGTGAATGGAAAACATTGAGAGGGCTGGGGAAACAATGTAGTGTTTGTGGCTGCCAAGTAAGAGTGCTTCTGGGCAAAGCTTCTGTGCTCTTCTTGGTATATGCGTGTGTGTGTTGAGTCTTCCCCTGGTGTGTGTGTTCTCTCTCTGTGTCCTTGTGTTCATGGGAGTGTTCTTGAGAGAAGCCATTAGAGAAAGTTGTGAGAGGCAACTCGGGGTAGAAGAAGAAGAGCGGCGCTGCGGGGAGGCGGCGCCAACAATTAGTATCAGAGCCTTGTTGATCCGAGGCGGTGGTGGCGGCGCGCCGGACTCCATGTGAGGTGGAGGTCGGCGGCGGAAGGTGGACGCCGTTGGCGGCGTGATGCTGCTAGCGGACGGTGCATTTCTTCATCATCGTCAAGCTGCGACACGAGCGATGGAGAAAGGTGTGCTGCCCGGTAAGTTGTGGCACCGGAGGCAAGGAGGTGATGGCCATGGAGCGGAGGCCATTGCCACGAGGAGTTCCATGTCCGAGTCGTCGACAAGGTGCGTCATCGTCGACAACATGGAGGCGAGTCACCGACGAGTTGCGTCACCGGTGACGAACATGGAGGCGAGTCACCGGCGAGTTTCGGCACCGGTGGCAAATATGTGGCTGCGGTGCGATGCCGCAAGAGGAGACGGCAGTGCGATGCTGTCGCTTGGGTCGGTGCGATGCCGACGACGGTGGTGTGATGCCATCGTCCTCATGGAGAGTTGGTGTGAAGCCAACAAATATTGCAGTATGATGCTGCAGCAAGGTGCGCGTGTGCGGTGTTGCGAAGGCGTCGTCCACGACAAGATGAGATCGAAGATCGGGTGACAAGATTAGGGAGGTGATTGTTAGGTTTAATCTTGTCAAAAGAAAATAGTGTACCAAGTGTGAGCATGGTCTGCATGCAAGGAGAGCTGGATAAGGAATCGTGCATGTATGTTGTGGCTTAGTCACGCTAGAGATGGCCGGGTCGTTGAGTCAGGTGTGTACTGGAGTGAGTCCAGGAGTTGGTTTTGGTCGTGGCTCCTAGAGCGATTCTAGGAGAGGATCAAGTCAGAGTTGTTAGCTGAACATGACTGGGTAGTGATTTGTAGTTGAGTTAGTGCGTTAGTGGGCATGAGAATAGGGCTAGTTAATGGCGTGAGTGGTGCATGGTGGTCGGGGGCTGCATGCACGGTGGAGTGTCAGGCACTTGTATAAATGGTTCCCTTTGAGTGAATGGAAAACATTGAGAGGGCTGGGGAAACAATGTAGTGTTTGTGGCTGCCAAGTAAGAGTGCCTCTGGGCAAAGCTTCTGTGCTCTTCTTGGTATATGCGTGTGTGTGTTGAGTCTTCCCCTGGTGTGTGTGTTCTCTCTCTGTGTCCTTGTGTTCATGGGAGTGTTCTTGAGAGAAGCCATTAGAGAAAGTTGTGAGAGGCAACTCGGTGTAGAAGAAGAAGAGCGGCGCTGCGGGGAGGCGGCGCCAACACGACATACGTAGCTGGCCCTTGTAATCCGGGAATTAATCATCGAACCACTTGAGAAGGAAGGCCTACGAGTCTTTCATGAAGTAGTGGCAGTGTTGTTCCCTATGGTCTTGTACCCTTCTTCTTTGACGGCTTAATGGAACCCCATGGCGATGAGCCTCTCCAGGAAGAGCTGGTTCGCTGCTGATTTGCCCAACACGAAGTGCAAATATCAAAACAAACACCACAGGAAAATAATGTGTCGCCGTGTGTGGGGTTGTAAGCAGACTGCAATTTTTCGGTCACTTGGCTTACATTCCTCTGAACCGATTACCAAGAAAAGTACACCGGCAACAGCAGAGACCTCGGCTTATATTATCATGTACTTCGAGTGGTTGGAAAATATTCTTGGCTTATGCGGGACACCCGGCATATAAAGAAAATGTTCCCGGCTTACAGCGTGTCCTCAGCAAAGATATATGCCACATGTCAACAACGAGGGTGAATGACGACATCATCATGCTCATGGAGCAGTCTATAAGCCGACTGTCCGGCAGGATGATCTTGGCTTATATTTCCTTATAATTGTTCTTTTTGCTCACACGAAATATAAGCCGCGCCCCATGACATAGGTCTCGGCTTATACACTATATAAGCCAAGGGGAAAGTTGCGGCTACTCTCGGGTGTAGGTACACCCGAGTTTGGAAAACTTTGAAAAATGCGATAAAACAAGGTCCAAAAAATCTGAACTTTCGAGACAACAAGCTTCATCAAGTGTTTGAACTTATTGCAAAATTTCAGCTAAAAACAAAATCCGAGGAGCTCTCACAAAAAAAAAAAACAAAATCAATGCTCAAACAGTGCTCAAACAGTGCACAAACATAGAGCATTGATTTTGTTTTTTTTTTGCCGAGAGCTCCTCTGATGTTATTTTTCTGTGGATTTTTGCAGAAAGCTTGAACATTTGATGAAGTTTCATGTCCCCAAAATTCAGATTTTTTTGACATTGTTTGATCACGTTTTTCTATTTTTTTCCAAACTCGGGTGTACCTACACCCGAGAGTAGAAAAGCTGGTCTTGCCGCCAAGTGCTTCCTGTATATGCTTGGCATAATTTTTACAACTTTTTTTCCTGCCTATTTTGTAATGTTCAAATGGTTTCTAAATGATTTTCATTGCATTTATGTTTACTAACTGAATGTTATTTCTTCTCCTCTTTCTAACCCATTCTCTCCCGACTAGTATTGATTGTCCTTATTATCGATGCCCTCAATTTCCCTATATCTCTCTATTTACCGGAACTTTGCTACTTCAATATTTTGATGACCTTGTACTCTTCAGACCGCCAAGTGTACCCATGTTAGGATCACATGCAAAAGGATAAGTTGTTTAGAGAGTTATCCATGCTATTTGATGAATCCCTTTGTTGGTCGGTAGTAATTCCAGAAATATCTGAAAATGCACAGGAGGGTCGGAGAACCTCCTCCACTTGCATGTGTCCCTGATATATGCATGAATGGCGGGTGTGATGTTTACATATCCAACACTCAACATTGGTGTGGCACTTGCACATGTCGGCACAAAGGTTCCGTGCTAATGGTGGGAGTCCTGCACTCGAGCCGACGGGAGTGAATCGTGCGTAGCCCTGGTCCCACAGTTGGTTTGACATGTCACAATAACATAACCTAACACAATCAAAGAGCAAGGCACAATGACATGTGTCGGCTGCCACTTTGATTACTTGGCGACCAAAGGATGGCAAAAAGGTTAATTGGATGCACCAACTAGAAGTATCAGGTGGTAGATTACTTCGTGAAATGTAGAGGAACCAGAGACATAAAGCGGTGGTAGAAAGCTTCTTTCTTTCTTAGGAGTAGCAGGCAATAGTTGGCAGCAAATAAATACAATACTCTATGGAGAACAGATGGATAAGGAGATAGAAACGACTGGAAAAGCTATATCCAGGCTTTTTCTTAGCTCGTCACAAGTGTCGCACCGTATAGCAGTGAACGGGTGTACACACCGATAACTACGACAAGTATCATGCGAGTCAAAAAGGCATGAAGTAAAATAAGGTACTAATTAACACAGGTATTTATTATGATAATTTTTTAATAAGATTGGACCAAAGTATGTTATGCACATGTTCAACCTCCCCTCCATCCCGTCTGGTCTTTGAGTTAATAGCTCCATAAAACTTTGCCATGACCACCCTAGGCCCTTATTTTTTTTACCAGAGCAGAAAGAATGTTGCCATCCAGAAGTTTTACACTATAATCCTACATATTAAATTTATCCACTCCTGGTAACATTCTTGTTGCTCTGGTAAAAAATAAGAAAACAAAGGGTGGTCATAGCAAAGGTGTTAAGAGCTTTTAACACAAAGACCATAAGGTAGGGAGGGGAGGTAGATCCTGTGCATAGCATACTTTGGTCCAAACTTATTAGAAATGTATCCTAATAAATACCCGTGTTAATTAGTTATGTATTTTTCTCCCTTCCTTTTTGACCGGTTGGGCACTTGTCATAGGCATCAGTGTGAACACCCCTTCACTGCACTACTGTGTGACACTTGTGACCAGCTAAAAAAAGCCTAGATACATCTTTTCCAGCTGTTACTATCTCCTAATCCATCCATTCTCCATCGTGTATTGCATTTATTTTCTACTAGGAATTGCTTGCAACTACAAAAAAGAAAGAAGCTTACCTCCAGCGCCTTTTCTCTCAGGGTCCTCTACACTTCACCAAGTAATCTTGCATATGATTTCTTAGTTGGTGCATGCAATTTCCATTTTGGCCATCCTCTGGTCGTCAAGTAATCAAGCTGCTAGGAACCCTATTGGTCGCGTTTGAACTTCAAGTGTACGATAATATTTTCCAATTTGATCCTTGCTCACATAAAATTCGTTTAGTAATAAGTTTCTCACCTTAAGTGGGAACCCTCTTTTTAATTAGGCGCGTAGGAGGTACACACTTTTGTTTCACGCTTTGTCTCATGTAGACTTGATGCAAATCTGAGAGTGATGTCGCTCTTGGACATAGTTTATCGACTTGAGTGTGGTGCTTACACAGATGAACAGACCTTTATGAGGAAAATGCTTTTATCACTTATACTGCCAATCCTTTATGCTACAAAAAAAAACCCCAAAAAAGCACAAAAATATTTCATTTTGTTTTTAGTTTGTTTTCAACAAGTTCTATTGGAGAGGAACCACTGAACCGCAACAAGGAAAGCATAGAAGCATGGTCCATATCCATCAAAGGAGAGGTTATTTGAACATCAACAGTAAAAGTGTCTAACCCTTGCTTAAACTTAAGCTTGGGAAGGTAACCACTTCCCGCAATCTCCTTTCAAAATAGGATTTTCTCTTTTCTTTCGTAATTTTCTTGAATTTGCTACTGCAAAGTTATAAGCCTAGGGAGATTATAGTTTCATGCATAGGAACTTATGGAACGTTCATTATGATAGGGCTTGAGATCAGAGAAAATAAAAAGTTAGGAAGAGAGAATGAGCAACACCATTATTCTTGTTAGTATACACTGGTGCTTCAAAGTAGCGCCACTTCATGCGTAAAGTGTAAAGTTTTCATGAGCTTAATGTTTCATACTAGGGGGAACTGATATCACATAACTTGGCTTGTGTATTCCGCTGACGAGCATCCTAAAAAGCTCGAGGTCTTCATGAGGAAGCAAGTTGGATGCACCCCCACTTAGTCGACATGAGAGATTCACATATTCATAGCTCTATGTGCATCCTAGTTGCATGTAGATCCCTACTGCATGCATTGTCATCGATCATAAGTCCTTCTCAATTGCCTAATGGTTAGCTGCGTTGATGCAAGACTTTCTTTGTTTTTGACTTTCGACGCCCAATCATTGTTCTATTTTCCTCATAAGTGTGAGACATAGGCTTGTGGTCAGCTCTGCATAGGTAGTTGAGTGGTTGATTAGCACATACATATGATCTTGCTATTGTACCTTGTATGCCTTGGTTTGGTGTTTTTGAAGCGATCGTTGATGCATAATTTCTTTTGTTGATGACCAACATTATTGATGTGGTTCCTAACATAATATTGACATTCTCTCTATACCTTTGGCAATGGGAATTTAGGCTCCACAAAAATGTTTTTTCTTTCTTGACCTCGATGGAAAAAGAACTCAGAGGATGGTAGGTATTACTCTCATGCTAGTTAACTTTTGCAAGCTTTCAGGAAATATATGGATGCACTTTTGGACCTTGGTTTTCAATGCCCACCTCAGACTTAGCGATAATGAGCTTAGGTAGTCAACCTTTTTACTCAAAGATGAGCAAGCTTTAAGCTTGGGTAGGTTGATACCTCCATAATTTACGCATTTTACAGCTCATTTGTTGCACATTATCTTCATACATGAAGTTATATCATGTCCCATTGAGCCAATTACATGTCCATATGAATGATTTCTAGATTTTACTCTTTGAACATGAGCATTGCATAATTTTTATTATTAGTTGGGTTTCATTAGTTATCTCTGTCTTTGTGTGTTTTGTAGGTGATGTCAACTTTCCATGCACTTACCACGATGAAAGGAGTACAAGCGATGGACATCAAGGACCCCAAACTTAGCCATTTCGAAGAGTAAAAAATCATTATTCTAAAGCTCTCCAAAACAAGATATAAAACCAGAAATGTATCGGCATCATTCACACGAATTCAACAAGCCCAAGAACATCAAATTCAGAGTTCATATGAATAAATGACGACCGTTTTAGTGGAACAGGACACACCAAAATACAAGGTTCCATACGATTGTGGCTGGTTCTATCGGCTGAAGCCCAAACTTCACCGAAAGTTGCATCTCGTGACGGGATTCTTCATGGATTTCGTCCTCATTTATACCTATGAGTCCATTGGCCTTCAAGGGATATTTTAGGAGATGATTGGGCTCACCTAGAGCCCTTGCATCAAAGTAGATTTGATGCGACATAAACAGAGGATGCTACAGGATAGCTTTTATATATACACCATCAACCTAGTGTTGGGGAATGTTGCATGAAAAATAATAATAAATTATACGCACACGCAATGATCTATTCATGGAGATGCATAGCAACAAAGGGAAGAGTGTGTCTTCGTACCCTCATAGATCGTAAGTGGAAGCGTTAGACAAAGCAGTTGGTGTAGTCAAACTTCTTCACGATACAACCGATCAAGTACCAAACGTACGACACCTCACGTTCAGCACACGTTCAGCTCGGTGACGTCCTCGCCTCCTTGCTCCAGCAAGACAGGCGAAGTAGTTGATGAGTTCCGACAGCACAACGGCGTGGTGACGGTGATGTTGATGCGATCTGCACAGGGCTTCGCCTAAGCACTACGAAAATATGACCGATGAAGTAAACGATGGACGGGGCCGCCGCACATGGCTAAGACTATGGTGTGTCCTTGTATGGCGCCCTCTTCCCATGTATGTATAATTGGGAGGGGAGAGGGAGGCAGCTAGGGCGCGCCCCTAAGGGTCGGCGGCAAGCCCTAGGGTTCCTGCCCTGGTGCGCCCCCCCTTCCTTCTATGGACAATGTGGAAAGGAAAGAGGGGGAGAGGGAAGGAAGGGGGAGTCCAACTCTACACTTTCCTTTCGTCCACCCTTTCCTTTCCCTCCCCTTAGGGCCGACCTCTATAGAGGGCACACCAGCCCCTTGTAGGCTGGTGTGTTCCCTCACTTGCTCCATAAGGCCCATAACATTGCCGAGGATGCCCAAAACTCCTTCCAGTGACCCGATAAGTACTCGGTACCCTACGAAACACTTCCGATGTCCAAATACCATCGTTCTATATATCAATCTTTACCTCTCGACCATTACGAGACTCCTCGTCATGTCTTGATCTCATAACTCATATAATATCGAATCTCGGACAATGTTCGGTCATCAAATCACATAACTCATATAATATTATACCGTCATCAAACATTAAGCATGCGGACCCTACGGGTTCGAGAACTATGTAGACATGACCGAGACACCTCTCCGGTCAATAACCAATAGCGGAACCTGGATTCCCACATTGGTTCCTACATATTCTACGAAGATCTTTATCGGTTGAACCGTTATGACCACATACGCAATTCCCTTTGTCTGTTGGTATGTTACTTGCCCGAGATTCGGTCATCGGTATCTCTGTACCTAGTTAAATATCGTTACCGGCAAGTCTCTTTACTCGTTCCGTAATACATCATCTTACAACTAACTCATTAGTGACTTTGTTTGCAAGGGTTCATATGATATGTATTACCGAAAGGGCACAGAGATACCTCTCCGATACTCGTTGTGACAAATCCTAATCTCGAACATGCCAACTCAATAAACACCTTCGTTGAGACATGTAGAGCATCTTTATGATAACCGAGTTACGTTGTGACGTTTGATAGCACACAAGGCATTCCTCCGGTATCCTGGAGTTGCATGATCTCATAGTCAAAGGAATATGTATTTGACATACAAGAAAGCAGTATCAATAAACTGTACGATCAAATGCTAAGCTAACGGATGGGTCTTTTCCATCATATCATTCTCCTAATGGTGTGATCCTGTTATCAAATGAGAACTCATGTCTATGGTTAGGAAACCTCAACAATCTTTGATCAACGACCTAGTCCAGTAGTGGCTTACTAGGGACACGGTATTTGTTTATGTATTCACACATGTATTTAAGTTTCCGGTTAATACAATTCTAGCATGAATAATAAATTTTTATCATGAATAAGGAAATATAATAACAACTTTATTATTGGCTCTGGGGCATATTTCCATCAGTCTCCCACTTGCACCAGAGTCAATAATCTAGATTACATTGTAATGAATCTAACACCCATGGAGTCTTGGTGCTGATCATGTTTTGCCCGTGGAAGACACTTAGTCAACGGGTTTTCCACATTTAGATCTGTATGTAGTTTGCAAATTTCTATGTCTCCATCATTGTCCTTTTCACGAATGGAGTTGAAGCCTCTCTTGATGTGTTTTGTTCTCTTGTGAAACATGGATTCCTTCGCCAAGGCAATTATATTGCTCCAGTGTTGTCACAAAAGATTGTCGTTGGACCCGATGAATTAGGTATTACACCTATATCAAATATGAAATCCTTCATCCAGACTCCTTCACGCGTTGCTTTCGAAGCAGCTATGTACTCCGGTTCACACGTAGATCCCGCCACGGCGCTCTGCTTGGAACTGCACCAACTGACAGCTCTGCCATTCAATATAAATATGTATCTGGATATGTGTCGAAGCTAGCATCCATGTAACCCTTTACGACGAGCTCTTCGTCACCTCCATAAACGAGAAACATATCCTTCATCATTTTCAGGTACTTTAGGACGTTTTTGACCATTGTCCAGTGATCCACTCATGGATTACTTTGGTACCTCCCTGCCAAACTTATGGCAAGGCTCATATCAGGTCTCGTACACAACATAGCATACATGACATCACCTATGGTAGAGGCATATGGAATAACTTTCATTTTCTCTCTATTTTCTGAAGTGGTTGGGCATTGAGTCTGACTCAATTTCACACCTTGTAACACAGGCAAGAACCATTTCTTTGACTGATCCATTTTGTACTTCTTCAAAACTTTTTCAAGATATGTGCTTTGTGAAAGTCCTATTAAGTGTCATGATCTACCTCTATAGATCTTGATGCCCAATATATAAGCAGTTTCACCAAGGTCTTTCATTGAAAAATTCTTACTTGAGTATCCTTTTATGCTATCGAGAAATTCTATATCATTTCCAATCATCAATATGTCATCCACATATAATATCATAAATTATATAGAGCTCCAACTCACTTTCTTGTAAATATAGGCTTCATCGTAAGTCTGTATAAAACCATATGCTTTGATCACCTTATCAAAGCATATATTCCAACCCCGAGATGCTTGCACCAGTCCATAGACCGATCGTTGGAGCTTGCACACTTTGTTATCACCTTTAGGATCGACAAAATCTTCTGGTTGCATCATATACAAATCTTCTTTCAGAAATCCATTAAGGAATGCAATTTTGACATCCATTTGCCAGATTTCATAATCATAAAATGCAGCAATTGCTAACATGATTCGGAGAGACTTAAGCATCACTATGGGTGAGAAAGTCTCATCGTAATCAACTCCTTGAACTTGTCGAAAACCTTTTGCGACAATTCGAGCTTTGTAGAGAGTAACATTACCATCGGCGTTAGTCTTCTTCTTGAAGATCCATTTATTTTATATGACTTGACAATCATTGGGCAAGTCCACCAAAGTCCACACTTCGTTCTCATACATGGATCCTATGTCAGATTTCATGGCCTCGAGCTATTTTTGGGGCTCATCATAGATTCTTCATAGTTTGAAGGTTCTCTGGTGTCTAACAACATGACTTTCAGGACAGGGTTACCATACCACTCTAGTGCGGTATTTGTTCTGGTCGACCTTCGAGGTTCTGTAGTAACTTGTTCCGAAGTTTCATGATCATCATCATTAGCTTCTTCTATAGTTGGTGTAGGCATTATGGGAGCGGTTTTCTCTGATGAGCTACTTTCCAAATCGAGAGAAGGTACAATTACCTCATCAAGTTCTACTTTCCTCCCACTCACTTCTTTCGAGAGAAACTCCTTCTCTAGAAAGGACCCATTCTTAGCAACAAAGATGTGTCCTTCAAATATGTGGTTGAAGGTGTACCCAATAGTTTTCTTTTGGGTATCCTATGAAGTTGCACTTCTCCGATTTGGGTTCCAGCTTATCAGGCTGAAGCCTTTTGACATAAGTTTCGCAACCCCCAAACTTTATGAAATGACAACTTTGGTTTCTTGCCAAATCACAGTTCATATGGTGTCGTCTCAACGGATTTAGACGGTGTTGGTGTCAAAACCGGCAGATCTCGGGTAGGGGTGCCCAAGCCGTACGTCTAGGGATCGATGGTAACAGGAGACAGGGGACATGATGTTTACCTAGGTTCAGGCCCTCTTGATCGAGGTAATACCCTACTTCCTGCTTGATTGATCTTGAAGGATATGGGGTTACAAGAGTCGATCTACCTCGAGATCGTAATGACTAAACCCTAAAAGTCTAGCCTATGTGGTATGATTTTGTTGTCTCTACGGACTAAACTCCTCGGCGTATATACACGCCGGAGGAGCCCTAGGGTTACAAAGGTGACTTGGGGGAGAAGGAATTGTTACATCCGGATATCTTTCTTGCCTTACTACATACATACGAGTCCTAACCGCATACGGGGGAGGGCCCTCTGCTTCTATCTTCATGGCCCATCAATTCGGCCCAACATCAATGGCCTGGACGCCCGAGGACCCCTAAATACAGGACTCCCTCAGTAGCCCCCGGACTTTCCTTCAAGGACAAGGTTGTACCCGGCTTCATGTCTTCGGTCTTACAAGGTGGGTCCTCCTTTGAATCAGATGATAGTTCAGCTTCATATTTAATATTATATCTTGTTGGTTCCATTCCACCGTCGTCTCGGCTTCCACGTGTCAGAAGAATGCGAACCATCTAGGTATTTTTACAATTAACCCCTCGACTGTATAGGGAAGGCACCTATTTAAAGAGGCTAGATCTTAGATGCCATTCCATTCCACACGGAAAATCCTTAGAGCCTGCCACGGAAAATCTTCAATCATGGCCGGCGTTCCCAGTTCTTCCTCACGCCCTCATGGCCCTCAAGCGGGCCATTGGGAGAGTTGCTCAGTATCTCATGCGCATCTAAGAAAGCTTCAGACATAGGGATATCTCCCTCCCGAGGATCTAGTTCCTGTCCAGGCTGGATTAACTTATCTCGATGGTCAAGCCCTGGCGGAAAGTTTCCCCAATTCTTCCCAAGAAGAACGGGTTTGCTTCATCTCCTTCCTCGTAAGAGGCGTAGGATCTCTTATACACCCTTTTCTAAGGGTGTTTCTGGAGTTCTATGGCCTCCAACTGGACGACCTTACACCGGGGTCTATTCTGCGCATTGCGGGCTTCGTCGCTCTTTGTGAGATATTTCTTGGCTGCGAGGCTCATTTCGGGCTATGGCGAAAGTTCTTCTGCCTTGTCCCTCGCTCCCAGAAGGGATCTATATTCGAGGTAGGTGACGTCGAAGTGTGGCCTATAGCAGGGACATGTTATTTGTTCGAAACTCCGAAGAAGGCATCCGAAGAATGGCCCTCAGAGTGCATTTATATCAAAGATGTTGTCCTGCCGGACCCAATCCGGCAAGGCCTTCCCGAATACCCCAGCGCTGCTTTAAAGAAGCGTTTCAACTGGTGTCCCCGCAGTCTTAAGGAGGAAGACAGTGCGGAGGTCAAAAGACTTGCGAGCAAGATCAGACTAGTTGCCCACCTCGAGCTGATGATAATTGAAGTGATGGGGATCTCAATAATTCGGTTCGTGCAGCTGCTCCAGGCCAGAGGGTTTCCTATGTGTCACTATAATGGCAAGGATGATGCCTCACGCTGTCTACGCCAGGGTTCGGACAACCCCGCCGCTTTGGCCGCCATCTTAGCTGATCTCTATAAAGGGGAGAAGGAGGATTTTCTTTGCTTGATGTGTCAGAGGGTTTCTCCATGTATAACCCTATTGACTGGGAAAGCCCTTCTCTAATCGCTAGTTTTCCTCAATTTTTATTTTGAGATACATTAACTGAACTGGATTCGGTTGCTTCTAACAGGAGTGTAGGAAGGTGGTCGAAGGGATTAGCAGTCCCATCCCACAGCCAAAGGACCATATTCGAGATATGGATCCTCGGTTTGAGGAACATCCGGACCTAGGCAGTAGATCTTAAAGATCAAGTTTTTTTATCAAGCTAGCCATGACGGTACCGAAGTGGCTATTAGCCGACTATCCTGGCCTTCTTCCTTCCTCCCATGTAAGTATACATGAGACACCTCTTCAAAGAGAGTATTCCCAGCGCGCCTCACCCACTACACTATCTCATGCTCAAAAGGGCCGATGCTCATCCCGCCATACTGCATCAAGAGCGTCTTCCCAAAAGGCGACGCCTGCGCGGGGCGGGTCTCTGAAGAGAAAGGGGACCAGAGACACCACCGAACTTCCTCCTTTATCGACGAGGTATGACTTCTTTAGCATATGTCTGGTAGCGAAGCTGGACTATAATTTCCCACATTTTTTTCTCTTTAGGAAGAGTATATGCTGGACTGTGTCCGGGGATCCTGCTGGTCATGCTCCAACCAATCCCGGCCTAGGCCCGTCCACAAGGACTAGGGCTGATGCGGTTGTAACACCGGATTGTCCCTCTTCAAGAGGATTTAGATGAGGTATTAGTTACCAATTCTGAAGTGGAGAGCGCAATGAATCATCGGCGGTGAAAAGCAGCCATGTGTGACCCAGCTTTCACTGAGTAGACGTTTAATGCCTTTAGTTCTGCGGATGCATATATCCGAGCCGCTCGAGACGGACCTGCCGGAGCCACTCACTAGCTTTCCACAGATATGTGGGTGAATGTTAATTCAATGTTCATATGCAAGTAGCCCCCAAGACTTAAATTAGATGTCCCAACTGATTTAAGGATCGTTGTGTTTTTAGGTACTTAAGGAAAAGAATAATGCATTATCCAATGAACTGGAAGAATGCCAGACCAAGGTTACTACTGTCACCACCGAATTGGAAAATTCAAAGAAGTCCAAGAATGACTCTGATGGTAAGAACAATAGTGTCCGAACAGTATGGTCCTGTACTGATCAATTATCTTGAAGTATACATTATTTGAACTGCAGTAATAGGACCAAGAGACTAGCTGGAGGAAAAGCTAAGGGTTGCTCTGGCAGCGAAGGAACAAGCCGAAGGGCAAATAGCTACTGGTCAACATGTACTAAAATGGAGCATAGATGAGAAGAACAAGCTGCAAGATACAAACGTCAAGCTAGCCGAAGAGCTAAAGGGCGTGCGATCCCAACTCTCGGATGCCTTAAAAGAGAACAAAAAGTTTAAGGGAGGCATATTCAGTATGACAATGAACCTAGCTTTCATTATAGTCCCTTGATTCAAAGTTTCTTTAAGAAAACTGTTCCTGCACGTGTATTAACTTGGCGGCCCGAAGGAGAGGTGTCCCGATTTCAAGGCGACCTACTACAAGAGCTTTCCAGGGTACACGAGCGAGCTCGAAATGCCATGAAGAACATGGCCAAGTCTTTATGGCCAACCGATTCTCCTCCAGAAATTATGGAGGAACTGGCAGGCTTATTCAAAGGGGTCTGACGCCGCTTTGAGTTATGGAAAGCATCAGCATGCCGAGAAGGTGCTCGAGAAGCCTGGGGTATGGTGAAGACGGGTTATACCGGGCTGGACCCGAACCATATGGCTCGGGTTGGACCTCGATGGCCTGATGGACTAGAAATCCCTGTAAGCTTGGTTTACGACCAAGTAAAGACGGCCGCCAAGTATTCTCAATAAGATTGTAAATTAGACAGTCTTATAGAAGGTATAGATGAAGAATAGGCATTTGATTCTATGTAACAATGTACTTTATCATCAAACTTATCTCGTGCGGAATTTAATTAAAAGGTTGTCATGGTAGACCTTCCCCTTTAACCTCCTAAAACCCACGGAATGGAGTGTTTTCGAATACTATACCTATGGTGAACACGTGGTACGTTCGGTAACCAGGCAATCCAGTCATTATTGCTTGAACAGACAAACTATGTTCGGGGAGTTATGTTATATTACTTTAACGTAAGAAACATCTTCCGGAGAGAATAGTTCCGCTAAGGGTTCCATTCCCTGGGTCAGCATGCGTATATATGCGTGCCTGGGCTTTGATCCTGTAAAACAAATCGTAGGATGTCGTATCCTATTTTGATTTTAAAGTTTATGCGCTTTAAAAGTAATACATCATGTATCCGCCGACCGATTATTCCCTTAAGAACGCTAGCTTTCGGCTTCACCTGTCTGAGGTACATGTCCAGATTACCCGGTTGTAACAATCGAAGAGGTACTCCCTTTACACCCTAGCCGAACAATCGGGGACGTAGGGTATAAACAGAGGAGCCAGGCGACCCAGCTTGGCAAAAACTTAAGTAATAAAGGTGCATATAATGGCAAGGAGACTCTATGAAATAGACGGCATAAATATTTTGAGCAATATGGTTTTTGATAATGGGCTTCGTTATAGAAGCCCTCAAGTATTTTGGAGGTATATACATTTGAGGATGTTCTACCTTGTGATAATTCGGTTGAGCCGAAAAATTATCAATAAGAAAAAATAAGAAAAAAGAAGAAAAAAGAAGAAAAAAAGAAGAGGAGAACTTAAAAAATTATAACAGGCAATAAGACCTAGACTGAAAAAGAAAACATGTGCTACCGGACTATCCGTAGAATCATCGGAGTCTAGCAGCGTTCCAGGGGTTCGGCTCAAGGCGATTGTCTGATGCTTTTCAAAGGCGATAGGCTCCACCGGTGAGTACTTCGTCAATATTGAAGGGGCTCTCCCATCTTGGTTTGAGCTTGTCTTTTTTCTTGTCCGGGAGGCGTAATACGAGTTCGCCAATATTGTATGTCTTGGCCCGCACTTCTCGGCTTTGGTATTGCCTGGCCTGTTGTTGGTAAAATGCGGAACAGGCCTGCGCGATATCGCGCTCCTCTTCAAGGCTGTCTAGGTCATCCTGCCAATCGAGCTCGGCCTATCTCTCTTCGTACATGCGCACTCGAGGTGAGTCATGAATAACATCGTAGGGCAAGACATCCTATGCGCCGTACACCATGAAAAAATGTGTGTATCCGGTTGTCCGGTTAGGTGTAGTTCGCAGTCCCCAGAGTACGGAGTCGAGCTCCTCCACCCAGTGTTTATCTGACTCCTGAAGGGAGCGCACCAGTCGGGGTTTAATTCCACTCATTATCAAGCCATTGGCTCTTTCTGCCTGATCGTTTGTTTGACGATGGTACACGGAGGCATAATAAAGTTTAATTCCTAACTTAGTGCACCAATTATTCACCTCGTCAGCTGTGAAGTTGGAGCCATTATCTGTACTAATACGGTGCGGGACACCATAACAGTGTACTACGCTGGATATAAAATCCATCGCTGGCCCTGCCTCAGCTGTTCGGACTGGTTTGGCTTCTATCCATTTAGTGAATTTGTCCACCATGACCAGTAAATATTTCTTTTTATGTCTTCCCCCTTTAAGAGGTGCGACCATATCCAGCCCCCAGACCACAAAGGGCCAGGTAATGGGGATGGTTCTGAGGGCGGTGGGACGCATATGACTTTGATTTGTGAAAAGATGGCATCCAACACAACATTGGACTAGGGTCTGTGCGTTTGCGTGTGCAGTTGGCCAGAAGAAATCAGTTCGGAAGCCTTGCTTACAAGAGCTCGGGCCGCGGCATGATGGCCGCCCATGCCAACATGTATTTCATCTAGAAGTTGTCGTCCCTCCTCTTTAGAGATGCACCGTTGGAGAATACCAGTAGTGCTTTTCTTATATAGTTCACCTTCGTGGACCTTGTAGGGTTTAGAATGCCGGATTATGTGGCAGACCTCATTTTGGTCATCGGGGAGCTCTTGCCTATTAAGGTAGGCTAGGAAAGGCTCTGTCCAGGGGGCTATGACAATCATAATCTCATGAGCTGATGATGTAATTTCCATTTCGGGGTCCCTAATGACGTCTGTATTGATTTCGGCTGGGGGCGTGTTCGGGTCTGGATTGGCGTCACTGCTCTCGTCCTACCATGTTACTGATGACTTCAACAACCTTTCGACAAATGTGTTAGGCGAGACTGGGTCGCGTTTGGTGCCCATGCGAGCAAGTATATCCGCTGCGTGGTTACTGTCCCGAGCCACATGGTGAAATTCCAATCCCTCAAATCGAGTCGATATTTTTAATATGGTGTCTTGATAAGCCGCCATTTTTGAATCCTTCGCATAAAATTCTCAGTTTACCCGAGATATGGCGAGGTTTGAGTCTAAGCGCACCTCGAGGCGTTGTATACCCATGGATACGGCCATGCGGAGACCGTGCAAGAATGCCTTATATTCGGCCGCGTTATTTGAGTCCGTGTACATGATCTGCAACATGTAGCGGATCGTATCCCCTGTTGGATAGCATTTTGTGAACCGTCTAAATACATGGTCCAGTGGGAGTATGATCCGTACTCTTTAGGGAGTTCGGCTTTAGTCCATTCCGCGACAAAGTCGACCAACACCTGGGATTTTATAGTCCGGCGTGGTTTGTATGTTATTTCGAACATTAAGAGCTCTATGGCCCATTTGGCTGTGCGTCCAGTGGTGTCTTTATTGTTTATGATATCGTTGAGTGGTACTTCCGAGGCCACTGTGATCGAACACTCTTGAAAGTAGTGTCGGAGCTTTCGAGATGCCGTGAATACCGCATAGGCAATTTTCTGGTAATGGGGGTATCGTGATTTACATGGTGTTAGAACCTCAGATACAAAGTATATGGGTTTTTGAATGAGGAATTTATGTCCCACTTCATCTCGTTCGATGACGGGCACCGCACTCACTACCTGATGGGAGGCGGAGATATAAAGTAGCATTGGCTCGCTAACACCTGGAGTGGCTAGGATTGGGTTACCTACTAATAAGGTCTTTATTTCCTCCAGTCCGGCTGTGGCCGCATCCGTCCATTCAAAGTTGTCTGTGCGCCTCAGCACTCTATAAAGCGGTAGTGCTTTCTCTCCTTATCTAGAGATAAAGCAGCTCAAGGCCGCTACACAACCTGCTAGCTTTTGCACCTGTTTGAGATTGGTTGGCGTAGTTAGCTGTGACAGGGCCCGAATTTTAGCTGGGTTCGGTTTCAATTCCTCTATGGAATACAATGAACCCTAATAGCTTTTCGACCGGAACGCCGAAGACACATTTTGCCGGATTGAGCTATATGTCATATGTTTGTAGGTTATCGAATGTAAGGCGGAGGCCATCCACCAAAGTTTTGACGTGTTTAGTCTTGATCACTACGTCGTCAACATATGCCTCCACTGTCTTACCAATTTGTTTCTCTAAGCCTGTTTGAATCATGCGTTGGTATGTTGCACCAGCGTTTTTGAGTCAAAATGGCATAGTGTCAAAGCAAAAGGGGCCGTACGGAGTGATGAATGCTGTAGCAGCCTGATCAGATTCCTTCATTTTTATTTGATGGTATCCGGAGTAGGCGTTGAGGAAGCACAACGAGTCATGTACTGTACTTGCATCAATAATTTGATCAATGTGGGGCTAAGGAAAACAATTCTTAGGGCAAGCCTTGTTTAGGTCCGTGAAGTCGACACAAAGGCTCCAGGATTTGTCCTTTTTGGCACCATGACTAGGTTGGCTAGCCAGTTCAGGTGTTTGATTTCCCTTATGAATCCAGCTTCCAATAGCTTGGCCAGCTCTTCCCCCATATCATGTCTTTTGGGTTTGGAAAATCATCGTAATGACTACTTGACTGGCTTGAACCCTTTGATAATGTTGAGGCTGTGTTCGGCCAGCCTGCGTTGGATTCCTTGCATATCTGAAGGATGCCAAGTGAATATATCCCAATTTTTGCGAAGGAAGGCGTGCAAAGCACTGTCTACCGCCGGATCCAGCTGTGCCCCAATGGATGCCGTTTTATTAGGGTCCGTTGGGTGCACTTGGAATTTTATAATTTCATCAGTTGGCTTAAAAGAGGTAGATTTCGATCGTTTGTCAAGGACTATGTCGTCCCTATCCACCGTAGATCGTAGGGTGGTTAATTCTTCCGCCGCAAGGGCTTCAGATAATGCCTCTAGGTCTAAAGATGCGGTTTTGTTCTAGGCATGGAGTGCTTTATCCGGATCACTTGCAACTGTGATTATTCCATTAGGCCCTGGCATTTTGAGCTTCATGTACTGATACGTCTCCAACGTATCTATAACTTTTTATTGTTCCATGCTATTATATATTCTATTTTGGATGTTTAATGGGCTTTATCATACACTTTTATATTATTTTTGGGACTAACCTACTAACCCAAGGCCCAGTGCAAATTGTTGTTTTTTGCCTATTTCAGTGTTTCACAGAAAAGGAATATCAAACGGAGTCCAAACGGAATGAAACCTTCGGGAGAGTTATTTATGGAACGATATCTTCACGAGAGACTTGGAGTACAAGTCAGAGAGGAAACAATGTGCCCACGAGGTGGCAGGGTGCGCCCAGGGGGTAGGCGCACCCCCACCCTCGTGGGTCCCATGTAGCTCCACCGACGTACCTTTTCCTCCTATATATACCCTTATACCCTGAAAACATCCAGGAGCATGAAGAAACACTAATTCCACCGCCGTAACCTTCTGTTCCCGTGAGATCCCATCTTGGGGCTGTTCCGGAGCTCCGCCGGAGGGGGCATCGATCACGGAGGGCTTCTACATCAACACCATAGCCTCTCCGATGAGTTGTGAGTAGTTTACCAGAGACCTTTGGGTCCATAGTTATTAGCTAGATGGCTTCTTCTCTCTCTTTGGATCTCAATACAAAGTTCTCCTCGATTTTCGAGGTGATCTATTCGATGTAATCTTTTTGCAGTGTGTTTGTCGAGATCCGATGAATTGTGGGTTTATGATCAAGATTATCTATGAACAATATTGGATTCTTTTCTGGAATATTTTATGTATGATTATAATATCCTTGCAAGTCTCTTCGAATTATTGGTTTGGTTTGGCCTACTAGATCTATGATTCTGGCAATGATAGAAGCTCTTGGCTTTGGGTTCAATCTAGCGGTGTCCTTTCCCAGTGACAGTACGGGCAACAAGGAATGTATAGTATTGTTGCCATCGAGGATAAAAAGATGGAGTTTATACCATATTGCTTGAGTTTATGTCTCTACATAATGTCATCTTGCTTAAGGTGTTACTATGTTCTTATGAACTTAATACTATAGATGCGTGCTGGATAGCGGTCGATGTGTGGAGTAATAGTAGTACATGCAGAATTGTTTCGGTCTATTGTCACAGACATGATGCCTATATACAATGATCATGCCTAGATATTCTAATAACTATGCGCTTTTCTATCAATTGCTCTACAGTAATTTGTTCACCCACCATAGAATTCTACTATCATGAGAGAAGCCACTAGTGAAACCTATGGCCCCCGGGTCTATGTTCATCATATTACTTTCCCTTCAACTAGCCAATTTCTGTTGCCGTTGCTTATTTGCTTTATTGACTTTTTGTTCCTATATCAAAAATACCAAAAATATTATCCTATCCTATCTATCAGATCTCACTCTCGTAAGTGACCGTGAAGGGACTGACAACCCCTTATTGCGTTGGCTGCGAGGTTCTTATTTGTTTGTGTAGGTGCGAGGGACTCGCGCGTGGTCTCCTACTGGATTGATACCTTGGTTCTCAAAAACTGAGGGAAATACTTATGCTACGGTGCTGCATCACCCTTTCCTCTTCGAGGGAATACAACACAAGCTCGAGATGTAGCAAGAAGAATTTCTGGTGCCGTTGCCGGGGAGATCTACGCAAAAGTCATATACCAAGTACCTATCACAAACCCTTATCCCTCGCACTACATTATTCGCCTCTCGTTTTCCTCTCCCCCACTTCACCTTTGCTGTTTTTATTCGCCCTTCTTCTTCCGTGTGTTTTGCCATTCACTTGCCTCTTGTTTGCTTGTGTGTTGGATTGCTTGCTTGTCACTATGTCTCAAGACAATTCCAAATTGTGTGACTTCTCCGATTGCTCCTATCTTAGATGCTGAATCTTGTGAGATCAATGCTGCTCTGTCGAATCTTGCCATGAAAGATCAATTTTCTGGCCTTCCTAGTGAAGATGCCGCTACCCATCTAAACAACTTTGTTGATTTGTGCGATATGCAAAAGAAGAGGGATATGGATAATGATATTGTTAAATTGAAGCTATTTCCGTTTTCACTTAGAGATCGTGCTAAAATTTGGTTTTCCTCTTTGCCTAAAAATTGTATTGATTCTTGGAATAAGTGCAAAGATGCCTTTATCTCTACGTATTTTCCTCCCGCTAAGATTATCTCTCTTAGAAACGACATTATGAATTTTAAGCAACTAGATCATGAGCATGTTGCACAAGCTTGGGAGAGAATGAAATTAATGATACGTAATTTCCCTACACATGGTTTGAACTTATGGATGATTATACAAAACATTTATGCTGGCTTCAATTTTGCTTCTAGAAATCTTTTAGATTCGGCCACGGGGGGCACTTTTATGGAAATCACTTTAGGAGAAGCTAGCAAACTCCTAGATAATATTATGGTTAACTACTCTCAATGGCACACCAAAGATCTACTAGTAAAAAAGTGCATGCTATTGAAGAGATTAGTGTTTTGAGTGGAAAGATGGATGAACTTATGAAATTATTTGCTACTAAGAGTGCTTCTTCCGATCCTAATGATATGCCTTTGTCCACGTTGATTGAAAATAATACTGAATCTTTGGATGTGAATTTTGTTGGTAGGAATAATTTTGGTAACAATGCTTATAAAGGGAACTTTAATCATAGGCCTTTTCCAAGTTATTCCTCTAATAATTATGGTAATTACTACAATAAATCTTATGGAAATTTCGGTAAGATGCGCTCCAAATTTGTGACTAGTGTTAAACAGTTTATGAATTCGCAAAAGAATTTCAATGCTTTGCTTGAAGAAAAATTGCTTAAGATTGATGAGTTGGCTAGAAACATGGATATAATTACTCTAGATGTTGATTCTCTGAAACTTAGATTTATTCCACCTAAGCATGATATAAATGAGTCTCTCAAAGCCATGAGAATTTCCATTGACGAGTGCAAAGAAACAACCGCTAGGATGCGTGCTAAAAAAGATTGTTTTATGAAAGCGTGTTCTTCTAATTATCATGAGAATAAAGATGACGATCTGAAAGTGATTGATGTGTCTCTTATTAGATCCTTGTTTTCTAGTATGAATCTTGATAAAGATGGGACTGGAGATGCACTACTAGTGAAAACCCTAGTAGTAGCACGGGTTTAATGCCCATTAGTAGCGCGGGACACGGCGCTACTAGTAAGAAGCTACAACTATTCCTTAGTAGTAGCGCGTGCAATACACGCTACTACTAAGACATATAGCCGCATGTTTATTCACTCCCGCGCTACTGCTAATATAGCTAGTAGAAGCGTGTTTACTCTCCATCGCTACTAGTATTCTTTTTCTCATTTTTTTAATTATTAGTGTATTTATACGCCGTTATACAAATTTTGGTACAATACCAATTATGAGGTTGTTATATCAATATGTCCATAACAGTGCGTCAAATGAAGGTGGATTAGGTTCAAGTGGAGGCAAATGTGGTGCATGTCAAAACTATACTACTAATCCAAACTTGATCTAGTTTGGACTAGTAGTACTTTCGATGTGCACCACATGTTGCCTCCACTTGAGTCTAATCCGCCAACACAAGCTATTTAATCATCGTCATTGTCATTACCACCAATAGTAGCTATTTAATCATCATAGTCATAGTGTAGCACACATCATCATCTTCAAACTCATTCTAGCTAGCTAATCACCACCAACACTAGTTGCGGTAGCAATCTAATCACCACCAACACTAGATAATAATAGGAAGATTCTAGCTAGCTTATAGGAAGCAAATGAAGCAGATGTCATGCTTAATTACTAAAAAAGACTTGTCGTTGTGCCAACAAAATTTGAAGCGCCTATCATCATCTAGGAAGATTCTGTCGCACAGGCCACGCTCGTCTTCACAGTATTCGCAAATACCAAAATCCTTTTCATCGCCAGACATTTCCTATGGTCATAGTTGAAACATTAATTGAAAATTGATCGAAGGTAACTACCAGGATACTCAACACACAAATCCGGGGCACTCGACATTTCCTACGTATTCTCGCACAAGTCATGCCAAAATGCACGAAAAAATCTGACATGACCTTTGCTAAAATAGGACGTATCGAGTGCCTGAAATTTGCCGTAACGGAAATGAATCAACACTTCGGCAAAACATAGGTCACTCGGAGGTGTAACCTACAAACATGACCGGCCACTTGGGCAAGCACATATCCTATTTGAGCAACACAAGATATACATTTCAAAATATCGTATAGGACCCATATTGACATGAGCATTCAATAAGCAAAACCAAATCGTAAAATAAATAAGTATTCAAATTAGCATCCATTCAATAAGCAAAAGTAAATCATCTTATGCGTTCGTACATCGTCGAATATTAGCACCAATACATCTCGAATAGTATCATACATATAACATCACTAATACAACTAAAACCCTAGCGCACGACGGGTATCGGCGCGGGCAGTGGACACCCAAAGAAAAGGAACCATCACAGGATCATAGCTCCAGTGAGATCCCTGGAGAACCTGCTAGGTATTGGAGAACCTGTTCTCCAACGCAAACAAGTAGCGACGGACTTGTGCGTCCTCCTCGTTGACACGGTGACGTACCACCTCCACGGCTTCCTCAAGACTCTGCACCGTCACTGGCCCACGCGAGCGCCACCAAAGAAGGTTCTGGTCAACGATAGGCTGGCTCCTCACCAAGCTGCGCCCCTCGGTAAGTAGCGCCTCCCAGTACCAGCCCGGCGGAGCCCAGTCCTGGACATGGCCCATCTGGTCAAGCAGGTGTCCTCCGCCTAGTCAACGACGAGGATGCGGGATAGGCATCATCGACGTCGATGTGGGAAAAATTGCTTTAACTAAAAAAATAACAACAAATGTGACATGTTCAACTAGTTCTATTAATTCAACTAGTTCTTACTAAAAATAAACTTACTATAAATAAAAATAAACTAGTACCTAATTAGTACCTAGTTCTTACTAACTAATTAGTACCTAGGAACTACTGCCCTAATTACCCTCTAATTTGATGAACCTAGGGGTGGAAAGTTGTCGCGGATATTCCAATTATCCAACTTAAAAGTGAAATAAGTGGTCAAATTTTACTCGTTTTATTATGCATTACAATAGTGTTTATTCATCATCTAAGACAACATTATCTAAGAAAACATCTGAGCCGCATCCGTTTCCGATAACATTCGCATCCAATTCGTTTCCACCCATAGCTGAACCCTAACTAATTTGATGCAACTAAAATTTGAAGAACCCTAGGCAAAGGTAGGGGAGGGGGAGGAGCAGGCGTGCTCACCTCGGGTGCCTGTGGCGAGGGAGGGCCAGGCGGCGCCGAGGTTGGGGTCGGGGCTCGGGCGCGCGGCGGAGGGCGGCGTGGAGGTCGGGGGCAGGGGTGGTGTCGAGGTCGAGGGCAGCGTCGAGGTCGGGGTCGGAGGCAGCGTCGAATCCGGGGTCGGAGGTGGCGTCGAGGGTGTGCGGCGGCCGACGGACAACGGCGGCGGCGACAGTGGAGGAGTAGGATTTGGGGGAAGTGGCCATGGGGAAGAACGAACCGCACCGTTAAGTCAGATGTAGCAGCAGCGCGTTCCTCGATAAGCGCTACTGCTATTCCTTTCTCTTTTTTCCCTTTTTCATTTATTTTTCTTTACATTTTATTTTTTTCCTTTCACCTTTTTCTATTTCTTCCATTTCCATTTACTTTTCTATATGATTTCCCTCTAATTTTATTTCCTTTAGCAATAGCATCTTTCAGCGTAAACGCGCTGCTACAAAGAAAGTAGCGGCAGCACGGTTCGACGTACATCGCTACTACTATGTGTAGCCTATCGTCTAAGTCGTGGGATTTTTATTAGTAGCACTTTTATCTTTAGGCGCGCTACTGCTACCATTGTATCTGTAGCGCCATTTACATCAGCGCGCTACTGCTACCTAGCAGCAACGTGCTTTTTTAACATGCGCTACTGCTAAAGTTCTGTGTATAAGGTTTTCCCTAGTAGTGATGAGTCTACTTTAATTAAAAGGCATCCCAATGATTCGGAGTTATTAGATCTTGATGCTAAAATTGTTAAAAGTGGGATTGAAGAGATTAAAACTTTGCATAGCAATGAACCCACTATCTTGGATTTCAAAGGATTCAATTATAAAAATTGCTCTTTAATAGATTGTATTCCCTTGTTGCAATCCGTGCTATATTCTCCGCATGATTATATTCAAAATAAGGCTTTTACCAAACACATACTTGATGCTTTAATGCTGTCCTATGAGGAAAAACTTGAATTAGAAATTTCTATCCCTAGAAAGCTTTATGATGAGTGGGAACCTACAATTAAAATTAATATTAAAGATTGTGAATGATTTGCTTTGTGTGATTTGGGTGCAAGTGTTTCCATAATTCTAAAAACTTTGTGTGATATGTTAGGATTCCATGAACTTGATGATTGTTCATTAAATTTGCATCTTGCGGATTGTACCATTAAGAAACCTATGGGAAGGATTAATAATGTTCTTATTGTTGCCAATAGGAATTATGTACCCGTAGATTTCATCGTTCTTAGTATAGATTGCAATCCTTCATGCCCTATTATTCTTGGTAGACCTTTCCTTAGAACGATTGGTACAATTATTGATATGAAGGAAGGAAATATTAGATTCCAATTTCCATTAAGGAAAGGCATGGAACACTTTCCTAGAAAGAAAATTAAATTACCTTATGAATCTGTTATGAGATCCACTTATGGATTGCCTACCAAAGAGGGCAATACCTAGATCTATTCTATCGTGCCTAGCTAGGGGCGTTAAACGATAGCGCTTGTTGGGAGGCAACCCAATTTTTTTTCTTTGTTTTTGCTTCTGTTTAGGAATAAACACTGCATATAGCTTCTTTTTAGATGTGGTTTTGTGTTTCAATTAGTGTTTCTGCCAAGTAGAACCTTTGGGAAAACTTGTGTGAAGTTTATGTGATCATGTTGTAAAAACAAAAACTTTAGCGCTCACGAGATTGGCTGTCATTTTTTACTGGAGAGTGATTTTTAGTTGATTCTTTTTGCAGATGATTAGTAGAAAAATTCCTCACGTCCACCAATTTTTTTTAGTGTTACATAAGTATTCGAAAGTTACAGATTACTACAGACTGTTATGTTTTTGATAGATTCCGTTTTTCATGTGTTGTTTGCTTATTTTGATGAATCTATGAGTAATATTGGGGGGGTATGAATCATAGAGAACTTGGAATACAGTAGGTTTAACACCAATATAAACAAATAATGAGTTTATTACAGTACCTTTGAGTAGTGGTTTATTTTCTTATACTAACGGAGCTCACGAGAATTTTTTTCTAAGTTTTGTGTTGTGAAGTTTTCAAGTTTTGAGTACAGATTTGATGGACAATGGTACAAAGACTGGCAAAATCCTAAGCTTGGGGATGCCCAAGGCACCCCAAGGTAAAATTCCAGGAGAACAAAAATCCTAAGCTTGGGGATACCCCGGGAAGGCATCCCCTCTTTCGTCTTCGTCTATCGGTAACTTTATTGGAGACTATATTTTTATTCACCACATGATATGTGCTTTGCCTGGAGAGTCATGTATGATTTGAGTCTTTGCTTTTTATTTTGCCACAATCATCCTTTCTGGACACACCTTTTGAGAGAGATAAATATGATTTGGAATTTATTAGAATACTCTATGTGCTTCACTTACATCTTTTGAGCTAGATAGTTTTATTCTAGTGCTTCACTTATATCTTTCAGAGCACGGTGGTGGTTTTATTTTGTAGAAATTATTGATCTCTCATGCTTAACTTATATCTATTTGAGAGTCTCTTAGAACAGCATGGTAATGTGCTTTGGTTATAAAACTAGTCCTAATATGATAGGCATCCAAGATGAATATAGTAAAAACTTTCATCTAAAGTGCATTGAATGTTATGAGAAGTTTGATACTTGATGATCGTTTTGAGATATGAGGATGGTGATATTAAAGCCATGCTACTGGAGTAATTGTAAATTTGAGAAACACTTGTGTTAAAGTTTGTGATTCCCGTAGCATGCACGTATGGTGCACCGTTATGTGATGAAGTTGGAGCATGATTTATTTATTGAGTGTCATCCTTTGTGTGGAGTTCGGGACCACGTGATGGTTAACTCCTACCAACCCTTCCCCTAGGAGCATGCGTTGAACAGTTTGTTTTGATAACTCGTAGATTTTTGCAATAAGTATATGAGTTCTTTATGACTAATGTTGAGCCCATGGATTATACGCACTCTCACCCTTCCACAATTATTCCTAGCCTCTCTTGTACCGCGCAACGTTCGCCGGTACCATACACCCACTATATACCTTCCTCAAAACAGCCACCATACCTACCTATCATGGCATTTCCATAGACACTCAGAGATATATTGCCATGCAACTTTCCACTATTCCTTTCATATGACATGCTTCATCATTATCATTCACAAAGAGTGATATTTTTGTTCTAGCTTTGAGTTGTAAGTAAATAAAAGTGTGATGATCTTCATTATTAGAGCATTGTCCCATGTGAGGAAATAAAAAATAAGAGAGAGAGAGAGAGAGAAAGGCCAAATAAAAAAGAGATGGCCCAAAAAAAGAGAGGGGGGGGGGCTAAAAAAGCCCCTCAAAAAAATGAGAAGGGACAATGCTACTATCCTTTTCCACACTTGTGCTTCGAAGTAGCACCATAATCTTCATGATAGAGAGTCTCTTGCTTTGTCACTTTCATATACTAGTGGGAATTTTCATTATAGAACTTGGCTTGTATATTTCAATGATGGGCTTCCTCAAATGCCCTAGGTCTTCATGAGCAAGCAAGTTGGATGCACACCCACTTAGTTTCTTTTGATGAGCTTTCATATACTTATAGCTTTAGTGCATCCGTTACATGGAAATCCCTACTCACTCACATTGATATCTATTGATGGGCATCTCCATAGCTCATTGATACGCCTAGTTGAGGTGAGACTATCTTCTTCTTTTATCTTCTCCACAACCACCACTCTTTTCCACCTACTGCTATATCCATTGCTCACGCTCATGTATTGCGTGAAAGTTGAAAGGTTTGAAAGAATTAAAGTGTGAAACAATTGCTTAGCTGAAACCGGGGATGTGCATGATTTAAATATTTTGTGTGATGAAGATAGAGCATAGCCAGACTATATGATTTTGTAGGGATAACTTTCTTTGGCCATGTTATTTTGAGAAGACATGATTGCTTTGTTAGTCTGCTTGAAGTATTATTATTCTTATGTCAATATAGACTTTTCTCTTGAATATTTCGGATCTGAACATTCATGCCACAATAAAGAGAATTACATTAAGATTTATGTTTGTTAGCATTCCATATCAAAAATTCCGTTTTTATCATTTACCTACTCGAGGATGAGCATGAATTATGCTTGGGGATGCTTGATACGTCTCCAAAGTATCTATAATTTTTTATTGTTCCATGCTATTATATATTCTGTTTTGGATGTTTAATGGGCTTTATCATACACTTTTATATTATTTTTGGGACTAACCTACTAACCCAAGGCCTAGTGCAAATTGCTTTTTTTTTTTGCCAATTTCAGTGTTTCGCAGAAAAGGAATATCAAACGGACCAAACGGAATGAATCCTTCGGGAGAGTTATTTTTGGAATGATATCTTCACGAGAGACTTGGAGTACAAGTCAGAGAAGAAACGAGGAGCCCACGAGGGGGCAGGGTGCGCCCAGGGGGGTAGGCGCACCCCCCACCCTCGTGGGCCCCATGTTGCTCCACCGACGTACGTTTTCCTCCTATATATACCCTTATACCCTGAAAACATCGAGGAGGCCGAACAAACCCTAATTCCACCGCCGTAACCTTCTGTTCCCGTGAGATCCCATCTTGGGGCCTGTTCCAGAGCTCCGCCCGAGGGGGCATCGATCACGGAGGGCTTCTACATCAACACCATAGCCTCTCCGATGAGTTGTGAGTAGTTTACCACAGACCTTCGTGTCCATAGTTATTAGCTAGATGGCTTCTTGTCTCTCTTTGGATCTCAATACAAAGTTCTCCTCGATCTTCGAGGTGATCTATTCGATGTAATCTTTTTGCGGTGTGTTTGTCGAGATCCGATGAATTGTGGGTTTATGGTCAAGATTATCTATGAACAATATTGGATTCTTTGCTGAAATCTTTTATGTACGATTATATTATCCTTACAAGTCTCTTCGAATTATTGGTTTGGTTTGGCCTACTAGATCTATAGTTTTTGCAATGGGAGAAGTGCTTGGCTTTGGGTTCAATCTAGTGGTGTCCTTTCCCAGTGACAGTAGGGGCAGCAAGGCACGCATAGTATTGTTACTATCGAGGATAAAAGATGGGGTTTATATCATATTGCTTGAGTTTATTTCTCTACATCATGTCATCTTGCTTAAGGCGTTACTTTGTTCTTATGAACTTAATACTCTAGATGCATGCTGGATAGCGGTCGATGTGTGGAGTAATAGTAGTAGATGCACAATTGTTTCGGTCTACTTGTCACGGACGTGATGCCTATATACAATGATCATGCCTACATATTCTCATAACTATGCGCTTTTCAATCAATTGCTCGACAGTAATTTGTTCACCCACCGTAGAATTTTGCTATCATCAGAGAAGCCACAATGAAACCTATGGCCCCCGGGTCTATCTTCATGATATTAATTTCCCTTCAACTAGCCAATTTATGTTGCCATTGCTTATTTGCTTTATTTACTTTCTGTTCCTTTATCAAAAATACCAAAAATATTATCCTATCATATCTATCATATCTCACTCTCGTAAGTGACCGTGAAGGGACTGACAACCCCTTATCGTGTTGGTTGCGACGTTCTTATTTGTTTGTGCAGGTGCGAGGGACTCGCGCAGGGTCTCCTACTGGATTGATACCTTAGTTCTCAAAAACTGAGGGAAATACTTAAGCTACTGTGCTGCATCACCCTTTCCTCTTCGAGGGAATACAACGCAAGCTCGAGAAGTAGCATGTACCCATAATGCGGTATAGCCTAAAAGCGTGAGAAAGCGTACTGCCCTAGAAGGGTGTGGTATCTGCTGTTGAAGGGGACAATGTGGAAGAGCAGTTCCTCTGACCTGTAGTTCTCGGGTGTACGGAATACTACATCAAACGTGATGCTCCCTGAACACCGGGCTTCCCGGCTGGGGATAATTCCTCGAAAGGTTTTATTATTTTGTTCAATGCGGGATTTGTCAACCTGCATTTTTGCAAGCGTGTCCTCATATATGAGGTTGAGTTTGCTGCCTCCGTCCATGAGTACTTTAGTTAGGCCGAAGCCATGTACTATTGCGTTTAGTACGAGAGCGTGGCTGGGAACGGCCGGACTCGTGGATCGTCTTCGGCAGACAAGGTGATTGCCGTGCCGTTCCATGGGCTTGCAGTGTTGATTTGATTGACCTTAGCAAGTTCGCAATTCGCTCTCCTGCGCCGGTTGTTTGAGGAGAATGTCTCAAAGATGGTGAAGACATAGAGATCTTTCTCCCCTTGCGTTGCTGTGGTGAGGATTGCTTCACCGCTCTTTGCTAGCTGCCGGAGTACCCAGCATGCTCTAAGGTAGTGGGTAGGGGTATTGTCCGGGGCGGCATGTATTTGGCAAGGTTTATCCAACAGTTTGTCCAAGACGGATCTGTGTCCTGTGAAAGGTCTGTTTTTCTTGACATTGTGTATGTGACCGGACGCTCTTCCAGGGTATGTCCGTTTTGCTTTAGCGGCATATCATACAAAGATGGAATGCTCCAGAGGTGTATTCTGGGCTTTCCAAGTGTTCTCCATAGACAGTACTTTCGTACCAAGTGCAATAATTCTACAAAGATCCGTATGTGATGGTGGTTGAGGGCGTTCAAGACTCCCTCATCTGTGTAATTGCGGTGAAATATGGACACTGTGTCTTCATCGCATCAGTCCTTAATCTTGTTTTTAACAAGTAGGAATCAGGCCCAGAAGTGATGAACTGTCTCTTGGGGCCGCTGCCATATACACGTGAGATCACATATGTCTGGTAGCCCGGAGTTGTTTGGAGAGTGTATGCTGTGGTGGGTTGGTGTGGATAAATTTGAGTCCCGACCCAACGTACTGTCCGTGGTTTGTACAACCTCCGATAGGGACGATCTGGGCCCAGCGGGATCTGAGTGTTCCGCGGGCCCGGTGTATGCCCCAAAGCTCGAACGGCACAATGTGCCACCTGTCAGAGGTGTGTCCGGCTTGATGGGTTCGGAGATCCGCATAGTGTCTGTCTTCGTCCTGAGAGGAGAAATATCTTCGGCTCGTTCCTCGATTGCCGCCACCAGATGAGTGATCATGGTGGAATTGATTTCGTCTTGACCGGATTTAGGTCTGATCTGATCATCTGATGATGAAAGCCCCAAGTCGGCGATGCGATCAAATAGCTTGCTTAAATATGAGGAAAACGCCGAATTTGCGTCATCGTGGTGGTTGGAGCCAACGTAGGACTGGTGCTCAATGGCCACAGGGAGTGCGGCCGGCCTGGGGGCCACTCGGCCTGGAGGATCTGGCCCATGGCCAGGTTGTTTCCAAGGGTGATCTCGTCGTTGATGAAGAGTCGAGCTATCGATCGCCTTTCGCGAGCGCACAACGGAGCTCTCAATGAAAGCACCATTCTAGGTACCAAAACCGGCAGATCTCGGGTAGGGGTGCCCAAGCTATACGTCTAAGGATCGATGGTAACAGAAGAGAGGGGACACGATGTTTACCCAGGTTCAGGCCCTCTTGATCGAGGTAATACCCTACTTCCTTCTTAATTGATCTTGAAGTATATGGGGTTACAAGAGTCGATCTACCTCCAGATCATAATGACTAAACCCTAAAATTCTAGTCTATGTGGTATGATTCTGTTGCCTCTACGGACTAAACTCCGCGTTTATATACACGCTGGAGGAGCCCTAGGGTTACAAAGGCGACTTGGGGAAGAAGGAATCATTACATCCGGGCATGTTTCTTGCCTTACTACATACATAGGAGTCCTAACCGAATACGGTTGAGGGCTCTCTGCTTCTATCTTCATGTCCCATCAATTCGGCCTAGCATCAATGGCCCGGACGCCTGAGGACCCCTAAATACATAACTCCCTCAGACACAGCCCTATTTAACGTGAACGCAGTTGTCTCTAATGCATAACCCCAAAATGATAAAGGCAAACCCCAAAATGATAAAGGCAAATCGGTAAGATACATCATAGAACACACCATAACCAATAAAGTACGGTTATGACGTTCGAACACACCATTATGCTGTGTTGTTCCAGGTGGCGTGAGTTGTGAAACTATTCCACATTGTATTAAATTAATGCCAAACACGTAACTCAAATATTCTCCTCCACGTTCAGATCGTATAAACTTTATTTTCTTGTTACGATGATTTTGTACTAGACTCTGAAATTCTTTGAACTATTCAAATGTTTCAGACTTGTGTTTCATCAAGTAGATATACCCATACCTACTCAAATCATCTGTGAAGGTGAGAAAATAACAATACCCACTGCGTGCTTCAACACTCATTGGACCGCATACATCGGTATGCATTATTTCCAATTAGTCATTAGCTCGCTCCATTGTTACGGAGAACGGAGTTTCAGTCATCTTTCGCATGAGGCATGGTTCGCAAATATCAAATGATTCATAATCAAGTGATTTCAGAAGTCCATCAGCATGGAGTTTCTTCATGCGCTTTACACCAATATGATTATCAACTTTGTATGTTTTCGCATCAATAATTTGAATATGTGTGCCACTACGGTCGACATTAAACAAGAATAGACTATTCCTCAAGGGTGCATGACCATAAAAGATACTATTACTCATATAAATAGAACAACCATTATTCTATGACTTAAATGAATAACTGTCTCGCATTAAACAAGATCCAGATATAATGTTCATGCTCAACGCAGGCACCAAATAACAATTATTTAGGCCTAAACCAATCTCGAAGGTAGATGTAGAGGTAGCGTGCCGACGGCGATCACGTCGACCTTGGAACCATTCCCGACGCTCATCGTCACCTCGTCCTTAGCCAATCTTCGTTTAATACGCAGCTCCTGTTTTGAGTTACAAATATGAGCAACCGAAACTGCATCAAATACCCAGGCGCTGGTATGAGCACTAGTAAGGAATACATCAATAACATGTATATCAAAGACACTTTTGTTCACTTTGCCATCCTTCTTATCCGCCACATACTTGGGGTAGTTCCGTTTCCAGTGACCACGCTATTTGTTGTAGAAGCACTTAGTTTCTTCATGGGAGCGGCAACTTGTTTGCCATTCTTATTGAAGTTCCCTTTCTATCATTTTCCCCTTTTCTTGAAACTAGTGGTCTTGTTAACCATCAACACTTGATGCTCCTTCTTGATTTCTACCTCCACTGATTTCAGAATTGCGAAGAGCTCGGGAATTGTTTTCTCCATCCCTTGCATATTATAATTCATCACGAAGCCTTTGTAGCTTGGTGGCAGTAATTGAAGAACTCTGTAAATAACACTCTCAAGTGGAAGAGTAATTCACAGCTAAGTCAAGTGATTATGATACCCAGACATTTTGAGTATGTGTTCACTAACAAAACTATTCTCCTCCATCCTTCAGCTATAGAACTTGTTGGAGACTTCATATCTCTCAACCTGGGCAATAGCCAAAAATATCAACTTCAGCTCCTAGAACATCTCATATGCTCCATAACGTTCGAAACATCTTTGAAGTCCTGGTTCTAAGCCGTAAAGCATGGCACACTAAACTATCGAGTAGTCATCATATCCAAATGAACTAACCCGTGTCCGATCATCACGTGAGATGGCGTAGTCAACAATGGTGAACATCTCTATGTTGATCATATCTACTATATGACTCATGTTCGACCTTTTGGTCTCCAGTGTTCTGTGGCCATGTGTGTACATGCTAGGCTCGTCAAGTTTAACCAAAGTATTCCGCGTGTGTAAAACTGCCTTACATCCGTTGTATTTAAATGTAGAGTCTATCACACCTGATCATCACGTGGTGTCTCAAAACGACGAACTGTAGCAATGGTGCATACTCGGGGAGAAAACTTTTATCTTGAAATTTTGTGAAGGGGTCATCTTATAATGCTACCGCCGTTCTAAGCAAAATAAGATGCATAAAGGATAAACATCACATGCAAGCAAAATATGTGACATGACATGGCCATCAACATCTTGTGCTTTTGATCTCCATCTCCATAGCATCATCATGATCTCCATCGTCACCGGCTCGACACCTTGATCTCCATCGTTGCGTCATGCTCGTTTCGCCAACTATTGCTAACTCATAGCGATAAAGTAAAGCAATTACATGGTGCTTGCATTTCATACAATAATTAAGAGACAACTATAAGGCTCCTGCCGGTTGTCGATATTACAAAACATGATCATCTGATACAATAACGTATAACTCATCACGTCTTGACCATATGACATCACAACATGCCCTGCAAAAACAAGTTAGACATCCTTTACTTTGTTGTTACAAGTTTTACATGGCTGCAATGGGCTTCTAGCAAGAACCATTCTTACCTACGGCACAAAACTACAACGGTGATTTATCAAGCTTGTTGTTTTAACCTTCTTCAAGGACAGGCCGCAGTAGAATTCGATTCAACTAAAGAAGGAGAAAAAGACACCTACCAACCACCTTTATGCCAAACAAGTTGCATGTCTGTCTGTGGAACCGGTCTCATGTACGTGGACATGTAAGGATGGTCCGGGCCGCTTCATCTTACAATACCACTGAATAAAAATAAGACATTGGTGGTAAGAAGTATGACGATCACCGCCCACAACTCTATGTGTTCTACTCGTGCATATTGTCTGTGCATAGACCTGGCTCATGATGCCACTCTTGGGAAACGTTGCATGGAAAACAAAAAAATTCTACCCACATGCAATGATCTATCCATGGAGATGCATAGGAACGAGGGGAAGAGTGTGTCAACGTACCCTCGTAGACCGTAAGTGTAAGTGTTAGATAACGCGGTTGATGTAGTCGAACTTCTTCGTGATCCAACCAATCAAGTACCGAACATATGACACTTCCCTGTTCAGCACATATTCAGCTCGTTGACGTCCTTGCCTTCTTGATCCAGCGAGACGAGCGAAGTAGTAGATGAGTGTCAACAGCACGATGGTGTGGTGATGGTGATGTGATCTCCATAGTGCTTCACCTAAGCACTACGAAAATATGACCGAGGGAGTAAACGGTGGACGGGGGCGCCGCACACGGCTAAGACAATGTTGTGTCCTTGTGTGGCGCCCCCTTCCCATGTATATATAATTAGGAGGGGAAAGGGTGGCAGCCAGGGTGCGCCCCTAAGGACCGGCGGCCATCCCTAGGGCTACTTCCCTCTTGCGCCCCCCCTTTCCTTGTATGGACAAGGGGGAAAGGAAAGGGAGGGGAGAGGGAATGAAGGGGGATTCCAACCTCACACTTTCCTTTCCTCCACCCTTTCCTTTCCCTCCCCATAGGGACGACCTCAATAGAGGGCGCACCAGACCCTTGTGGTCTGGTGTGTTCCCACACTTGCCCAAAGGCCCATAACTTTGCCGGGGATACCCTAAACTCCTTTCGTAGACCACATAAGTACCCAGTACCCTCCAAAACACTTCCGGTGTCCAAATACCGTCGTCCTATAATCAATATTTACCTCTCGACCATTTCGAGACTCCTCATCATATCTGTGATCTCATCTAGGACTTCGAACAACATTCGGTCAGCAAATCACATAACTCGTATAATACTATATCGTTATCGAACATTTAGCGTGCGCACCATACGGGTTCGAGAACTATATAGACATGACCGAGACACCTCTCCGGCCAATAACCAATAGTGGAACCTGGACGACCATATTGGTTCCTACATATTCTATGGAGATATTTATCGGTCGAGCCTTAATGACAACATACGCAATAACCTTTGTCTGTCGGTATGTTACTTGCCAAGATTCGATCGTTGGTATCTCTATACATATTTCAATCTCGTAACCAGAATGTCTCTTTATTCATTCCGTAATACATCATCTTGCAACTAACTCATTAGTCACTTTGCTTGCAAGGCTTATTATTATGTGTATTACCAAGAGGGCCCAGAGATACCTCTCCGATACTCGGAGTGACAAATCCTAATCTCGATCCATGCCAACTCAACAAACACCTTCCGGAAACCTATAGAGCATCTTTATGATCACCCAGTTACGTTGTGGCGTTAGATAGCACACAAGGCATTCCTCTAGTATCGGAGAGTTGTATGATCTCATAGTCAATGGAATATGTATTTGACATAAAAGAAAGCAGTAGCAATAAACTGTACGATCAAGCTAAGCTAACAAATGGGTGTTTACATCACATCATTCTCCTATTATCAAATGAGAACTCATGTCTATGATTAGCAAACCTTAACCATCTTTGGTCAACAAGCTAGTCTAATAGAGGCTTACTAGGGACACGGTATTTGTTTATGTATTCACACATGTATTTAAGTTTCCAGTTAATACACTTATAGTTATCTTGAATAAGGAAATATAAAATAATAACAACTTTATTATTGCCTCCATGGCATATTTCCATCACCTAGCTGCAGTCATCATCCGTCATTCATCACCTCATCTCCATGTCCATTCGCCGTCCACACACCACCATAGCTGCAATCTTGAAGGATAACAAAGGGAGCCGCTGTCGGCGGGGCGTGGCCAAGGGCCACCGCGGCCGCCCCAACATAACCATCAGCCACCACGCCGCTGCAATCACCACCTTCATCGTCCATTCTTCCTCATCAATCATGGTTTTCATGATAGGTCGTAACAACTCTTGAACCCCTTATATTTTGCTATGGGTTAGACGGTTGGTACTGGTTATTTGATATGTGTTGTCTAATTTGTTGCTTATTTACCTTTGGTTATGTAGTGATTGGAGATGTTCTTTCCATCGGCATGGTTGGAGACATCTAACTCCCTAGCCACACATGAAGTAGATAGATGGTTGTGCAAATTGATAGACCTATGGCGTGACAGGTGCAAATATCTTGAGGGCAACACAATTATTCCACGAGTCATAATTTTCCATATAAATTTTTGCCTTCGTCCGATCCTCGTGACCTTAATATATTTATGTTAACCATTGTGGGTATGGGACAAGAAGTACGACAAATGAGTTATCTCAATATAGTGCGTCTTTAGATAACGTCATGAGGGGGATTGACGGTGTCCTGGACTAAGGGGGTACTCATAAAGGGAGTCCTGGATAGAGGGGTCCTTGGGAGGCCACATAACTCTTGGTGGGCCGGACTGGTGGGCCGTGAAGATCATAGTCGAAGATCATCTCTCGTATCCGGATAGGACTCCTATATTCATGTAAGGGCAAGTTTTAGGTTCGGCTGTAATGTTTCCTTCCTCTGCAAGATGGTATGTACAAACCCAAGGCCCCTCTGGTGTGTATATAAACCGGAGGGTTTTGTCCGTAGAGGCAGACAGAGAATCTCAAATCCTCATAGGCTAGACTCTAGGGTTTAGCCACTACGATCTCGAGGTAGATCAACTCTTGTATTCATATTCACTCATATTAATATAGCAAGAAGTAGGGTTTTACCTCGATCGAGAGGGCCTGAACCCGGGTAAACATCGCGTCCCCAGTCTCCTGTTACCATCGATCCTCAGACGCCTAGTTCGGGACCCCCTACCCGAGATCCGTCGGTTTTGACACCGACATTGGTGCTTTCATTGAGAGTTCCACTATGTCGTCGACAGAAGGACTGATGAATTGCGTCATCAACCGCAACGGCGACACCGAGGGAATTTTCCCTCCAGGCCAACTTTTCGTGTTCGGCGGCTTCGCGCTTTGTGCCAACACCTAGGGTCACCTCGAGCAGATCAAGAGCTACGCCCCTGGCCATCAAGTCAGATTCGGAAGCTTGGACTACATTACTGATATCCGCGGAGACTTGATCTTCGCTGGATTCGAGCTGGTGGCAACCTCTCTCTGCCACCACGATGAGCATGACCTAACTCTGTCATCGGATCACGCGCATCCGCGCCCTTCAAACCGGATCGGGCATCCATCGCCGAATTCAGTGATGCGGTTATCTTCCAGCACTCACCCTTTGGCGACATGTTAAAGTCGTTAAGATACCTCTCCCTAGAAGAGGACACCCAGCCGCATTTTATCCAGTTCGAACTAGAGGCTGATGGAGAAATTCGTTCCCTACCCACCACCCACTTGATAGCCACGGTCGAAGATCTAACCGATCTACTTGACTATGCTTCCCAAGACTTCGAAGGGATGGACCTCGAAACTGAAGAGGATCCAGATCAAGGCCGGCCCGTAACCGGGCGATGGACAGCCACGTCTTCGTACGACGTGTACATGGTGGATACACCCAAAGAGGCGGAGGGCGACGACAAAAACAACCCCGTAGAGGACAAGCCTGCCGAAGAACCACCCAAACATCGGCGTCCAAAACGCCGAACTAAATCCCGTAAAAGAAAGGATAGCAACATTGTGACTAATGACGGTGATATTCCAGAACAAGCCGTAGACCCTGCAGACCTAGCGATTGAGCAGGAGGAGCAAGAGGACGGCGAACAGAGTCCAAAGCCGCAGTCCGATGACAGTGATGCCGAAGACGGTACTTATGAACCGGTCTCGGAAGAAGAGGATAGCCTGGGCGACGATGAATTAATCATACCAGTAGAACCCTCAGAACAAAAGTGCTTCCACCAGAGGCTTATTGCCACCGCAAGGAGCCTAAAAAATCAGCAGAGACGGCTTCGAGCCGCACAGGACATGCTCAATGATAAATGGAATGACGTGCTAGACGTTGAACAAAAACATGGCTATAACGGCCAAACCGAAGGCTATCCCAAGCGTAAACTGCTGCCCGAATTCGACGACCAAGCCGATGCGTTCGTCTTGCCGAAGAATAACACCGCCGACAAGCCGGACCGCCCACCTCATGGACGGGACAGAGTCGCTAGGAATGGCGAACACAAGCCTGCACCACCACTCTAGTGCGAAAACACGATCTGAGTGAGGACCTGAACAAAAAAGCTAGCAAGACTAGGTCTATATACGGACCTAGGGATCGGGCTGCCGCACGGGACGGCGGCTATCAAGCCAATCGTGCTGGTGACATACTAGTTCGGGGTCAATACCGAACACCACAACCATCAGACATACGCCACGATATAACAACATACAGAGGAGATGCACACCCTATGTGCTTCACCAATGAGGTGCTAGGTCATGATTTCCCAGAAGGGTTTAAACCCGTGAACATCAAAGCGTATGATGGAACGATGGATCCCGCCATCTGGATAGAAGACTTTATTCTTCACATCCACATGGCTCGAGGAGATGATCTCCACGCCATCAAATGCTTACCCCTCAAGATGAAAGGACCAGCTAGGCACTGGCTGAACAGCCTACTAGAGAACTACATTTGGAGTTGGGAAGAACTTGAGGATGCTTTTCGGGCCAACCATTCATCCTCTGCGGAATTCCTGTATTTACCACCCCTCAAAATTTCAGCTCGATCCGACATTTCAAACTCCGAGAAGCTTCCGATGAGTGGACAAATTTCCGGATCTGTTTTCTGCGGGAATACGAATCCGACCCGAGTTTATGTTTCTTCATGAATGGGATATTAGACAAACTTTTTGAAGAATTTTTTTCTAGCGTATTGTGCGTTATTTGTAAACACGTGCCCATAAAATTTTACGCCTCCTTTGAGGTAATCTTCACCATCACTTTGGTGTCAAACCAGTCCGACAATATTTCTCCACGGCCGCCGACCTACGCTAGACACGTCGTCGCTTTGTTTAGTCGAGCTCACCTTCTTCGGATCATCATATCGGTGAGCCGAACAAAAGTTCGGAATCGCAAAGGATAAATCATTACCAACATCTCCGCCTCACGGATTACACGGAGCGAGCACACCGACATCGCCAGATGGTCACTTCATCAAGCCGGCATTACCGCGTCACAAGTTACGACCTGCATCGGCATGGCCGCACAGTTGCTTCCTTAAGCCGATGGCCATCACGCCGAACTGCTTCCACACCTCGGCTGACATGGCAGCTGCAACGTCTCCTTACCAACCTACTCCGTCAACTCAGCTAGACCGGGGGCTTCATCGTATCTTCATCAAACCTACTCCGGTGACTTCGGCGTCATCGGCCGACCTGCTTCGTCACCTCGGCATTCAGGACATATTTCTTTAATTATTTACTTCACTTAAATTAATTAAGTAGAAGATTTTTTTAAACATATTACTATTATTATTGTTGGCGTGCACTATTTTATGTGTGCAGGTTAACGACTTTGGCTGCGCAACGTGGTCACCTCGGCGGGCCGATGCCATCATCATGCCTCGGCTAGACCGGGGGCTTTTCCATCACTTTATCGGTCTACTCTGGAGGCTTTGGCGTCACCTTGCCGACCTACTATATCTCCTCGGCTGGACTGGGGGCTTCGACTAAGCCACATACGCAGTGTTGTGCTGTCACTTCATCAAGCTAAGCCCATCGGGACCGGCTTGAGGGCTGGGATCTCGTCCCCCGCAAACCCGGCACACATTGTCAACACCGAGCACATTAACCAGCTAGGTCGCTTTCATGCTCAGTTTTTTTTATTCTTGTTCGGTTCGACCAAACATTATATTTATTTGTTAAAAACTTAGTTTGTTAAAAACACTTCTTTTTCCCATGTTAGCTGCGGGCTCTTAAATTTATATGAGCCGTTTTATGGTCAATGTGTTTTCTTCTTAGTCATTGCAAAGTCTTTTTCTATCACTCCTTTTTCGACTTGAGTATGCGGTCAATAGCCGGATAGCCTAGTTTCTCTATAAAGTTGCTCGAGTTTAGTTCCCTAAACTGGCCTTTGAAAACCACTCCGCCTTCGGGATAGGGAGGTTGAAGCCGAAGGCTGACCTACTTAAAGTCTATAGATCGCATGTGTCATGTCAAAGCACGACGGAAGCACAAATTCATTCTAAGTCCAATTTTTTGATTGTCATCGAAAAACTTGATTTAGTTCAGACATCAAACTTTTACATATGTTTTTCAGCTTTTTCGAGCTTATGGCACTTTTTAGCTATTTGTATGTTCTTCTTTCAGGAAGCGGGACATTCTCATGACCGAGGTGCCCTACATTCTAATATAACTCGGGAGATGTCTTCCGACCCACCGCTCGGCATCTTTCCCATCGAACTACACATTGGCGTTGACAAAATACACGCCACATTGGGACTAGTTCCGAAGCAGTGCAATGCCAAACGCCTTTAAAGCATTTTCAATATTAACGGGGGCTGGACTACTTCCAAACCCACCAAAAGCCAAGGTACTCCGAGGAGTCTTCGGCAAAACATTCTCGGATTTTGCTTTATATGCATCAGTTTCAAATTGTGTCTTCGGTCAATAGTTGGATTGCCCGGCTCCTATGTTTGCCTCTTGCGTTCCGCTTTGTTCGGCTAGGAGTGCAAAGGGAGAACCACTGCGATTGTGCTTCCAACTCACATGGTTAAGCGCCTTAGTGGAGAAAGCCGAAAACTGACTATCACAATAAGCGTAAACTGGTAAGCGATCCGATGACTGTGTTAAAAAATAAGATCGATGGAGGTCACCATGTGTTAAACAACGGGCCGTTCAAAACATTGGCCAAAGTGTTAACGGCTTGACCTCGGCTGACGCCAAACACTAACTGTGGGCTAGTAACTAGTCTCCCAACTTTAATAAGCTCCTATGACTAAGTGAAAGTTATAAAGCCCGCATATCTGATTGCCTTGTTTCCGCTAACACAACCCTCCTCCGGGCACCGAGACCTCGGCTAAGGGTTGTCTTGTTATGGCGGAAACACCCCGCGTAGCATCTACAAAGGGGTAGAAGTCGACGATGGGCCACTTTCAAATGATAAATGGTCACAATGGAGTCAAAATAAACATTTGTATTCATTATACAAAGGTTGCATTCTGTAATTCTCGTAATAAAGCCATAAATATGCATCCATTTGACTTAAGATTTCGGCCATGCTGGGTTGCCTGGCTCATGTGGTTACCCCTACGTTCCTGATTGTTCGGCTACGAGGTAAAGGGAGCACTTATGTGATTGTTACTTGCGGGTCATCCGTGTTAGTACCGCAGACTAGGAGAAACCAAAATGTAGCCATCTTAAAGAATATAATTGGTCGGCAACGACGGAAGTGAAAATTTAGGTTCACTAAAAACCACAGAGTTCATGAACTTTCCACATACTAAATCTTCAATATTTTCCTCCCACATTGCTCAGAGGTGAGGTTTCATGATCATGATCAGCATGAAAACCCAAAGAAAGGAACAAATAGCGGCACTATTTTCTTTGGAAGATCTTTCTTACATTAAAAAGTAATATAACATATCTCTCTGCGTACCTTTGTTCATAAAACCATATGGCCAGATTGCCTTGTTTGCAATAAATCTTTGCCCTCATAAAGGCTTTATAAAATAGGTCAAACACTCCCCGGCTACTGGCCGAGGAGGTTGAAGCTGATGGTCGGTAAAAAAAGTTTTGTACAATGCGGATCCGTGCATCATTGATGTAGAATACTTGGATACATAGAATCATTACACATAATTTGTGATTTTACTCCAGATATCGATCCTTAATTCGGCCACCCGTGCCCACATTAAGGATCGGGGGCTACTGGGCTTCACGCTCATTATTTACAAATATTAAAGGGGCACATCACCCACCTAATCTGGTGTTGCCACCCGATCAGTGTCTCGAGGGCTACTTCATTGCCTATTCAATGCAAAAAATTCAAAGTGCTTAGTGTTCGGCTTGACCGAGTTATGGACAAGAGCATCTTCGAACAACAATAAATCCAATCTAGGACTTATCCGACATCAAGCTAATATATCACAGTGACTTCTCACGATCCTCTCTCAGGGGCCCGTCCGCCGATCACTATTACCTCTAATATATTACATTGTGTTTCCATTCCTATATATGATGCCGAGCTAGGAGTTGATCCTCAGGCCGATTTCACGACCTGAGTCTTAGGAGCTACTAGGATCGGCGGTTTCATATTTTCCTTGAGGTGCATCTTGGATTTTAGGCCGACAGACACCTTGAGGGCTACTGGTTATACATATTGACAACAAATAAATTTACACGCATCGGAAATAAAATCCGCAAACAATCAGCCGATAACCGAGGTGTTGAACCACCTCGAAAGCATTTCAGGATATAGCACAGATGCAAGTGGCTGGCTCCATAGAGGGCATTTCCAACATTAAGCTTGACTAAACTGCTTCACCTTTTTTGAACCAAGGTGATCTATGACACCTCGGATATAGTCCGGCGTTGGAGCTCGGATACAGTCTGGCGTTGGAGCTTGGAATTAGTCCGGCATTGGAGCTCGGACATGGTCCAGCGTTTGAGCTCGGATACGGTTCGACATTGGAGCTCGGCTACCAAAAGACAACTCGAATGCAATCCAGCGTTGGAGCTCGGTCGCGAGAGGACACAGCCGCACGGGAAACACTTCAAACCCGAGGTGTGGCATAAAAATAACAAGGCATTGATAAAGGTCGAAGACTTAAAGGGCTCCTCAGATACCCGACATGTGAAATCTTGAGATTTAGCTCGGCAATCGTCAGATAGAAGATGGGAAGATTTGTTGAACCAGTTTTCAAGACCGAAGACCGAAGACAAAGAATAGTTTGAAAGAACTGAGGAGCGTCCCCAACTTGAGGACTAGTTCAGGGGGTTACTGACGGTGTCCTGGACTAAGGGGTTACTCACCACGTCGTCTCCCGATCAGTTGAATTGGGCCGAGGACCCCCATGGCCGTTCACTCATGGGCTAGTTTGGATAGCCCGGACAGCCGATGACATACATGAGGAAGATTCCACAAGACTTGGTGATCAAGAAAAGGACTCCTCTCCACCGACGTATTTGCCGAGGACACTTGTTATCCTAGGCCTTCGGTACATTATATAAGCCGAGGCCAGGCTAGTCAATAGGGGGATGCTACATCATTATGACATTATTCATCATACCCTCAGGCTTTAGACCACAACATATGATCTCGAGGTAGATCAACTCTTGTAATCCATATATTCATCAACATCAATCAAGCAGGAAGTAGGTTATTACCTCCATTAAGAGGGCCCGAACCTGGGTAAACATCGTGTCCCCTATCTCATGTTACCCATCGATCTGTGACACACAACTTGGGACCCCCTAGCCGAGATTTGCCGGTTTTGACACCGACAGGGATCGCCCGCTAGATGCAGGCTATTTTATCCTACAATGCAGGTACCGACCTAGATATCACGTGGCTTAGTCGTAAAGCTGAACCTCATTCTACGTTGGACCCAAATGAGGTCGTACCTAGCTGCACTTCTTATAGTTTATTTCCTCTGTTTAGTGTACTATTTATTTTCCGTTCTCTCCATTACTTAGTTTAATTCTCCCTTTTCCATTCCCTAGCAACATACTTAAGTTAACTATTTAAAAACTCTGGTTTGGGTGTGTGTGTATGTGACAGCCTGGTTTTTGGCCCATTTCTTTTTCTTTTTGATTTATTGGTTTTTGTTCTGTTTTTCTTCTTGGAGTGATTATGTGGCCTTGTCACCTGGGAAATCATCCTCTTTTTCCTCCCAAGTGGCTCATCATTCTCAAAACCTTACCAAGATCATGTCACTCCACTGCTTGACAAAGCCCTAATTTCTTTTTCTAGGGAATATTGCTTTTCTATTAAAGGAATAACCCTGCCTGCCCTAGGTTGTGAAGCAACCTATATTTCTGTCACTCAAAAAATTCCCAAATAAATTTTAATAAATTGTTTGTGTCATATATTCATGGAATATGGCAAAACTTTCCATTGCCATGTTCAAAAATAATTCTCAAATATTCCTTTTCCTATTCTTCCCTAAATGGCACCTTGTGAAGCAAGTGCTATTAATCTTTTCCCAATTGACCCCAAACTTGTTCAACATCTTTTTATGTCCAAATCATTGCCACATGCCAAAATTCAACTATATTTGTCTAGCCAATCTTCCTCAGTGAATTTTCAAAGTTTCTATCAAACAGAAGCCAATATGAAGGAAGTACTAGCTAGGTGCATCCAAATGAGTTTAAATTCTGCATGCCTCTTTTTGAGATCATTTTATCCCACTCCTCCAAAATTGAGGTCCATCCAAGCAACCATGTGAGCACAGCTTCAAATTCAGGTCCATCCAAGCAACCATGTGAGCACACCTACCTCTACCAATTTTGGGCACATTTTGTGTAGCCATTTTCCCTCAGGATTTTTCCTAAGTTTCTGGACAGAAAGGATGCTTGTGAAGGAAGTACCATTTTGGTAAATCCAATTGGTATGAAATTTATACAGCATGTTACTATGACCAAATCCCTAAGCCTTGCCAAATTTGAGCTCAAGTGGCCACACCATTTGAGTGCAACATCCTTATCTAGTTTCTGAACCAGATTTGGCAGTTGCAAAGCAACTATGATTTATCTTGGTCCAAATCCTGTCAGACTTACCAGTATGGTAGTCCTTCGTTACCTAATCCTACCAGACAAGCTCCTTGGCTCCAACACATTTTCTGTGGATCACTGTTTCTCCTCAAAGTTTACTGCAGTAAACTTCAGAGCTTCTTTACTACTTAACCATAGATCTTTTCACCATTCTACCACCGTAGCTTTGACTTACCCTGTAGAGACTTACCACAAGACATCAATTCCCAGCCTGTTTTCACCACTACATGCCAGTGCCCATGGTGATCACGACAAGGGCGTGTCTGTGCGCGCGCTCTGCATGCAGTGGCCGCGTCGGCTGCTCGCCCCTCGTCTTCTTCAAGCTCGTGAGCATGTCCCTTGGACTCGCCTCCCCGTTGCAGACCTCCTGGACCCCTCTCGACCTCCGTCCTCTTCCTCCACCGACGCCCACCGACGCTCGCCGCCGCCAGCCGCCGAACACAACAGTGGCCACAGTGCTCCGTTTGGCCTCGAGCTTCCCTCGGCTCCTTCTTCTGCTCCCCGGCGTCGTCTGCCTCCCCGTCAACTCCTCCACTGTGCGCTGTTCGTCGCCTGCCTCCAAGCTCTCTGGCGTGGACGTGGCACTCCTCGCCCCGGGTATATATAGCCTCCTCGAGCTCGTTGCGCTGCACCTCTCGTCTCGCCTCACTCCCAGCTCCCTCCCCGTCCACTCGCCCGAGTTGGAGAGCCTCTCCTCACCTCGGTTGGCCACCTTGGCCGCCGCCTCTGCTCCGCCCCGATTTCAGCGACCCGAGCCATCCCTCTCCTCCTAGCCGTCACCAAAGGCCTCCCCAGCATCCCGTAGAGCCCCTCCGCAAGTTCCCTTCCCCTCTGGTGGCTTCTAGCCGCGAGTCCCACCGGCGCCCGAGACCATCTCCGCCGGCGTCCTTGGCCTCGTCGCTCCGGTCCTCCTCGGCGTTCGTTCTCTGCGTGGACGGATGCGGCTTGGCCTACCGAGCCGGAGCCGGCCGGTCGGTCGCCGGAGCCGAGCGCTCCCCTCCGCTCCGTCGGGTGGGTTCGAGGAAGAAGACGGCGACTTCGTCCCCAGCTGGCCAGTGGGCCCTGGCCCCACATGTCAGCGGGCCAGGCGTTGACCACTGCCTCCCCGCTGGATAAGTGACGGGCCCTACCGCGGGACCTGCACGTCAGCGGCCCTAGCCCATGGGACCCAGCTCTCAGTGGCACTCAGCGCCCCTGTCCCGCCTCTGCAACGTCTTTAAGTGGAAGCGCATTTCTCCCAGTGCGCTTTCATTTTAGTGAAAGCGTAAAGTGCTGCGGCTTCGGCCAAAAATACGCCTTCACTGTCCCAAAAGCGTATTCCCTGGAATGTGCTTTCAGTTTTTCTGTTTTGGCCCAGTCTGTAAACTTTTCTGTGACAGATAGGTCCCTGGCAGAAAACCATTTATATCTTTTTACCCACAACTCCAAATGAGGTGAATCCAAAGCCCATATCTTCGTCTCGTCGAGCCCGTTCTGTTGGCGTCATTTTCATTATGTTTGAACATTCTGAAAATGACCATTTTGCCCTTGCCGTTAAATAGCCCCCCCCCCCTTCGGGAGAGAACGTTTTCCGGCGACCCTTTCCGCGAGTTTCTTGCATTTTGTCTCGGTGATTTCTTCCACCCCAGGCAAGCCACACCCTCCACTTGCATGATTGCAATGCAGTGACATGGTTCTTTATTTGAACTTATTTAAAATATTGCATAGCTACGTATGATCTTGTTCATGGTATTTCTCGGAGTTGTGTTTTGATCTTGTTATTGCCACGATATTGCTCGGAGTTCTAGGACTTATATTTTTGTGATCATTTGCATGACATGTTGCCTTTGGATTCTTAGTGGCTCTTTTCATGATAGTATCTGGTATTATTTTGGAGCATTGTTTTGGACATCATGTTGCCTTTGGATTCCTAGTGGCTATTTTCATGCTAGTATCTGTTATCATTTTTGGAGTATTTGCTTTGGATGTCATGTTTCCTTTGGATTCTTAGAGGCTAGTATTATTTTCATCATGCTGCTAGTTGATATTATGTTTTGGAGTAGGTTGTTGGAGATGATGCTTGCTTGTGAATCATAACTGGTTAGTTAGTTCTTGATATTTGCATAGTAGTGTTCTCGGAGTTTTCATGATAGAGATGTTATGCCATTCTTGGAGTATTTTATTATGATGATTATTAATATTTGGATTATTAGTTGGATACTGCTATGACTTGGATTATTAGTTGATAGTTAATATACGAGTATCTGTATCACAACTAAAAGTTTTAAGATTAACTCCGTCATTAAGTTTGTCAGGTGCCACCGAACTGGGCTTTCCCCAGTGCAACCACATTTTCCTTTATGGGAAGGCCCTAATGCGATGCTATTGTCATACCTCTCGCCGGCGCCTCCAACTAGGGATGGTTAGGAGCGCACGCTACCCTGATCAGGTAGGCGGACCTAACTTTGTGTGCCCGTAGTTGGTTAATAAGCGATTTTCCCCATTTGGGACTTTTTATTGTTTTTGCCACGACGGTGGCCGTTGGTGTCTTTGGTAGACACGGGGCCACCCAGGATTATCCCAGTGGGGAATGAGTCGGAGTGGCCGGGAGAGTGTCATGACAATAGATCGGTTTTGTCGGAACGCCGTTGGTCCACCCGAATGGGAGAAAGAGGCCATGGGTTCTGTGGGGTGGGTACAGTGCACTACCTCTGTAGAGTGTATTTGATCTATCGATAGCCGCGTCCTCGGTCATGGGCATGGGTTCGTACTAGGTCACACCGTTCGATCAACTCTCAAATGACGGATTAACAAAAATGAATTGTAGGTGAATTATATATATATTGATATGATGAGCAGTGCATGATATTGATGAGGATGTAGACCAAGTGTTGGTCATGGTAGTGATCGCGGAAAGATCACAGTTTGATTTTGATCACGAGGTGATCGAGATGGTATACGTATTGGTTGGTTAGCCAAGAGAGATATAATTATTTGAGATAGTGATTTATCAGTATTGTATTAGTTTCATACCATTCTTAGTTGTTGCTTCATCATGGTAGTTGTTAATTAATTAACATGTTAATGCTATTGTTTTGCCTTGATGCTTTTGGTTGTTGTGAGCTTGCAAGTACATTCAATGTACTGACCTGGCGTGTCATGCCAGATTGCAGGTGATGCCATGATTGCTTGATTTTTTGTCAAGGTTGCCATGCGTGCGAGCTAGATCGTGTCCCAGCCAGAGTCCCTGCGGATTGGAGTTCACCACCTTCGTCGTTATTCCGCTCCTAGAAGTTTTCCGTTGCTACGAGTTGTCTCGCTGCTAGCGTAGAGCAAGTGTAGTATCGCCGGCGTAGTGTCGCCGTGCTGATGTGCTGCTTTGTAACATCAGACCGTTGTAATTTTATTCGTGTAGTAAGAGCTGATTTGTTCTATGTCAAGCAGTTCCGTATTCCAGAAGACTTCTCCTCGATCTCTGGGCTGGAATACGTGGCGTTCCGGTTTCTCTGAGCCGGGGTGCCACGGTGTAGTTGTATTAAGTGACAGCGCGGGGAGTGTGGTGCCATCCTATTCACTCCCCGTGGGATTAACAAATCTTACTTATCACGAAATTGCTATATTGCCCTCTGCACTTGCAGGTTATCACTTATCATGGCAGGTGATACGTCTCCAACGTATCTATAATTTTTTATTGTTCCATGCTATTATTTATGAAGTCTTGGATGTTTAATGGGCTTTATCATTCACTTTTATATCATTTTTGGGACTAACCTACTAACCCAAAGGCCCAGTCCAGATTGCTATTTTTTGCCTATTTCGGGGTTTTGCAGAAAAGGAATATCAAACGGAGTCCAAACGGAATATTACCTTCGTAGGAGATATTTTGGGAGGAAATAACGCACGAAAGACGTCGGGGCCAAGACAGAGGACAGGGGGCCCACCCTCGAGGGTGGGGGGCGCGCCCCCCTTCCCAGGGCGCGCCCCCTGCCTCGAGGGCAACCCCTGCGGCCCCTGGTGCCCCTCTTCTTCATATATATACCTACGTACCCCAGAAACTCCATACGCGGAGAGAAAACACTAATTCCGCCGCCATAGCTGCTGTTCCCGTGGAGATCCCTTCTTGGAGCCTGTTCCGGGAGGGGGATCCATCACGGAGGCCTTCATCATCATCATCATCGCCCTCACCATGAGTTGTGAGTAGTTTACCTCAGACCTTCGGGTCCATAGCTAGTATCTAGATGGCTTCTTCTCTCTCTCCGGATCTCAGTACAAAGTTCTCCTCGGTCTTCGAGGAGATCTATTCGATGTACTCTCTTTTGCGGTGTGTTTGTCGAGATCCGATGAATTGTGAGTTTATGATCAAGATTATCTATGAAAGATATTTGGTTCTTCTTTGAACTTTTTATGTGTGCTCATAATATCCTTGCAAGTCTCTTCGAATTATTTGTTTGGTTTGGCCTACTAGATCTATAGTTCTTGCAATGGGAGAAGTGCTTGGCTTTGGGTTCAATCTTGCGGTGTCCTTTCCCAGTGACAGTAGGGGTAGAAAGGCATGTATTGTATTGTTGCCATCGATGATAAAAATATGGGGGTTTTCATATTGCTTGAGTTTATCCCTCTACATCATGTCATCTTGCTTAAGGCGCTACTCTGTTCGTATGAACTCAATACACTAGATGCATGCTGGATAGCGGTCGATGTGTGGAGTAATAGTAGTATATGCAGGCAGGAGTCGGTCTACTTCTCTCGGACGTGATGCCTATATACAATGATCATGCCTAAATAGTCTCATAATTATTCGCTTTTCTATCAATTGCTCGACAGTAATTTGTTTACCCGCCGTAGAATATCGCTATCACGAGAGAAGCCACTAGAGAAAACTATGGCCCCCGGGTCTATCTTTATCATATTACTTTCCCGTCAATTTCTGTCGTTGTTGTTTACTTGCTTTCTTTACTTTATGTTTCAATACCCAAAATACCAAAAATATAATTATCATCTCTATCAGATCTCACTCTCATAAGTGATGTCTACACACGCTTCTACTCTTGTAGACTATGTTGGGCCTCCAAGCGCAGAGGTTTGTAGGACAGCAGCAATTTCCCTCAAGTGGATGACCTAAGGTTTATCGAACTCAGGGAAGTAGAGGTTGAAGATGGTTTCTCTCAAGCAACCCTGCAACTAAGATACAAGAAGTCTCTTGTGTCCCCAACACACCTAATACACTTGTTAGATGTATAGGTGCACTAGTTCAGCGAAGAGATGGTAAAATATGGATGATAGGAGTGGCAAAGCAAAGTAATATAAATCTGTAATAAAAAAGTGCAGCAAGCAAACATGTGGTAAATGCGAGCACAAATGGTATTGCAATGGTGGAAACAAGGCCTAGGGTTCATACTTTCACTAGTGGAAACTCCCAACAACATTAACATAATCGAATCACGTGATATTTCCCATAAGACATGCAATGGAGACGCACCCGGAGGTCATTCCTTCGTGGTCAAAAGAGGACGAGAATTATGTAGGGCTACAAAAGCACACCTCAAAGTTCGTAGTTCTCAATCTAAGGATTTCCCAATGTCACCGCGGCCATCCAAAGAGAGTCCCACAATCACCACAACATATCTAAAGGATAGTCAAAGACAAGCACCAAGAGACTCTCAATCTTCAATCAACACACAAGAGAGGAAATCACTCATGAAAATATTTTTCTAATCCATGTCCAATAGACCCCTGTCACCTTGGTCTCGGGGATTATACTAGATAAAGACAAGTCAGTACATCAATCCAATACATAGAGGAAGGGGAAATATCATGGGATCACCCTAGATTAACATAGCCTATGATCACAACGAAGATCACATCATGGGAGAGAGAATTGGCCACATAGCTACTGGTAAGAACCTCAGCCCCGAGGAGGAACTACTCCCGCATCGTGGAGGGAGGAAGCAACGTCGATGGAGATGAATCCGGGGGCACTTCCCCGTCCCGGCAGGGTGCCGGCACAGGAATTCTGGTCCCCCGAAGCTTGATGGCGATGGCGGCGGATATCGGAATCGCGTCTAGAGAAAAGTGGTCTGGAATCAGGGTTTCCTCGACGGATGTTAAATATATGCCAAAGGGGGTCGCCAGGGGAGCTACGGGGGGCCCAGGCGGCCTGGCCAGGCGGCCAGGGGTGGGGCCACCTGGGCAGGGCGCCTGGAGCCCCTCTGGCCCCCCTCCGGCCCTACTTTGGCCGCATGGAAGCTTCCAGAACGCTGATTTTTTATATAATTTTTCCGGGATTTTTCTGGCAGTTTACGTAATGGGAAAACCTGAAATACAAAAACAGCAGAAAACAGAAACTGGCACTGGGGTGCACTGAGTTAATAGGTTAGTCCAAATATGATCAAAAGTGTATGGAAGTGTATAAATATCATAGCAATATCACACAAAAGAGGCATGGAGCAAGCAGAAATTATAGATACGTTTTGGACGTATCAACATCCCCAAGCTTAGTTCCTGCTCGTCCTCGAGTAGGTAAATGATAACAAGAATAATTTATGTGGTGACATGCTATTAACCATATAAGGATTTTTCATAGTCATATGACAAAAGCTTACTGAGACAATGAATCTGTAGTAATTAAGTTGCCTCATGAGAAAATCACAAAGAACTGGAAGTTTTACAATATGATACTGAAACATCAAATAGATTTGTAATGAGCATGGTATGCAAATATGATAAAGTGATATCTCGCTTGCCCCCTTTAGTGAAGCAAAACATAAATGCAGTGGCAACTCCAAGGTTTAAGTGATGACTAGATACAATGATTTCAAAATAAACGATATCACAATCATGCAAAAGACAATGCTACTTTGGGACAATGCACATTACACTCAGAATGACAATCATGCTCTCAGTAGTTGGTGCTTTAAAAGAAGGTGGAGACTCTCGAACCGTGGCTTTTGTTGGCAAGGTTGAAAACCCGTAGTCGGAAACAAAGACAAAACATGTACCAGAGCTCTTGGTTTTAAAAACAGAGGTAATAATTATTTTTTTAGATTATGCATGTTCCGTCAACGAATGCTAGTAGATAACTCAATTACTTCTTGAGATGGACAAGTTTCGAGGAACGGCTCCCGAATGAGGACGATCACATCCTCTTAATCTCCTTTGTTTATCACTGCCAAAGTTTTCTGATTTCTCATGAACAAAGCGTGAAGGAGGGTTTGTTTGTTATATTAATTTTGAGCCGGGCGCACTCTTTGCCAGTTCCTTCTCGTATTATGGGTTTGCACATTAGACATGCAATGCCGGGGTGAAGCTTGTCCAACTTAAAAAGATCATGAATTAACTACTACTTCCTCATGAACTTAAAACAGAGGCACAAAATAGGAATGCATTTTTTTTGAATAATTTCGAGATGGTACATGAAAGTCTCCGTTAGGAATGGCAGGTAAATACCATGTAGGAAGGTATGGTGGACTCATATGGCATAACTGGTTTAAAAGAATTTGGATGCACAAGCAGTCAGTCCGCTTAGTATAGGCGAAGGTTAGCAAAAGACTGGGAGCGACCAACTAAGAGAGCAATGACGGTCATAATCATGCAGAGCGACAAAGCAACATTGAATCAGGCATGGAAGTTATATCGCTACTCAGAAATAAAAGATCATCATGGCTTGACAGACTTTCTTTACAGTCTTAAATATGCGTGAGCATACGCCAAGTCAATCAAAATAAATTCTTGAAGGAAGATATTACTAAACCATACCACATCATAGGCAAACAAATCATGTTGGTATTCCAATAACACATTGGAAACCCAACAGCTATTTGAGACTAACCATAAGAAAACATGAACTACTAAGCACCATTATGCACGTAGCATCTTTATCATAGACATATCAACCAATGCAACAGAAGCAAACTCTCTTAATAAGATAAGCATGATAACTAAAGAGAGTTCAAGCAACCAACTAAACAAAAGCTCTTTAAAAAGATAAACATGAAAACTAAAAGCTAAGCATGATAGTAGCTATTGAAAGACAAAGAACACACACATCAAAGATAATCATGAAAATTCTATGTTGTGTTCTAGGTAGAAGTGGAGCGTGTTTCTCTCCCACATAAAGAAAGCTGAGTTCCGACTCGTTATAAAAAGCTAAAAAAACTAAAAAGGAAAGTAAAAGAAAGACGCTCCAAGCATAGCACATAACACATGAAGTGATAAAAATATAGTCGAACAAAAGACGAAATGATAATGTTGATGGCGAAGGGGATGCACGGGGGCATCCAAGCTTAGACGCTTGAGTCTCCTTGAATATTTCTTGGGGGTGCATGGGAGCATCCCCAAGCTTGAGCGTTTGACACTCCTGAATCTTTTTATCATCTTCCCTCGCACACTTGAAAACTCCCTTCATACATAACTCATCATAATCTGATTAGCGAGGTTAGTACCCATAATAAAATAATTGTTCCTTGCTGGAAATAAGGATATTCTTGAAGGTCTACTGTTTCTCAAGATTGCCAAAAGGTTTTTGCAAAGAAAAAGCAAGCTCAAGGTTTGCAAAATGAAGGAAAGGAAAAACAGGACAAAATCTGTGGAAAACAGAACAGCAGGTAGTAAATGATTTTTTCGGGGCACTTCTGCACCTCTAATAAAAAACTCAGAACAGACGCACGAAAGACAATTGTATAGAGCACGCTGTCGAAAAAATTCAAACCAAAAAGATGATCTGTTGATTTTATACGAATTTTTCTATCCAAGGACAAAATCTGTTTCCTGGACAGCACGTCATGACTTTTGAACTTTCTTGCAATCAGAGGCTACACTTGGCACAAAGTTTAAAAGTAAAGATACAATGATGATGCTACTGTAGTAACAACATCAAGACACAACAAAAGCAAAATAAAATTTTATTCATGTGGGCTGCCTCCCAAAAGCGCTTTCTTTTATGCCTTTAAGCTAGGCATAAGACTTTAATGATGCTCTCGTAGGAATAAGAGTTGAAGAAAAAAAGAGAGCATCAAGAAGCAAATACCAAACACATTTAAGCCTAACATGCTTCCTATGCATAGGAATATTGCAATAGAATAATTCATTGAAGCACAAAGCAATAAGCATAGGAAGACAAAACAAGTGCAACTTCAAAATATTCACCATAAAGAGAGGAAACTTCTTATTATTAAGATATTTAGAACCAAGTCTCCCTCTCTCATTATAAATTTAAGTGGCATCATGGCTGAACTCAACAATATAAGCATCACATAAAGCATTGTTACCACGATCCACATGCAAAAAGGCTCTTACTCTCCACATAAGCATAATCTTTCTCATTGGTAATAGTGGGAGTAGGACTATCATAAAAACCTTGAACACTATAGATTAATTGTGTATTAGGAAGATGGTGTTCAACAAGGGAGTAATTCCCTCCATGATTATGACAAGTTTCATAAGGATAATTTCTCCTTATGTCATAGGTACCTTTATAATCACTATAGATTGGAGTTATGACATCATCATGGTAGAGAAGAGCATTATCATTGCTAGCAACTATATTTGTAAACATGTTGTCTTTATTCTTACTAGCAAAAGAATTATCAATTATCACATCACTAGTGGGTAAAGGATTTGCAATCCTATCATCCCCAAGCTTAGAGCTTCCCATATCATCACTTTTAGAGTTGGTACCAAAAAGATTTTCAAGATCATAAGTAGCATTATCATCATTTTCCCAATCACAATAAGTAACATGCATATCATAATCAAAATCATCTTCAATAGTACCTACGGACGTATCATCAAGATGATAATTAAGGCAATAAACTTCATCTTCTTCTTTAAACTTACAACCGTTAGGATAAAAGTTGATGGTAGGAATATGTTGAGGCCAGGTTGATACCCATTCTTCTTCTTTCTTGCTCCTCTTCCTCCTCCTCTTCTTTTTCTTCTTCTTAACATTAGGAGGGAGTGGTTGGAGATGAAGCTTCTCCACATATCCTGGTTTATCATTAGAAACAATAGGGGAAACTTGGGAGAAACTCTCCTTTTTATTAGCAGAAATATAAGAGACATTTTTATACTTTGGTAAAGTCCCCTCCTTTCTAATCTTACTTATGTAATCATTTTCATGGCAATTAACAACACAATAGAGATGGCAATTTTGCAAAGTGTTTTTTATTCCTATGGCATTAACATCTAGCCAAGAAGTCTTTTCTGATAACTCTTCACACATCAAAAATAACATAAGCTCATCATAAAGATCAGAGGTGATCATGTTATCACACAACCGGTTAACAGTTATGGTTTGAAAGTTCATGCATTGAAAATTAAAGTGACCCTCTATACGGCAAAGTTCACAAGTAAAAGGATAAAGGTCACACAATTCTCTAGCAATTTCATTTAAATCTCTGACCCAAGTTATTGTTCTTTCATGCTTATGCTTCTTACAATACTTCTCTTCTTCAATCATAGGCCTTTCACAAGGTCTATCCACTCCACAAAAATTAACATGCTTATATAAAACTTCATTTTTAGGAATTGGATCATGCATGTTGCAATCATCATGAACACTTTCATTTTCTTTGCAAGTCTCTTTAAAAGGTTTATGATACTTGATCCAATCCTCCTTAGGAATATTAATATGTGAAGCAAATGATTTGAGGAAATCAACAAGGAGTTGAGAATCAAGTCCAAACTTAGCACTAAACTTATTAAAACTTGTAGTTTCAACAAAGGACTTAATGCAATCATACTCATAAATTATACCTGACTCTTTACCTTTGTCGATCTCCCAATCTTCAGTGTTGCGTTGAATCCTTTCAAGGAGTTCCCATTTAGCATCAGTCTTTTCGTTTGTGAAAGAACCCATAGAGGAAGCATCGAGCAAATCTTTACCCTATCGAGAGAGCCTCGCATAGAAATTAGTAATAATCATATCTTTGGGGAGCCCATGGTTAGGACTTTTTAGCATTAACGTTTTCAGTCTCCCCCAAGCTTGAGCTATGCTCTCTCCGTCATGAGGATAGAAATTATAAACATAATTCCTATTCGTATGGACTTCATGAAGAGGATAAAACTTAGTATAAAAGTGAGACATAAGCTCTTGCCAATCAAGCAAGTGCGAGTTATCGAGAAGCTTATACCAATCTGAAGCCTTATCTATAAGTGATACGGCGAACAATTTCCTCATGACAAACTCCCTCGATACACCTGCAAGCTTAAATAATGAACATAATTGTGACATATATAGCAAGTGTTCACCGGGATGTCTGTCTCCTGCATAACGATTAGCCAAGACATAATCGATAATACCAGTTGGTATTTTATAGGGCATAATTTCAGTAGGGGGAGGAGCAACCACCACAGGTGTGGGGCGTCTTCCCACAAGCAACGATCCAATAGCAAGGTTGTCCATAAACATAACTAGTGAAATAAAAACAAGAAACAAAAAGATTTAATTGCAAGATATAAAGATATACCTGCAAGCGCTCACCTCCCCGGCAACGGCGCCAGAAATAGCTTGATGTCTACACACGCTTCTACTCTTGTAGACTATGTTGGGCCTCCAAGCGCAGAGGTTTGTAGGACAGCAACAATTTCCCTCAAGTGGATGACCTAAGGTTTATCGAACTCAGGGAAGTAGAGGTTGAAGATGGTCTCTCGCAAGCAACCCTGCAACTAAGATACAAGAAGTCTCTTGTGTCCCCAACACACCTAATACACTTGTTAGATGTATAGGTGCACTAGTTCGGCGAAGAGATGGTAAAATATGGATGATAGGAGTGGCAAAGCAAAGTAATATTAATCTGTAATAAAAAGTGCAGCAAGCAAACAAGTGGTAAATGCGAGCACAAATGGTATTGCAATGGTGGAAACAAGGCCTAGGGTTCATACTTTCACTAGTGGCAACTCCCAACAACATTAACATAATCGAATCACATGATATTTCCCATAAGACATGCAATGGAGACGCACCCAGAGGTCATTCCTTCGTGGTCAAAAGAGGACGAGAATTATGTAGGGCTACATAAGCACACCTCAAAGATCGTAGTTCTCAATCTAAGGATTTCCCAATGTCACCGCGGCCATCCAAAGAGATTCCCACAATCACCACAACATATCTAAAGGATAGTCAAAGACAAGCACCAAGAGACTCTCAATCTTCAATCAACACACAAGAGAGGAAATCACTCATGAAAATATTTTTCTAATCCATGTCCAATAGACCGCTGTCACCTTGGTCTCGGGGATCATACTAGATAAAGACAAGTCAGTACATCAATCCAATACATAGAGGAAGGGGAAATATCATGGGATCACCCTAGATTAACATAGCCTATGATCACAACGAAGATCACATCATGGGAGAGAGAATTGACCACATAGCTACTGGTAAGAACCTCAGCCCCGAGGAGGAACTACTCCCGCATCATGGAGGGAGGAAGCAACGTCGATGGAGATGAATCCGGGGGCACTTCCCCGTCCCGGCAGGGTGCCGGCACAGGAATTCTGGTCCCCCGAAGCTTGATGGCGATGGCGGCGGAGATCGGAATCGCGTCTGGAGAAAAGGGGTCTGGAATCAGGGTTTCCTCGACGGATGTTAAATATATGCCAAAGGGGGTCGCCAGGGGAGCTACGGGGGGCCAGGCGGCCAGGGGTGGGGCCGCCTGGGCAGGGCGCCTGGAGCCCCTCTGGCCCCCCTCCGGCCCTACTTTGGCCGCATGGAAGCTTCCGGAACGCTGATTTTTTATATAATTTTTCCGGGATTTTTCTGGCAGTTTACGTAATGGGAAAACCTGAAATACAAAAACAGCAGAAAACAGAAACTGGCACTGGGGTGCACTGAGTTAATAGGTTAGTCCAAATATGATCAAAAGTGTATGGAAGTGTATAAATATCATAGCAATATCACACAAAAGAGGCATGGAGCAAGCAGAAATTATAGATACGTTTTGGACGTATCAATAAGTGACCGTAAAGGGATTGACAACCCCTTATCGCGTTGGCTGCGAAGTTCTTATTTGTTTGTGCAGGTGCGAGGGACTGGCGCGTGGTCACCTACTGGATTGATACCTTGGTTCTCAAAAACGGAGGGAAATACCTACGCTACTGTGTTGCATCTCCCTTTCCTCTTCGAGGGAATACAACTCAAGCTCAAGAGGTAGGAGCAGGCCCTCACTTCGTGTCCTTATCGCCATTGGTCAGCATCTTGATGACGAAAATCTTGAGTCACTGTCCAAAGTGGGGCTCGATGCGGCGGAACTCCTGGTAGAACATAATGTCGCAGGTGATGTGAAAATGGAGTTGGGGGAAAGATAGTGGAGTTGAAGGTTGCAATAATAGAGGAGGCCTCGGAGAAAGGGGTGCATAAGAAATCCCAGACCTCGGGCAAGGTGACAGAAACAAAGACGATACTCTCGCCAGCACGGGGCTCGAGAAACCTGATGGAGGACCGACCCGTCATTCCTTTCACGAATGTGCTTTGCTGACCTCGGGGGACAAGATCTACCCGGAGTCCTTGGTGGTGGAAGGGTGCCATAGCTTCCTCATGGTCATATCCTTTTGGCCTTCTCAGTTTGCCATGTGGCCACCTGCTAGAGGGCCTCTGTTTGAAGACTTCGCCATCATAGCGTGAGCACCTTGTTCGGCCATCTCTTTAAGATGGAACGGGGAGAGGAAATTGGAAGCATTTTTGGAGGCTCTTGTTTTTTGGGAACTGGAGCTCGAGGATGATGAAGGAGAGAGCGAGATTGGATGCATAAAGCCAAATCTCCCTCACCTTTTATCCTTTTATTGTCAAGTAAGAACACAAATTAAGCATGTTGCGTGGCAGTAATTTCTCCGGTTCCCCATGCAACGTGCGTTAATCGCGTGCAGGAATCGAGATTCTATTGATAGTTCTGCTAAAATTCCGGAGCACGGGCCCTTTATTGACTAGACATACCAATGGTAGCGGCCTCAAATCATGCTTTCCCATTATGAATGTATTTTAAGTGACAAAATGGTTGTATGGTGCGGGTGACGATTTGGGTTGGTCATGGCTATTAGAGCAGTACAGGTCCGTCATCCTCGTCAGAATGCTGGAAGACTTCACATCAAGGCAGCTCTGCGCGGGAACAAACCTCGAATCCAAAGTGTTGATTGCAAAAGATAAAAGTCCCATTAAAAGATGAAGATTGAGAGGGGCTACTCAGATGCCTGGGGTATACCACTCTTCGGCCAGAGTTCGACTATCTTGGGAAAAGTAGATCAAGGATTTCTTGAACCAGTTTGCAAGACTGATGACCAAAGACAAGGAGCAGCTCAGAAGGACCAAGGAACATTATGGACTTGAAGAGCGGTATAGGGACTAGTGATGGTGTCCTAGACTTGGTGGATCTAGTCACATTGGCTCCCAGCCATATGGTCCTAGCCGAGAGCACCCCCCACCCCAAGATCATTAACCAATGGGCCATGATTGTTGGGCCCAGGAGCGCCAAGATGGAGGATTCTGAAGAGTTCCCGCATACTCCCAGACTTAGAGGTTGTCGTCGTCACGTTTACCCTTAGATGTAATTGCCATATGTAAACCCTAGGCACCCCCTGGTATCTATATAAGCTAAGGGGTGAAGACCGTTGACGAGAACTCTCATACACACATGATCTCGAGGTAGATCAACATGTACTCTACACCCAATCATATCAATACAATCGAAGTGGGACGTAGGGTATTATCTCTTTGATAGAGCCCAAACTTGGGTAAAACATGTGTATCCTTTACCATTATGCCAAGAATACCAGCTCCGGCTCCCTACCCACGATCTGCTGGATTTGACTCCATCAAGGCCTAGAAGAGGATGGCATGCTTGGACCGGGTAGCAGCACAGGCCCATAGCCGGCCTAGCCGGGTCGACTTCCAGTGGCTCAAAGTACCTCTCGTACAGGACACCCTCTGGGGGTGGGGTGGGGGGGGGGGTCGGAACATCTTCCTAGAGGCCGCTACAGATAATTGGTCGAGTAGTTGAACATGGATCATGTCCAAGTATGTGTGAGCCTATAGGGTCCCACACTTAAGGTGCTTGGAACGGAGTTTGGATGTGATCCATGTCTTAATGGGTCTATTGTGCAAATGGGCCTCTAATGTAGAAGCATATTAAGAGGTCTATATATGTGATAGGTGGGAACATGAGGGTGATGCAAATGGTTGAGTGAGACACAAACCCTAGCCGCCGCACTTTCTCCACCCAGGTCGCACCTTGAGAGTTAGCAGCCCCACACGTTATGTTCTAGTCCTTGACCGGGTGGATACTTAGGAGGTGTGGCACCTGAGGCACTTGGATGAACCGTTTATGGGATCTACGAGGAGCTATACGCGGGATAGTGATGAGGGGTAGCACGACTACAACTACAATGAGACGCAACATCAATAGTATTCTGCTCCACTTCTCATCCAGTGGTAATTAATGTTTCTATGGTCGATTAATTGCAGGTCCTAGGATGAACGCGGTAGATTTTATTTTATTTTTCCTAGCTTAAGCTATGGGTTCCCCAACAAATTATATTAGTGTGTGACATATTTGCATTCCCACCTTGCATGTTATCATAATTGAAAGGCACACGTTGAAACCTAGATCTTGTAATTCACATAAAGCAATGCATTCCCTAAATCCCTCAATCTTCAACTTGTGGCGGTCTTGGCAGAAAAATACTCATAGTTATCTATATCTTTGTTGAAATCTCTTCTACATAGCCATAGTAAATAACTCTGTGTTTTTACCCACCGTAACAGCTCCTAGTTGCTAGATCACTCGCTTCTTTTTTGCTTTCGCATAAAACCTAGTGCACCTCCAAACCTTATTATCTCCTCTAATGTCCTTATCTTTGATCTCAGTGTGCTGGTTTGAAAAGGTAGTTGGTGTGACATCCACCTCTTTCGACTAAACCAGGGCCAAAGACCCCGCTCAACCCATCACTACTGACATGATAACATCCTTCAAACCAAGCCTTGATGCTACATAGCTCACACTTTACCTCTCAATCTTTGTCTCCGACAAAAAGACCAAAGTTGGCACTTCTAGGCTAAAAAGTGTTGACTCAATTTTGACCCAAAATAGAATATTTTGCAATAAATAATAATAAAATAATAAAATTATTCAAATGGCTAAAAAATCATTGTAATGCCAAATAACAAAAAATGATCTAAATAATCATGTTTAATATCAGACACCCAGTATAATTAGCTGGCACTAAAATATAGGGAAGGAAATGAGCATAACATTGATATAATAATTGTTGGTATCGGTTTTGGCTTCGAATATGAATATGAGCCAATATTTATAAATTAATTCATATCAAATAATTAAATAAATACAATTTGTGTCCTAACAAAATAATAATTATGGGACACATGATTGCCTGCACGACCGCCGTCACCGGCGGGAGGTTTATAATGTTGACTAATTTTTTGCTATCATTAGAGGTGCTAATATTGCAAGATTATTAGGCCGCACTATAAATGTGGACATTATCCTGCAAACCACGTGAAATTTCGATGCGCCACATAAAAAAACAAATATGTCACATACTAATATAATATGAACCCGACATATAAAATAAAAATATGGCACATCACTATTGAAATATTCGATGTAAACTCCATTGACAAAACATCCCTTTTTAGCACATTGACAAAAACAAGCAAACTTCTAGTACTCACTGGCAAGACTAAAGCCCTTCATATAATTACATAAGGGTGCATTAGTGGCCTCGACAATCTAATTAACCAGCAATGATAATCATCCCGTGCCGATAACGTGCGGCTGGCAGCTTAATTAAAATGGCAAAACACTTGCATGTATGCTGACAAGGTCCAGCAAGGATCCGTATTTGTTTTTAGCTAAATGCTATAAAATGTTGCTGCGCTATTTTGTTGTTCCCAGCGCATCTATCGTAATTTTCGGATCAAGTGCGAGCGCAATAATAGCTCACGTCACCACAAGCGTAGTTATAGCCTACGTCACGACAAGGTGCGGCCCACATTGACACAGTGCATGAGGAGGAAAATTCAGTTGGAACGTAGATCTGGATGCATTTAATTAGCGTTTTCAAAATTTTGAAAAGCTATAACTTTTAAACCAAGCATCAAAATTAAGATATGTTTTCACCTTTAGGTTAATCGTGATGAGCTCTTCAAAACTAGATCACATATGAATATGTTTCGACTAACTTTTATTGACGAGTAACTTTGGATCCTACGCAGGCAACTTTAGTGCTATATGAGAGCAACTTCTTGTTAGTTTGTTTTAGTATGACTTTCTATGATTGAAAATATCTTTGAACTTGGCTACCATGACTATCAAGTTAACTAGTTTCCCTTCTAGGTTTTCTACCATAATTAGGTTTGCCTCCGGTTTGATTTTATTGTAGGAAACTTAGTTTCCGAGGTAGGCTAACATTATTCTATGTTGCTTGTCATGACTAGTGAGTAGCTTAACATCATCGTCAGTTGCATCCAATACTTTTTGGTATGGTAAGAAAATTAGTTTCATAGATAGGCAACTTATCAACATCGATGGCCCACCTTTTCAATGTATTCTAGGCAGCTGAAATAGAAATGGTAGGCAATAGACCATCACAAATAAGCAACTTAGAAAAAGATTGATGATAAACTTCACAATATTAGTAGGAAACTAATTTGTAAAGTTATGCAACTAAGCAGCAATGGTAGGCAACTAATTACCAATAACAAACAATTGGGCATCAATCTTAGGCAATTTCATAGTATTTGTAGGTAACTGAGCACCAATCATAGGCAACTGGTCACTAATAATAGGAAAATAGACATGAATGTTAGGCAATTTCATAGTATTTTTAGGCAATTGGGCATCAACCATAGACAACTGATCATCAATGAGAGGCAAGTGGGCATCAATGTTAGGCAATCACATAGTATTTGTAGGCAACTGAGCATCAACTGTAGGCAACTCAGCATCATTGATAAGCAACTTGGCATCAATGTTAGGAACTTCATAGTATTTAGAGGCAATTGAGCATCACTCGTAGGCAACTAATAATCAACAATAGGCAACTAAGCAACCATGATAGGCATCTTAGGATAAAGTTAGCAAGATTCAAAGGTACACATAGTGTAGTGAAGTTGCTTGTATGTAGCATTAAAGGCACCTCATCTTGTATGTGATTCTCTTGTTTTTACACAAAAGGATCTAATAGGAAGTTATACTAGTCAAAAAAATAAGAAGTTGCTTCCCTATAGCACTAAAGTTGCCTCCATTGCACCCAAAGTTGCCCACAAAAAAGTTCGTCAAAACATACTCTTATGTGATCTAGTTTTGAAGAACTCGCCGCGAGAAACCCAACTGTTAAAACAGATCTGAATTACGACCTTCGAATCAAAACTTATAGCTTTTTAAATTTTTTGGAACCTCAATTAAATGTGTGTGAGACACGAATCTTGGTTAGACGAGCGTCACAGGGAAAGAGGACAACCTTTTTCTGAAACAAGACAGCTAGGTCCTCTTGTTTTTATACACTAGACAACACACAGGCACGAGTAGAAGATTGAACGGAAGCAAATTAAAGGATGAAGTTAAAAAACATATGCAATCCACAGCTCACGGGAAGTAATGCAGAAATGGACGATGGAGTGTTGTTGCTGGAAAGGACCAGCATAGAACCGAGTAGCATGTAATCCATGCGCGCCGGAGGATGACAAAAGGGAAAATTACATGGAACAACTGGAAGTATATATCCGGTGCAAGATTACTTTAGTGAAGTATAGAGGACAAAAATCGATGGAGGAAAGCTACTTTGGTGAAGTATAGAGGACAAAAATCGGTGGAGGAAAGCTACTTTGGCGAAGTATAGAGGACAAAAATTAGTGGAGGAAAGCTTACGCTTAATTTCTTTCTTCGATTGGAATAGCATGAAGGAAGAACATAAGATAGAGAGGCATTACCTGGCCGAAAGTAAAAGCAATACGCAAAGGAGAATGGATGGATTAGCAGACAGAAACAGAAAAGCTGTATCCAGGCATCTTTTGGCTGGATCGTTACAAGTGTCACATCGTAGAGCAACAAAAGGGCCTACACACACTGATGGTATTCATTACAAGTAATTAATATGGTATTCAAAAAGGTAAGAACTAAAATAAGAAACTAATTAATACGGTATTTATTACAAGTAATTAAGATGGTATTGAAAGTATGCACATCAGTCCCCTCCCTTTTGGTCTTTGAATTATTACCTCCAAACAACTTTACCGTACCACCCTAGCTCTTTTTTATTTTCGACCAGGGAAAAAAGAATGTTCCGCACATGTTTTATACTATAGCCCTTCGTATATACATTTATTCACTAGTTGCAAAACCTTTTACAAGCATTGAATCATGTCTGAATACTCTTGAATATACAACACTTCCGGTCCATATATCAGTGCCCCCCCCCACACACACACATCACACTCACCATGTTCTCAAGGCCCGCCCATATATCGACATGTCCCATTCCCTCGCATAGTGGTGGAGCTAGCATTCAAGCAATACGTGAGCCAAAACCTAAGCTTTTATATCTGCCATAGAGCGTATCCCATACCAACGCATAAAAATAAGGCTTGGTTGAAGAAATATTATATAATTTGAATATGAAACTGATAATAAAATGCACCAACCAATTGTCCGACACATATGAAAGGGAAACTAATGGCCCTGCGGTCTTGCTAAATAAGAAATCACCTTAAACATGTGAATAGTTTGTGATGTGCTATTCGTGGATACAAAGGAACAACACTTGTTAGACCAACCAGTGGGGAGCGCCTCGCCACATCGACGTGTAGCGAGCCTTTCTGGTATCAGCAGGTGTCACAGAGGCAAATGCACATCAAATGTCATGTGTGACCTGGCCTGGCTCTATGACATCACGAGCAAACCAAAATGGCTCATTCAAGTGTCGGGTCAAGTAAATTGGCTGATCAATTAGCTCATCGCCCACACTACTTGCTCCTCTAGGGGCTAGAGTTAGCAGGCTGAGTTTGGACCAGGTAAAAGGGTGATTGCTCACATAGATTGAGGGATTGGTAGGTTATTCATGCTTTGGCTAGTATTTCTCACGGCATGGCAGGTCAAGTCTCTATGCATATGGAGGGCAAGAGAACTTCCCGGCGCCCGATCTGTGGCCCTGGGTGCCCAAGGCCCATCTCCGCCGTCCCTTGCATATCATTTTCCAGCAAACGACAAGGCCTGTTTGAAACCACATGCGCGTGCAGGATACTTCATCGCCTAGCTAAAATATTACCCTTCTTTGTTTCCGGCCCATATAAACCCTCACTCCTCCCCCATTTACATACCGTGCTCGCTATTTCCCGCCAAATACCAACATTTTCCTTCCTCACCCATATCAATGTTCCAACAAAAGACACATATCAATGTTCCAACGAAAGGGGCAAGTCCTTTCTGAGACCGCATATGCATGCGCCATATGTATGTACATCACCCCC
>LR738711.1:50341081-50373401 GCA_902687465.1 Secale cereale | reverse complement strand
GGGGGGGGGATGATGAAAGATACAGGAGTAGCGCGGGGTTAGGAAAGCGGTACAGCTAATTAATAGTAGCGCATTCACGAAAAGCGCTGCTGATATAGTCTATAGTAGTAGCGCGGGTAAGGACCGCGCTACTACTAACAGTTAGCTGTAGCGCCGTAGTAGTAGCGCTACTGATAGCCTCAAAACCCGCGCTACTACTAGTGTTTCCCTAGTAGTGTACGCAATTCCCTTTGTCTGTCAGTATGTTACTTTCCCGAGATTCGATCGTCGGTATCTCTATACCTAGTTCAATATCGTTACCGGCAAGTCTCTTTACTCATTCCGTAATACATTATCTTGCAACTAACTCATCAGTCACTTTGCTTGCAAGGCTTCTTCTGATGTGTATTACCGAGAGGGATCAGAGATACCTCTCTGATACTCGGAGTGACAAATCCTAATATCGAACCATGACAACTCAACAGACACCTTCATTGATACCTGTAGAGCATCTTTATGATCACCCAGTTACGTTGTGACGTTTGATATCACACAAGGCATTCCTCGGGTATCCGGGAATTGCATGATCTCATAGTCCAAGGAATATGTATTTGACATACAAGAAAGCAGTAGCAATAAAGTGTACGATCAAATCCTAAGCTAACGGATGGGTCATGTCCATCATATCATTCTCCTAATGATGTGATCCCGTTATCAAATGAAAAGTCATGTCTATGGTATGTTAGCTTTAGCTTGCACCAGTCATTGTCAATTCGGTCTCAATCTAGCTATGCTGGTGGAGAACTGGGTTGTTGATTTGGATGGTCATTGCTCCTTATGGTCTTGTACTCCTCTTCTTTGATTGCTTATGGGAACATCATGGTGATGAGCCTCTCCAGGAAGAGCAGGTTCACTGTTGCTTTGCCCAACATGAAGTGCAAAAATAAAAATAAAAATATGTTGTGATCTGCGTGTGTATTTTCAGATCGTAAAAGAGAAAAATCACATTTACTCTAAGATATTTATGCATTAAGCAAACACAAATTCGGTATATACTACGCCTCCGAAAAGAAGCCTTATACATTTTGTTTGATGTCAACCAATGCAAAGTTTGACCTATTTTACATGAAAAACTATCAAGAAGTATGATGCCAAATTAATATCTATAGATACTCGATTATAGTTGTGGATGATTTTTCCTACAAACTTGATCAAACTATGCACCATTTGACTTCACACCAAATTTATTTGCCTTGTTTTTAGAGACGGAGGGAGCATAGTACTATATAATGGACTATACGTGATAATGGCATTAATGTACAATTATAGAATCGCAAGTGTAAGATGCATCTTGAAGAACTAAAATTATGTATGTATCGGCCACCTTGGTTGCAAATGCATCATCGTCTTTACACCTGAAATATAAGCCTTTTTTGCGGGGCACCTAAAACTTAAATATAATATACATCCAGAACATACAGGTTAACTGCATGATGCATAGCAAAAACATATTGTATATGTTATGAAAGATGTGATCGGAAAATGGTGCATTATGTATTTGAATGATATCAAGTATTAGCTAAATGATTCTGACTCAGATGCACTCTCGAGATTTCTTATCTAGATATTTGGTCATGCATGTACTTATTGGATTAATAGAGACAAGTTGTAGCTATGAAGACGGTAATTGTTGAACAGAAATAAAAAGAAATTACTCAACATTTTTCGTTTCCCTAGGAGATATGGAAGTGAAATTGCATTTAAATTATATAGAAGGAAAATCAAAACATGGCATGATGAAAAATAACGATAGAGACATATATGTTTTAGCAATCAGATGATACCTTTTTATAGAAACATTCCCTGAACAATTTAGCCAATGAGAATTAAGCGCTACCTTGGAAATTACTGGAATGCAAAGTGTAAGATGAACATCCTACATTGTTTAAACTCCACAAAACTTTTATTTCATTTAATCATGAAGAGGATCTGTCGAATGGAACAGCCATGTTTTTTAATGGAGCCTTGCTGCAATCTTTATATGTATGCAAAGAAAAACAATGTATAACCAAAACCTCCAAGTGCACCTCTATAACTTTCAGAATCATAAATGTAAGTACTCCCTCCGTCCGAAAATACTTGTCATCAAAATGAACAAAAAGGGATGTATCTAGAATTAAAATACATCTAGATACATCTCCTTTTATTCATTTTGATGACAAGTATTTCTGGATGGAGGGAGTATGAAACTAGATTGAAGATGATGGGTTTAACCTCAAATTACAGAGGCTACTTCATCTTTATCTTTTGTGGATGGGGGCCTATGCTATGGAAGCATGAAGATGATCCAGCTCCTGAATCTCTGCCAACATCACCATTGAAGGACCAAGCATGAGTATATGTGTAATGCACACTCCTAAGAGCAACTCGAACAGATCCGCTATTTTCTCGTCCCACAAATTTGGTATAAGGGCCGCCCGTAAAAATACTGCAGTACAGCGAGGTCTTCGGCGGAACAGATCCTGTAAACTTGCCCCGCAAAATTTTTCAGGATCAATTTGCAGGATTTGTTCCGTGCTGAAGGCCACATGGTACCATAAAAAAATTCAGGGTTTTGCTAGTTCATGATTTTTAAGAATATAAACTTAATGGAATCACGATATAAATCAAACTTATAAATGGTCCAGAAGGCAGATCACAATACAACAATCATCTTCATTATAAAAAATGTTTAAACTCAAATAACTAATACGACAACAAATGGTTTGGAAGGAAAATAATTTTTCAAGTCACACACAAATACTTATATAATTTATTAAAATAAAATGGGAGCCTGTCTATCATACAGTCATCACTAATGCTCAACAAGATCATCACGTAGCTAGTAGTGCGTCGTGATGTTCTCAATCTTCCGATAGGTCTGAAGAAATGCATCAATCTCATCTGGGTCCTAGGAGGCTTCTCATCACTACCAACATTATGATAGTAAAACTCTAAGCTTAAATCCTCTCATGTAAGGATCATGTTGTGTAGAATTACACATCCAAACATGACTTTTCTGAGGGATTTCTTATCCCAGTAGTGAGGAGGACCCCGAATAATGGCAAACTGAGCTTGCAACACACAAAATGCTCTCTTGATATCCTTTCGGCATGCTTCTTGTGATTGGGCAAAAAAATATGCTTCCTGGTTTTGGTGTCACTTATGGTCTTGACAAATGTTGACCATGGAGAATAAATCATATAGGCAAGATAATACCACATGGTATACTCATGTACATTGACGGTGTAGTTGCAAGCCGTAGCTTTTCCACTAGCAAGCTAGGGAAAAATATGAGATCGCTGAAACACGATTGATATCATTGCGAGTTCCGGCAATCCAAGGAAGCAATGCCAAATACACAAGTCCTGTGAAGCAACAACTTAGAGCACAATAGTGGGTTTGTATTTATGGCCCGTGTATTGCACCACCCAAGCCACCAAGCAGTTCTTCCACCTCCAATGCATGGAGTCCACACTTCCAAGCTTGCTCGGCCATCGTCTTGCTTCCTTCATCGTCATCAACTTCTTTGTGCCCTCCTCATTTGGACCTCGAAGATACTTCGGACCAACAATCCAGATCAATGCCTTCGCAAACATCTGCACACATTTAAGTGTGGTATCTTCTCCAATGTGAAGATAGTCATTGGTACAGTCGACCGGAATGCCACATGCAATCACTCTCATTGCCGCCAATATTTTTTGGTGTGAACTAAACCCCAAGAAAACCGGCGGCATTCCTCCGGCGAGTGAAGAAATGGAAATTTTGCTCGCAAGCTTCAACGGCACGAACAAAAAGAGACCTATGCATTAGATATCGCCTATGAAAAAAATGAGCTGGATATGTTGGTACCTTGGTGAAGTAGTCCTTCATGAGCATGTTGTGGCCAAGAGATCGGTTGCGTGGAATGCAAAGCCGTCCAACCATCGATCCAAGGCTGGCTTCAAAATTGTCGACGAGATGCAACAACACTGGATGGTCGACATTGTCCCCAAAAATCATCTCCTCTCTGTTGGAATCATCGGACGAACCTCGGCCAATTATGCGGCTTACTAGCGGCCGGACCAACCGGATCCGCGCGCTAGGAGGCCGCGTGGCAAGCTCCAAGGCAGATCCATGGCGCCGGCGCTGGACGCTCACCCTCGATGTAAAAATGGGCACCCCGGGCCTCCAAAATTGGTGGAGAAGGTGCGGCGGGAAGAGGGGAGCAAGTCGATGGCGCGGGGTGGTTGATACGTCTCCGTCGTATCCATAATTTTTTATTGTTCCATGCCAATATTCTACAACTTTTACATACTTTTGGCAACTTTTTATACAATTTTTGGGACTAACATATTGATCTAGTGCCCAGTGCCAGTTCTTGTTTGTTGCATATTTTTTGTTTGCAGAAAATCCATATCAAACGGAGTCCAAATGGGATAAAAACTTACGGAGAATTTTTTTGGAATATAGGTGATTTTTGGGAAGAAGAATCAACATGAGACGATGCTCGAGGGGCCCACAAGGTTGGATGGCGTGCCCTTGTTTCCCCGCAAGAAAGCCAATATCCGGATACAATTCGTGTTAAAATTTAAGCTCAATCGGAGTTACGGATCTCCGGGAATATAAGAAATGGTGAAAGGACAGAATCTGGGAACGCAAAAACAGAAGGAAACAGAGAGACAGGTCCAATCTCGGAGGGGCTCCCGCCCCTCCGCTGCCCTGGAGGCCATGGACCAGAGGGTAAACCCTCCTCCCATCTAGGGGGGAGGTCAAGGAAGAAGAAGAAGGAGGGGGCTCTCTCCCCTCTCTCCCGGTAGCGCCGGAATGCCGCCGGGGTCAGCATCGTGTGACGACGATCTACGCCAACACCTCCATCATCTTCACAAACATCTTCATCACCTTCCCCCATCTATCTACAGCGGTCCACTCACCCACAACCCGTTGTACCCTCTACTTGAAAATGGTGCTTTATGCTTCATATTATTATCCAATGATGTGTTGCCTTCCTATGATGTCTGAGTAGATTTTCGTTGTCCTATCCGTAATTGGTGAATTCCTATGATTGGTTTAATTTGCTTGTGGTTATGTTGCTGTCCTTTTGTGCCCATCATATAAGCACGTGCCTGGATCACATCATAGGGTTAGTTGTATGTTGATAGGACTACGTATTGGAGGGCAAGAGTGACAACAGCTTAACCTAGCATAGAAATTGATGCATACGGGATTGAAAGGGGACCAATATATCTTGATGCTATGGTTGGGTTTCACATTAGAATGTTAGTAGTTCCAGATGCTTGCTAATAGTTCCAATCATAAGTGCACAGAATTCCTAGTCAGGGATGACATGCTAGCAGTGGCCTCTCCTAGATAAAACTTGCTATCGGTCTACTAACATAGTCAATTGCTTAGGGACAATTTCTCATATCCTACCACCACTGTTTCCGCACTCGCTATATTAACTTTACTGCTTCTTTACCTAAGAATCCCCTAGTTTTTATTTACGTGTTGTTTATTATCTTGCAAGCGTATCTCGTTACACCTACAAAGTACTTCTAGTTTCATACTTGCTCTAGGTAAAGAGAACGTCAAGCGTGCGTAGAGCTGTATCGGTGGTCGATAGAACTTGAGGAAATATTTGTTCTACCTTTAGCTCCTCGTTGGGTTCAACATTCTTACTTATCGAGAGAGGCTACAATTGATCCCCTATACTTGTGGGTTATCAAGACCCTTTTCTAGAGCCGTTGCCGGGGAGTAATAGCGTGGGGTGAATATTCTCGTGTGTGCTTGTTTGCTTTATCACTAAGTAGATTTTATTTGCTGTTCTAAATTGTTCTCTATCTTTAGTTATGGATATGGAACACGAAACACCCAAAAAAATTAGGTTTAATTGCTACTCATGGAGACGAGGAACCTCCTAAAACCCTCTATGTTCATTATGTGAAAAATATTATGTACTACATTGATAATCCTGAGAAAACCCCATTCAACTATATAATGGGAGTAACGTTGGATCAACGTGGAAACTTTAGGGATTATCGCTTGACTCAAAAAGCGAAACTTTTATGGGATCAAATTTATATGTTGCGTTGGTATTCTCGGCAATTATGCTTGAGATACGATTATACTTGTTGTTCTAGGATGAAGGTTCCACGCCTTCCCTTTTCATGCAAATTTAATGATAATGAAACCTTAGCTTCTTATGCTAATAGTATATATGATTACTATGATGTGGAACGAATAGAAAAATTCATTGCTTTTAAGGGTGCTTATGAAATTAAATCTTTATTTGAAAAGTATGAAGCTTTTGATGATGATGTTTATATGCCTGAAAATTATGCTATACTTAAAAAATGCTATGTGAATTATGAATATAATTCCGATATTGATGCATTTATGGAGAAAGTCTCCGCTATCCAAGAAGAGACTAATATTTTGCAGGAAACTTTGGAAGAAGAAATTGATGACACTGTGAGCTCATTAGATGAAAAAGATGACGAGGAGCGCGAAGAACAAAAGGAGGAAGAGCGGATTAGCTACCCGTGCCTACCTTCTAATGAGAGTAACTCTTCAACTCATAAATTGTTTAATTTCCCTTCGTGCTTACCGAAGGATGATTGCTATGATAACTGCTATGATCCCTTTGATTCGTTTGAAATATCCCTTTTTGATGAACTTGATGCTTGCTATGCTTGTGGCCATGATGCCAATATGAATTATTCCTATGGAGATGAACTTGCTATAGTTCCTTATGATAAGAATGAAATTGTTCCTATTGCAACCACACATGATATTCCTATTATCTTTTTGAATTCTCTAAACTACACTATATTGGAGAAGTTTGCTCTTATTAAGGATTATATCGATTGGTTGTGTCTTACTACTACACATGATGATTTTGATAAATATAATATGCATTTGTTTGCTGCTCCTACTTGCAATTACTATGAGAGAGGAACTACATCTCTGCATCTCTATGTTTCCAATACGATATAATTGCAAGAAACTGTTTATGCTTTGTATCAGCCTTTACTATGTGTGAATGAATTGTTATTTATGACATGCCGATGCATAGGAAGAGTGTTAGACTTCGTCATTACATGATGTATAATACTTTGTGCTCACTACTAAATCACAAATAATTATTAATTAAAATTGGCATTGATATACCTTAGGACCCGGGTGGATCAATTACTTGAGCACTGTATGCCTAGCTTAATGGCTTTAAAGAAAGCGCTGCCAGGGAGACAACCCGGAAGTTTTAGAGAGTCATTTATTTTTGCTGTGTGCTTTTATATAGTTTAAAAACAAAAAAATAAAGAGGGAACCTAATTTTTTTTTCAAAAAGAGAAGCGACAGGAAGGTTATGCATTGGAGAAGTGAGGGTCGACCTTGAACACTTGTGTTTATGCTCATGGAAACAATGTAGAATTGTTCATGGAAGTTTCTCACAAAAATAATTATCCCCTTGTACAAATCCATTGTATTATAAAAATAATGTGCCAAGATTTTCCTTTAGGATGATTAGATTGCTTGTTTGGTTTGTGAGATGCAAAAACAGAAACTTTGGCTGCAGTACATGATTTTACATTTTTTGCTGGAAAGTCATACGCTTCTGAAACTTTTTGGACAGTACTTCTATACAAATTGTTTATTTTTCTCCTAATTTTGCAGAATTTTTAGAGGTACAGAAGTATGGTTAATGTTCAGATTACTACAGACTGTCCTGTTTTCACAAATTGTTGTTATGGTTTCATTGTTCGCTTATGTTCGAAATCTTGTTGAGCCTCCTTTGACTTGGGGCCATAGAATAATGATAGCATACAGTTGGTAATGTTTGATTATAATTAAACAATAATGTTAGAGAAGTACATAATGGGATTTGATGTTATATGTACTAACCCCTCTAATAAAAAAGTTTTGTTAAGTTTTGTGTGGATGAAGTGTTCGAAGATCGAGGAAGTATTGATATGATAAGAATGAGGACAGGCAAGAGCTCAAACTTGGGGATGCCCCAGGCACCCCAAGTAAATATTCAAGGAGACTCAAGCGTCTAAGCTTAGGGATGCCCCAGAAGGCATCCCATCTTTATGTTGGAAATATGCCCTAGAGGCAATAATAAAAGTATTATTATTATATTTCCTTGTTCATGATAATCGTCTGTTATTCATGCTTGAATTGTATTGTACGGAAACAGCGATACATGTGTGAATTTATAGACCACAATGAGTCCCTGGTGAGCCTCTAGTTACCAGCTCGTTGATCAACAGATGATCACGGTTTCCAGATCATGGACATGTGATGTCAGTGATAACGGGATCACATCATTAGGAGAATGATGTGATGGACAAGACCCAATCCCGAGCATAGCACGAGATCGTATAGTTCATAATGCATAAGCTTTTCGGTGTCAAGTATTTATTCCTTAGACCATGAGGTTGTACAACTCCCGGATACCGTAGGAATACTTTGGGTGTGCCAAACGTCACAACGTAACTGGGTGGCTATAAAGGTACGCATCGGGTATCACCGAAAGTGTCTGTTGAGTTGGTACGAACCAAGACTGGGATGTTGTCACTCCGTATGACGGAGAGGTACCTCTGGGCCCACTCGTTAAGACATCATCATAATGAGCTCAAGGTGACTAAGGAGTTAGTCACGGGATGATGGATTACGGAACGAGTAAAGAGACTTGCCATGACGAGATTGAACAAGGTATCGGGAATACCGACGATCGAATCTCGGGCAAGTACCGTACCGATGGACAAAGGGAATAACATACGGGATTGAGTGAATCTTTGACATGGTGGTTCATCCGATGAAGATCATCGAGGAACGCGTGGGAACCAACATGGGTATCCAGATCCCGCTGTTGGTTATTGACCGAAGAGTGGTCTCGGTCATGTCTACGTGTCTCCCGAACCCATAGGGTCTACACACTTAAGGTTTGGTAACGCTAGGGTCGTAGAGATACATGCACGTGGAAAGCCGAAAGTTGTTCGGAGTCCCGGATGAGATCCCAGACGTCACGAGGAGTTCCGGAATGGTCCGGAGGTAAAGAATGATATATAGGAAGTCAAGTTTCGGCCATCGGGTGATCTCCAGGGGTCACCGGGAGTGTCCCGGGACCACCGGAGGGGTCCCCGGGGTCCACCGGGTGGGGCCACCCATCCCGGTGGGGCCCCTAGGCTGCATGGGGAAGTGGCCAGCCCCTGGTGGGCTGGCGCACCACATGGGCCCCCTCCCTATGCGCCTAGGGTTGAAACCCTAGGGGGAGGGGGCGCCCCCCTTGCCTTGGGGGGCAAGACTCCCCCCCAGGCTGCCCCCCCTGCAGATGCCATCTGCAGGGCATGGCGCACCCCCTGGCCCCCTATATATATGTGGGGGGGAGAGGGCAGCCGCACCAAGTCCCTGGCGCCTCTCCCCCTCCCGTCACACCTCATACTCCCTCCGCAGGGCGCCGGCGAAGCCCTGCAGGAATTCCAGTTGCATCCACCACCACGCCGTCGTGCTGCTGGATCTCCGACGACCTCTCCTCCCCCCTTGCTGGATCAAGAAGGAGGTGACGTTGCTGTACCGGACGTGTGTTGAACGCGGAGGTGCCGCCCGTTCGGCGCTAGATCATCGGTGACAAAGAACGAGAAGAGTACGACTACTTCATCCACGCTTCTTCGAAAGCTTCCGCTCGTGATCTACATAACGGTATGTAGATTCACTCTTATTTGCTCGTTGCTAGATGTCTCCTTAGTTGGATCTTGGTGAAAGCGTAGAAATTTTTTGAATTCTGCTACGTTCCCCAACAGTGGCATCTGAGCTAGGTCTTATGCGTAGCATCTTGCACGAGTAGAACACAAAGCAGTTGTGGGTGTTTGAGTTTGTTCAACTTTCTTGCCGTTACTAGTCAATCTTGATTCGGCGGTATTATGGGATGAAGCGGCCCGGACCGACTTTACACTGAAAGTGCAACTAATCCCCGGGTGGTTTTGGTAATTAATAACAACATATATATCATTGAACTAATAGTTACTTGAGAATCATTTCAGAGAAGTTCAGTGATATGGGTATGGAAATGACTGAAGAAGTGGACCCCTCAAAATGCTAAGGCAAGCATTGGCAAAAGCTCAAGACTCCATTTTTGGTTTAGTGATCAAAGATCACATTGAGTCCATAGGAAAAGCCAATACTATTAAAAGGGGATGAGGTTGTGTTGATGATCTGGTTGCTCAAGTGCTTAGTGATTTAGCTCCTTCAACTATCAGCAACTTTCACTACTATACACACTCATAAGTAATCTCGGACAAACCGATTCTTCCAACTCAGTCCCACCGAGATGAACCACCTCAGCCATAAGCCAAACCCTAGAAAAATCGGTCAATCCGAGTTTGAGTTCGGTCTCACCGAAACATGGACTGCCAACCTTCTGTAACCGTTTGTCATCATTTCGGAATATCCGAGTTGTTGATTTCGGTCCCACCGAAACTGGCAAGTTCCTATCTTTGACTCATATCGGACAAACCGAGATGGTATTTTCGGTCCCACCGAAAACCCCAATGTTCACTATATTTGAACTTTCGGTCTGACCGAGTTTCCAGTTCGGTCTCACCGAGATTGCTCAATTATGTGTGTAACGGTTGGATTTTGTGTGGAGGCTATATATACCCCTCCACCCCCTCTTCATTCGTGGAGAGAGCCATCAGAAAGAACTACCACTCCTACCTTACACTTTCTGGGAAGAGAACTACCTACCCTTGTGTTGAGATCAAGTTGCTCCATTCCTACCATATGAAACTTCATTTCTAACCTTCCCAAGTTGCTTTCCACTCAATCCTTTCTTCCACCAAAGCCAAATCAGTGAGGAGAGTTGAGTGTTGGGGAGATTATCATTTGAAGCACAAGAGCAAGGAGTTCATCATCATCTACAACATCTATTACCTTTTGGAGGGTGGTGCCTCCTAGATTGGTTAGGTGTCGCTTGGGAGCCTCCGTCATCGAGATGTGGAGTTGAACCAAGAAGTTTGTAAGGGCAAGGAGATCGCCTACTTCGTGAAGATCTACCCCGAGTAAGGCTAGCCCTCCGTGGGCGTAGGCCATGATGGAATAGACAAGGTTGCTTCTTCGTGGACCCTTCGTGGGTGGAGCCCTCCGTGGACTCGCGCAGCCGTTACCCTCCATGGGTTGAAGTCTCCATCAACGTGGATGTACGATAGCACCACCTATCGGAACCACGAGAAAAATCTCCGCGTCTCCAAATTGCGTTTGATCTTCTCCACCTCTCTTTACTACATGTGCAATTTACTTTCTGCTGCTTATACTCTAGAATTGCATGTGTAGGGTGATACTTGACTTGATCATAATTGTGAAACTGCCAAAAACTGTTCATGATCAAAAGGCAGAATTTTTATATTTACAAGTAGTCTAATCACCCCCCCTCTAGACATACTTTCGATCCTACAAGTGGTATCAGAGCTTTGGTCTCCATTGTTTTGGTTTCCATTGCATTGGACTCCATAAGCTTGGTTTCACAACCTAGGAGAGTATGGCGTCTAGTGAGGGTAATTATCGTAGAGGTCCTTACTTTGATGGTACAAATTTTGCTAGTTGGAAGCATAAAATGAAAATGCATATTCTTGGTCATAACCCAGCCGCATGGGGCATTATTTGTGTTGGTATGCAAGGTGAATTCTTCGAGAAAGGAAAAGTTCCGGATCGCGAAGCTACACCGGAAGAGTTGCGGATGTTGCAAAACAATGCTCAAGCTTGTGACATTCTCTTCAATGCCTTGTGCCCCGAGGAGTTCAACAAAATCAGCCGTATTGAGAATGCTAAAGAGATTTGGGATACTTTGGTTGAAATGCACGAAGGTACTGAATCTGTGAAGGAATCAAAGCTAGATATTCTTCAAGGTCAACTTGACAAGTTCAAGATGAAGGATGGTGAAGGAGTCGCTGAAATGTACTCTAGGCTTGCTCTCATCACAAATGAGATTGCCGGCTTAGGAAGCGAAGAAATGACCGACCGATTCATCATTAAGAAGATTCTCAGAGCTTTGGATGGAAAATATGACACCGTGTGCACTTTGATCCAAATGATGCCAAACTACAAGACTCTCAAGCCAACTGAAGTCATTGGAAGAATTGTTGCTCATGAGATGACACTTAAGGATAAGGAAGAGCTTCACAACAAGTCAAGTGGTGCTTACAAAGCTACAAGTGATGCTCCCACAACCTCAAGTGACAAGATAATTTCCAATGAAGAGATAAGCCTAATGGTTAAGAACTTCAACAAGTTCTACAAGAATAGAGGCAAAGAAAGAAGCTCAAAATCTAGATCATATGATGAAAAGAGATCTTCTAGTCGTGATCGAAACTGCTACAATTGTGGAAGACCCGGACACTTCTCAAATGATTGTACGGCTCCCCACAAGAGAAGAGAAGAATCTCCAAGAAGAAGATCAAGAGATGAGTCACCTCGGAGAGAGAGAAGGAGTAGAGATGATCGTTATGAACGAAGACCCTCTCGGAGAAGCAAGGATTCGGAGAGGAAAGACAAGTCATCAAGGAGCTACACAAGAAGAAGACATCAAGCTCATGTAGGTGAATGGGTCTCCGGCTCCGACTCCGACAATCAATCCGATGGAAGCTATCACTCCGACTCCGACTACAGTCAAGATGAAGGTGTTGCCGGTCTTGCTCTCGTATCCTCCAACTCCAACTCCTACGACTTATTTGATTCACCAAATGAGGGAATTGGAAGATGCTTCATGGCTAAAGGCCCCAAGGTAACACACCCTGAATTCATTGACTTTGATAGTGATGAGGATGACTTGCTTGGTGAAGATGAGCTCTTGCATGATAAATCTAGTGAGCTTAGTAACAATGAAAATGCTAGTAGTCTTTATAGTCGAGAAGAGTCGAATGACAATGCTATGAAGGAGATTGAGCGTCTAACTAAAGAACTAAACACTCTTAAGTTAGCTCATGAAACAACTCAAGAAGATCATAGAGAGCTCCTAAGATCTCATGAGAAGCTACGCTTCGAGAAGCTCACTCTAGAGCAAGAACATGAGTTTCTAAAAGCGATCAATGACGATCTTCGAAAGCAGAGTTCTTCATATCTTGCCAAACGACTTCTCTTGTCTAATTTCTTGCCACCTATTAAGACTAAGCATGACAAGCATAAGAAAAATTCTTCCTCTAGTAGTAACAATAACCATGTTAAATCTAATATTGTTGCTTCTAGTAGTTCTCTTGATTCCACTAACAATGTTTCAAGCCAAGTTACACTTGAGCAAGAAAATAGCTTATTGAAGGAAATCATAGAGAAAGGTGTCTACAAGAGTCTTGCCGGAAGCAAGAACTTTGAGGAAATTGTTCGCAAACAAGGAAGGCACCGGAAGAATCAAGGGATTGGTTTTGAGCAAAAGTTCAACGCCGAAGGTGTTGAGTGGGAAGAAGGTCAATACCCTACTCCACAGTTTGTTTCTCAAAAGGAGAAGTATGATCCTACTTCTTCCAATGTGGAACAAGCTCAAGATGACCTTCCACCACAAGACCACAAGCTAAAGGCCAAGGACAAGCTTCAAGAGGAGATTGATGCATTCATTGAAGCACCTCAAGCCATGGTCAAGTGGGTTCCCAAGGACACGTCAAGTTCTACTTCGTCAAGCTCAACTACAACCCCAAGGATTCCCATCAAGATGATGTGGATCCCGAAGAAGAAGAACTAGAAGGTTCTTGAGGGTGACTCCGCCAACATACTTCACTCATATTCATTTTGGCAACTTGTGCAATCAACTTCCACATCATGCACTAGTTCATGGAGTCACAAACCCTCTTGTTGGTAAGTCAAGGGACAAGGTAATCATTGTTTTCATGGACATCATCTATTGTGAACTTCAATCTATGTCTATGGATATCCTTGTTTGTTCCTTGTGGGACTAACCCATGTAGGTATTGAAAGTGCCCTAATCCAAAGGATAGCTCCCAACTCTTGATGATCTACATCAACATTGAGCATCCACATCTTCAACATCTACATGAAGTCTTCTATGACAACCCAAGGTTAGTTTGACCCTTTAAAAGGGGTTCTCACATCTAGGGGGAGCTTTGCTCTAAAAATTGAGCTAAAGCATCTCCAAATGATGTGAACACATTAATGCTTTATGTAAAAGTGGTAACCCCACTTGTGCTTAAACGATGAGTATGACCTATGATCAAATGTTCTCATTTGGCTCCTAAGTCAATATACTCATATATAGATGACCTAGTCATCGACAAATTGTGTGCTAGTAGCTAGAGTTTTTGGTTGTGCATGTTTGACACATATTTCATTTGCTACTTATTGTGTGAGCATGTTGAATGCATGACTTTATCCATTCAAGGACATCCATTTGTAGTTTTGATTGTTTGTTTTTTTCTGGCCAAATGGATGGACAAGAATGCCTAAGCACCTTCCCTAGCTATCTATGCTTTCTTGTCTCAAATTCTATTCATGCTCAAATCACAAACTTTGAACAAGTCATTTTCGGACCCTCCGAGTGAGGAGCACTCGGAGCCACCGGTCCGTCTAAGGCTGACTTCCAAAACCTTCTAAGTCAATTTCGGTCAGACCAACTTCTCCCACTCGGTCCAACCGAAACGCTTAGACTGATCTAGGTTTCATCTCGGTGAAACCGAGTTCTAAATCTCGGTGTGACCGATATGCGTAACTGCACAACAGTTATCCATTTCGGTGTCACCGAGTTTTTCAACTCGGTCCCACCGATATCAAGGGGATATAAATACTGAGGGCAGTGCGCGATTTTTCCTTCAAACCGTTTCGCCCCCAAGTCCCCTGCTGTCGTCGCCCTGATCTCCGGATCGTCGCCGTCGTCGCCTGTGCGCCCTCGCCGCAGGTCTCCGCCGCCGTCAACGGTTTTCTTCTCCGCGCCGTTGCCGCCGTAGAGGGACTCTACCAAGTTAGGGTGAGTCTCGATCCCTCTCGTGCTCCCCATCTGATTCTTGCACGATTGGTTTGCCCTGCATCTAGCCACGTTTGAAAAAATCCTTAACATCAGATCGGTTCTTGTTTCGAGCAAAATTCTTAGGTTTAGGTTTCCACGGAACACATCTCGGTGAAGCCGATTTTAAATTTTCGGTGTGACCGATTTGGCCTCTGGCCATTGCACTGCACTTTCGGTCTAACCGAGTTGTGCAAATCGGTGTGACCGAAACTCAGTTTTAGTGAAACCCTAGTTTGTCGGCAGGACCGAAACCCATTTCGGTCTGACCGAAAGTGGTGTGTAAGTTTCTGTTATACACTTTGGATTCACCGAAACTAGAAATCGGTTTGACCGAAATGCATTCTGTGAAAACTCAAAACTAAGATTTGAACTCATTTCTTTTGCAAAAACTCTGCAGTTTGTGATAACTCTTCTACTCTGCCTATACCTTATCTATTCACAGGTTGTCAGCCATGTCAGATGCCAGTGACAGCCAGAACAGGTCTGAGTCACCTTTTGCAGAGATTCCTGAGGCAGATAATAGCCCTGAGGCTAGTAGTCCTAGTGATGATGGTGAGAGGAGTACCCCTAGTGGTTTGCCTCCTGCAGCCACCAGAACCAGAAAGCAGAGAAATTCTGATGATGAGGACTCTGACTTCATTGCTGAGGAAGTAACCTCCAAGCCCAAGAGAAAGGTTGTTGCCAAATAGCATGAAGGGCAGCAGTCGAAGAAAGGCACCAGCAAGGTCAAGCAATCAGCTGTTGCCAAGTAGCTGAACTTGGGAGAGCCAGCCCCGAGTAAAGTGAAGAAGACTTCCAAGAGGAAGAGGGTAGTATATGCTGATTCTCATGCAGATGTAGCAGCCGAGGAAGAAGAAGAAGAAGAAGCACCCCAGCCTGCTCCTCAGAAGCAGAAACTCATGGGTGATGCAATTAGGGCTCAAGCCACTTCTAAGCCCAAGAAGCCTGCTCAAGCTAAGGCAGCTCCAGCAAAGCCTTCTGCCAAGCCCAAGAGGACAACCAGGAACATCCCAGCCTCTGAGAAGAACAAAGGTGATGTGCCACCGTCTGAGTCTGAAGAAGAACATGTGTTGCTGAAGCTCCGTCCGAAACTGCCGCTCCACAACGATGCTCATCCTCAAGCCGAGGATATGAAGGCAAGGAAGGACAGAGGTCTCAGGCTATGGAGACAGTCTGATCCATATGCCGTGAGGAGAAGGACTGCTGTGGACCCCAGATTCCACACCAGAGAGCAGCAGGACTTCTATGAGACCGTGCTGATGGATAAGAAGCCTATTGTTGCAGATACCAGATATGTTGACTGGAAGTACATTGACATTGAAGAGCACCGTGACTTCTTTCCCCATGTGCATGAGAGCTTCACTGCATGTGGAGTTGATGAGTTTGTGCGTCAGAAACTGACTGATTGGAATGATGAGATGATTATGCAGTTCTACGCCACAGCCCACTTCTATCCTGATGGGAAGATCACCTGGATGACTGAAGGTCAAAGGTTTTCTTCGTCTGTTGAAGAATGGGCAGAACTTCTGAATGCTCCAGTGCAGAGAGAGAGGACGACATTGATGTCTATCGAATTCCTAAGAAGAACCATGACTCCATGAAGAACATGTACAAGGAGATCCCCGCAGCAGATTTGGAAGGGTGGAAGCTTGGCTCAGTGTACTATCTCCAGGCAGGTCTACCTACCACAAACACTATTCTGAGGCATACCTTGATGCCCAAGTCTGGAGACCATCGCAAGATCCGAGGCTATTCTATCAACATGCTGCACATTCTTGATGAGAAGGCACCTTTCAAGGTGATGGACTTAATGGTAGAGACCATTAAGAGGACTGCAGCTGACCAGAAGAGGTCGTGTGGATTTGCCCCGCAGATTCAGATGCTTATCAATGCCAAGTTTGGCACGGGCAAATTCATGTTGGATAGGAAGCACTTGCCACTGCAGCCAGAGCATGAAGATAACATTGTTGTGATGGATGAGGAGGATCCAACTTCAGTTGAAGGTCAAGCCAAGATTGAAGCTGCGAAGAAAGCCAAAACTGATAAAGAGGCAGCAGCAGCAGCAGCTAAACCAAAGAGCTTCGGAGAGCAGATTCTTGAAGCTACCCAGAGGATTGAACAACGCCTGGCCAGCATTGAACAATCTCAGGAGAGCTTGGAAAGGATTGTTGACGAGAAGGTCCACGCTCTGGACGTGAAGCTGACTGAACTTCAGGTGACCGTCAACAAGCTTGAGGCAGACATGGAGGAAGCTAGGCAGGACAGGGCAGAGCTCATGCAGGATGACTTAGTCCAGGACACTCATTGCCAGACTGCTCCGGTTCCCAGAGGATCCCGATCAGCTGCTATCCCAGTGAATGACTCCAGGACTACCACTTCAGCACCTCCTACAGCTCCAGCAGTCACTCCAGCCACAGCTCCAGCATCCACTCCTCCAGCGCAGACATCAGCTGAAGTCTTCGCCGATGCCGTCATATCTACTCCGACATCTACCCAGACGGGAGCCGCCAGCAGAGCCCACAGTGACGCTTAGCTCTATGCTTTTTCGAACTTTTTGGTAACTTGTTGCCAAAGGGGGAGAAATTGTATAGATCATAGGGCTTCGAGAGAGAGAGAGTGCTCTTTCGTTCTTTTGCCGGTTTTCTTTGAGATACATTTGGTTCTTTTGGTTCTTGAAACTTTCAGTGTGCTTGATACTACGTTTGATGCTACCTTAATGAGTGCTTAGTCGTACTATGCTTTAATGTGTGCTTAATGCTTATCATATGCTATTCCTTTTTGTCTGGATATTTACTCATGTCTTGGTGATTGGGTGCATGTTATTCATACTTATCATTTTGTGCGCTCCACCAAGATGTATGTGACATGGAAGAGTGACCCATAATCCTAATCGATTGTGCATTTGCATTCAAACGCAAATTTTAAATAATGCACAAATTTAGGGGGAGCTCTTGTTTATCACATACTTCTCAAAGCGACGATATTATTCATTGATTATATCTTTTGTCGAAGCTTTGATCTATATGTTGTCATCAATTACCAAAAAGGGGGAGATTGAAAGTGCAACTAATCCCCGGGTGGTTTTGGTAATTAATAACAACATATATATCATTGAACTAATAGTTACTTGAGAATCATTTCAGAGAAGTTCAGTGATATGGGTATGGAAATGACTGAAGAAGTGGACCCCTCAAAATGCTAAGGCAAGCATTGGCAAAAGCTCAAGACTCCATTTTTGGTTTAGTGATCAAAGATCACATTGAGTCCATAGGAAAAGCCAATACTATTAAAAGGGGATGAGGTTGTGTTGATGATCTGGTTGCTCAAGTGCTTAGTGATTTAGCTCCTTCAACTATCAGCAACTTTCACTACTGTACACACTCATAAGTAATCTCGGACAAACCGATTCTTCCAACTCAGTCCCACCGAGATGAACCACCTCAGCCATAAGCCAAACCCTAGAAAAATCGGTCAATCCAAGTTTGAGTTCGGTCTCACCGAAACATGGACTGCCAACCTTCTGTAACCGTTTGTCATCATTTCGGAATATCCGAGTTGTTGATTTCGGTCCCACCGAAACTGGCAAGTTCCTATCTTTGACTCATATCGGACAAACCGAGATGGTATTTTCGGTCCCACCGAAAACCCCAACGTTCACTATATTTGAACTTTCGGTCTGACTGAGTTTCCACTTCGGTCTCACCGAGATTGCTCAATTATGTGTGTAACGGTTGGATTTTGTGTGGAGGCTATATATACCCCTCCACCCCCTCTTCATTCATGGAGAGAGCCATCAGAAAGAACTACCACTCCTACCTTACACTTTCTGAGAAGAGAACTACCTACCCTTGTGTTGAGATCAAGTTGCTCCATTCCTACCATATGAAACTTGATTTCTAACCTTCCCAAGTTGCTTTCCACTCAATCCTTTCTTCCACCAAAGCCAAATCAGTGAGGAGAGTTGAGTGTTGGGGAGATTATCATTTGAAGCACAAGAGCAAGGAGTTCATCATCATCTACAACATCTATTACCTTTTGGAGGGTGGTGCCTCCTAGATTGGTTAGGTGTCGCTTGGGAGCCTCCGTCATCGAGATGTGGAGTTGAACCAAGAAGTTTGTAAGGGCAAGGAGATCGCCTACTTCGTGAAGATCTACCCCAAGTAAGGCTAGCCCTCCGTGGGCGTAAGCCATGATGGAATAGACAAGGTTGCTTCTTCGTGGACCCTTCGTGGGTGGAGCCCTCTGTGGACTCGCGCAGCCGTTACCCTCCGTGGGTTGAAGTCTCCATCAACGTGGATGTACGATAGCACCACCTATCGGAACCACGAGAAAAATCTCCGCGTCTCCAAATTGCGTTTGATCTTCTCCACCTCTCTTTACTACATGTGCAATTTACTTTCCGCTGCTTATACTCTAGAATTGCATGTGTAGGGTGATACTTGACTTGATCATAATTGTGAAACTGCCAAAAACTGTTCATGATCAAAAGGCAGAATTTTTATATTTACAAGTAGTCTAATCACCCCCCCCCCTCTAGACATACTTTCGATCCTACATACACGTATGCTTACGTGAGACTGGTTCCACCGACAGACATGCACTAGATGCATAAGGTGGCTGGCCGGTGTCTGTCTCTCCTACTTTAGTCGGATCGGATTCGATGAACAGGGTCCTTGTGAAGGGTAAATAGAAATTTACAAATCACGTTGTGGTTTTGGCGTAGGTAAGAAACGTTCTTGCTAGAACACCTATAGAAGCCACGTAAAACTTGCAACAACAATTAGAGGACGTCTAACTTGTTTTTGCAGCATGTGCTATGTGACGAGGTATGGCCAAAGAAGATGTGATGAATGATATATGTGATGTATGAGATTGATCATGTTCTTGTCATAGGGAATCACGACTTGCATGTCGATGAACTTGACAACCGGCAGGAGCCATAGGAGTTGTCTTAATTATTGTATGACCTGCGTGTCACTGAATAAACGCAATGTAATTACTTTACTTTATTGCTAAACGTTAGCCAGAGTAGTAGAAGTAATAGTTGGCGTGACGACTTCTTCAAGACACGATGATGGAGATCATGATGATGAAGATCATGGTGTCGAGCCGGTGACAAGATGATCATGGTGCCCCGAAGATGGAGATCCAAGGAGCAAGATGATATTGGCCATATCATGTCACTTTAATTGATTGCATGTGATGTTTATCATGTTTATGCATCTTGTTTACTTAGAACGACGGTAGTAAATAAGATGATCTCTCACTAAAATTTCAAGAATTGTGTTTCCCCTAACTGTGCACCGTTGCTAAAGTTCGTTGTTCCGAAGCACCACGTGATGATCGGGTGTGATAGGCTCTAACGTTCGCATACAACGGGTGTAAGCCAGATTTACACACGCAATACACTTAGGGTTCACTTGACAAGCCTATCATGTACAGACATGGCCTCGGAACACGGAAGACCGAAAGGTCGAACACGAGTTGTATAGAAGATGTGATCAACATGAAGATGTTCACGGTTGATGACTAGTCCGTCTCACGTGATGATCGGACACGGGCTAGTCGATTTGGATCGTGTATCACTTAGATGACTAGAGAGATGTCATTCTGAGTGGGAGTTCATTAAAATTTGATTAAGATGAACTTAATTATCATGAACTTAGTCTAAATTCTTTACAAAATATCTTGTAGATCAAATGGCCCACGCTCAAGTTTCCCTCAACTTCAACGCGTTCCTAGAGTAAACTAAGTTGAAAGACGATGGTAGCAACTATACGGATTGGGTCCGTAACCTGAGGATTATCCTCATAGCTGCCAAGAGATCATATGTCCTTGAAGCACCGCTAGGTGACGCTCCCGCCCCGGCAAACCAAGATGTTATGAACGCTTGGCAGTCGCGTTGTGATGATTACTCCCTGGTTCAGTGCGGCATGCTTTACAGCTTAGAATCGGGGCTCCAAAAGCGTTTTGAGCACCACGGGGCATTTGAGATGTTCCAAGAGCTGAAAATGGTTTTCCAAGCTCATGCCCGAGTCGAGAGATATGACGTCTCCGACGCATTCTACAGCTGTAAGATGGAGGAAAACAGTTCTGTCAGTGAGCACATCCTCAAGATTTCTGGATTGCACAACCGCTTGTCTCAGCTGGGAATGAATCTCCCAGATGAAGTGGTCGTTGACAGAATCTCCAGTCGCTCCCACCAAGCTTCAAGAGCTTCGTGTTAAACTTCAATATGCAGGGTATGGAGAAGTCCATTCCCGAGGTGTATTCGATGCTAAAATCAGCGGAGGTGGACATCAAGTGTTGATGGTCAATAAAACCACTAAGTTCAAGAAAGGCAAGGGTAAGAAGAACTTCAAGAAGGACGGCAAGGGAGTTGCCGCGCCCGGTAGGCCTGTTACCGGAAAGAAGCCAAAGTATGGACCCAAGCCTGAGACAGAGTGCTTTTATTGCAAGGGAACGGGTCACTGGAAGCGGAACTGCTCCAAATACTTAGCAGACAAGAAGGCCGGCAACGTCAAAGGTATATATGATATACATGTTATTGATGTGTACCTTACCAGCACTCGTAGTAGCTCCTGGGTATTTGATACCGGTGCGGTTGCTCACATTTGTAACTCAAAACAGGAGTTGCGGAATAAACGGAGACTGGCGAAGGATGAGGTGACGATGCGCGTCGGGAATGGTTCCAAGGTCGATGTGATCGCCGTCGGCACGCTGCCTCTACATCTACCCTCAGGATTAGTTTTAAACCTTAATAATTGTTATTTAGTACCAGCTTTGAGCATGAACATTGTATCTGGATCTCGTCTTATGCGAGATGGCTACTCTTTCAAATCGGAGAATAATGGTTGTTCTATTTATTTGAGAGATATGTTTTATGGTCATGCCCCGCTGGTCAATGGTTTATTTATTATGAATCTCGAACGTGATGATACACATATTCATAGTGTAGATGCCAAAAGATGTAAAGTTAATAATGATAGTCCCACATACTTGTGGCATTGCCGCCTTGGTCATATTGCTGTCAAACGTATGAAGAAGCTCCATTCAGATGGACTTCTAGAGTCTCTTGATTATGAATCATTTGACACGTGCGAACCATGCCTATTGGGCAAGATGACCAAGACTCCATTCTCCGGAACAATGGAGCGAGCAACCAAGTTATTGGAAATCATACATACCGATGTGTGCGGTCCCATGAGTGTTGAGGCTCGCGGAGGCTATCGTTATGTTCTCACCCTCACAGATGACTTGAGTAGATACGGGTATATCTACTTGATGAAGCACAAGTCTGAGACTTTTGAAAAGTTCAAGGAATTTCAGAATGAGGTTGAGAATCAACGAGACAAGAAAATAAAGTTCTTATGATCGGATCGTGGGGGTGAATATTTGAGTCATGAATTTGGCACGCACCTTAGAAACTATGGAATTGTTTTACAATTGACACCGCCCGGAACACCTCAACGTAACGGTGTGTCCGAACGTCGAAATCTTACTCTGTTGGACATGGTGCGATCTATGATGTCCCTCACCGATTTACCGCTATCTTTTTGGGGTTATGCTTTAGAAACTGCCGCATTCACTTTAAATAGGGCTCCGTCGAAATCCGTTGAGACGACTCCGTATGAACTTTGGTTTGGCAAGAAACCGAAGCTGTCGTTTCTAAAAGTTTGGGGTTGCGATGCTTATGTCAAGAAACTTCAACCTGAAAAGCTCGAACCCAAATCAGAAAAATGCGTCTTCATAGGATACCCAAAGGAAACGATTGGGTACACCTTCTACCACAGATCCGAAGGCAAAGTCTTTGTTGCCAAGAATGGATGCTTTCTGGAGAAAGAGTTTCTCTCGGAGGAAGTGAGTGGGAGGAAAGTAGAACTTGATGAGGTGACAGTCACCCCTCCTGAACCGGAAAGTACCGCAGCACAGGAAATTGTTCCTGATGTGCCTGCACCGACAAGGGAGGAAGTTAATGATAATGATCCTGAAGAAACAGATCAAGTTACTACTGAACTTCGAAGATCCACAAGGGCACGTTCCGCACCAGAGTGGTACGGCAACCCTGTCCTGGAAATCATGTTGTTAGACAACGGTGAACCTTCGAACTATGAAGAAGCGATGGCGGGCCCGGATTCCAATAAATGGCTTGGAGCCATGAAATCCGAGATAGAATCCATGTATGAAAACAAAGTATGGACTTTGGTGGACTTGCCTGATGATAGGCACGCCACAGAAAACAAATGGATATTTAAGAAGAAGACATACGCGGATGGTAATGTGACCATCTATAAGGCTCGGCTTGTCGCTAAGGGTTATCGACAAGTTCAAGGGATTGACTACGACGAGACTTTCTCTCCCGTAGCGATGCTGAACTCAGTCAGAATCATGTTAGCTATTGCCGCGTTCTATGATTATGAGATATGGCAAATGGATGTCAAAACAACATTCCTTAATGGCTTACTCAAGGAAGAGTTGTATATGATGCAGCCGGAAGGTTTTGTCGATCCAGAGAACGCTAACAAGGTATGCAAGCTCCAGCGCTCGATTTACGGGCTGGTGCAAGCATCTCGGAGTTGGAATATTCGCTTTAATGATGTGATCAAAGCGTTTGGCTTTATACAGACTTATGGAGAAGCTTGTATTTACAAGAAAGTGAGTGGGAGCTCTGTGGCATTTCTCATATTATATGTGGATGACATATTGCTGATGGGAAATGATATAGAATTCTTGGAAAATGTAAAGGCCTACTTGAAGAAATGTTTTTCAATGAAGGACCTTGGAGAAGCTGCTTACATATTAGGCATCAAAATCTATAGAGATAGATCAAGACGCCTCATTGGTCTTTCACAAAGTACATACCTTGACAAAATATTGAAGAAGTTCAATATGGATCAGTCCAAGAAAGGGTTCTTGCCTGTTTTGCAAGGTATGAGATTGAGCAAGGCTCAGTCGCCGACCACGGCAGAAGATAGAGAAAAGATGAGTGTCATTCCCTATGCCTCGGCCATAGGTTCTATCATGTATGCCATGTTGTGTACTAGACCTGATGTGAACCTTGCCATAAGTTTGGTAGGGAGGTACCAAAGTGATCCCGGTGTGGAACACTGGACAACGGTCAAGAACATCCTGAAGTACCTGAAAAGGACTAAGGATATGTTTCTCATTTATGGAGGTGACGAAGAGCTCGTCGTAAAGGGTTACGTCGATGCTAGCTTCGACACAGATCTGGATGACTCTAAGTCTCAAACCGGATACGTGTATATTTTGAACGGAGGGGCAGTCAGCTGGTGCAGTTGCAAGCAGAGCGTCGTGGCGGCATCTACATGTGAAGCGGAGTACATAGCTGCTTCCGAAGCAGCGCAGGAAGGAGTCTGGATGAAGGAGTTCATCACCGACCTAGGAGTCATTCCAAGCGCGTCAAGCCCGATGACTCTCTTCTGTGACAACACTGGAGCTATTGCCATTACCAAGGAGCCCAGGTTTCACAAGAAGACCAAGCACATCAAGCGCCGTTTCAACTCCATCCGGAATTATGTTCAGGATGGAGACATAGATATTTGTAAAGTGCATACGGATCTGAATGTCGCAGACCCGTTGACTAAACCTCTTCCACGGGCAAAACATGATCAACACCAGAACTCTATCGGTGTTCGATTCATCACAATGTAACTAGATTATTGACTCTAGTGCAAGTGGGAGACTGTTGGAAATATGCCCTAGAGGCAATAATAAAAGTATTATTATTATATTTCCTTGTTCATGATAATCGTTTGTTATTCATGCTTGAATTGTATTGTACGGAAACAGCGATACATGTGTGAATATATAGACCACAATGAGTCCCTGGTGAGCCTCTAGTTACCAGCTCGTTGATCAACAGATGATCACGGTTTCCTGATCATGGACATGTGATGTCAGTGATAACGGGATCACATCATTAGGAGAATAATGAGATGCACAAGACCCAATCCTGAGCATAGTACAAGATCGTATAGTTCATAATGCATAAGCTTTTCGGTGTCAAGTATTTATTCCTTAGACCATGAGGTTGTACAACTCCCGGATACCATAGGAATACTTTGGGTGTGCCAAACGTCACAACGTAACTGGGTGGCTATAAAGGTACGCATCGGGTATCACCGAAAGTGTCTGTTGAGTTGGTACGAACCAAGACTGGGATGTTGTCACTCCGTATGACGGAGAGGTACCTCTGGGCCCACTCGGTAAGACATCATCATAATGAGCTCAAGGTGACTAAGGAGTTAGTCACGGGATGATGGATTACGGAACGAGTAAAGATACTTGCCATGACGAGATTGAACAAGGTATCGGGAATACCGACGATCGAATCTCGGGCAAGTAGCATACCGATGGACAAAGGGAATAACATACGGGATTGAGTGAATCCTTGACACGGTGGTTTATCCGATGAATATCATCGAGGAACGCGTGGGAACCAACATGGGTATCCAGATCCCGCTGTTGGTTATTGACCGGAGAGTGGTCTCGGTCATGTCTACGTGTCTCCCAAACCCGTAGGGTCTACACACTTAAGGTTCGATAACGCTAGGGTCGTAGAGATAAATCCACGTGGAAACCCGAAAGTTGTTCGGAGTCCCGGATGAGATCCCGGACATCACGAGGAGTTCCGGAATGGTCCGGAGGTAAAGAATGAAATATAGGAAGTCCAGTTTCGGCCATCGGGTGATCTCCGGGGGTCACCGGGAGTGTCCCGGGACCATCGGAGGGGTCCCCGGGGTCCACCGGGTGGGGCCACCCATCCCGGTGGGGCCCTTAGGCTGCGTGGGGAAGTGGCCAGCCCCTGGTGGGCTGGCGCACCACATGGGCCCCCCTCCCTATGCGCCTAGGGTTGAAACCCTAGGGGGAGGGGGCGCCCCCCTTGCCTTGGGGGGCAAGACTACCCCCCAGGCCGCTGCCCCCCCCCCCCCTGCAGATGCCATCTGCAGGGCATGGCGAACCCCCCTGGCCCCCTATATATATGTGAGGGGGGGAGAGGGAAGCCACACCAAGTCCCTGGCGCCTCTCCCCCTCCCGTCACACCTCATACTCCCTCCGTAGGGCGCCGACGAAGCCCTGCAGTTATTCCAGTTGCATCCACCACCACACCGTCGTGCTGCTGGATCTCCGACGACCTCTCCTCCCCCCTTGCTGGATCAAGAAGGAGGTGACGTTGTTGTACCAGACATGTGTTGAACGCGGAGGTGCCGTCCGTTCGGCGCTAGATCATTGATGACGAAGAACGAGAAGAGTACGACTACTTCATCCACGCTTCTTCGAAAGCTTCCGCTCGCGATCTACATAAGGTATGTAGATGCACTCTTATTTGCTCGTTGATAGATGTCTCCTTAGTTGGATCTTGGTGAAAGCGTAGAAATTTTTTGAATTCTGCTACGTTCCCCAACACTTTATTCAACAATTATCGGTATGTTTTGGTTTTTGTTTTGTTCACATGATATGCATAAAATCTTGGAGCGTCGTGTGATTTTTATTTCTCTTTCAATAATATACCATGCTGGTATGAGACAGTCCTTGGTTGATTTATAGAATGCTCTTTGCACTTCACTTATATCTTCTGAGTATGGCTTTATAGAATGCTTCATGTGCTTCACTTATATCATTTGGAGTTTGGATTGTCTGTTTCTCCTCACATAGAAAACCTCCATTTGTAGAATGATCTTTTGATTCACTTATATTTGTTAGAGTGTGGGAATGTCTTTTGTAGGAAGAATTAAAACTCTGTTTCTTCACTTATATCTATTTAGATAGTTGATAGGAATTAGTCATTCACATGGTTAAACATAAAATCCTACATAAAACTTGTAGATCGCTGAATATGATATGTATGATTCCTTGCAATAGTTTTGCGATAGAGAGCTGCTAATATGTGGGAGGTACTAGTGAATGATTGTGGTTTAGTAAGAATACTGGTGTTAAGGTTTGTGATTCCCGAAGCATGCACGTATAGTCTCTCGTTTATGCTGGGAAGTTGGAGCACAATTTATCCTTAATTGTCTATCTTTGTGTGAAGGTCGGGGGCGCGCGATGGTTAACTCCTACCAACCTCCCCCCTCGGAGCATGCGTAGTAGTACTTTGCTTCGAGGGCTAATAAACTTTTTTGAAATAAGTATGTGAGTTCTTTATGACTAATGTTGAGTCCACGGATTATACGCACTCTCACCCTTCCACCTTGCTACACACTCTAGTACCGCGCAACTTTCGCCGGTGCATAAAACCCTCCTGATACCTTCCTCAAAACAGCCACCATACCTACCTATTATGGCATTTCCATAGCCATTCTGAGATATATTGCCATGTAACTCCACCGTTCAGTTTATTATGACACGCATCATAATTGTCATATTGCTTTGCATGATCATCTAGTTGACATAGTATTTGTGGCAAAGCCACCATTCATATTTTTTATACATGTCGCTCTTGGTCATTGCACATCCCGGTACACTGCCAGATGCATTCATATAGGGTCATACCTTTGTTCTAATATCGAATTCTAATATCAAGTTGTAAGTAAATAAAAGTGTGATGATCGTCATTATTAGAACATTGTCCCATGTGATGTTATAAATAAAGAGCCCAAAAGAGTCTTCCCCCCCGAAAAAGGTCACAAAAAAAGAGGAGTCTAAAAAATAGAAAAGGAGAGAAGGGACAATGTTACTATCCTTTTCCACACTTGTGCTTCAAAGTAGCACCATGTTCTTCATGGTAGAGAGCCTACTATGTTGTCACTTTCATATATTACTAGTGGGAATTTTTCGTTATAGAACTTGGCTTGTATATTCCAACGATGGGCTTCCTCAAATGCCCTAGGTCTTCATGAGCAAGCAAGTTGATGCGCACCCACTGGTTGTCTTTTTGAGCTTTCATACACTTATAGCTCTAGTGCATCTGTTACATGGCGATCCCTACTCACTCACATTGATATCGATTAATGGACATCTCCATAGTCCGTTGATTTGCCTAGTTGATGTGAGACTTTCTCCCTCCTTTTGTCTCCTACCATCTTCTATTCCACCCATAGTGCTATATCCATGGCTCACGCTCATGTATTGCGTGAGGGTTGAAAAAGCTAAAGCGCGTTAAAAAGTATGAACCAATTGCTTGGTTGACACTAGGGTAGTGCATGATTTATACTTTGTGTTAAGAAGATGGAGCATGACAAGGCTATATGATATTGTAGGGATAGAGTTCTTTAGCATTGATATTTTGAAACACATGATTGTTTGTTGGGATGCCCGAGTATTAAATTCTTTTATGACAAATGATAGACTATTGCTTTGAATCACTTGTGTCTTAATATTCACGCCATGATTAGATTACATGATCAAAATTATGCTAGGTAGCATTCCACATCAAAAAATAACTTTTTTATCATTTACCTACTCGAGGACGAGCAGGAATTAAGCTTGGGGATGCTCATATGTCTCTGTCGTATCCATAATTTTTTATTGTTCCATGCCAATATTCTAAAAAAATACATACTTTTGGAAACTTTTTATACTATTTTTCGGACTAACATATTGATCCAGTGCCCAGTGCCAGTTCTTGTTTGTTGCACGTTTTTTGTTTCATGGAAAATCCATATCAAACGGAGTCCAAACGGGATAAAAACTTACGGAGATTTTTCTTCGAATATATGTGATTTTTTGGAAGAAGAATAAAGGCGAGATGATGCTCGAGGGGCCCACAAGGTCAGATGGCGCACCCCTGGTCCTTGTGGCCACCCCGTAAGGCGGTTGGTGCCCTTCTTTCGCCACAAGAAAGCCAATATCCGGATACAAATCGTGTTAAAATTTCAGCCCAATCGGAGTTACGTATCTCCGGGAATATAAGAAACGGTGAAAGGACATAATCTCGGAACGTGGAAATAGAAGGAAACAGAGTGAGATCCAATCTCGGAGGGTCTCCCGCCCCTCCGCTGCCATGGAGGCCATGGACTAGATGGGACACCCTCCTCCCATCTAGGGGGGAGGTCAATGAAGAAGAAGAAGGAGTAGGGCTCTCTCCCCCTTTCTCCCTGTGGAGCCGGAACACCGTCGGGGCCATCATCGTGTGATAGCGATCTACACCAACACCTCCTTCATCTTCACCAATATCTTCATCACCTTCCCCCATCAATCTACAGTGGTCCACCCTCCCACAACCAGATGTATCCTCTACTTGAACATGGTGTTTTATGCGTCATATTATTATCCAATGATGTGTTGCCATCCTATGATGTATGAGTAGATTTTCGTTCTCCTATTGATAATTGGTGAATTGCTATGATTGGTTTAATTTTCTTGTGGTTATGTTGCTGTCCTTTGGTTCCCTTCATATGAGCACGCGCGTGGATCACACCATAGGGTTAGCTTTATGCTTATAGGACTATGTATTGGAGGGCAAGAGTGACAGAAGCTTCAACCTAGCATAGAAATTGATGCATACGGGATTGAAGGGGGACCAATATATCTCAATACTATGGTTGGGTTTCACCTTAGTGAACTTTAGTAGTTGCGGATGCTTTCTAATAGTTCCAATCATAAGTGCATAGAATTCGACATCAGGGATGACATGCTAGCAGTAGCATCTCCCACATTGAACTTGTTATCGGTCTAGTAACATTGTCAATTGCTTGGGGACAATTTCGCAACTCCTACCACCACTTTTTCCACCCTCGCTATATTTACTTTATTTCTTCTTTACCTAAGCATCCCCTAGTTTTTATTTACGTGCTCTTTATTATCTTCCAAGCCTATCCCGTTACACCTACAAAGTACTTCTAGTTTCATACTTGTTCTGGGTAAAGCGAACGTCAAGCGTGCGTAGAGTTGTTTCAGTGGTCAATAGAACTTGAGGGAATATTTCTTCTGCCTTTAGCTCCTCGTTGGGTTTGACACTCTTACTTATCGAAAGAGGCTACAATTGATCCCCTGTACTTGTGGAGTATCAGTGGCCGGGGGCAGCATGGAGCGGCAGTGGCGGTGATGGGCAAGCGGGCGGGAGCTGAAAATGCCTTCGCGCTAGCGAGTAGATGGAATAGAGGAACCAGCAAAAGAAGGGGCGAAAACTATGGATATGGCTGACGTGGGCCGAAATTTATAGGATCCTGCACAAAAAGTAGATGCTTTAATATAGAGGATGTGCGCGGGACGGAAAATCGTCTGCGTCCCTTATATCGGCAGTTATTAGAGCAACTCTACCCGACCCTATAAAACACTGACCCGCATAAGGCTTTTGCATTTCACGGAAAAGAGTATATGCAAGCTGAATCGCGGGCGAGGTCAGAACCAGACCACGCAAAACGCACCCGTAAAAAAGGATATTCGGTGAATATGCTCTTTTACGGGTTTGCTACGCGGGGTCTGCTCGGGCTCCGCCGCATCAACCCGCAAACCGAAGACGCCCAATTATCGAATTTGACATCGATTCCGACAAATGAGTTCAAATTCAAACAATAGAACAGAGTTCACACGCAAATAAAAGCTTAGTTTTGTAGGACAAACGCAAAAGGTGGTCTTGCATCATCTTGTCGATCTTCACTCCGCACCACCGAGTCCATCGAGGTCATCACAACCACTGAGTCCACCTCCGGCACTTGTTCCAACTCCGGCACCGAAATCATCGGCTGGTGCACTAAACGCATCGGCGACATTGGTTCCAAACCACGTTGAGAAAACATCTCCGGCACTGTAACACGCACTAGCCGACACAAGCATTCTCCTCTTCAAAATATCTCTTCTTGCCATATCATGCCATTCTTTGGTGAGGTCGTCAATGTCATTGTGGTTCAATGTCATGATCTCGTTCTCTTCAGCAAGCAACATGGAGATGGCCTTGTTTTTAGCGGCACGTGCTCTTCTCTCCTCAATGGCCGCTTTGCGCAGCCCCTTGTCCTTCAGCAATTGCCATTTTTCTTGCTTCTCCCGTGCCTTCTTCTTGGCCAACTCTTTCTTTATCTCCAACATCTTCGCTAACATCAACTCATTTGTTACACCATGGCATCAGTCTTGTCCCGCAAGCTCGATGCTTCGTGCTCTCTCTTCATCTTCTCCTTAGTCTTCTTGTCACCATCGGGCTTGTTCAAGTTTCTTGGGCCATCTTCATCCATGTTCGTAAATGAACCTCTCTTCGGTGGGGATTCTTTGTCGATGAACTTCCACTTCTCGCACTCTTTGAGCAAGTCCCAACAATGCTATAGATTGAAGAATTTGCGTTCCGAAGCTTCCATGTCTGTTTATCTTTGATGGGAAATTTTGTCCTACACAATTAAAACAATGTCAAATTATGCAATCACTTTAAATGCTACAAATGTTTTGCATCACGTGGAACGTGAACTCACATATTCGGATTCCATGGTTTAACTTGGAGGGGCATTGCAAACTTGTTCCAAGCAAGCAACCCAATGGCTACTAATCGGCTTGATCACATGCCAACGACCTTGGAATGACCAAAAGGTGCATGGAGTCCGATTGGGATACTTTACCATCATGCGGAAGTATTGATCTTCGATCCTTTGCCAATACCTCTTGGCGGTTTTAGACGTACCCATGCAAGCATCTAGAGACACCGCACTCGAAGCCTTGATCAAGATTTGATCTTCCAAGATCGTTTAGTTCTTCGATCTCAGGCTTTTTTTGCTTGCGCTTCCTCATACGCCCCTCTTCTATCTCCTCCAATTCTTCTTCATCACCGTGATCATCCACGCCGCCCTCCGTTTCATTGCAGCGAACGGGGCTTGATCGATGGCAACGGCGTTGGTGTCCAACAAGTTCACGAACTCGGAAGTGGCATTGTTCGAACCACCGCAATAGTGAGCGACAACAAGTCATACCTTCCGGCCATTTTGTCAAATACATCGCTAGCGGTGGAAGCAGCGTCGTTGAACGGCATCGCCGGGGAACCTCTTGCCGGGGCAGAGGGAGTGGGTGAAGGAGCCGGCCTCTTTCTAGCCATAATCTTCTTCCGCTTTACGCCCGAGACCTTGTCGACCTTCTTCGCTGCCGGCCGGGATCGCGCAGTGGCGTTGGCACCCAGAGCACCGGCCTTCCTGGCGTGGCCAGCCGGATTCCCACCCTGCACGGCCACGTCGCCCTGCCGCTTGCGGGTAGGCGCAGTGATGCTTTGGGTGACGGCGGGGCCAACATGTCCGGCGACGAGATCCGTTAGAGGGGATTGAGAGTGCGCGACCTCGACCGTGACGGGGGACGGCGGGGAGTCATCCATGGCGGCGAAGAACTGCCGGGGAAGACGCTTTTATCTGCCCGCAACCCGGCCAACACAACATTAGGGCCGTCCCCCCC
>LR738711.1:50317151-50341061 GCA_902687465.1 Secale cereale | reverse complement strand
CTTTTCGGGAAATTTCGAAACGAACAATTTCAACGAAATCGCATCGGAGCAGGCGGTGGCGGGGGCAAAGGTGGCGGAGGGGTGGGGGAGCGGGAATGGCCGTGTGGAAATTTCCCTCGCACCAAATCCCGCTGCGGATAGGGGCCAAGCTCGGGTCGGCCTCCCACCCCGCGAATCTAAAGATTGAGGGAGATCTTTTGTCGCGACATGCAAAAAAATGTACGGGTCGGATGTATTTGCGGTGTCTGTTCGGGCAGGATTTTCCGCGCCGACCCGTATTTTGGTGGTTATTTTGCGGGTCGCGGCTATACACGGGGTCTGCAAGAGATGATCTTACAGTGGTCGGGCGAATATACCGTATCTGTTAGAGTTGCTCTAAGCTTGTTCCACGCTTGAGGGTGGTGCCACAACTATTTCTTACATTGTTCTTTTCTTTTTGCTTTATCATATGATCAGTAGTCTTATCATGGTTTAGAGAACTTTAGGTACAGTTACCATATGTAGGAAGTATATCTATGAGACCAATCGACGTGTACGAGATCAATTTATATGCATGGAACCTTGCTTGATCCTCCGCTAATTCTAATCTAGTGTTACGCGCGACTAGAGCAAATATCCAGACTCCCCTAAAGAAAATCTACGCGGAGTCCGGCTCGATTCGTCACAACCTGCTCCAGCGAGTTGAAGACAGAGGTAGCTACATCCTAAAACAAGAAATGAAGCACCCTACAACCGCTCTCAGAGCGCAGCGCTTTTCGACCATCGAATGTGTTCCCTTGATGCGAATATAGCCATTGGATCGAGCCACCGGATTGCCTGGGCTGTCGGATCGAGTCCCCGGCTCCCCGCCTCTGTAGCAATGAGTAGCCCCGCTTAGCTCGCTTTGTCGCTTACTACGTCTGTTCGACCGGGACTCGCTGACGTTTGGGGCCCCTCGTGGGTGAGCCGCGATTGTCAGCGACCGTGGCTGCGGGTGCAGAATTTGTGTCCCATCGCGCGCACCGGCGTGTAAATATTCCGTGCCACTGCAGGTAATATCGTGCCCCCGCCAAGGGTATTTTAGGTATTTCACCTGGTGGGTATCTGCATGTCGTTGGGTGGGTGGCTACTTTCTCTCCTTCTGGGTCCTCACTTCAACCATTGGGTGAAGCCCTAGGCGCCACTCCCCGTCGGGCCTCTCTCCTCCACTCCCCATCACGCCCCCTCTCCTCCACTCCCCGCAGCCGCTGACGAGCTCTTGCCCCCTCTCTCTTCGCCAAGGTGGCCACCACCGGTGCTTCCTCCTTGCCATCGCCTGGAGGAGTGTGCAGGCTGCCGCTCGCCTCCCTCCTGCTCCCCATCGGGATAGGGCAGGAGGATGAGCGCCCTCCCTCGCGACCGCCTCAATGGGAAAGGGCTGCCACCGTCGCTGTCGGGGAGGACATCTACTGCCACCCGTCCTTCTACTCCCGCATCATCATCCTCCCCATCTCCGACGTGGCGGCGGGGGACGAGGGCGGCGAGGCATGATGAGCATTCTGTCAGCGAAATCCTCCATGGACGGCCTCGAGGTATATGTGGTCTAGCACGTGGCGAATGAGCGTCCCTCTCATGCATCCCTCCTCCCCTTCTATTTTTCTTTTGGTTTTCTTCATCGCCATTCAGATCTGGTGTGTGTCGTTTGCGCGGGAATTTTGTTCCCATCTGGTGTGTTGAAGGGCGCTACTGCTGCACGGAGAAGTTCGTATACTTCCACGGCATAGATTGTGTGTTGTTGCTGATGTTCCTCTTCTCTGCAGCCAACTCCATGGAAGGTGCTCTCCACCTCTATCGGCCATCTACCCTATTTCTGAATGTATTTGGTGCGTGTTGGATCCCAATATAAAGGTAATTTGAGGCATGCTATAGGTCATTTTTTGCGTTTTGATGTAGTCGTTGGATGGTGGATTAGCATAACTATGTCCCTGGGATTTAAATTTTGGATGAACATACTCAGTGCCTAATAATTTCTGAACCATTGTGGCGTTGTTGCTTGATCCAGTTGAAGTTTTAAATCAATGGTCATACTTGCAAATAATTTAGGTGTTGATAAAAAGAGCACTGCGGTGATCCTCTGGCTGTTGGAGTATTAAACTTGATACATGAACCAAGTCAACTCAAAGTAGCACCTTAATACTTGACATGGCTGTCTGATTTAGTCTCGCATTGATATCTTGCTCTCCTGAAGTATGACTTGACGTTACAGATATTAATTATGCTTAATGCTAGTGGGGAAAATGTTTTTTTCTAAAGTACTAGACATAAGTGGACGCTATGACTGATCTGCCAAAGAGCGGGCCTGTTACTCGTGTCTGATGCATTTTACCAACCGCCATGGCCATGCTCCTTCGAAGGTAGGCCCACTTCTTGAAGCCTACTTATTAGTTTTGCTGTTGCTAATCTCCTTTCCTATGGACACCTCTACCAAATCCGCCGCCACTGCGAAGCCTAGCTCTTGAGTGCTTCAAAGGTGAGCAAGAAAGAAGAGGAGGGGTGTGGTGCTTTGGTACTGATATTGCTTTGCATACGCGCTGACTAGAAAATGTGTGTGTGTGAGAGAGAGAGAGAGAAAGAGAGAGAGAGCTGCTGCTAACAGGGTTTATAGTTCCTAATGAATTCGCTCTGTCGATGTACAATTACTCATATTTTTAGCCTCGTGCAAGTCATCATTTTGCTAATCACGGTTTTTGATAAAAACTGAAACCTTTCACTTTCAGTTCATATGAAGCAAAAGAAAGTCATGAAGTACCTTGCAATTATATTGTGATGATTAGCAGGGAATAACTGAAGTCTTTAAAATTTGGTACATGTTGTCGTGCGTCGATTCAGCCCCATTGTGCCATCTGAATGACTTGGATTTACTATTTGTAAGCAGTACTCATGCTTCTTACTATCCCTTCCAGCTCTAAAATACCTATATGTTTTCATTCTTATTTTGTACCACTAAACTATGTGTGCTAAACAAAGCATGTCGTATTATATCAGATTAATGATGATATAGTAATGTGTCAAGATGGCAACGAGGCCCCGAAACCTGCATCCCCGTGGGTTTTTACCCTATTATTAGGGGACGGGAATGGGCATCTTTTCAACCCCGCGGGGCTGTTGTTGGGCACATTATACAACCCGACACGTTCTGTGTGTTTACACCTGTTTCGGTAGTCCCGGAACCCGAAACCCGGCAATACCCGCGAAATTATATTTTTTTTACGAAACGCTGATCCCGCCCAACCCAATGCGATCGAGCCCCCCACCCCAGCGTCGAGGCCAAACCAACCCCTCGCTGGGTGGCCACAGTATCGCTCGCACTTTCCCCCTCGCCCGAGCCCTCAACTCTCTCTCTCCCTCATACTACCTAAACCTAAACCTAGGACCCCAGCCGCCGCCTGACTCGATCCCATCTTGCTAGAGCTGCCGACCACGATCTGCGCCCGCGAGCCTCCTCGCTCCATGTCTCCCTCCGCCTGACACTCTATATAGCTGTTGAACCATCTACTATAGTTTTTTGTTGATATTTTCTCAAGTTATGCTACTGAAATGTGCTTGTTTTGTTGCTGAAATATTATTCTTTGTCCCCTATATGTTTGTTTAAATATTTGGATTTTCTCGTGGGTTCCCCGTGGGTTCCCCGAAACCCGATGGGTTTAGGCGACGGGTGGAAAACTAGCCCCGCGCACGGTGATGGGGACGGGGACGGGTTTACGATTTTCTCGTGGGGGTGGGTTTGGGTTGGCAAAACCCGATGGGTTTCGTCCCCGTTGCCATCTTGAGTTATGTGCGCCATCCAAAAAATATACGTGTGGTTCCCAAATTGGAGCATGTATTTCTGTGATGATCTTCAAGTATGGTCTTTGCTTTCTCTTCACACATCTGCCATTTAGAATTTATTTCCCTATTTCTATCAAATATGAACTGCTTTATCAAGATCCCGCTTTGATTAATGTCGTTCTATTATACTAGATGTTTATTCGCCTGTCACAATGGCATATCCACGGTGTTTATATTGTTTGTTCTGTATTTCGTGCATGGAGTGACTTGGTTATTTGCCGCATTCATAGTACAAGTTTGCTTGATTAGATCACTGCACAATTGTAGAGCAGTCAGTATTTTTTCATCTATCCATGCCTCTCACGGACGGCCCCCTCGTTAGCTCCTGTTAAGATCTGTGACACATTATAATTGCCAGATGTGCTGCTTATGTGATCTTTGATTTTTCTATTTCAGCTGATATTTGCAGGAACATGAGAATCCTCCATTTCAGAGGTGCTTCTGTTGCTACAAGTTGCTGCTTGTGGTTGCCAACAGTGTCTGCATGCACATGTTCGTTTCTTAATCATACTAGCTTAGTTGTAGTGTTAAATCATTAGCTTAGTTACTTTTTTAGGTTGCCCTGATGGATGCTATTTTTAGGTTGTTGTGCACCTACGGATAGTTTGTTAGTTCCTAGGTTCTAAGGTTCATACCTACTATCTGTGGGAAGGAGTTTTTTTTATTAGATGATGAAGTTTCTTTATTTACTAGAATAGCAGGGTATTTTAACTTGTAATTCTAGGTTATTTGATTAGATAAAGGTACTCAGACAAAAGAAATAATTTGTTTGACACCAGATGTATGTGTGTGTGTTGCGGCTTGGGAGGGATAACAAAGGAGGTCGCCTTGAAATTATGGATGAGAAAGGGAGGCCGGAAGAGTGCATCGCTACACTGCTGCTGCCCTGTTTCTCCTTGCTGCTGCCGACTCGCCTTCGTGCGGCGCTATTTCCATATGTATAAGAGTTTCAGTAGTTTCAGCTCGTGCAAGTCATCATTTTGGCATTGTGAGAGAGTTAAGAGAAAATTGAAGCATCAAATTAATAATGAAGTGTTTTTTATGAGAACTCAACCTTTGTGGTGCTAACTGTCATGTGCCGCCGCAGTTTCATTAGTTTCGGTAGTTCCAATATTTACTTTGCGTACTTCCTTTGTGGTGCTGACTGTCATGTACCACCGCAGTTGACAATCAGCAGGAAGAGGAGGAAGGAGAGACATAGATGAATGAGGAAGAGGAGATCTCGGCTAGTGCACTGGATCTTCCATAGGATTTTGTGGTAGGAGGATCATATCCCCAACATCATCCTCCAAGCATGCAGCTACTGCCTTCCCAAGTAACGTCAATCTACATCAGCAAGGTGAGCCTCACATTTTTCTTTTCTTTTCCTAGGCTTTTACTTTACCATGTGTGCATACCATTGTTGCATGTCTCTGATTGTTTATGTTGCTAAAAAGAAAATATAGTAATGTATATGTTCCAAAAAATAAAGCACGACCACTGAAACTGGTGTTAAGGTCTAGAAGATTTTATAAGTGCTTTGATTCATAATTAGCAAATTAGGTCTATGATATTGAAGTCCTTGGCTAGGGCACGGAATTGATGAGGATGATCCCCATCGTTTCCACACTACCCCGAGGTATTCAGATCTTTACCTCGTGTTCCCAAGCCCAGCGCTTATCCTGACTTGCAGTAGCCGAATTTCATGTGCTTTCTCTACTTCAAAAGAACGGATCCATGCTATATAAATATATTCCTCTAATTTATTTTCTTTAGAAGTATATGCAATCTTGGACTAGATGCCAAAATTGTGTTGTATGCGACTGTAAATCAATGTTTTGTTGTACGAATTCTTCCTAGTATATTTGTCTTCTTTTCTCAAATATCTATTTATTGTGGTAACCATTTGAGACTTGGATAGAAAGTATTTGGTACGGGCATTTAAATTTGTTCGTATATGATATCTTACCATATGGTGAACTGGGATCAACTTATGTAGACACACAGAAAAACATGAGCTTAGATTCACTTATAGGTTCACTTATGATGTACTATTTGTAGACTCTTCCACTGAATATGATCATGTTTAAAATCAAATGTGCATTAACACTTATGAGAGTAACAGATAATTTATTTTTGCCAGGACTGTTTCTGTTGATCCCACTCTCTTATATTTTTTGCTTTCACGCTTACTACTCAAGTAATACCCAAATTATGAAATGGGCGATAATTAGGGACCCTATTTACATCAATGATGATGAAGGTATGGGTGTATCTGTGTATATAGAGTACTAGCGTCGTTGTCTCTAATTCATGTTAATGATGTTGTATTCGACACTGATTATCTCCAATATTCAGTTAGCCGCCGCTATAAATTCCAACATACCAAAAAGACAAGGGTCTGAGCTCTGTGTAGCGAACCATGTCTTTGTGAGAGGACCTTAACAAGAGGTAGCATGCTGTCCTTATGCCATCGTTCAATAGATTTTTCTTTGCATGTTAAATGAACTCTTGCACCATTGTTCAATAGATTGTTCTTCGCATGTTAAACTGAACTCTTACACCATTGCTATCGATATTCATTTGTGGGTTAGCTGATGCCTTGCAACCACTGACTTGCTTAGGTGCTAATAATATTTTTTTTCTTTTGTATACATAGATACTTATTTCCTTTAGGGGAAATTTTAAATTTCCCCTCACCATGGATCTATGGCCACCTACTTTAGATGTTATGTGATGATATGATTTACTTGCCATATTAGGAGTTGATGATTTAGATCTGGAAGGAAATGTAACTTTGACATTGTATGTTGCAAACTTTATCCTAATAAATATTTATAATCGGGTCTGATCGATTGACAGACATGCTTCTAAGACAAGTACAGTACTATTTTTTAGCAAAATCAATTTATCTTTGACTAGAAACTTTGGATCTTTTCTAAAGATGAATCGGCGGTATTGCAATTTATCTCTGCCTTTTTTCAAGGGATGCATGTCCATCCCTTTTTATCAATTGTGTGTTTCCTTACTTAATCCAGAAACATCTTCATTTCATGTCGGTTATGTTGAAGAATATTTGAGAATGTAAATGCTTCCATCTTTTGAATAATCTGGTTCCCTTTTGGTAGATCAAGAAACATCTTAATTTATCAGCCGTTGTTCTACCCGACAAGCTTGGCCCTTGCCATCGCTGGGAGCAGAATGGGCTCAAACTTGAATTGCTCTATTTCAGGATTTAACCTTTTTCAGTTATGCAATAACAAATATCTTGCACGCATAGAAAGAAACTTGGATGTTCTTAATCACACAAAGGTGTTTTTTACATTTAGGTGCCTTCTTTTAATCTATGCATGACCCAGGTTTATGTGATGTGTAGTTTGGCCCATGAGCTTGCGGATACGTGCTTTCTTGACCATGCGACACACCGTCCTCCTCCGCCGGCCGCCTAATAGGTCCGTCCTTCTTCTTACTCTAGCAGCAAAAACTGAAGTTGCTAGGGTTCACCACCGTATTTCCCATTATCTTTAATTTTTTTCTGCCCTCTTCCACCAACAATTACCTTGCAATAATGTAGTTCCAATCTTTGTTTTGTACAATGTTTCTTAATCCTGGTTCGTTTCAATTGATTGATTTAAGCATATCATGGAGGCTGAATCTCACATTTCTGTTTGGGGAATTCTTCGATTGAGAAATTGAAATGACTGCTGGTTAGGTAATTAGTTCACTGAAAATATAGTACATTAAATTGTCTATTTGTGTTGTGTGCTCCTTGGAGATGTTAACTAAACTTCAAAATAAATCAGTTGTTTGTTTGTCTAAGATTATTTTAGACCCGAGAACTTGGGTAAGTTTAGATTTACATATTTTGTAGAAGATTGTCGTTCTGCTATTCTACCAGCAAGTCACAAATGGTTGTTAGATATTCAGATGGATCTGTTGAGTTAACCACTGTATTTTGAAGGAAATATGCCCTAGAGTCAATAATAAAGATGTTATTTCTATTTCCTTATATCATGATAAATGTCTTTTATTCATGCTAGAATTGTATTAACCGGAAACTTAATACATGTGTGAATACATAGACAATACAGTATGTCCCTGGTATGCCTCTACCAGACTAGCTCGTTGATCAAAGATGGTTATCTTTCCTAGCCATAGACGTGAGTTGTTATTTGATCAACGAGATCACATCATTAGGAGTATGATGTGATGGACAAGATCCATCCGTTAGCTTAGCACTATGATCCTTTAGTTTTACTGTTATTGCTTTCTTCATGACTTATACATGTTCCTATGACTATGAGATTATGCAACTCCCGAATACCGGAGGAACACCTTGTGTGCTATCAAACGTCACAACGTAACTGGGTGATTATAAAGATGCTCTACAGGTGTCTCCAAAAGTGATCGTGGTGTTGGCATAGATCAAGAATAGGATTTGTCACTCCGAGTGTCGGAGAGGTATCTCTGCGCCCTCTCGGTAATGCACATCATAATAAGCCATGCAAGAAAATGACTAATGAGTTAGTCACGGTATGATGTATTGCGGAACGAGTAAAGAGACTTGCCGGCAACGAGATTGAACTAGGTATTGAGATACCGACGATCGAATGTCGGGCAAGTAACATACCGATGACAAAGGGAACAACGCATGTTGTTATGCGGTTTGACCGATAAAGATCTTCGTAGAATATCAACGAGCCAATATGAGCATCCAGGTTCTGCTATTGGTTATTGACCGGAGATGAGTCTCGGTCATGTCTACATAGTTCTCGAACCCGTATAGGGTCCGCACGCTTAACGTTTGATGACGATCGGTATTATGAGTTTATGAGTTTTGATGTACCGAAGGTAGTTCGGAGTCCCGGCTGAGATCATGGACATGATGATGAGTCTCAGAATGTCCGAGACGTAAAGATTGATATATTGGACGACTATATTCGGACACCGAAAGTGTTCCGGAAAGGTTTCGGATTAAACCGGAGTGCCGGGGGCCTAGTGGGCCTTAGTGGAGATAGAGACGGCCGGCCAAGGCTGGGCCGCGCGCCCCTCCCCCTTGGTCCGAATTGGACAAGGAAAAGAGGGGGGGGGGGGGCGGCGCCCCTTTCCTTCTCCCTCTCCCTCTCCTTCCTTCCCCCTCTCTCCCTCTTGGTGGACTCCTACTAGGAAAAGGATTGAAATCCTATTCCTAGTAGGATTAGCCCTATAGGGCGCGCCATAGGGGCCAGCCGGCCTCCCCCTTGCTCCTTTATATACGGGGGCAGGGGGCACCTCTAGGGCACAAGTTTATCAAGTTGATCTCTCCCAACCGTGTGCGGTGCCCCCTTCCATAGAAACACACCTCGGTCATATCGTTGCAGCGCTTAGGCAAAGCCCTGCGTCGATAGCTTCATCATCTCCCTCACCACGCCATCGTGCTGACGAAATTACCCCGCGAAGTTCTACTGGATCAAGAGCTCGTGGGATGTCATCAAGCTGAACGTGTGCTGAACGCGGAGGCTCCGTACATTCGGTGCTTGATCGGTTGGATCGCGAAGACGCTTCCACTCCCGGTCTACGATGGTACATGGACACACTCTCCCCTCTCGTTGCTATGCATCTAGTAGATAGATCTTGCGCGATCGTAGGAATTTTTTTTAAATACTACGTTCCCCAACAGTGGCATCAAGAGCCACGTATATGCATAGATGATATGCACGAGTAGAACACAATGAGCTGTGGGCGATAATAGTCATACTGCTTACCAGCATGTCATACTTTGTTTCGGCGGCATTGTGAGATGAAGCGGCCCGGACCGACATTACACGTACGCTTACGTGAGACTGGTTTCATCGTTACGAGAACTTGTTGCTTAAAGGTGACTGGCGGGTGTCTGTCTCTCTCACTTTAGCACATACTTGATGAAAAATCGTTGTGGTTTTTTGTATGCGTAGGTAAGAACGGTTCTTGCTAAGCCCGTAGCAGCCACGTAAAACTTGCAACAACAAAGTAGAGGACGTCTAACTTGTTTTTGCAGGGCATGTTGTGATGTGATATGGTCAAGAATTGATGATTTATACATTATTGTATGAGATGATTATGTTTTGTAAAATTATCGGCAACTGGCAGGAGCCATATGGTTGTCGCTTTCTTGTATGAAAATACAGTCGTCATGTAATTGCTTTACTTTATCACTAAGCGGTAGCGATAGTCGTGGAAGCGATAGTTGGCGAGACAACAACGATGCTTTGATTAAGATCAAGGTGTCACGCCGGTGATGATGGTGATCATGACGGTGCCTTGGAGATGGAGATCAAATGCACAAGATGATGATGGCCATATCATGTCACATATTTTGATTGCATGTGATGTTTATCTTATTATGCTTCTTATTTTGCTTAGTACGACGGTAGCATTATAATATGATCTCTCACTAAATTTCAATGTATAAGTGTTCTCCCTGAATATGCACCGTTGCGAAAGTTCTTCGTGCCGAGACACCACGTGATGATCGGGTGTGATAAGCTCTACGTTTACATACAACGGGTGTTAGCCAGTTTTGCACACGCAGAGTACTCGGGTTAAACTTGACGAGCCTAGCATATGTAGATATGGCCTCGGAACACTGGAGACCGAAAGGTCGAGCGTGAATCATATAGTAGATATGATCAACATAAGATGTTCACCAATGAAAACTACTCCATCTCACATGATGATCGGACATGGTTTAGTTGATTTGGATCACGTGATCATTTAGTTGACCAGAGGGATGTCTATCTAAGTGGGAGTTCTTTAGTAATAAGACTAATTGAACTTTAATTTATCATGAACTTAGTCCTGATAGTTTTTGCATATCTATGTTGTTGTAGATCAATGGCCCGTGCTACCGTTCCTTTGAATTTTAATGCATTCCTAGAGAAAGCTAAGTTGAAAGATGATGATAGCAATTACACTGACTAGGTCCGTAACTTGAGGATTATCCTCATTGCTGCACAGAAGAATTATGTCCTTGAAGCACCACTGGGTGACAAGACTGCTGCAGGAACAAACCCCAGACGTTATGAACATTTGGCAAGCTCGTTCTGATGACTACACGATAGTTCAGTGTGCCATGCTTTATGGCTTAGAACCGGGACTTCAAAGACGTTTTGAACATCATGGAGCATATGAGATGTTCCAGGAGTTGAAGTTGATATTTCAAGCAAATGGCTGGATTGAGAAATATGAGATTTCCAATAAGTTCTACAGCTGTAAGATGGAGGAGAACAATTCTATCAGTGAACACTTGCTCAGAATGTCTAGGTACTACAATCATATGACTCAAGTTGGATGCAAAGTTGACAAAGATAGTGTTATTGATAGAGTTCTTCAATCTCTGCCACCAAGCTATAAAGGCTTCGTGATGAATTATAACATGCAAGGCTCTTCGCTATGCTCAAAGCTGCGGAGGTAGAAATCAAAAAGGAGCATCAAGTGTTGATGGTTAACAAGACCACTAGTTTCAAGAAAAAGGGCAAGGGAAAGAAGGGGAACTTCAAGAAGAATAGCAAGACAGTTGCTACTCCCACGAAGAAACCCAAGTCTGGAGCCAAGCCTGAAACTGAGTGCCTCTACTGCAAAGGGACTGGACACTGGAAGCGGAACTGCCCCAAGTATTTGGCGGATAAGGAGGATGGCAAGGTGAACAAAGGTATATGCGATATACATGTTATTGATGTGTACCTTACTAATGCTCATAGTAGTACCTGGGTATTTGATACGTCTCCAAAGTATATATAATTTTTTATTGTTCCATGCTATTATTTATGATGTTTTGGATGTTTAATGGGCTTTGTTATACACTTTTATATTATTTTTGGGACTAATCTACTAACCCAAAGGACCAGTCCAGATTACTGTTTTTTTTGCCTATTTTAGGGTTTTACAGAAAAGGAATATCAAACGGAGTCCAAACGGAATGAAACCTTCGGGAGAGATATTTTCGGAGCAAAATGTGCATGGGAGTCTTGAGAACCACAGAGTAGGACTGACGTGGTGTCGACGAGGGTGGGGGGCACCCCCACCCTATAGGGCGCGCCCCCTGCCTCACGGGCACCCCGTCTGGCCCCCGGTGCCCTCCTTCCTCCTATATATACCTATGTACCCCGAGAAAACCCTAGTTCCACCGCCGTAACCTTTTGTTCCCATGAGATCCCATCCTGGGGCCTGTTCCAGAGCTCCGCCGGATGGGGATCTACCACGGAGTGCTTCTACATCATCATCATCGCCTCACCATGAGTTGTGAGTAGTTTACGACAGACCTTCGGGGCCGTAGCTAGTATGCAGATGGCTTCTTCTCTCTCTTTGGATCTCAATACCAAGTTCTCCTCGGTCTTAGAGGAGATCTATTCGATGTAATCTCTTTTTGCGTTGTGTTTGTCGAGATCCGATGAATTGTGGGTTTATTATCAAGATTATTTTTGAGAAATATTTGGTTCTTTTCAGAACTCTTTATATATTATTATAATATCCTTGCAAGTCATTTCGAAATATTAGTTTGGTTTGGCCTACTAGATCTATAGTTCTTGCAATGGGAGAAGTGCTTGGCTTTGGGTTCAATCTTGCGATGTCCTTTCCCAGTGACAGTAGGGGCAGCAAGGCATGTATTTTAGTGTTGGCATCGAGGATAAAAAGATGGGGTTTATATCACTATGTTTTAGTTTATCCCTCTACATCATGTCATCTTGCTTAAGGCGTTACTCCGTTCTTATGAACTTAATACTCCAGATGCATGCTGGATAGCGGTCGATGTGTGGAGTAATAGTAGTATACGGAGAATCGTTTCGGTCTACTTGTCTCGGACGTGATGCCTATATATAATGATCATGCCTAGATAGTCTCATAATTATTCGCTTTTCTATCAATTGCTCGACAGTAATTTGTTTACCCACCGTAGAATATCGCTATCATGAGAGAAGTCACTAGAGAACACTATGGCCCCGGGGTCTATTCTCAACATATCAATCTACAATCTACTTTACTTTTCTGCTTTTACTTTCTGTTCTTATATCCAAAAATACCAAAAATATCAAACTATCATCTCTATCAGATCTCACTTTCGTAAGTGACCGTAAAGGGATAGACAACCCCTTATCGCGTTGGTTGCGAAGTTCTTATTTGTTTGTGCAGGTGCGAGGGACTCGCACGTGGTCTCCTACTGGATTGATACCTTGGTTCTCAAAAACTAAGGGAGGCTTTGTTTTTCCTTCTGAACCCGGCGTAACTTTTCACTGCCATACGATTCCAAAAGGATATGCTAGGGTGATGGTGGATCAAATAACAGAGGGATTTGAGGATCTCGAGCTTGACCACCCTACAGGTGAAGGGGAGACTCGGCTGGGTTCTTCTCTGAAGACTCCGTGCCTATGGCGGAAGGACCTCATCAACCTTGTGAATAGGACGCCTCCGGCGAGTCAGCGCACCCCGCCTCCTCCTTCGGCAAGGGATCAGCGAACTCCATCTCCTTCTCCGGGTGATCAGGCGTGTGGCGGCACTCCGCCTGCGTCGGTGCGTCCGAGCAACCCGCCTCCTTCTCCGCCTGCACCGGCGCGTCCGAGCAGCCCGCCTCCTCCTCCGCCTACACCGGTGCGTCCGAGCAGCCAGCCTCCTCCTCCGCCTCGTCAGCAAGGAGTGAAGAGCACCGCCGACGCTCCGGCTGCTCCGGCGCGTGGTAGCACCCCGCCTCCTCCTCCGCCTCGTAAGCAACAAAAGAAGGTAGCCGCTGGGACTGCTCAGGCGTCTAGCAGTACAACCAGAGGCAGGAGGCAATACAAATACGGTCCATCTCTCAAGCCCTTAGAGAAGTTACCATACGATATGTCCGACGAGGAGAATGCGGAGATCTGTAAAGCCGAAGTGAAGGACTTTTTTGAAAAGAAACATGTACCTCCAAAGCAGAAGATAGATCCGGCGTGAGCGAAGCGCATTATTGATGCCCTGAAGAAACCACCACCGTCTCCGCCGAAAACCAACTATGAGCGCATTATTCAAAAGTCATATGTCGAAGCATCACGGTCGGGAAGTACTTGCAGTGACCACAGGTTAGCACAGAAAAAAGTGGGAAACAAATTCCCCATCTCGGCGAACAAGAGAACCAATCGTGCCCCCGCTCAAGGTGCCTAGTGATATCATCCCTCATCATCCGGGGATGGCGGCCGGTACCAATCTTGCAGATTATCTGACCGATGATGTACTTCTTGATGTGTTAGAGGTGGATGATCATCAATACCGGTACGGGAAGCCTCTCGCCAAAGATGCCAGAACTCTAACCACGATGATGCGAAGATTGCATGACTGGTACATGGAAACCTGCAGAGACTCTAGTGGCCAGGATACTCTGATGCTGAAAGTTAAAGAGGAGCACGACCTCGTTGGAATTGATATGTTGTCTATTACATTTGAGGAGTTCTTCAACTTTTTCAATCAGAAGGCCCTCGATCAACTAACGATCACTTGCTACTGTCTGTAAGTACTAGTTCTTTCATTAATTAAATCTCTATATATAGCTCAGCTCTTCGTATTGCAAGTATACTTCATTGCCAGTATATATAATTATCCTCACTATATTATGCAGGTTGAAGATCGTCGAATGTAGAAAAGTTGATATCTATGATATTGGCTTCATTAACACAAATCTCATAGATGAATATCAGGTTAAATTTCATGCCAGAGAAGCCGAGGCCAACTTGCTACAATCGTTGATAGTAAATCAAAACAAAGATAAAATACTCTTTCCTTACAACTTCAAGTGAGTGTTATTGTCTTGTGCATATTAGGTTTCCCTTAATATTATATTACTCGAGGTTATAGTAATTAATGTAATTGATGAGTTGTATGTATGCGTGAGCAGGTTTCACTATATTCTCCTAGAGATTAAGCTTGAGGAGGGACTAGTAACCGTCTTAGACTCAAGATGAAAAGATCCCGAGGACTATGCGGACATGTCTAAAATGCTCAACAAGTAAGTTCAATCGATCATTACCGCACCATATCGGCAACTTTGTTCATTTCCTGATATAAAGTAATTGTTTTCTTTGTCTCGCAGGGTTTGGAAAGAATTCACCAAAAAAGTTCCGGCAATGCCGCGGCAACTGCGATGGATTTACCCGAACGTAAGTACTACTAGCTAGCTAGTTCCGCGCATCTATCGTTGACTCTAGCTATACTTTCATCAATGACTTTATAATGCTTCATTATTAGTTTGATTGACCTCTATTTCTTGTAAAGTGCTTGTGGCAGGAAGTCGGGAATAATTACTGTGGATACTACGTCTGCGAGTTCATCTACAACGCAATGGCCAAGAATAGGCGGGGCTACTCTAAAAGACAATTTGAGATGCGTAAGCAAAAATATTCACAATTTTATTTTATTAGCATCATTTCTGTTGAGTTATATATATATATATATATATTTGTATTGACCCCCTTCTTCAAATTAGATGTGTCAGATGCGGGATGAACTCCTACCACAAGATCTCATACGGGCAATTCAAGAGGAATTGGCGGGATTCTTTCTTGATCACGTCATCAATAAAGCCGGAGAATACCATCTGGAAATTGAGTTAAGATGTTAAGGAATTGTATTAAATGATCTTATATTGTATGTATGTAGCCAGTAGCGTCGCATAGATAACCGAAAACTTGTTGTTCGACTTATCTCTCTCGGAGAAGGAGAGAGGTCGATCTTCTGTAATTAATGGTTTCCTTCATTTTATATCTAACTAACATTTCTATATCTAAAGAATTTGTATCTAACATTGATGATGTGGATTTGCATGGTGCATTTTGAACACACAAAAATTCTGGAGTTCAAATAAGTTCAAAAAATGCAATGCCTTTGTAACATATGAGTTTTCTTCTGAAACCCTGATACCTCGAAAAAGATTGTCCATTTGTACACGAAGTGCATCCAGTTTTTGCCGTGACCCTCTATAGTTTTTTGCACATGCCATGTGGGTGAAATGATGATACCATGCCAAGTTTCAACCTTTTCAGAGTTCATTTTGTAGTGCTTTTCAATTACACGATCATTTAGCTCGCAAAACAAATCAGTATATGAATGAAAAAAACCAAATGAATTCAGAAAGGGTTGATAATTAATGATGTGGATTTGAATGGTGCATTTTGAACACACACAAAGTCTGGAGTTCAAATAAGTTCAAAAAAATGCAATGCCTTTGTAACATATGAGTTTTCGTCTGAAACCCTGATACTTCGAAAGAGATTGTCCATTTTGTACATGAAGTGCATCCAGTTTTTGCCGTGACCCGCTCTACTTTTTTGCACATGCCTTGTGGGTGAAATGATGATACCATGCCAAGTTTCAACCTTTTCAGAGTTCATTTTGTAGTGCTTTTCAATTTCACGGTAATTTAGGTGTCAAAACCAATTAGTAAATGAATGAAAATACCAAATGAATTCAGAAAGGGTTGATAATTGATGATGTGGATTTGAATTGTGCATTTTGAACACACAAAAAGTATGGAGTTCAAATAAGTTCAAAAAAATGCAATGCCTTTGTAACATATGAGTTTTCATCCGAAACCCTGATAATTTGAAAGAGATTGTCCATTTTGTACACGAAGTGCATCCAGTTTTTGCCGTGACCCTCTCTACTTTTTTGCACATGCCATGTGGGTGAAATGATGATACGATGCCAACTTTCAACCTTTTCAGAGTTCATTTTGTAGTGCTTTTCAATTTCAGGGTCATTTAGCTCTCAAAACAAATCAGTAAATGGATGAAAAATACCAAACGAATTCAGAAAGGGTTGATAATTGATGATGTGGATTTGAATGGTGCATTATGAACACACAAAAAGTCTGGAGTTCAAATATATTCTAAAAAATAAAATACCTTGTTGTAACAGATGCGTTTTCGTTCGAAACCTTATACTTCGAAAGAGATTGTCCATTTTGTACACGAAGTGCATCCAGTTTTTGCCGTAACCCTCTCTACTTTTTTAAACATGCTATGTGGGCGAAATGATGATACCATGCCAACTTTCAACCTTTTCAGAGTTCATTTTGTAGTGCTAGCTTTTCAATTTCATGGCCATTTAGCTCTCAAATCAAATCAGTAAATGAATGAAAATACCAAATGACTTCAGAAAGGTTTGATAATTGATGATGTGGATTTGAATGGTGCATTTTGAACACACAAAAAGTCTAGAGTTCAAATAAGTTCAAAAAATGCAATGCCTTTGTAACATATGAGTTTTCGTCCGAAACCCTTATACCTCGAAAGAGATTGTTCGTTTTGTACACGAAGTGCATCCAGTTTTAACTGTGACCCTCTCTACTTTTTTGCACATGCCATGTGGGTGAAATGATGATACCATGCCAAGTTTCAACCTTTTCAGAGTTCAGTTTGTAGTGCTTTTCAATTTCACGATCATTTAGCTCTCAAAAGAAACCAGTAAATGAATGAAAAATACCAAATAAATTCAGAAAGGGTTGATAATTGATGATGTGTATTTGAATGGTGCATTTTGAATACACAAAAAGTCTGGAGTTCAAATATGTTAAAAAATGAAATGCCTTGTTGTGACAAATGAGTTTTCGTTCGTAACCCTGATACTTCGAAAGAGATTGTCCATTTTGTACACGAAGTGCATCCAGTTTTTGTCGTAACCCTCTCTAGTTTTTCAAACATGCTATGTGGGTGAAATGATGATACCATGCCAACTTTCAACCTTTTCAGAGTTCATTTTGTAGTGCTTTTCAATTTCACGGTCATTTAGCCCTCAAAACAAATCAGTAAATGAATGAAAAATAACAAATGATGTTAAAAATGCATTGATCATCATTGATCTTTTTGTGTACAATTAAAATTGTCATTAGGAGTCCTCACCGGTTTAGGACCTGCCGAGGATTCCTATTGCTGCCACAAATCCTACATATAGAGTTCAATGAAGACCAAGTGGTTGTGATAGTTTGAGAAATAGCATATTTAAGGTGGTAAAATCTCTGTTAGACGAGCGAGGTGGGACTAAAAAACGCTGCAGAATGAAATGCGTAGAATCCTTTTGTACCGGTTCGTGGCACGAACCGGTACTAAAGGTGCTGGTGGGGCCCGAGCCTAACCACAGCCTGACACAGCCTCTTTAGTACCGGTTCTTTCCACGAACCGGTACTAAATGTTCACCACGAACCGATACTAAGGATCGCCGCTGGCCTAGCCTCTGGAATCGGCACTAATGGTCGCATTAGTGCCGGTTCTGTTACAAACCGGGACTAATGAGCTCTACATTTGACCATTTTTCTACTATTGATCTCTTAACATGTTGGTCTGGGAAGTAGATTGAGGTAGAACCTATTACCTGCTTTATTATCAAATCTCTGGGAGTTACTTATACGTTATGCATAGGTTGCCATGCTATTCTCGTAGACGTGGATTGGGTTTGAGAGTATCCATGAAAGATGTGAGATTGTTAAATTAATGGTTCAACTTTAGGTGGCTACTTTAATACACATCTGGATGGATTGTTTGCAGGGCACCTGGAGAATCCAGTGTTGTCCTAGGAAATCCCGGGGGTACCGTGTGATTATCCTATGGAATGCCACCCAGGCTCAAAGGGATCATAAGACTATTCATGCTAGAAACTTTTGTGTGCAGCCACAATGCCATTACGGGCTCTGGCATAGTTGAGTATGTTGTGTGAGCTCTTTCGGTGGTGGACTAGCAGGTGTAGGGAAAAGTAGGTGTACGTGTCCACCCGGGGTAAAGAGTAAATGATTCTAAAAGACTGTGTCTCGGTCATCCGTTTCGCAAACACCATGCAGTGCGAGAAATCCAACGAAGGAGATCGAGTCTTGTGGGGAAAAGTACGCAAACCTCTGCAGAGTGTACAAACTAATCAAGATTAGCCATGTCCCTGGTTATGGACATCCTGAGTATCTAGTACTTGAATTATTGGATTGATCTCATCACTCTAAAACTAATTTGTTGGGTTAATTAAGATGGCTTTAATTGGGATTGAGTTGGAGAAACCTTCTCAATGATGTTTCAACTACCATGATAGTTAAAATTAAATTATTCCTTTGTTGTAGGGAAAAATTGGCTTTATGCAAAAAAAAAACCTTACAGCCTCCATCAGCCATATATATATGTAGTGTTAGCCTTTATTCTGTTACTTGCTCTACCGTGTTATCTTGCCTGCATATTCCATGTGCTAACCCATTTCGGGCTGCAGCATATCATGTTGGAGACTTTTCAGAAGAAGAGTAAGGTGCCCTGGGTTATTTGTCATGCACTCAGCTATGCCGTTGGAGTTGATGGACTCACTTATCTTCCAAGCCTTCCGCTGTTATTGTGTTAGATAGCCTTATGCCATATTATTTTGTAATAAGTTCTCTTTTGAGACATTCGATGTAATCAGTGTGTGATTGCCACCCTATTATAAATCCTTCAAGTCCTATGTGTGTCAGCATTACCGATCCTGGGATGACACAGAAAACAGAGGCTTCGGTCCATTCGGATCGTGGTCGCTACAAGTTGTACATGGATTATGTCCAAGTATGTGTGAGCCTATAGGGTCCCACACTTAATGTGCTTGGAACGGAGTTTGGATGTGATCCATGTCTTAATGGGTCTATTGTGCAAATGGGCCTCTAATGTAGAAGCATATTAAGAGGTCTATATATGTGATAGGTGGGAACATTAGGGTGATGCAAATGGTTGAGTGAGACACAAACCCTAGCCGCCGCACTTTCTCCACCCAGATCACGCCTTCAGAGTTAGCAGCCCCACATGTTATGTTCTAGTCCTTGAACGTGCGGATACTTAGGACGTGTGGCACTTGAGGCACTTGGACGAACCATTCATGGGATCTACGAGGAGCTATACGTGGGATAGTGACGAGGGGTAGCACGACTACAACGGCAATGAGAAGCAACATCAACAGTCTTTTGCTCCACTTCTCATCCATTGGTAATTAATGTTTCTATGGTCGATTAATTGCAGGTTCCTGGGATGAACGCGGTAGAATTTTTTTATTTTTCCTAGCTTAAGCCATGGGTTCCCCAACAAATTATATTAGTGTGTGACATATTTGCATTCCCTCTATGCATGTTATCATAACTGAAAGGCACACATTGAAACCTAGATCTTGTAATTCATAAAAAGCAATGCATTCCCTAAATCCCTCAATCTTCCACATGTGCCGGTCTTAGCAGAAAAATACCCATAATTATCTATTTCTTTATTGAAATCTCTTATACATAGCCATTGTAAATAACTCTGTGTTTTAACCCACCATAACAACTCCTAGTTGCTAGCTCACTCGCTTCTTTTTTGCTTTCGCATAAAACCTAGTGCACCTCCAAACCTTATTATCTCCTCTAATGTCCTTATCTTTGACTTCAATGTGCTGGTCTGAAAAGGTAGTTGGTGTGACATACACCTCTTTCGACTAAACCAGGGCCAAAGCCCCCGCTCAACCCATCACTACTGACATGATAGCATCCTTCAAACCAAGCCTTGATGCTACATAGCTCACTCTTTCCCTCTCGATCTTTGTCTCCGACAAAAAGACCTAAGTTGGCACTTCTAGGCTAAAAAGTATGTGAAGCTCGCAAAATGTTCCCGGTTTCCCAAGTGTTGACTCAATTTTGACCCAAAATAGAATACTTTGCAATAAATAATATTAAAATAATTCAAATGGCTAAAAAAATTATTGTAATGCCAAATAACCAAAAATGATCTAAATAATCATGTTTAATATCAGACACCCAGTATAATAAGCTGGCACTAAAATATAGGGAAAGAAATGAGCATAACATTGATATATAATCGTTGGTATCGGTTTTGGCTTCGAATATGAATATGAGCCAATATTTATAAATTCATATCAAATAATTAAATAAATATAATATGTGTCCTAACAAAATAATAATTATGGGACACATGATTGCATGCACGACCGCCGTCACGGCGGGGGGTTTATAATGTTGACTAAATTTTTGCTATCATCAGAGGTGCTAATATTGCAAGATTATTAGGCCGCAGTATAACTGTGGACATTATCCTGCCAACCACGTGAAAATTCGATGCGCCAATAAAAAACCAAATATGTCACGCACTAATATAATATGAACCTGGCATATAAAATAAAAATATGGCACATCACAATTGAAATATTCGATGTAAACTCCAGACAAAACATCATTTTTTAGCACATTGACAAAAACAAGCAAACTTCTAGTACGCTCACTTGCAAGACTAAAGCCCTTCATATAATTACATAAGGGTGGATTAGTGGCCGAAGCCTAGGCAACAACTGAACAGTCGCTCAACCATCTAATTAACCAGCAATGATAATCATTCCATGCTGATAACATGCGGTTGCCAGCTTAATTAAAATGGCAAAAGACTTGCATGTATGCTGACAAGGTCCAACAAGGATCCATATTTGTTTTTACCTAAATGCTAGAAAACGCAGCTGCGCTATTTTGTTGTTTCGAGCGCATCTCTCGTAATCGTCGGATCAAGTGCCAGCGTAATAATAGCTCATGTCACCACAAGCGTAGTTATAGCCTACGTCACGACAAGGTGCGGTCCACAATGGCACAGTGCATGAGGAGGAAAATTCAGTTGGAACGTAGATCTGGATGCATTTAATTAGCGTTTTCAAAATTTGAAAAGCTATAACTTTTAAACCAAGCATCAAAATTAAGATATGTTTTCACCCTTAGGTTAATCGTGACGAGCTCTTCAAAACTAGATCTCATATGTGTATGTTTCGACTAACTTTTATTGATGAGTAACTTTGGATGCTACGCAGGCAACTTTAGTGCTATATGAGAGCAGCTTCTTGTTAGTCTGTTTTAGTATGCCTTTCTATGATTGAAAATATCTTTGAACTTGGCTACCATGACTATCAAGTTAACTAGTTTCACTTCTAAGTTTTCTACCATAATTAGGTTTGCCTCCAGTTTGATTGCATTGTAGGAAACTTAGTTTCCGAGGTAGGCTAACATTATCCTATGTTGCTTGTCATGACTAGTGAGTAGCTTAACATCATCGTTAGTTGCATCCAATATTTTTTGGTATGGTAAGCAAATTAGTTTCATAGATAGGAAACTTACCAACATCGATGGACCACATTTTCAATGTATTATAGGCAGCTGAAATAGAAATGGTAGCAACAGAGCATCACAAATAGGCAACTTAGAAAAAGAATGATGATAAACTTCACAATATTAGTAGGCAACTAATTTGTAAAGTTATGCGACTAAGCAGCAATGGTAGGCAACTTATTACCAATAACAAGCAATTGGGCATCAATCTTAGGCAATTTAATAGTATTTGGAGGCAACTGAGCACCAATCATAGGCAACTAGTCACTACTAATAGGCAAATAGACATGAATGTTAGGCAATTTCATAGTATTTTTAGGTAATTGGGCATCAACCATAGAAAACTGATCATCAATGATAGGCAAGTGGGCATCAATGTTAGGCAATCACATAGTATTTGTAGGCAACTGAGCATCAACTGTAGGAAAGTGAGCATCATTGATAAGCAACTTGGCATCAATGTTAGGCAATTTCATAGTATTTATAGGCAATTGAGCATCACTCGTAGACAACTAATAATCAACAATAGGCAACTAAGCAACCATGATAGACATCTTAGGATAAAGTTAGCTAGATTCAGAGGTACACATAGTGTAGTGAAGTTTCTTGTATGTAGCACTAAAGGCACCTCTTCTTGTATGTGATTCTCTTGTTTTTACACAAATGGATCTAATAGGAAGTTATACTAGTCAAAAAATAAGATGCTGCTTCCCTATAGCACTAAAGTTGCCTCCATTGCACCCAAAGTTGCCCATAAAAAAGTTCATCAAAACATTCTCTTATGGCATCTAGTTTTAAAGAACTCGCCGTGAGAAACCCAACTGTTAAAACAGATCTGAATTACGACCTTTGAATGAAAAGTTATAGCTTTTAAAAAAATGGAACCTCAATTAAATGCGTGTGAGACACGAATCTTGGCTAATTTGTTAGATGAGCGTCACAGGGAAAGAGGACAACCTTTTTCTGAAACAGGACAGCTAGGTGAGACCGAACGTACAGAAAAGATATAATTTCCTATTTGGATAAGTCTGCTCGATGGTGCTAACGGGCGCACGGGCGCTCCCTAGCCAGGTCCTCTTGTTTTTATACACTAGACAACACGCATGCACGAGTAAAAGATTGAATGGAAGCAAATAAAAGGATGATGGGAAAAAAACATATGCAATGCACAGCTCACAGGAAGTAACACGGAAATGGACGATGGAGTTTTGTTGCTGGAAAGGACCAGCGTAGAACCGAGTAGCATGTAATCCATGTGCATCGGAGGATGACAAAAGGGGAAATTACATGGAACAACTAGAAGTATATATCTGGTGCAAGATTACTTTGGTGAAGTATAGAGGACAAAAATCCGTGGAGTAAAGCAATTTGGTGAAGTATAGAGGACAAAAATCGGTGGAGGAAAGCTACTTTGGTGAAGTATAGAGGATAAAAATTGGTGAAGGAAAGCTCACGCTTAATTTCTTTCTTCGATTGGAGTAGCATGAAGATAGAAGATAAGATAGAGAGGCATTACCTGGCAGAAAGTAAAAGCAATACGCAAAGGAGAATGGATGGATTAGCAGGCAGAAACAGAAAAGTTATATCGAGGCTTCTTTTGGCTGGATCGTTATAGGTGTCACATCGTAGAGCAACAAAAGGGCCTACACACACAGATGGTATTTATTACAAGTAATTAAAATGGTATTAAAAAAGGTAAGAACTAAAATAAGCAACTAATTAATATGGTATTTATTACAAGTAATTAAGATGGTATTGAAACTATGCACATCAGCCCCCTCTCTTTTGGTCTTTGAATTATTACCTACAAACAACTTTACCGTGCCACCCTAGCTCTTTTTTATTTTCGACCACGGCAAAAAGAATGTTGCGCACATTTTTATACTATAGCCCTTCATATATACATTTATTCACTAGTTGCAAAACCTTTTACAAGCATTTAATCATGTCTGAATACTCTTGAATATACAACAATTCCGGTCCATATATCA
>LR738711.1:50306364-50317060 GCA_902687465.1 Secale cereale | reverse complement strand
ATCACACTCACCATATTCTTAAGGCCCGCCCATATATCGACATGTCCCATCCCCTCGCATAGTGGTGGAGCTAGCATTCGAGCAATACGTGAGCAAAAAACTAAGCTTTTATATCTACCATAGAGCGTATCCCATGCCAACACATAAAAATAAGGTTTGATTGAAGAAATATTATATAATTTGAATATGAAACTGGTAATAAAATGCACCAACCAATTGTCCGAGACATATAAAAGGGAAACTAATGGCCCTCGGGTCTTGCTAAATAGGAAATCACCTTAAACATGTGGATAGTTTGTGATGTGCTATGCGTGGATACAAAGGAACAACACTTGTTAGACCAACCAGTGGGGAGCGCCTCACCACATCGACGAGTAGCGAGCCTTTCTGGTATCAACAGGGGTGTCACGGAGGCAAATGCACATCAGATGTCGAGTGACACCTGGCCTGGTTGTATGGCATAACGAGCAAGCCAAAATGGCTCATTCGAGTGTCCGATCAAGTAAATTGGTTGATCAATTAGCCCATCGCCCACACTGCTTGCTCCTCTAGGGGCTAGAGTTACCAGGCTGAGTTTGGACCAGGTAAAAGGGTGATTGCTCACAAAGATTGAGTGATTGGTAGGTTATTCATGCTTTGGCTAGTATTTCTCACAGCATGGCAGGTCAAGTCTCTATGCATATGGAGGGCAAGAGAACTTCCCGGCACCCGATCTGTGGCCATGGGTGCCCAAGGCCCATCTCCGTGTTGGGGAACGTAGTATTTTAAAAAATTTCCTACGATCACGCAAGATCTATCTACCAGATGCATAGCAACGAGAGGGAAGAGTGTGTCTACGTACCCTCCTAGACCGGAAGCGGAAGCATCAAGTGACGCGGTTGATGTAGTCGAACTTCTTCGCGATCCAACCGATCAAGTACTGAACGTACGGCACCTCCGCGTTCAGCACACGTTCAGCTTGATGACGTCCCACGAGCTCTTGATCCAGCTGAGCTTCACGGGAGAGTTTCGTCAGCACGACGGCGTGGTGACGGATATGATGTATCTACCGGCGCAGGGCTTCGCCTAAGCTCTATGACGGTATGACCGAGGTGTGTTTCTATGGAGGGGGGCACCGCACACGGCTAGAACAATTCAACTTGTCTGTCTTTCGGTGCCCCCCTGCCCCCGTATATAAAGGAGCAAGGGGAGAGGCCGGTCGGCCCTCCTATGGTGCGGCTAGGGTGCAATCCTACTAGGAATAGGATTGCAATCCTATTCCTAGTAGGAACTACCATAGAAGGAAGAAGGGGGAAGGAAAGAAAGGGAGAGGGAGAGGGAAAGAGGGGCCGCGCCCCCCCTCCCCTTGTCCTATTCGGACTCCTCCTATGGAGGGGCGCGCCACCTCCTGGCTGCTTCCCTCTCTCTCCCCTATGGCCCATCAGGGCCCACCATTCCCCCGGGGGGTTCCGGTAACCCCCCCCCCCCCCCCCCCCCCCCCCCCCCCCGGCACTCCGGTAAATTCCGAAACTTTCCAGAACACTTCCGGTGTCCGAATATAGTCGTCCAATATATCAATCTTTATGTCTCGGACATTCCGAGACTCCTCGTCATGTCCGTGATCTCATCCGGGACTCCGAACTACCTTCGGTACATCAAAACTCATAAACTCATAATACCGATCGTCATCAAACGTTAAGCGTGTGGACCCTACGGGTTCGAGAACTATGTACACATGACCGAGACTCATCTCCGCTCAATAACCAATAGCGGAACGTGCATGCTCATATTGGCTCCTACATATTCTACGAAGATCTTTATCGGTCAAACCGCATAACAACATACGTTGTTCCTTTTGTCATCGGTATGTTACTTGCCCGAGATTCGATCGTCGGTATCTCTATACCTAGTTCAATCTCGTTACCAGCAAGTCTCTTTACTCGTTCCGTAACACATCATCTCGTGATTAACTCATTAGTCTATTGCTTGCAAGGCTTATTATGATGTGTTTTACCGAGAGGGCCCAGAGATACCTCTCTGACACTTGGAGTGACAAATCCTAATCTTGATCTATGCCAACACCACGAATACTTTCGGAGACACCTGTAGAGCATCTTTACTCCGCCCTCCCTTGCATATCATTTTCCAACAAACGACAAGGCCTGTTTGAAACCACATGCGCGTGCAGCATACTTCATCGCCTAGCTAAAATATTACTCTCATTTGTTTCCAGGCCATATAAACCCTCACTCCTCACCCATTTACATACCGTGCTCGCTATTTCCCGCCAAATACCAACATTTACCTTCCTCGCCCATATCAATGTTCCAACAAAAGACACATATCAATGTTCCAACGAAAGGGGCAAGGCCTTTCTGAAACCGCATATGCGTTCGTCATATGTATATACATCACCCCCCAAAAAAATATCATGCTCTGCTAGTAAATCAATCCACTCCCTCCCCATGCGCAAATCCTTCTCATCATTTCCCGCCCATATACCAACATCACCCATCTCCTCACACATCACTGCTCTCATAGAAGGGGCAGGTCATGAAACCGCTGGCACGTGCGATGTGTGCCTATAAATCAGTGCCAAATCAGATTTCATGCTTGCAGCTCCCCGCTCGTATATCATCCCCTTCCCTTCCCACTTAAATATAATGGTCGCCATTTCCCATCGCCTCTTACATCATGTTCCTACAAAGGGGTAAGGCTCGGAGTTGTCGGGCGGTGCCTGTCGTCGGCACGTGATGTGCTACCGGCGGATACTATGCATGACGTCTTATACGGAGACGTCAAGTCATGCCTGCTACCGGCAGGTGATGCACAGCAGCTCTGGCGGAGGTGTCAAGTTTAGCCTGTTATATGTGACGTGTTTGTCTTCTGTTGTCTCCTCTAGAGGTATCCAGCTATTGAGGCGTCGGTAGACGGATAAAGGCGGATGGTATAGACAGCTTCAACGATAAGCTTATGCACTCCGGTGGAAACACAATATCTCCGATCGGGCTATGTCGTCGGACACGAGCGTCGTGTCCTTGCTTAAGATGGTGGATTGAAGCTTTGCTTTGGGTACGAGAATCCGAAGTTCAACCTTGTGCTAGACTCACCATCATCAGCGCACGTGCGGTGATTCCTTCTTGAAGGGGTAGCCTAGGAGTTCTGTATTTTTCGTGATATTGTGTCTTGTATCATAGGGTTAGTGGTTATCTGGGGGAGTTACTGTCACGAGGTAAATAGCTTCACGGTTTGTTTTTCGTTTTTTTTTTTGGGCCGACGGTGTTCAACTGCTGGATTTTGCTTTGTTAATAATATATGACTGCATGCATCGTCCTGATGCAGAGGCCGGGGGTTATCCTCCTTTTCTGGAGAAAAAAATGTCCAAATACCATGCTTTGCTATTGCCCACCCATAGATCACCCTCCCCCCACCCCCTCCCTCCCAATCACATAGCACATAGCATGCTCGCCATTTTCACCATGGATGTAAAACGGCCGCAGCCCTTGAACAGGATTACCCAATAGAACCAGGACCAAACTGCCACATTTTTTATTTGAGGGAGGACCAAACTGCTACTTCCCACCTCTTGGCAAGCTTCACTCCAAGTGGAAATTCTCAGAACTGGAGGACACTCAAAGCGAAACTACCTGCAGCCCCAGAGCCCCTCCTATAAAACCCATCCAATCCCCACCCGTCTGAAGAACCCTCCGCCACTTCCCCGTGTTGCTATCTTCCACCGGCAGGTGAAGGCCGACCGTGATCTTTCCTTTCATCCCCCAAGATGGCAGTGAGGGAGTGGGTCAGGTGGGAGGAGGAGATCTTGCTGGAGGACGATGATGAACCCCACACGGAGTGCTTCTACCTCCGCTCCGCCCCACCCCAGGGCGGCGGTGTCAGCGAGAGGGATCTGGCGGTGGTGGGTAAGTATTGTCCGGACCCAGCCCCCGGGATCATGGTATACTCGGCGGACCCGCAGTTCCTGCGGTTCCTCCAGGAGAAAATAACCTGTGACTCAGTGTTGGCTACGGGGGTGACGGTGCGGGTGGAGATCACCCAACTCAGCTGGAAGTCCAGGAAGGAGGTCATGGACTGGCTCAACTCGCTCGTCTCAGGTATTCGATAAGCCATATAGATCTTCTGTACGTGCATGCTCCTTTTTGTCCATTCATGTCCTAGTGGTGAAATTTTTCTTGTGATTTTAGATCTGGCCGCTAGAATTAATTTTCAGTATGCATCCCCGCCACTATCCCCTACGTCCTGTTTTTGTTCCGTCCAGGACAAGGGATCTTTGGGATATCTTTTGTCTAATCTAATAGATAGATAGATATACTCCTTTTTTGTCAAGACGACAAGTAATTAACTTGTTAGATATCGAGGAGCCTGTGTTCTACCGAAGCTGGTTTGCTAGATCTGATTTATGCGTTTCTTTACTTTTTCCTTCTGTGTGTTTGGTTATGTTGGTCTTGTGAGGCCAATATGTGGAGAGAGGTTAACTTGAACTTATGTGTTTTCAGAAAGCAGCGGCCAGTCATCCAATAGAGACACTGCTGCGCCGGTGAATCCAGTGTCTGTGCAAGAGACGTGCATAACCAATGAACAGGCCACTGTCCCTTCTATGGACGAACAGCAAGTGATCGACCTGACCATGTCTGACGACTAAAGTCAGTAGCAGAGGATATGAATTCTGGCATTTACTTTCGATCATGAACTGTCATTTCTCAAAGATTTCGCGCATTCGCTTCTTCATGAGTGCTCTTTCAGATCCATTCTCGACAGAGATCAGTTGTTTGTACTTTGTGAATTTCAAATAAAGTGAGACATTATATTCCTAGTCTGTTTTACTCAGCTTTAGTGTCTTCTTACTTGTCAGAAATTCTTGTTTTTTCTTTCTTCCAGGAATACACCAAGCTTCCTTTCTCAAAAAAGGAGGAATACACCAAGGGGTTCAGTCCCTCTTTCCATTGGTCCCCTTGTATATGATTCTTGGTTCACTCCCTGACTCTTCTTAATGCTCTTTGATAGCTGCTATACTCATAGAGTTTCAAGGTTCTTTTGAAAACATCGTATATGGGAAACTAATCAGATGAAACATTCGTACATACCAATTGTACGTTCTTATATGATGAAATCATGCCGCTGATAAGTTTACTAGAAGAAAATGTACTGCCGTTCTTTGACTTCTATTTTCTGGTTTCATCTTGTAACAGTGTTGGTGCTTAAACATTAAAGTAATATAACAAAACAAATAATATAGATCTGTATTTGATTTTAGGATGAGGAAGCAATATACATTGGAATAGCCATAATAAAGCAAATCTTGAATAAAAATATACGAGTTGGACATAATTTATCGACTTGAGTGTGGTGCTTAGACAGATGAACCGACCTTTATGAGGAAAATGCTTATATCACTTATACTGCCAATCCTTTATGCTACAAAAAATATATAACCCAAAAAAGCACAAAAATATTTCATTTTCTTTTTAGTTTGTTTTCAACAAATTCTATTGGAGGGGAACCAACGAACCACAACAAGAAAGCATAGAAGCATGGACCAAATCCATCGTAGGAGAGGTTATTTGAACGTCAACAGTAAAAGTGTCTAACCCTTGCTTAAACTTAAGCTTGGGGAGCCCGCAATCTCCTTTAAAAATAGGATTTTCTCTTTTCTTTCGTAATTTTTTTGAATTTGGTATTGCAAAGTTCTGAGCTTAGGGAGATTATATTTCCATGCATAGGATCTTATGGAATGTTCATTATTATAGGGCTTGACATCACAGAAAAATAAAAAGTGAGGAACAGAGATTGAGCAATACCATTATTCTTTTTAGTATACACTAGTGCTTCAAAGTAGCACCACTTCATGCCAAAGTAGAAAGTTTCATGAGTTTAATATTTCATACTAGGGGGGAAGTGATATCACATAACTTGGCTTGTGTATTCCGATGACGAGCATCCTCAAAAGCTCGAGGTCTTCATGAGGAAGCAAGTTGTATGCAACCCCACTTAGTCCACATCACTAGTAGATAAAGGGTCATCAGACCCGGTTCGTTTGGCCCTTTAGCCCCGGTTCCTGAACCGGGACAAAAGTGTCGGTACTAATGCTCTGACCCTTTAGTCCCGGTTCGATCCAGAACCGGGGCAGATGGGTGTCCACGTGGCCTGTGCGCCGAGCCCAGGCAGGAGGGGCTTTGGTCTCGGTTGGTGGCACCAACCGGGACCAAAAGGCATCCACGCGTCAGCATTTCTGTGGCTGTGGTTTTTGTTTTTTTTTTTTGAAAGGGGAGGGGGGTTGGAGGTTTTGGGGGGTTAATTTAGGTGTTTCATATTGTGTTAGCTAGCTAATTAATAGAGAGAAGTGTCCTCTCTTATGTCCGTGCTTGGTCGACGCTACGTACTACACATACGTATAGAGAGGACTAGACACGCTAGCTAGCTAGCTAGCTAGTAAGCAAACGAAGCAAACAGAAGATCGTATAATCAACATATATATATATTTATACAGAGAGAAGTAATATCGACCACCTCTCCTTCTCCGAGAGATTGGTCGAACAACAAGTTCTCGTATATCTATCCGACACTACCGGGTACATATATACAATAATTATCTCTTACAAATATAATCTCCTATACGATGGACGCATGGTCCACATAGTATTCTCTGTCTGGCGCGATTACGTGTTCAAGGAAGAATGCCGCCAATTCCTCTTGAATTGCTTGCAGACGATCTGGTGTTAGGAGTTCATCTCGCATCCGAAACATCTAATTTGAAGTAGGGGGTCAATACATGAAATGATGCTATAAAATTGTGAATATTATTAATTGCTTACGCACTTCAAATTGTGTTTCAGAGTAGCCCCGCTCACAGGTCGTGTGGCGGATGGACTCGCAAATGTAGTATCCACAGTAATCATTCCCGGGTTCCTGCCACAACCACTTTACAAGAAATAGAGGTCAATCAAACTGATAAGCAAGAATGCCAAATGGTATTGATGAAACTAGCGCTTGAATCAAGATATAGGAGATGCGCGGAACATGCTACTATATAGTACTTACTTTCGGGTGTCTAAATTCTAGCTTCTTCGGCAGTCCCGGAGCTTTTTTGGTGAATTTTCTCCAAACCCTGCCAGACAAAGAAAACAATTACTTGATATCAGAAATGAACAAAGTTGCTAATATGCATGGTGGATAATATTGATCGATTTAACTAACCTGTCGAGCATTTGAGTCATGTCCGCATACTCCTCGGGATCTTTACGTTTAAAGTCCAAGACAGTTACTACTCCCTTCTCAAGCTTAATCTCTAATAGAATATAGTGGAAGCTGCGCACGCATGCATGAACTCATCAATTACATTACTATAACCTTGACTGATATATAAGGGAAACCAAATATGCACAAGACAGTAACACTCACTTGAAGTTGTAAGGAAAGAGTATTATATCTTTGTTTTCATTTACCACCAACGATAGTAGCAAGTTGGTCTCGGTATCTAAGGGACGCCATTTAACCTCGGTTGCATCTATGAGGTATGTGTTAATGAACCCAATATCACCTACTTGTCTTTTCTTCAATTCGACGATCTTCAATTTGCATAATATAGTGAGGATAATTATAAATACATGCAATGAAAGAGATCAGCTATATAGAGAGACTTAATGACAGAAGTAGTACTACTTACAGACAGTAGCAGGTGACCGTTGCTTTATCGAGGGCCAATTGATTGAAAAACTGATAGAACTCCTCAAATGGCATAGCTAACAGTTCAATTCCAACGAGGTCATTCTCCGGTTTAACTCTCACATACAAGCTATCCCTCCCCCCAGACTCTCTGGAGATTTTCAAGTACCAATCATGCAATCTTCGCATATTCGTTGATAGAGATCTTTCATTTTTGACCAGAGGCTTTTTGTACTCGTATCTTTGTATCTGCATGTCCATGAAATCATATTGTACATCGTCGGACACGTAATCTCCAAGATTGCTATAACCGGGCACCATCCTCGGATCATTAGCGACCATGTCGCTAGACACCTTGAGCGGGGGGCACGATTGGTCCGCTTGTTCACCGAGCTGGGCAATTTGTTTCCCACCTCGTCCTTCTGCTAACCTTTGATCACTTTTAGTACTTCCCGACCGCTTCGCTGCTTGAAATGACTTTTGAATCATGCGGTCATAGTTGTCCTTCGGCTTACTTTTCGCTGGTTGCTTCAGGGCAGCAAGAGTGCGCTTTGCTTTCACCGGATCTATCTTCTCCTCCGGAGGTGGATGTCTCTGTGCTTTCAACCCTTCAAGCCAGTCCTTCACTTCGCCTTGAGCGATCTTCGTGTTTTCCTCGTTGGACCTCTCGTATGGTAACTTCTCTAGAGGCGTGAGAGAAGGGTCGAATCTGCATCGCCTCCCGCCTCTGGCTGTACTGCTAGACGTCGCCAGACCAGACGAAGCGGCTGTCTTCTTTCCTTGCTTACGCGCCGGAGCAGGAGCAGCCGGAGCGGCGGCAGGTCTCTTCCGCACTTGCTGACTAGGCGGAGAAGGAGGAGCAGGTTGGCTGCTCGGGCGCGCCGACGCAGGCGGAGAAGGAGGAGGCTGGCTGCTTGGGCGCGCCGGCGCAGGCGGAGAAGGAGGAGGCTGGCTGCTCGGGCGCGCCAGCGTAGGCGAAGGAGGCGGAGTGCCGCCACGCGCCGGAGAAGGAGCCGGAGTGCCCTGATCGTCACTCGCCAGAGGAGGAAGCGGTGGAGGAGGCAATGGAGGAGGCGGAGTGCCCTGACTCGCCGGAGGAGGAGGAGGAGGAGGCGGAGGCGTCCAGTTCAGAATGTTGATGAGGTCCTTCCGCCATAGGCATGGAGTCTTCAGTGAAGAACCCAACCGAGTCTCCCCTTCACTGGTAGGGTGGTCAAGCTGGAGCTCCTCAAATCCCTCCATAATTTCATCCACCATCACCCTAGCATATCCTTCTGGAATCGGCCGGCAGTGAAAAGTGTCGCCGGGTCCAGTATGATAAACAGAGCCAGCAGCCGCCTTGACCTTCAGATTTATCCACTACGTCATAAGGTGGCAATTTTGTGCCTCCGTGATAGCATCCACGGGATACCTGGCAGTAGCCGTCAAGACAGGCTCCGGCTGAAGCAGCTCGGTGGAAGCCACACTGCTTCTCCACTGAGATGGCGGGGTAGCTTCGGGGGAAGCTTCGGCAATTCTTTTGTCCCGATTTGCTTCCCGTTCCTCTATCGCTTGTATTCTGGCACGCGGCGCCTGCAGTTCGGTCTGCTCCATTTTGTTTCTCCTCTCGTGGCATTTGTAGTCATCTTCGAAAGAGCAGCAGACTTGATTAATTCCTCTTTAACTGGATTCGCCGGATCATCCTCTGGCGGTAGGATGAAATTTGACTTCAGCTCAGTCCAAAGATCTTCTTTCTGCATATCAGTGACATAAGACACCTGAGCGTCATTTGCAGCCGGCTTTAACCATTGATGGATGCTGATCGGGATCTTGTCCCTAACCAGAACCCCGCACTGATTAACAAATGCGTTCTTTGTCCGGATGGGTTCAATCGTCTCGCCGGAGCGCGAGATTTCTGAGATCTCAAACTTTTCATCCGGCCTCAACTTTTTCTTCGCGCCTCGTCTCTTTACCGAAGATTTGCTCGATCCGGAGGGCTAGAAAAAGGAACAAAGACGAGAGTTAATGAATGCATCAATTAACTAGTCAGCACAGGCTTAACTAACATATATACCTTCTGGCCGGACTCGGTTCGGTCACCGGAGCCAGCATCACGGTCTCCTTCTTGCACCGGCATTGGGTCACCGGAGCCGTCCTCACGGTCTACTTCTTCCATGTGCATTGGGTCACTGGAGCCATCAATATCATAGCCTAGATCTTCCAGTTGCAGCTCTCTTTCCACCTGCTCATTGGTGTCGTTGAGAAACGACAAGACGGCATCTTGTCCGTCTGCGATTATTTCCATCAACATCGCTTCTTGTGCTAGGTCTCGGGTGTTGTCGTCCATAGTTTCTACAAATATTTACAACATGCCAATTATTATTCAAACATGACAGATGGATATATTAATGGCAAATGTAGAACTAGCTTCGACCCTCGACCCCTGGACGACCCTCGACTGCTCGGCGATCCACAACCCTAGACCCCCTCATGTCACATTTTGTCTAGTGTTAAAGGATTCAACAAAACCAATACTTCATCATTAGGCGAAAGTAACAGTCGCATGATGGTACGAAGCTCTCCAAAGTTATTTCGGAACGGAGTCCCAGAAATGATAATTCGTAACAAAAGACGGATTATCCTATCAGGAACTCCGTTCCAAAACAACTTTGCATAACTTCGTACCAACATGCCCCGGTTACTTCTGGCAAATGATGAAGTCATGGATTTCTTCAATACTTTGACACTAGCTAGGCAACCTCTCGACCCCTCGACCCTCGACTGCTCGGCGTTCCACAACCCTAGACCCCCCCATGTCACATTTTGTCTAGTGTCAAAGGATTCAACAAAACCAATACTTCATCATTAGGCGAAAGTAACAGTCGCATGATGGTACGAAGCTCTCCAAAGTTATTTTGGAACGGAGTCCCAGATAGGATAATTCGTAACAAAAGACGGATTATCCTATCAGGAACTCCGTTCCAAAATAACTTTGCATAACTTCGTACCAACATGCCCCGGTTACTTCTGGCAAATGATGAAGTCATGGATTTCTTCA
>LR738711.1:50163977-50295251 GCA_902687465.1 Secale cereale | reverse complement strand
AAATATTTATTGTTGCTATTTTTTATATTTTTTGCAAGTTTTTTTTTTTCTGCATTATTTATTTTCTTTTGTTTTTTGCTTTTTTTTAGTTCTTTCTGGTAAAACCAATTACAAACTTTTTGTTAGTGCAAGTAGTATTGAAATTTGAATAGTACAAACGGACAATGGTATCATACTCGTTTGTTACAAAGTTGGCATGGTATCATCATAATAGTTGCGGAAAAAAGTCTTTACTTTTTCTTCGCTTGTGTCATTTGCTTATTGCGCCGTAACCATGGATAATCTTCATCGTTTATCAGGATGCTTGGGTCAGCCTTGACTTTGAAGGGAGGCATTTCATGAAACATTTCATAATCTTCAGACATGTCTGTCTTGCCCTCCACTCCCAGGATGTCCCTTTTTCCTGAAAGAACTATGTGGCGCTTTGGCTCATCGTATGATGTATTCGCTTCCTTATCTTTTCTTTTTCTCGGTCTGGTAGACATGTCCTTCACATAGATAACATGTGCCACATCATTGGCTAGGACGAACGGTTCGTCAGTGTATCCAAGATTTTTCAGATCCACTGTTGTCATTCCGTACTATGGGTCTACCTGTACCCAGCCTCTTGACAGATTGACCCATTTGCACTTAAACAAAGGGACCTTAAAATCATGTCCGTAGTCAAGTTCCCATATGTCCACTATGTAACCATAATATGTGTCCTTTCCCCTCTCGGTTGTTGCATCAAAGTGAACACCGCTGTTTTGGTTGGTGCTCTTTCGATCTTGGACAATCGTGTAAAATGTATTCCCATTTATCTCGTATCCTTTGTAAATCAATACAGTCGAAGATGGTCCCCTGGACAACAAGTACAACTCATCACAAACAGTGTTGTCACCTCTGATACGTGTTTCCAACCAACTGCTGAAAGTCCTGATGTGTTCACATGTAATCCAGTCGTTGCACTGCTCCGGGTGTTTGGAGCGTAGACTGTTCTTGTGTTCATCGACATACGGGGTCACTAATGTAGAGTTCTATAGAACTGTGTAGTGTGCTTGAGACCAAGAATATCCATCCCTGCATATTATTGAGTCCCTTCCAAGCGTGCCTTTTCCAGTCAGTCTCCCCTCGTACCGCGATTTAGGGAGACCTATCTTATTAAGGCCAGGAATGAAGTCAACACAAAACCCGATGACGTCCTCTGTTTGATGGCCCATGGAGATGCTTCCTTCTGGCCTGGCGCGGTTATGGACATATTTCTTTAGGACTCCCATGAACCTCTCAAAGGGGAACATATTGTGTAGAAATACGGGCCCCGGAATGACAATCTCGTCGACTAGATGAACTACGACGTGTGTCATGATATTGAAGAAGGATGGTGGGAACACAAGCTCGAAACTGACAAGACATTGCGCCACATCACTCCTTAGCCTTGGTACGATTTCTGGATCGATCACCTTCTGAGAGATTGCATTGAGGAATGCACATAGCTTCACAATGGCTAATCGGACGTTTTCCGGTAGAAGCCCCCTCAATGCAACCGGAAGCAGTTGCGTCATAATCACATGGCAGTCATGAGACTTTAGGTTCTGGAACTTTTTCTCTGCCATATTTATTATTCCCTTTATATTCGACGAGAAGCCAGTCGGGACCTTCATACTGAGCAGGCATTCAAAGAAGATTTCTTTCTCTTCTTTCGTAAGAGCATAGCTGGCAGGACCTTCATACTGCTTCGGAGGGATGCCGTCTTTTTCGTGCAAACGTTGCAGGTCCTCCCGTGCCTCAGCTGTATCTTTTGTCTTTCCATACACGCCCAAGAAGCCTAGTAGGTTCACGCAAAGGTTCTTCGTCACGTAAATCACGTCGATTAAAGAGCGGACCTCTAGGTCTTTCCAGTAGGGTAGGTCCCAAAATATAGATTTCTTCTTCCACATGGGTGCGTGTCCCTCAGCGTCATTCGGAACAGCTAGTGCGCCGGGGCCCTTTCCAAAGATTACGTGTAAATCATTGACCATAGCAAGTACGTGATCACCGGTACGCATGGCGGGCTTCTTCCGGTGATCTGCCTCGCCTTTGAAATGCTTGCCTTTCTTTCGACATTGATGGTTGGTCGGAAGAAATCGACGATGGCCCAGGTACACATTCTTCCTGCACTTGTCCAGGTATATACTTTCAGTGTCATCTAAACAGTGCGTGCATGCATGGTATCCTTTGTTTGTCTGTCCTGAAAGGTTACTGAGAGCGGGCCAATCGTTGATGGTCACGAACAACAACGCCTTTAGGTCAAATTCCTCCTTTCTGTGCTCATCCCACGCACGTACACCGTTTCCATTCCACAGCTGTAAAAGTTCTTCAACTATTGGCCTTAGGTACACATCAATGTCGTTGCCGGGTTGCTTAGGGCCTTGGATGAGAACTGGCATCATAATGAACTTCCGCTTCATGCACATCCAAGGAGGAAGGATATACATACATAGAGTCACGGGCCAGGTGCTGTGATTGCTGCTCTGCTCCCCGAAAGGATTAATGCCATCCACGCTTAAAGCAAACTATACGTTCCTTGGGTCCTTTGCAAACTCCTTCCAGTACTTTCTCTCTATTTTTCTCCACCGTGACCCGTCGGCGGGTGCTCTAACCTTCCCGTCTTTCTTACGGTCCTCACTATGCCATCACATCAACTTGGCATGCTCTCTGTTTCTAAACAAACGTTTCAACAGTGGTATTATAGGAGCATACCACATCACCTTCGCAGGAACCCTCTTCCTGGCGGGCTCGCCATCAACATCACCAGGGTCATCTCGTCTCATCTTATACCGCAATACACCGCATCACGGGCATGCGTTCAGATCCTTGTATGCACCGCGGTAGAGGATGCAGTCATTAGGGCATGCATGTATCTTCTGCACCTCCAATCCTAGAGGGCATACGACCATCTTTGCTGCGTATGTACTGTCGGGCAATTCGTTATCCTTCGGAAGCTTCTTCTTCAATATTTTCAGTAGCTTCTCAAATCCTTTGTCAGCCACAGCATTCTCTGCCTTCCACTGCAGCAATTCCAGTATGGTACCGAGCTTTGTGTTGCCATCTTCGGAATTGGGGTACAACCCTTTTTTGTGATCCTCTAACATGCGGTCGAACTTCAGCTTCTCCTTTTGACTTTCGCATTGTGTCCTTGCATCGACAATGACCCGGCGGAGATCATCATTTGGTTCCTCTTGATCTTCGGCAGCTTCACCCGTTGCAGCATCATTGGGCACATCGTCTGGTTCCTCTTGATCTTCGCCAGCTCCCCCCATTGCAGCATCACCGTATTCAGGGGGCACATAGTTGTCATCGTACTCTTCTTCTTCGCCGTCTTCCATTATAACCCCTATTTCTCCGTGCCTCGTCCAAACATTATAGTGTGGCATGAAACCCTTGTAAAGCAGGTGGGAGTGAAGGATTTTCCGATTAGAGTAAGACATCGTATTCCCACATTTAGTGCATGGACAACACATAAAACCATTCTGCTCGTTTGCCTCAGCCGTATTTAGAAACTCATGCACGCCCTTAATGTACTCGGAGGTGTGTCTGTCACCGTACATCCATTGCTGGTTCATCTGCGTGCATTATATATAATTAAGTGTGTAAAAACCATTACAGAACATCATAAATAGATAATTAAGTGACCAAATTAATAAAAGTTCATCATCACATTAAAACCAAAGTACATACATATATAGTTCTCATCTAACAACATATAGCTCTCCATACACATCGAAACTATGTAAAACATTTCAATGCGAAAACAAATGCGATCATAATCGCAACCAAGGTAACAATTGATCCAACGGCATAATGATACCAAGCCTCGGTATGAACGGCATATTTTCTAATCCTTCTAATCTTCAACCGCATTGCATCCATCTTGATCTTGTGATCATCGACGACATCCGCAACATGCAACTCGAATATCATCTCCTCGTCCTCAATTTTTTTTATTTTTCCTTCAACAATTTGTTTTCTTCTTCAACTAAATTTAACCTCTCGACAATAGGGTCCATCTTGATCTTGTGATCATCGACGACTTCCGCAACATGCAACTCCAATTCCATCTTCTCCTCCTCCATTTTTTCCATTTTTTTCTTTAAGGAAATGTTTTCCTCTTCAACTAAATTTAACCTCTCCACAAGAGGGTCGGTTGGAATTTCCGGTTCAACTACCTCCTAGACATAATAAAACATCTATGCATGTCAGGTTGGTCGGCATAACTATCATAAACACTAAAACAAATAGTTATAAATTAAAGATAATATACAACATCCGAATCATAGACAGGACGAGGGCCCACGTGGGCGGATATCAAAACCATCGCACTATATAATAACAAGCAATAATAAACGTAAGAAAATTAGACAAATATCTATCTAAAGCAATAATAAAAGTAAAAAAGCATGGACATAACAAGAGGCTCACCACGGTGGTGCCGGTGACGAGATCGGCGGGGGCGATCGACGGCGGCGAAGACGGGGACGGGACGTGACGGGCCGCTAAACCTAAACAAATCTCGGAGAAAATAGAGCTTCGAGAGGAGAAAAGCTTAACTAGTGTGGCTCGGGCATTCCATCGAACACGTTGTGTGCATAGGAGGTGAGCTAGAGCACCACTAACCCCTCTCCCCCTCGGCCAGAAAAAAAAAGAGCAGTGTGCTCTGCTCTTGAGCGATGGGGTATATATAGGCACCTCATTTGTCCCGGTTGGTGCTACAAACCGGGGCTAAAGGGGTGCCTTTGGTCCCGGTTCATGCCACCAACCGGGACCAATGGTGGTGGGACAGCAGCAAGACCCATTGGTCCCGGTTCGTCGCACCAACCGGGACCAAAAGGTCCAGAGAACCGGGACCAATGGCCCACGTGGCCCGGCCGGCCCCCTGGCCTCACGAACCGGGTCCAGTGCCCCCATTGGACCCGGTTCTAGATTGAACCGGGGCTAATGGGCTGGACAGGCCTGGACCAAAGCCCTGTTTTCTACTAGTGCATGAGAGCTTCACATATTCATAGTTCTATGTGCATCCTAGTTGCATGGCCCTACTGCATGCGTTGATATCGATCATAAGGCCTTCTCAATTGCCTTATGGTTAGCTGCTTTGATGCAAGACTTTCTTTGTTTTTGACTTCCGACGCCCAGTCATTGTTCTATTTTCCACATAAGTTTGAGGCATAGGCTTGCGGTCAGCTCTGGATAGGTAGCTGAGTGGTTGAGTGGTTGATTTGCACAGACATACGATCTTGCTATCGTAACTTGTATGCCTTGGTTTGGTGTTTTTGAAGCGATCGTTGATGCATAATTTCTTTTGTTGATGTCCGACATTGATGTGGTTCCTAAAATAATATTAACATTCTCTCTAAACCTTTGGCAATGGGAATTTAAGCACCACAAAAATGTTTTCCCTTTCTTGACCTCCATGGAAATGGAACTCAGAGGATTGTAGGTATTACTCTCATGCTGGTTAACTTTTGCAAGCTTTCACTGGATCCTGGCTAAAGGGTACGCCAATAGGGTGACCCTGCTCGCTGATGCGATTACCCACCCTAACCAATCCGCATTTATACAAGGCCGATTTATTCTGGATGGGGTGTTGGTATTCCACGAAGTCCGGGTGAAACACCATCGCGCAGTCTTCCTGAAGCTAGACTTCCACAAAGCGTACGACACAGTCCTCTGGCCCTTCTTGCAGGAAGTGCTGCACCGCAAGGGCTTTGACGACCGGTGGGTGACTAGGGTGATGAAACTTGTCTCCTGCGGCCGAACCGCTGTGAACATTAACGGTGACATTGGGCTCTACTTCCCCACCATTTGTGGAGTCCGTCAGGGTGACCCGTTCTCGCAGTTCCTGTTCAACATGGTGGTGGATGCCCTTGCCACCATCCTGGACAAGGCCCAAGTTGTCGGCCATAATCACGGCATCATACCCCATCTAGTTGCAGGGGGAGGGGTCTCCCTCCTGCAATATGCTGATGGTACCATAATAATGGTGGAGGGATCTGTTCAGGACATTGCTAACCTGAAGTTCCTCCTCCCGTGCTTCCAACAGATGTAGGGGCTAACTATCAACTTCGATAAGAGCGAAGTGATGGTTCTTGGGTATCCCCCGGAGGAAGCGCGGGCTATTGAAGACCGACTGAATTGTCGGCTGGGTTCTTTCCCCATGACCTACCTGGGGATCCCCATTAGTGATTCGGGCCTAACCATGGCGGACCTTCGCCCCACGGTGACTCGGATGCAACAACGGGTTGAGCCCTGGAAATGGCGTTGGCTGTCGAAGGCTGCTCGCGTGATCCTCATTAACTCCTCGCTTGCCAGCCTTCTTTGGTTCCTCATGAACTTCTACAGCCTTCATGAGACGCTGCATCAGGAAATCGCCAAGTACCAATCCAGATTCTTCTGGGCTGGCGAGGATGACAAGCAGAAGTACCATATGGTGAGCTGGCCCGATATTTCCAAACCCAAGGACCAGGGCGGTCTGGATTTTTTCCTCCCGGCGCATGAACATTTATCTCATGTCCCGTTGGCTCTGGTGCATTGCTAATGGCGATGGAGGCCTTTGACTCACCATCATCCAGAACTAGTACCTTCGGGGCGAGCCACTCGCATTCTATCAGCGCTCTGGCGGCTCCCAGTTTTGGCAGGTTGTCATCCAGCTGCTACATGTACTCCGCATTGGCACGTCCATCTCGGTTGGTACTGGGTCCTCGACCCTGATCTGGTTTGATTGGTGGATCGACGACCTTCCCCTGGCCGCGCGATTTTCGGAGCTCATCGCCATTGCGATAGACCCTCTGATCTCTATCGAGGCGGCCCTTATTGACTTAGGGCGCCTTGCCTTCCGCCGCCCCTTCGGCCCACCTGAAGTGACCGCTTGGGATGCCCTCCTCCAAGACATCGCCCTCCTCCCGATGAACGTCGCCGACACCCCGGACGCCATCACTTGGCGACTGGAGCCCTCCGGGTGCTTCTCCACCAAATCCCACAACGCGGCCATCACCCCCTCGACGGCCCCCGAGCCCTTTAGTTTGATTTGGGACATCCGCTTGCCCCTAAAGATCGGGATCTTAATATGGCCATGGATCCGCGGCCGCCTCCCGTCCGACGTGGAGGTCCTTAAGCGTAATGGACCTGGAGACGGGATTTCTCCCTATGCGGCACGGTGGAGGATGCGAACCACATCTTCTTCACTTGCTCCACGGCCCAGTTTCTATGGTCTTGTTTCCGCGAGACGGTCGATGGACAATGGTCCAATACCAACTTTCCTGACCTGCTTGCGGAGATTCACGCCTCCCCCTCGCTACCGCCATATTAGATGGCTATGCGTTGGGTTCCTTGCCTGGACGCTTTGGACCATCCGCAATAAGCTTGCCATCCAAAAGGTGCCTCTTCGATGTGCTCCTGGCGCAATCTTTAAAATGTGTGGCCAATTGCAGCTTTGGCGGCTGCTTAGCCGCCCCCAGGACCGGGACGTCATCAACACTCTCCTCGCTGACCTTCGATCGATGACCTTCCGCTTGGCGCCTCCGCTCCCACCGCCCCCACTAGATCCCGACTAGTTGCTCTTTGCACCCCGCGTGTGCTTGTTTTTTCTGGTTTCAGGGCTTGTTGAGCTGTGCCCTTATCATTAACCCTCGATTGTCCTCTGTGTGAGATTGTAGTGTGTGTGTGTTTGAACCTTGTTGGATGTTTGGCTTGGGCAGTTGCTTTATAATATAAAGCGGGGCGAAAGCCTTTTTCGGTAAGATATGGATGCACTTTTTGACCTTGGTTTTCAATGCCCGCCTTAGAGTTAGCGACAATGAGCTTAGGTAGTCAACCTTTTCCTCAAAGATGAGCAAGCTTCAAGCTTCAGGAGGTTGATGCCTCCATAATTTACGCATTTTTATAGCTCATTTGTTGCACATTATCTTCATACATCAAGTTATATCATGTACCATTGAGCCAATTACATGTCCATATGAATGATTTCTAGATTTTACTCTTTGAACATGAGCATTGCATATTTTTTATTATTAGTTGGGTTTCACTAGTTTTCTCTATCTTTGTGTGTTTTGTAGGTGATGTCAACTTCCCATGCACTTACCACGATGAAAGGAGTACAAGCGATGGTCATCCAGGACCCCAAACTTAGCCACTTCGAAGAGTGAAAAAACATTTTTCTAAAGTTCTCCAAAACAAGATATAAAACCAGAAATGTATCGGCGTTATTCATACGAATTCAACAAGCCCAAGAACATAAAATTCAGAGTTCGTATGAATAAATAAAGACCGTTTTAGTGGCAGAGGACAGAGCTAAATACGAGGTTCCATACGACTATTGCTGGTTGTATCGGCTGAAGCCCAAACTTCACTGAAAGTTGCATCTCGTGACGCGATTCTTCATGGATTTCATCCACATTTATACCTATGACTCCATTGGCCTTCAAGGGATATTTTGACAGTTGATTGGGCTCACCTAGAGCCCTTGCATCAAAGAGAGATGCGACATAAACAGAGGATGCTACAGGAAAGTTCTTACATATACACTATCAACCAAGTGTTCGGGAACGTTGCATGAAAAAAAAAAATTCTACGCACACGTAATGATCTATCCATGGAGATGCATAGCAACGAGGGGAAGAGTGTGTCTACGTACCCTCGTAGACCATAAGCGGAAGTGTTAGACAAGGAGATTGATGTAGTTAAACTTCTTCGCGATCTAACCGATCAAGTACCTAACAGACGGCACCTCCGCGTTCAGCACACGTTCAGCACGGTGACGTCCTCGCCTTTTTGATCTAGCAAGATGGGCGAAGTAGTAGATGAGTTCCGACAGCACGACGGCGTGGTGACGGTGATGATGATGCGATCTCCTCAGGGTATCGCCTATGCACTACGAAAATACGACCGGTGGACTAAACGGTGGATGAGGCCACCACACACGGCTAAGACAATGTTGTGTCCTTGTGTGGCGCCCCCTTCCAATGTATATATAATTGGGAGGGGAGAGGGAAGCAGCCAGGGCGCGCCCCTAAGGCCCGGCGGCAAGCCCTAGGGCTCCTGCCCTGCTGCACCCCCCTCCTTCCTTGGATGGATAATGGGGAAAGGAAAGAGGGGGAGTGAAGGAAGGGGAGTCCAAATCCACACTTTTGGGGAGGGAAGGAAGGGGGAGTCCAACTCCACACTTTCCTTTCCTCCACCCTTTCCTTTCCCTCCCCATAAGGCCGGCCTCTATAGAGGGCGCACTAGCCCCTTATGGGCTGGTGTGTTCCCTCACTTCGCCCATAAGGCCCATAACTTTGTCGGGGATGCCCGTAACTCCTTCCGGTGACCCAATAAGTACCTGATACCCTCTGAAACACTTGCCATGTTAGAATACAATCGTCCTATATATCATATTTACCTCTTGATCATTACCAGACTCCTCGTCATGTTTGTGATACATTATCTTGAAACTAACTCATATGTTATCATCCAGGACTCCGAACAACATTCGGTCACCAAATCACGTAACTCATATAATACTATATCGTCATCGGACGTTAAGCGTGCGTACCCTACGGGTCCAAGAACTATGTAGACAAGACCGAGACACATCTCCGGTCAATAACCAATAGCGGAACCTGGATGCCCATATTGGTTCCTACATATTCTACGAAGATCTTTATCGGTTGAACCATTATGACCACATACCACTACTAGGGAAAAGCCTATACACAGAATCTTACCAGCAGCGCGCTTTAAAATAAGGCGCTGCTGCTAAGTAGCAGTAGCGCGCTCCCACAAAACGCGCTCCTGAAATAGATGTAGCAGTAGCGCGCCTGCTGTAAGCCGCGGTACTGCTAAAATTGCAACAACCCCACCGTGAAGCTAGTTCTAGCAGCAGCGCGTTAATATGAAGAGCGCTACTGCTACATTTCATAGAAGTAGCGTTTTCCGGCTATACCCGCTACTGCTAAGTTTACTACAAAATTTTAGTCCCACCTCGCTCCGCGAAGAGGGTTTCTACCACTTTAAATATGTTACTTCTCAAACTATTACAAGCACTTGGTCTTCATTGAACTATATGTGTAGAATTTGTGGCCGCAATATGAGTCTTCACCGGTTAAACCGGTGAGGACTCATATTGACAAATCAGATTGTACACAAAAAGATCATTGGTGATCAATGTATTTTTTATGTTTATTTTTGCATGCTGACACATAGAAGTGGCGCGTTGTGATTGAAAGGCGCAACTGCTAGGTCGTTTAGCAATAGCGCGTGCGACTCAAAGGCGCTGCTGCTAGGTTGTGTAGCAGTAGGGCCTTTACCTATGGCGTGCTACTGCTAATCCATTCCATCTTCTACCCTCACTCTCCTCTCTCTGATCCACTCACACTCGCACTCACACTCACTCGATCTCCCCAACCCCCCCTCCCCCGTGCCGGTTGTCCCCCACCGGCCCTACCCCTCCTCCCTCTGCACCACCGTCACCTCCTCCCCCTCACTGGACTCGGTAATCCTTCGCGGGCCGCCCTCCTCCTCTGTCCTCCCTCCACTCCTCCGTTCGCCACCGGCCGACCCCTCCTCCCTCCGCCTTCCTGCCTCCTCCAGTCGCCCCTCCTTCCTCTCTCCTCCCTCCTCCAGTCACCCCTCCTTCTCCCTCCTCCCTCCTCCATCCACAACCCCTCCTTCCTGCTACATTTTGATTTAGTAGGCTAGTTGATATGCAACATTTCGATTTAGTTGATATGATTTAGTTGATATGATTTAGTTGATTTAGTAGGCTAGTTGATTTGTTGATTTAGAGCATTTTGATTTAGTTGATTTAGTAGGCTAGTTGATTTAGTTGATTTAGTTGATTTAGAACATTTTGATTTAGTTGATTTAGTACGCTAGTTGATAGCTAGATTCTTGGAAAGAAATGCACCATTTTATTGTTATTTTTTTGGACATGGATAGCTAAATGCTTTTGTTTTCTGTAATAAGTTATTTTTTGGTGAAATGTAGGTGTCAATTTAGTTGAAATGCTTTGGTAAGTGGTAACGTGATCTGGTAGATATTGTTAATCCTTTGCTCATATTGCTTTAGGAAAATGGAGCCGCCGCCACCACCACCATGTCGACTGTGCAAGTCAAAGTGCGCCAGCAGCCTTGCAATTGGCAAGCTGTTCGACATCTACTTCCAGCCGAGTTTTCGTCATGCGGCGGTAAGAAATTATATGAAATGTAACAACTATTTTATTTTTAGTGTTGACATTACTGCATTGTGTCATTTTGCTTTTTTTTACATAGATCGTCCCATGCAATGTGTGGTTGAAATTCAACAAGCTAATAGGAGACATTGTGACATTTGAGGCTCATGGGGGGCTCTACACTATGGAGATCGAGAAAGGATGCAATATGTCGCAGATTGGAGGAGATGGATTGGCCCATTTCCTCGCCAGCATGCGTCTTACTGGTGGTGAGTTGATCAGCTCCTCCTTCAGAGCATAAAGACCCAAGCTGGCTGTCATTTATATCAACCTGGTGGAAGATGATGAAGATGATGAGGACGCACTCGATCAAGATGATGAGCACCCACTTCATGAAGCCATCGTAGCTCAAAGAATGAGGCTGAGCAAGGAGGAGGTGTGCAACCTATGGGACATAATTCTGTCACGTGATGACTTTGTCGGGGTGCTATTCGTGACCCGCCTGACAAGTACCATGGTCAATCGGCATGATATGGTATGTTATACTTATTGTAGTCATTTGATGATATATGGTATGTTATGCTTTACTATTATACTTACAAACGCAAATTATCCGATGATATGCTTAGTGTAGAGTCCAATGATATGATGTGTGGAATCTAGTTGATGATATGCTTTATTGTAGAGTCCGATCACATGCTTATTAGTGTAGAATCCAAGGAACTATTAGTAGTGTAGATAATCCATATATACTTGTTAGTAGAATTCATGCTTAGTACAAATGTGTAGTACTGTGTCATTTGATACTGTATAAGTCTATACTTAATAGAAATATGTTTGCAAGACTATGTGCGAGACTATTTATTAATTGATATGTTTTTCTTATTCAGAAATTGCCAAAGAGCCTATCTGTGAATTGTGGTGTCGAGCCTGATGAAGAAGGCTCAGCTGGACTACGCCTTACCACAAGGGGCTCCGTCACCACCTGTACTTACCGCATGGACACGGATGGTCGAACACACTTAATCTCGGTTGGGTGGAAGAGATTCCTCGTTGGCAAGAATCTTCGTGTTGGACAGACCACCCTAATTACTATCTGGAGCACCCACCGCCCTGGCTTGAGGATGATGATCGTCGTTGATATCATCTCGATCTACATATGGGTGTGGCCGTATGACTATATATACCTAGTAGAACTGCTATATATGTGTGGTTGTAAGACTACCTAGTACTGCTAGATGCTTTACGAAATTGATATCTAGTAGTACCAACTATTTGGAAATTACAGTTTATCCCTAGTAGTGTACGCAATTCCCTTTGTCTGTCGGTATGTTACTTTCCCGAGAGTCGATCGTCGGTATCTCTATACCTAGTTCAATATCGTTACTGGCAAGTCTCTTTACTCATTCCGTAATACATTATCTTGCAACTAACTCATCAGTCACTTTGCTTGCAAGGCTTCTTCTGATGTGTATTACCGAGAGGGATCAGAGATACCTCTCTAATACTCGAAGTGACAAATCCTAATATCGAACCATGACAACTCAACAAACACCTTCGTTGATACCTGTAGAGCATCTTTATGATCACCCAGTTACGTTGTGACGTTTGATAGCACACAAGGCATTCCTCGGGTATCCGGGAATTGCATGATCTCATAGTCCAAGGAATATGTATTTGATATACAAGAAAGCAATAGCAATAAAGTGTACAATCAAATCCTAAGCTAACGGATGGGTCATGTCCATCACATTATTCTCCTAATGATGTGATCCCATTATCAAATGAAAAGTCATGTCTATGGTATGTTACCTTTAGCTTGCACCAGTCATTGTCAATTCGGTCTCAATCTAGCTATGCTGGTGGAGAACTGGGTTGTTGATTTGGATGGTCATTGCTCCTTATGGTCTTGTACTCCTCTTCTTTGACTGCTTATGGGAACATCATGGTGATGAGCCTCGATTATAGTTGTGGATGATTTTTCCTACAAACTTGATCAAACTATGCACCATTTGACTTCAGACCAAATTTATTTGCCTTGTTTTTAGAGACGGAGGGAGTATAGTACTATATAATGGACTATACGTGACAATGGCATTAATGTACAATTATAGAATCGCAAGTGTAAGATGCATCTTGAAGAACTAAAATTATGTATGTATCGGCCGCCTTGGTTGCAAATGCATCATCGTCTTTACACCTGAATCATAAGCCTTTTTTGCGAGGCACCTAAAACATAAATATAATATACATCCAGAACATACAGGTTTACTGAATGATGCATAGCAAAAACATATTGTACATGTTATGAAAGTTGTGATGGGAAAATGGTGCATTACGTATTTGAATGATATCAAGTATTAGCTAAATGTTTCTGACTCAGATGCACTCTCGAGATTTCTTATCTAGATATTTGGTCATGCATGTACTTATAGTCGGCATATGAGTTCATTAAAATCAAAGATTTTATTGGATTAATGGAGACAAGTTGTAGCTATGAAGACGGTAATTGTTGAACAGAAATAAAAAGAAATTACTCAACATTTTTCCTTTCCCTAGGAGATATGGAAGTGAAATTGCATTTAAATTATATAGAAGGAAAATCAAAACATGGCATGATGAAAAATAATGATAGAGGCATATATGTTTTAGCAATTAGATGATACCTTTTTATAGAAACATTCCCTGAACAATTTAGCCAATGAGAATTAAGCTCTACCTTGGAAATTACTGGAATGCAAAGTGTAAGATGAACATCCTACATTGTTTAAAATCCACAAAACTTTTATTTCATTCAATCATAAAGAGGATCTGTCGAATGGAACAACCATGTTTTTGTAATGGAGCCTTGCTGCAATCTTTATATGTATGCAAAGAAAAACAATGTAAAACCAAAACCACCAAGTGCACCTCTGTAACTTTCAGAATCATAAATGTAAGTACTCCCTCCGTCCGAAAATACTTGTCATCAAAATGAACAAAAAGGGATGTATCTAGAATTAAAATACATCTAGATACATCTCCTTTTATTCATTTTGATGACAAGTATTTCCGGACGGAGGGAGTATGAAACTAGATTGAAGATGATGGGTTTAACCTCAAATTACAGAGGCTACTTCATCTTTATCTTTTGTGGATGGGGGCCTATGCTATGGAAGCATGAAAATGATCCTGCTCCTGAATCTCTGCCAACATCACCATTGAAGGACCAAGCATGAGTATATGTGCAATGCACACTCCTAAGAGCAACTCGAACAGATCCGCTATTTTCTCGTCCCACAAATTTGGTATAAGGGCCGCCCGTAAAAAAACTGCAGTACAGCGAGGTCTTCGGCGGAACAGATCCTGTAAACTTGCCCCGCAAAAATTTTCAGGATCAATTTGCATGATTTGTTCCATGCTGAAGGCCACATGGTACCATAAAAAAAAATTCAGGGTTTTGCTAGTTAATGATTTTTAAGAATATAAACCTAATGGAATCACAATATAAATCAAACTTATAAATGGTCCAGAAGGCAGATCACAATACAACAATCATCTTCATTATAAAAAATGTTTAAACTCAAATAACTAATACGACAACAAATGGTTTGGAAGGAAAATAATTTTTCAAGTCACACACAAATACTTATAAAATTTATTAAAATAAAATGGGAGTCTGTCTATCATACAGTCGTCACTAATGCTGAACAAGATCATCACGTAGCTAGTAGTGCGTCGTGATGTTCTCAATCTTCCGATAGGTCTGAAGAAATGCATCAATCTCATCTGGGTCCTAGGAGGCTTCTCATCACTACCAACATTATCATAGTAAAACTCTAAGTTTAAATCCTCTCATCTAAGGATCACGTTGTGTAGAATTACACATCCAAACATGACTTTTCTGAGGGATTTCTTATCCCAGTAGTGAGGAGGACCCCGAATAATGGCAAACCGAGCTTGCAACACACAAAATGCTCTCTTGATATCCTTTCGGCATGCTTCTTGTGATTGGGCAAAAAAATATGCTTCCTGGTTTTGGTGTCACTTATGGTCTTGACAAATGTTGACCATGGAGAATAAATACTATAGGCAAGATAATACCACATGGAATACTCATGTCCATTGACGGTGTAGTTGCAAGCTGTAGCTTTTCCACTAGCAAGCTAGGGAAAAATATGAGATCGCTGAAACACGGTTGATATCATTGCGAGTTCCGGCAATCCAAGGAAGCAATGCCAAATACACAAGTTCTGTGAAGCAACAACTTAGAGCACAATAGTGGGTTTGTATTTATGGCCCGTGTATTGCACCACCCAAGCCACCAAGCAGTTCTTCCACCTCCAATGCATGGAGTCCACACTTCCAAGCTTGCTCGGCCATCGTCTTGCTTCCTTCATCGTCATAAACTTCTTTGTGTCCTCCTCATTTGGACCTCGAAGATACTTCGGACCAAAAATCCAGATCAAAGCCTTCGCAAACATCTCCACACATTTAAGTGTGGTATCTTCTCCAATGTGAAGATAGTCATTGGTACAGTCGGCCGGAATGCCACATGCAATCACTCTCATTGCCGCCAATATTTTTTGGTGTGAACTAAACCCCAAGAAAACCGGCGGCATTCCTCCGGCGAGTGAAGAAATGGAAATTTTTCTCGCAAGCTTCAACGGCACGAACAAAAAGAGACCTATGCATTAGATATCGCCTATGAAAAAGATGAGCTGGATATGTTGGTACCTTGGCGAAGTAGTCCTTCATGAGCATGTTGTGGCCAAGAGATCGGTTGCGTGGAATGCAAAGCCGTCCAACCATCGATCCAAGACTGGCTTCAAAATTGTCGACGAGATGCAACAACACTAGATGGTCGACATTGTCCCCAAAAATCATCTCCTCTCTGTTGGAATCATCGGACGAATCTTGGCCAATTATACGGCTTACTAGCGGCCGGACCAACCGGATCCGTGCGCTAGGAGGCCGCGTGGCAAGCTCCAAGGCAGATCCATGGCGCCGGCGCCAGACGCTCACCCTCGGTGTAAAAATGGGCACCCCGGGCCCCCAAAATTGGTGGAGAAGGTGCGGCGGGAAGTGGGAACAAGTCGATGGCGCGGGGTGGTTGATACGTCTCCGTCGTATCCATAATTTTTTATTGTTCCATGCCAATATTCTACAACTTTTACATACTTTTGGCAACTTTTTATACAATTTTTGGGACTAACATATTGATCTAGTGCCCAGTGCCAGTTCTTGTTTGTTGCATATTTTTTGTTTGCAGAAAATCCATATCAAACGGAATCCATATGGGATAAAAACCTACGGAGAATTTTTTTGGAATATAGGTGATTTTTGGGAAGAAGAACCAACATGAGACGATGCTCGAGGGGCCCACAACGTCGGATGGCGCGCCCCTGGTCCTTGCGGTCACCCCGTACGGCGGTTGGTGCCCTTGTTTCGCCGCAAGAAAGCCAATATCCGGATACAATTTGTGTTAAAATTTAAGCTCAATCGGAGTTACGGATCTCCAGGAATATAAGAAACGGTGAAAGGACAGAATCATGGAACACAAAAACAGAAGGAAACAGAGAGACAGGTCCAATCTCGGAGGGGCTCCCGCCCCTCCGCTGCCCTGGAGGCCATGGACCAGAGGGGAAACCCTCCTCCCATCTAGGGGGGAGGTCAAGGAAGACGAAGAAGGAGGGGGCTCTCTCCCCTCTCTCCCGGTAGCGCCGGAATGCCGCCGGGGTCAGCATCGTGTCACGATGATCTACACCAACACCTCCATCATCTTCACAAACATCTTCATCACCTTCCCCCACCTATGTACAGCGGTCCACTAACCCACAACCCGTTGTACCCTCTACTTGAACATGGTGCTTTATGCTTCACATTATTATCCAATGATGTGTTGCCTTCCTATGATGTTTGAGTAGATTTTCGTTGTCCTATCCGTAATTGGTGAATTCCTATGATTGGTTTAATTTGCTTGTGGTTATGTTGCTGTCCTTTTGTGCCCATCATATAAGCACGTGACTGGATCACACCATAGGGTTAGTTGTATGTTGATAGGACTACATATTGGAGGGCAAGAGTGACAACAGCTTAACCTAGCATAGAAATTGATGCATACGGGATTGAAAGGGGACCAATATATCTTGATGCTATGGTTGGGTTTCACATTAGAACGTTAGTAGTTGCAGATGCTTGCTAATAGTTCCAATCATAAGTGCACAGAATTCCTAGTCAGGGATGACATGCTAGCAGTGGCCTCTCCTAGATAAAACTTGCTATCGATCTACTAACGTAGTCAATTGCTTAGGGACAATTTCGCATATCTTACCACCACTTTTTCCACACTCGCTATATTAACTTTACTGCTTATTTACCTAAGCATCCCCTAGTTTTTATTTACGTGTTTTTTATTATCTTGCAAGCCAATCCCGTTACACCTACAAAGTACTTCTAGTTTCCTACTTGTTCTAGGTAAAGCGAACGTCAAGCGTGCGTAGAGCTATATCGGTGGTCGATAGAACTTGAGGAAATATTTGTTCTACCTTTAGCTCCTCGTTGGGTTCAACATTCTTATTTATCGAAAGAGGCTACAATTGATCCCCTATACTTGTGGGTTATCAAGACCTTTTTCTAGAGCCGTTGCCGGGGAGTAATAACGTGGGGTGAATATTCTCGTGTGTGCTTGTTTGCTTCATCACTAAGTAGATTTTATTTGCTGTTCTAAATTGTTCTCTATCTTTAGTTATGGATATGGAACACGAAATACCAAAAAAAATTAGGTTTACTTGCTACTCATGGAGATGAGGAACCTCCTAAAACCATCCATGTTCATTATGTGAAAAATATTATGTACTACATTGATAATCCTGAGAAAACCCCATTCAACTATATAATGGGAGTAACGTTGGATCAACGTGGAAACTTTAGGGATTATCGCTTGACTCAAAAAGTGAAACTTTTATGGGATCAAATTTATATGTTGCGTTAGTATGCTCGGCAATTATGCTTGAGATACGATTATACTTGTTGTTCTAGGATGAAGGTTTCACGCCTTCCCTTTTCATGCAAATTTAATGATAATGAAACCTTAGCTTCTTATGCTAATAGTAGATATGATTACTATGATGTGGAACGAATAGAAAAATTCATTGCTTTTAAGGGTGCTTATGAAATTAAATCTTTGTTTGAAAAGTATGAAGCTTTTGATGATGATGTTTATATGCCTGAAAATTAAGCTATACTTAAATATTGCTATGCGAATTATGAATATAATTCCGATATTGATGCATTTATGGAGAAAGTCTCCGCTGTCCCAGAAGAGACTAATATTTTGCAGGAAACTATGGAAGAAGAAATTGATTACACTATGAGGTCATTAGATGAAAAAGATGACGAGGAGCGCGAAGAACAAAAGGAGGAAGAGCGGATTAGCTACCCGTGCCTACCTTCTAATGAGAGTAACTCTTCAACTCATAAATTGTTTAATTTCCCTTCGTGCTTACCGAAGGATGATTGCTATGATAACTGCTATGATCCCTTTGATTCGTTTGAAATATCCCTTTTTGATGAGCTTGATGCTTGCTATGCTTGTGGCCATGATGCCAATATGAATTATTCATATGGAGATGAACTTGCTATAGTTCCATATGATAAGAATGAAATTGTTCCTATTGCAACCACATATGATTTTCCTATTATCTTTTTGAATTCTCTAAACTACACTATAATTGAGAAGTTTGCTCTTATTAAGGATTATATCGATTGGTTGCGTCTTACTACTACACATGATGATTTTGATAAATATAATATGCATTTGTTTGCTGCTCCTACTTGCAATTACTATGAGAGAGGAACTACATCTCTGCATCTCTATGTTTCCAATAAGATATAATTGCAAGAAACTATTTATGCTTTGTATCAGCCTTTACTATGTGTGAATGAATTGTTATTTATGACATGCCGATGCATAGGAAGAGTGTTAGACTTCGTCATTACATGATATATAATACTTTGTGCTCACTACTAAATCACAAATCATTGTTAATTAAAATTGGCTTTGATATACCTTAGGACCTGGGTGGATCAATTACTTGAGCACTATATGCCTAGCTTAATGGCTTTAAAGAAAGCGCTGCCAGGGAGACAACCCGGAAGTTTTAGAGAGTCATTTATTTTTGTTGTGTTCTTTTATATAGTTTAAAAACAAAAAATAAAGAGGGGAACCTAAAAACTTTTTCAAAAAGAGAAGCGACAGGAAGGTTATGCATTGGAGAAGTGAGGGTCGACCTTGAACACTTGTGTTTATGCTCATGGAAACAATGTAGAATTGTTCATGGAAGTTTCTCACAAAAATAATTATCCCCTTGTACAAATCCATTGTATTATAAAAATAATGTGCCAAGATTTGCCTTTAGGATGATTAGATTGCTTGTTTGGTTTGTGCGATGCAAAAACAGAAACTTTGGCTGCAGTGCATGGTTTTACATTTTTTGCTGGGAAGTCATACGCTTCTAAAACTTTTTGGACAGTACTTCTATACAAATTGTTTATTTTTTCCTAATTGTGCAGAATTTTTAGAGGTACAGAAGTATGATTAATGTTCAGATTACTACAGACTGTCCTGTTTTCACAGACTGCTGTTATGGTTTCATTGTTCGCTAATGTTTGAAATCTTGTTGAGCCTCCTTTGACTTGGGTCCATATAATAATGATAGCATAAAATTGGTAATGTTTGATTATAATTAAACAATAATGTTAGAGAAGTACATAATGGGATTTGATGTTATATGTGCTAACCCCTCTAATAAAAAAGTTTTGTTAAGTTTTGTGTGGATGAAGTGTTCGAAGATCGAGGAAGTATTGATATGATAAGAATGAGGATAGGCAAGAGCTCAAACTTGGGGATGCCCCAGGCACCCCAAGTAAATATTCAAGGAGACTCAAGCGTCTAAGCTTGGGGATGCCCCGGAAGGCATCCCATCTTTATTCGACAATTATCGGTATGTTTTGGTTTTTGTTATGTTCACATGATATGCATAAAATCTTGGAGCGTCATGTGATTTTTATTTCTCTTCCAATAATACACCATGCTGGTATGAGACGGTCCTTGGTTGATTTATAGAATGCTCTTTGCACTTCACTTATATCTTCTGAGTATGGCTTTATAGAATGCTTCATGTGCTTCACTTATATCATTTGGAGTTTGGATTTCCTGTTTCTCCTCACATAGAAAACCTCCATTTGTAGAATGATCTTTTGATTCCCTTATAGTTGTTAGAGTGTGGGAATATCTTTTGTAGGAAGAATTAAAACTCTCTTGCTTCACTTATATCTATTTAGATAGTTGACAGGAATTAGTCATTTACATGGTTAGTCATAAAATCCTACATAAAACTTGTAGATCGCTGAATATGATATGTATGATTCCTTGCAATAGTTTTGCGATAGAGAGCTACTAATATGTGGGAGGTACTAGTGAATGATTGTGGTTTAGTAAGAATACTGGTGTTAAGGTTTGTGATTCCCGAAGCATGCACGTATAGTCTCTCGTTTATGCTGGGAAGTTGGAGCACAATTTATCCTTAATTGTCTATCTTTGTGTGAAGGTCGGGGGCGCGCGATGGTTAACTCCTACCAACCTCCCCCCTAGGAGCATGCGTAGTAGTACTTTGCTTCGAGGGCTAATAAACTTTTTTGAAATAAGTATGTGAGTTCTTTATGACTAATGTTGAGTCCATGGATTATACGCACTCTCACCCTTCCACCTTGCTACACACTCTAGTACCGCGCAACTTTCGCCGGTGCATAAAACCCTCCTTATACCTTCTTCAAAACAACCACCATACCTACCTATTATGGCATTTCCATAGCCATTCCGAGATATATTGCCATGTAACTCCACCGTTCAGTATATTATGACACGCATCATCATTGTCATATTACTTTGCATGATCATCTAGTTGACATAGTATTTGTGGCAAAGCCACCATTCATATTTTGTATACATGTCGCTCTTGGTCATTGCACATCCCGATACACTGCCAGAGGCATTCATATAGGGTCATACCTTTGTTCTAATATCGAATTCTAATATCAAGTTGTAAGTAAATAAAAGTGTGATGATCGTCATTATTAGAACATTGTCCCATGTGATGTTATAAATAAAGAGCCCAAAAGAGTCTTCCCCCCAAAAAAGGTCACAAAAAAAGAGGAGTCTAAAAAATAGAAAGGGAGAGAAGGGACAATGTTACTATCCTTTTCCACACTTGTGCTTCAAAGTAGCACCATGTTCTTCATGCTAGAGAGTCTCCTATGTTGTCACTTTCATATATTACTAGTGGGAATTTTTCGTTATAGAAATTGGTTTGTATATTCTAACGATGGGCTTCCTCAAATGCCCTAGGTCTTCATGAGCAAGCAAGTTGATGCACACCCACTAGTTGTATTTTTGAGCTTTCATACACTTATAGCTCTAGTGCATCTGTTACATGACAATCTCTACTCACTCACATTGATATCGATTAATGGACATCTCCATAGTCCGTTGATTTGCCTAGTTGATGTGAGACTTTCTCCCTCCTTTTGTCTCCTACCATCTTCTATTCCACCCATAGTGCTATATCCATGGCTCACACTCATGTATTGCGTGAGGGTTGAAAAAGCTAAAGCGCGTTAAAAAGTATGAACCAATTGCTTGGCTGACACTAGGGTAGTGCATGATTTATACTTTGTGTTAAGAAGATGGAGCATGACAAGGCTATATGATCTTGTAGGGATAGCGTTCTTTAGCATTGACATTTTGAAAGACATGATTGTTTGTTGGGATGCCCGAGTATTAAATTCTTTTATGTCAAATGATAGACTATTGCTTTGAATCACTTGTGTCTTAATATTCACGCCATGATTAGATTACATGATCAAAATTATGCTAGGTAGCATTCCACATCAAAAAATAACTTTTTTATCATTTACCTACTCGAGGACGAGCAGGAATTAAGCTTGGGGATGCTCATACGTCTCTGTCGTATCCATAATTTTTTATTGTTCCATGCGAATATTCTAAAAAAATACATACTTTTGGCAACTTTTTATACTATTTTTGGGACTAACATATTGATCCAGTACCCAGTGCCAGTTCTTGTTTGTTGCATGTTTTTTGTTTCACGGAAAATCCATATCAAACTGAGTCCAAACGGGATAAAAACTTACGGACATTTTTCTTGGAATATATGTGATTTTTTGGAAGAAGAATAAACGCGAGATGATGCTCGAGGGGCCCACAAGGTCAGATGGCACGCCCCTGGTCCTTGTGGCCACCACGTAAGGCGGTTGGTGCCCTTCTTTCGCCACAAGAAAGCCAATATCCGGATACAAATCGTGTTAAAATTTCAGCCCAATCGGAGTTACGTATCTCCGGGAATATAAGAAACGGTGAAAGGACATAATCTGGGAACGTGGAAATAGAAGGAAACAGAGTGAGATCCAATCTCGGAGGGTCTCCCGCCCCTCCGCTGCCATGGAGGCCATGGACCAGAGGGGACACCCTCCTCCCATCTAGGGGAGAGGTCAATGAAGAAGAAGAAGGAGCAGGGCTCTCTCCCCCTCTCTGCCGGTGGCGCCGGAACACCGTCGGGGCCATCATCGTGTGACAGCAATCTACACCAACACCTCCTTCATCTTCACCAATATCTTCATCACCTTCCCCCATCAATCTACAGCGGTCCACCCTCCCACAACCCGATGTATCCTCTACTTGAAAATTGTGTTTTATGCTTCATATTATTATCCAATGATGTGTTGCCATCCTATGATGTATGAGTAGATTTTCGTTCTCGTATTGATAATTGGTGAATTGCTATGATTAGTTTAATTTTCTTGTGGTTATGTTGCTGTCCTTTGGTTCCCTTCATATGAGCACACGCGTGGATCACACCATAGGGTTAGCTTTATGCTTATAGGACTGTGTATTGGAGGGCAAGAGTGACAGAAGCTTCAACCTAGCATAGAAATTGATGCATACGGGATTGAAGGGGGGCCAATATATCTCAATGCTATGGTTGGGTTTCACCTTCGTGAACGTTAGTAGTTGCGGATGCTTTATAATAGTTCCAATCATAAGTGCATAGAATTCGACATCAGGGATGACATGCTAGCAGTAGCATCTCCCACATTGAACTTGTTATCGTTCTAGTAACGTTGTCAATTGCTTAGGGATAATTTCGCAACTCCTACCACCACTTTTTCCACCCTCGCTATACTAACTTTATTGCTTCTTTACCTAAGCATCCCCTAGTTTTTATTTATGTGCTCTTTATTATCTTCCAAGCCTATCACGTTACACCTACAAAGTTCTTCTAGTTTCATACTTGTTCTGGGTAAAGCGAACGTCAAGCGTGCGTAGAGTTGTTTCGGTGGTCAATAGAACTTGAGGGAATATTTGTTCTGCCTTTAGCTCCTCGTTGGGTTTGACACTCTTACTTATCGAAAGAGGCTACAATTGATCCCCTGTACTTGTGGAGTATCAATGGTCGGGGGCAGCATGGAGCGGCAGTGGCGGTGATGGGCAAGTGGGCGGGAGCTGACAATGCCTTCGCGCCAGCGAGTAGATGGAATAGAGGAACCAGCAAAAGAAGGGGTGAAAACTATGGATATGGCTGACGTGGGCCGAAATTTATAGGATCCTGCACAAAAAAGGAGATGCTTTAATATAGAGGATGTGCGCGGGATGGAAAATCGTCTGCGTCCCTTATATCGGCGGTTATTAGAGCAACTCTACCAGACCCTGTAAAACACCGACCCGCATAAGGCTTTTGCATTTCACGGAAAAGGGTATATGCAGGCTGAATCGCGGGCGAGGTCAGACTCACACCCCGCAAAACGCACCCGTAAAAAATAATATTCGGTAAATATGCTCTTGTACGGGTCGGCTACGCGGGGTCTGCTCGGGCGCCGTCGCATCAACCCGCAAACGGAAGACGCCCAATTATCGAATTTGACATCGATTCCGACAAATGAGTTCAAATTCAAACAATAGAACAGAGTTGACACACAAATAAAAGCTTAGTTTTGTAGGACAAACGCAAAAGGTGGTTTTGCATCATCGTGGTCGATCTTCACTCCGCACCACCGAGTCCATCGAGGTCATCACAATCACTGAGTTCACCTCTGGCACTTGTTCCAACTCCGGCACCGAAATCATCGGCTGGTGCATTGAACGCATCGGCGACATTGGTTCCAAACCACGTTGAGAAAACATCTCCGGCACTGTAACACGCACTAGCCGACACAAGCATTCTCCTCTTCAAAATATCTCTTCTTGCCATATCATGCCATTCTTTGGTGAGGTCGTCAATGTCATTGCGGTTAAATGTCATGATCTCGTTCTCTTCGGCAAGCAACTTGGACATGGCCTTGTTTTCAGCGGCACGTGCTCTTCTCTCCTCAATGGCCGCTTTGCGCAGCCCCTCGTCCTTTAGCAATTGCCATTTTTCTTGCTTCTCCCGTGCCTTCTTCTTGGCCAACTCTTTCTTTATCTCCAACATCTTCGCTAACATCAACTCATTTGTTACACCATGGCATCAGTCTTGTCCCGCAAGCTTGATGCTTCGTGCTCTCTCTTCATCTTCTCCTTAGTCTTCTTGTCACCATCGGGCTTCTTCAAGTTTCTTGGGCCATCTTCATCCATGTTCATAAATGAACCTCTCTTCGGTGGGGATTCTTTGTCAATGAACTTCCACTTCTCGCACTCTTTGAGCAAGTCCCAACAAAGCTATAGATTGAAGAATTTGCCTTCCGAAGCTTTCATGTCTGTTTATCTTTGATAGGAAATTTTGTCCTAGACAATTAAAACAATGTCAAATTATGCAATCACTTTAAATGCTACAAATGTTTTGCATCACGTGGAACGTGAACTCACATATTCGGATTCCATGGTTCAACTTGGAGGGGCATTGCAAACTTGTTCCAAGCAAGCAACCCAATGGCTACAAATCGGCTTGATCACATCCCAACAACCTTGTAATGACCAAAAGGTGCATGGAGTCCGATTGGGATACTTTACCATCATGCGGAAGTATTGATCTTCGATCCTTTGCCAATACCTCTTGGTGGTTTGAGACGTACCCATGCAAGCATCAAGAGACACCGCACTCGAAGCCTTGATCAAGATTTGATCTTCCAAGATCGTTTAGTTCTTCGATCTCTGGCTTTTTTTGGTTGCGCTTCCTCATACGCCCCTCATCTATCTCCTCCAATTCTTCTTCACCACCGTGATCATCCACGCCGCCCTCCGTTTCATTGTAATCGAATGCAGCAAACGGGGCTTGATCGATGTCAACGGCGTTGGTGTCCAACAAGTTCACGAACTCGGAAGTGGCATTGTTCGAACCACCGCAATAGTGAGCGACAACAAGTCATACCTTCCGGCCATTTTGTCAAATACATCACTAGCGGTGGAAGCACCGTCGTTGAACGGCATCGCCGGGGAACCTCTTGCCGGGGCAGAGGGAGTGGGTGAAGGAGCCGGCCTCTTTCTAGCCATAATCTTCTTCCGCTTTACGCCCGAGACCTTGCCGACCTTCTCCGCCACCGGCCGGGATCGCGGAGTGGCGTTGGCACCCAGAGCACCGGCCTTCCTAGCGTGGCCAGCCGGATTCCCACCCTGCACGACCATGTCGCCCTGCCGCTTGCGGGTAGGCGCAGTGGTGCTTTGGGTGACGGCGGGGCCAACATTTCCGGCGACGAGATCCGTCGAGGGGATTGAGCGTGCGCGACCACGACCGTGACGGGGGACGGCAGGGAGTCATCCATGGCGGCGAAGAACTGCCGGGGAAGACGCTTTTATCCTCCCGCAACCCGACCAACACAACATTAGGGCCGTCCCCCCCCCCCCCCCAATTCTATCCTGACCTGGGCCGGGGCTTTTCGTGAAATTTCCAAACGAACAATTTCAACGAAATCGCACCGGAGCGGGCGGTGGCGGGGGCAAAAGTGGCGGAGGGGTGGGGGAGCGGGAATGGCCGCGTGGAAATTTCCCTCGCACCAAATCCCGCTGCGGATAGGGCCCGAGCTCGGGTCGGCCTCCCACCCCGTGAATCTAAAGATTGAGGGAGATATTTTGTCGCGACTTGCAAAAAAAATTACGGGACGGATGTATTTGCGGTGTCTGTTCGGGCAGGATTTTCCGCGCCGACCCATATTTTGGTGGTTATTTTGCGGGTCGCGGCTATATACGGGGTCTGCTAGAGATGCTTTTACAGTGGTCGGGCGAATATACCGTATCTGTTAGAGTTGCTCTAAGCTTGTTCCACGCTTGAGGGTGGTGCCACAACTATTTCTTACATTGTTCTTTTCTTTTTGTTTTATCTTATGATCAGTAGTCTTATCATGGTTTAGAGAACTTTAGGTACAGTTACCATATGTAGGAAGTATATCTATGAGACCAATCGACGTGTACGAGATCAATTTATATGCATGGAACCTTGCTTGATCCTCCGCTAATTCTAATCTAGTGTTACGCGCGAGTAGAGAAAATATCCAGACTCCCCTAAAGAAAATCTACGCGGAGTCCGGCTCGATTCGTCACAACCTGCTCCAGCGAGTTGAAGACAGAGGTAGCTACATCCTAAAACAAGAAATGAAGCACCCTACAAGCGCTCTCAGAGCGCAGCGATTTTCGACCGTCGGATGTGTTCCCTTGATGCGAATATAGCCGTTGGATCGAGCCACCGGATTGCCTAGGCCGTCGGATCGAGTCCCCGGCTTAGCTCGCTTTGTCGCTTACTCTGTCTGTTTGACCGGGACTCGGTGACATTTGGGGCCCCTCGTGGGTGGGCCGCGATTGTCAGCGACCGTGGCTGCGGGTGCAGCCTGTGTGTCCCATCGCGCGGACCGGCGTGTAAATATTTCGTGCCACTGCAGGTAATATCGTGCCCCCGCCAAGGGTATTTTAGGTATTTCGCCTGGTGGGTATCTGCATGTCGTTGGGTGGGTGGCTGTTTTCTCTCCTTCTGGGTCCTCACTTCAACGATTGGGTGAAGCCCTAGCCGCCACTCCCCGTCAGGCCTCAAGATGGCAACGGGGCCCCGAAACCCGCATCCCCGTGGCTTTTTACCCTATTAGGGGACGGGGATGGGCATCTTTTCATCACCGCGGGGCTGTTGTTGGACACATTATACAACCCGACACGTTCTGTGTGTTTACACCCGTTTCGGTAGTCCTCGAACCCGAAACCCGGCAATACCCGCGAAATTATATTTTTTTTACGAAACACTAATCCCGCCCAACCCAATGCAATCGAGCCCCCCACCCCCAGCGTTGAGGCCAAACCAACCCCTCGCTGGGTGGCCACAGTATCGCTCGCACTTTCCCCCCTCGCCCGAGCCCTGAACTCTCTCTCTCCCTCATACTACCTAAACCTAAATCTAGGACCCCAGCCACCGCCTGACTCGATCCCATCTTGCTAGAGCTGCCGACCACGATCTGCGCCCGCGAGCCTCCTCGCTCCATGTCTCCCTCTGCCTGACACTCTATATAGCTGTTGAACCATCTACTATAGTTTTTTGTTGATATTTTCTCAAGTTATGCTACTGAAATGTGCTTGTTTTGTTGCTGAAATATTATTCTTTGTCCCCTCTATGTTTGTTTAAATATTTGGATTTTCTCGTGGGTTCCCCGTGGGTTCCCCGAAACCCGATGGGTTTAGGGGATGGGTGGAAAATTAGGCCCGCGCACGGTGATGGGGACGGGGGCGGCGAGGCATGATGAGCATTCTGTCAGCGAAATCCTCCATGGACGGCCTCGAGGTATATGTGGTCTAGCACGTGGCGAATGAGCGTCCCTCTCATGCATCCCTCCTCCCATTCTATTTTTCTTTTGGTTTTCTTCATCGCCATTCAGATCTGGTGTGTGTCGTTTGCGCAGGAATTTTGTTCCCATCTGGTGTGTTGAAGGGCGCTACTGCTGCACGGAGAAGTTCGTCTACTTCCACGGCATATGTTGTGTGTTGTTGCTGATGTTCCTCTCCTCTGCAGCCAACTCCATGGAAAGTGCTCTCCACCTCTATCGCCCATCTACCCTATTTCTGAATGTATTTGGTGCGTGTTGGATCCCAATATAAAGGTAATTTGAGGCATGATATAGGTCATTTTTTTGCGTTTTGATGTAGTCGTTGGATGGTGGATTAGCATAACTATGTCCCTGGGATTTAAATTTTGGATGAACATACTCAGTGCCTAATAATTTCTGAACCATTGGGGCGTTGTTGCTTGATCCAGTTGAAGTTTTAAATCAATGGTTTTTTTTTGAGGGAACTACGGCGGGCAAAAGCCAGCCTGAACACATTTATTAATTATAAGGTTTAACAGAGAATATATACAGAGGGAGGGGTAAAGGGGAGTAGGGAAACATCAAATTAAAACTACTATGCTACATCTAACTGGGACAACATGATTCCCCAGTCGATCAGAATTTGTTTGCGGTTCGCCTTGCCACATCGATGGGCCCATAGAAAGAGTTCTTGCGATGCTCGCCGAAGGACGCAGCCCAAGGACTCAACTTCATGCTTGAAAACTTTAGCGTTCCTTCTATTCCACAGACTCCAGAGGATGGACATAATAACCGTATTGCGAGTTTTGCAAGCAGGTGAACGCCCAAGCAGGTCTTGGATGGAAGAGCAGTCTCAAGGATTGATGTTTAGCGAGTCCACAGTCATCCAAGCTTGGGCGGCAACATGGCAGTGAATTAGCATGTGGGAAGTAGATTCTGTTTCCGAATAGAGCGGGCAGGCGTCGGAGTCTGTTAGGTCCCTCCGGAAGCGACGCTCATTGGTAAATAGTCTTCCTCGATGCGCCAGCCAGATAAACAACCTACACCGATTAGTCGCATAGTTCTTCCTCCAGATGAAATCTGAAGTTTGATCATCCGGTCGAGATGAGAAAGCAGATCCATACGCAGAAGCAATGGAAAAAGGCTTATCATTGCTCCTGCATAAACGGTTATCCGGCTCCTGCGGCATCAAGTTAACTGTGGCTAAAACAGTACGTAGGCAAAGAAGCTCGTTAGTAGCAGCGATGGACAGACGTGGCTGTAGCGAAAGACGAAGATCCTCCGCCGCAAGAACAAACACGACAGAAACATTAGGGTTAGTAGCATGGGAGAAAAGATTTGGGAAGCGAGCAGCCAAGGTATCGTTGCCGATCCAGAGATCTAACCAAAACGCGGTTGAGATACCATTACCAATCTTGACGTGTGTAATAGAACGGAAGAAAGGGAGACCAGACACGAGGTCCTTCCAAACTAAGGTGTGTAGTCTATGAGTGTCACCAATGTAGTGCCCACCGTCCCAGCCATACGTGGAGGCAAGCCAAGAGTCCCAAGAGCCAAGACCGGGTTGGTGAATTTTATTGAGGGATTTTAGAAGCAGGCAAATATTGTGAGTACGAAGGCATCTAAAGCCTAGGCCGCCCTTCTTAGTAGGGGCACAGACGTCCGACCAAGCAACTTTGCATTGACCCCCATTCACGTGGTCATCTCCAGCCCAAAAGAAGGCACGACACCGCTTGTCTATCTCCGGCTGCAGAGAGAGCAAGGTGATCCTCTGGCTGTTGGAGTATTAAACTTGATACATGAACCAAGTCAACTCAAAGTAGCACCTTAATACTTGACATGGCTGTCTGATTTAGTCTCGCATTGATATTTTGCTCTCCTGAATTATGACTTGACGTTACAGATATTAATTATGCTTAATGCTAGTGGGGAAATGTTTTTTTTCTAGAGTACTAGACATAAGTGGAGGCTATGACTGATCTGCCAAAGAGCGGGCCTGTTACTCGTGTCTGATGCATTTTACCAACCGCCATGGCCATGCTCCTTCGAAGGTAGGCCCACTTCTTGAAGCCTACTTATTATTTTTGCTGTTGCTAATCTCGTTTCCTATGGACACCTCTACCAGATCCGCCACCACTGCGAAGCCTAGCTCTTGAGTGCTTCAAAGGTGAGCAAGAAAGAAGAGGAGGGGTGTGGTGCTTTGGTACTTATATTGCTTTGCGTATGCGCTGACTAGAAAATGTGTGTGTGAGAGAGAGAGAGAGAAAGAGAGAGAGAACTGTTGCTAACAGGGTTTATAGTTCCTAATGAATTCGCTCTGTCGATGTACGATTACTCATATTTTTAGCCTCGTGCAAGTCATCATTTTGTTAATCACGGTTTTTGATAAAAACTGAAACCTTTCACTTTCAGTTCATATGAAGCAAAAGAAAGTCATGCAGTACCTTACAATTATATTATGATGATTAGCAGGGAATAACTGAAGTCTTTAAAATTTGGTACATATTGTCGTGCGTCGATTCAGCCCCATTGTGCCATCTGAATGACTAGGATTTACTGTTTGTAAGCAGTACTCATGTTTCTTAATATCCCTTCCAGCTCTAAAATACCTATATGTTTTTATTCTTATTTTGTACCACAAAACTATGTGCGCTAAACAAAGCATGTCGTATTATATCAGATTAATGATGATGTAGTTATGTGTCAAGATGGCAACGGGGCCCCGAAACCCGCATCCCCGTGGGTTTTTACCCTATTAGGGGACGGGGATGGGCATCTTTTCATCCCGGGGTTGTTGTTGGGCATATTATACAACCCGACACGTTCTGTGTGTTTACACCCGTTTCGGTAGTCCCCGAACCCGAAACCCGGCAATACCCGCGAAATTATATATTTTTTACGAAACACTGATCCCGCCCAACCCGATGCGATCGAGCCGCCCACCGCCAGCGTCGAGGCCAAACCAACCCCTCACTGGGTGGCCACAGTATCGCTCGCACTTTCCCCTTCGCCCGAGCCCTCAACTCTCTCTCTCTCTCTCCCTCATACTAACTAAACCTAAACCTAGGACCCCAGCCGCCGCCTGACTCGATCCCATCTTGCTAGAGCTGCCGACCACGATCTGCGCCTGCGAGCCTCCTCGCTCCATGTCTCCTCCGCCTGACACTCTATATAGCTGTCGAACCATCTACTATAGTTTTTTGTTGATATTTTCTCAAGTTATGCTACTGAAATGTGCTTCTTTTCTTGCTGAAATATTATTCTTTGTCCCCTCTATGTTTCTTTAAATATTTGGATTTTCTCGTGGGTTCCCCGTGGGTTCCCCGAAACCCGATGGGTTTAGGGGACGGGTGGAAAATTAGCCCCGCGCACGGTGATGGGGACGGGGACGGGTTTACGATTTTCTCGTCGGGTGGGTTTGGGTTGGCAAAACCCGATGGGTTTCATCCCCGTTGCCATCTTAAGTTATGTGCGCCATCCAAACTATATACGTGTGGTTCCCAAATTGGAGCATGTATTTCCGTGATGATCTTCAAGTATGGTATTTGATTTCTCTTCACACATCTTCAATTTAGAATTTATTTCCCTATTTCTATCAAATATGCACTGCTTTATCAAGATCCCGCTTTGATTAACGTCGTTCTATTATAGTTAATGTTTATTCGCCTGTCACAATGGCATATCCACGTTGTTTATATTGTTTGGTCTGTATTTCGTGCATGGAGTGACTTGGTTATTTGCCGCATTCATAGTACAAGTTTGCTTGATTAGGTCACTGCACAATTGTAGAGCAGTCAGTATTTTTTCATCTATCCATGCCTCTCACGGACGGTCCCCTCGTTAGCTCCTGTTAAGATCTGTGACACATTATAATTGCCAGATGTGTTGCTTATGTGATCTTTGATTTTTCTATTTCAGCTGATATGTGCAGGAACATGAGAAGCCTCCATTTCATAGGTGCTTCTGTTGCTACAAGTTGCTGCTTGTGGTTGCCAATGGTGTCTGCATGCACATGTTCGCTTCTTAATCATACTAGCATAGTTGTAGTGTTAAATCATTAGCTTAGTTACCTTTTTATGTTTCCCTGATGGATGCTATTTTTAGGTTGTTGTGCACCTACGGATAGTTTGTTAGTTCCTAGGTTCTAAGGTTCATACCTACTATCTATGGGAAGGAGTTTTTTTATTAGATGATGAAGTTTCTTTATTTACTAGAATAGCAGGGTATTTTAACTTGTAATTCTAGGTTATTTGATTAGATAAAGGTACTCAGACAAAATAAATAATTTGTTTAACACCAGATGTATGTGTGTGTGTTGCGGCTTGGGAGGGATAACAAAGGAGGTCGCCTTGAAATTATGGAAGAGAAAGGGAGGCCGGAAGAGTGCATCGCTACACTGCTGCTGCCATGTTTCTCCTTGCTGCTGCCGACTCGCCTTCGTGCGGCGCTATTTCCATTTGTATAAGAGTTTCAGTAGTTTCAGCTCGTGCAAGTCATCATTTTGGCATTGTGAGAGAGTTAAGAGAAAATTGAAGCATCAAATTAATAATGAAGTGTTTTATGAGAACTCAACCTTTGTGGTGCTAACTGTCATGTGCCGCCGCAGTTTCATTAGTTTCAGTAGTTCCAATATTTACTTTGCGTACTTCCTTTGTGGTGCTGACTGTCATGTACCACCGCAGTTGACAATCAACAGGAAGAGGAGGAAGGAGAGACATAGATGAATGAGGAAGAGGAGATCTCGGCTAGTGCACTGGATCTTCCATAGGATTTTGTGGTAGGAGGATCATATCCCCAACATCATCCTCCAAGCATGCAGCTACTGCCTTCCCAAGTAACGTCAATCTACATCGGCAAGGTGAGCCTCACATTTTTCTTTTCTTTTCCTACGCTTTTACTTTATCATGTGTGCGTACCATTGTTGCATGTCTCTGATTGTTTATGTTGCTAAAAAGCAAATATAGTAATGTATATGTTCCAAAAATTAAAGCACGACCACTGAAACTGGTGTTAAGGTCTAGAAGATTTTATAAGTGCATTGGTTCATAATTAGCAAATTAGGTCTATGATATGGAAGTCCTTGTCTAGGGCACGGAATTGATAAGGATGATCCCCATCGTTTCCACACTACCCCGAGGTATTCAGATCTTTACCTCGTGTTCCCAAGCCCAGCGCTTATCCTGACTTGCAGTAGCCGAATTTCATGTGCTTTCTCTACTTCAAAAGAACGGATCCATGCTATATAAATATATTCCTCTAATTTGTTTTCTTTAGAAGTATATGCAATCTTGGACTAGATGCCAAAATTGTGTTGTATGCGACTGTAAATCAATGTTTTGTTGTACGAATTCTTCCTAGTATATTTGTCTTCTTTTCTCAAATATCTATTTATTGTGGTAACCATTTGAGACTTGGATAGAAAGTATTTGGTATGGGCAATTAAATTTGTTCGTATATGATATCTTACCATATGGTGAACTGGGATCAACTTATGTAGACACACAGAATAACATGAGCTTAGATTCACTTATAGGTTCACTTATGATGTACTATTTGTAGACTCTTCCGCTGAATATGATCATGTTTAAAATCAAATGTGCATTAACACTTATGAGAGTAACAGATATTTTATTTTTGCCAGCACTGTTTCTATTGATCCCACTCTCTTATATTTTTTGCTTTCACGCTTACTACTCAAGTAATACCCAAATTATGAAATGGGCGATAATTAGGGACCCTATTTACATCAATGATGATGAAGCTATGGGTGTATCTGTGTATATAGAGTACTAGCGTCGTTGTCTCTAATTCATGTTAATGATGTTGTATTCGACACTGATTATCTCCAATATTCAGTTAGCCGCCGCTATAAAATCCAACATACCAAAAAGACAAGGGTCTGAGCTCTGTGTAGCGAACCATGTCTTTGTGAGAGGACCTTAACAAGAGGTAGCATGCTGGCCTTATGCCATCGTTCAATAGATTTTTCTTTGCATGTTAAATGAACTCTTGCACCATTGTTCAATAGATTGTTCTTCGCATGTTAAACTGAACTCTTACACCATTGCTATCGATATTCATTTGTTGGTTAGCTGATGCCTTGCAACCACTGACTTGCTTAGGTGCTAATAATGTTTTTTTTCCTTTTGTATACATAGATACTTGTTTCCTTTAGGGGAAATTTTAAACTTCCCGTCACCATGGATCTATGGCCATCTACTTTAGATGTTATGTGATGATATGATTTACTTGGCATATTAGGAGTTGATGATTTAGATCTGGAAGGAAATGTAACTTTGACATTGTATGTTGCAAACTTTATCCTAATAAATATTTATAATCGGGTCTGATCGATTGACAGACATGCTTCTAAGACAAGTACATTACTATTTTTAGCAATATGAATTTATCTTTGACTTGAAACTTTGGATCTTTTCTAAAGATGAATCGACGGTATTGCAATTTATCTCTGCCTTTTTTCAAGGGATGCATGTCCATCCCTGTTTATCAATTGTGTATTTCCTTACTTAATCCAGAAACATCTTAATTTCATGTCGGTTATGTTGAAGAATATTTCAGAATGTAAATGCTTCCATCTTTAGAATAATCTGGTTCCCTTTTGGTAGATCAAGAAACATCTTAATTTATCAGCCGTTGTTCTACCCGACGAGCTTGGCCCTTGTCATCGCTGGGAGCAGAATGGGGTCAAACTTGAATTGCTCTGTTTCAGGATTTAACCTTTTTCAGTTATGCAATCACAAATATCTTGCACGCATAGAAAGAAACTTGAATGTTCTTAATCACACAAAGGTGTTTTTTACATTCAGGTGCCTTCTTTTAATCTATGCATGACCCAGGATTATGTGATGTGTAGTTTGGCCCATGAGCTTGCGGATACTTGCTTTCTTGACCTTGCGACACACCGTCCTCCTCCGCCGGCCGCCTAATAGGTCCGTCCTTCTTCTTACTCTAGCAGCAAAAACTGAAGTTGCTAGGGTTCACCACCGTATTTCCCATTATCTTTATTTTTTTCTGCACTCTTCCACCAACAATTACCTTGCAATAATGTAGTTCCAATCTTTGTTTTGTACAATGTTTCTTAATCCTGGTTCGTTTCAATAGATTGATTTAAGCATATCATGGAGGCTGAATCTCACATTTCTGTTTGGGGAAAATTGAAATGACTGCTGGTTAGGTAATTAGTTCACTGAACGGAGTGTCATACCTCATCTCTTCATGCAAATATAGTACATTAAATTGTCTATTTGTGTTGTGTGCTCCTTGGAGATGTTAACTAAACTTCAAAATAAATCAGTTGTTTGTTTGTCTAAGATTATTTTAGACCCGAGAACTTGGGTAAGTTTAGATTTACATATTTTGTAGAAGATTGTCGTTCTGCTATACTACCAGCAAGTCACAAATGGTTGTTAGGTATTCAGATGGATCTGTTGAGTTAACCACTGTATTTTGAAGGAAATATGCCCTAGAGTCAATAATAAAGATGTTATTTGTATTTCCTTATATCATGATAAATGTCTTTTATTCATGCTAGAATTGTATTAACCGGAAACTTAATACATGTGTGAATACATAGACAATACAGTATGTCCCTGGTATGCCTCTACGAGACTAGCTCGTTGATCAAAGATGGTTATCTTTCCTAGCCATAGACGTGAGTTGTTATTTGATCAACGAGATCACATCATTAGGAGAATGATGTGATGGACAAGACCCATCCGTTAGCTTAGCACTATGATCCTTTAGTTTATTTTTATTGCTTTCTTCATGACTTATACATGTTCCTCTGACTATGAGATTATGCAACTCCCGAATACCGGAGGAACACCTTGTGTGCTATCAAACGTCACAACATAACTGGGTGATTATAAAGATGCTCTACAGGTGTCTCCGAAAGTGTTCGTGGTGTTGGCATAGATCAAGAATAGGATTTGTCACTCCGAGTGTCGGAGAGGTATCTCTGCGCCCTCTCGGTAATGCACATCATAATAAGCCATGCAAGAAAATGACTAATGAGTTAGTCACGAGATGATGTATTGCGGAACGAGTAAAGAGACTTGCCGGCAACGAGATTGAACTAGGTATTGAGATACCGACGATCGAATGTCGGGCAAGTAACATACCGATGACAAAGGGAACAACGCATGTTGTTATGCGGTTTGACCGATAAAGATCTTCGTAGAATATGTACGAGCCAATATGAGCATCCAGGTTCTGCTATTGGTTATTGACCGGAGATGAGTCTCAGTCATGTCTACATAGTACTCGAACACGTATAGGGTTCGCACGCTTAACGTTTGATGACGATCAGTATTATGAGTTTATGAGTTTTCATGTACCGAAGGTAGTTCGGAGTCCCGGCTGAGATCATGGACATGATGACGAGTCTCGGAATGTCCGAGACGTAAAGATTGATATATTGGACGACTATATTCAGACACCGAAAGTGTTCCGGAAAGGTTTCGGATTAAACTGGAGTGCCGGGGGCCTAGTGGGCCTTAGTGGAGATAGAGACGGCCGGCCAAGGCTGGGCCGCGCGCCCCTCCCCCTTGGTCCGAATTGGACAAGGAAAAGAGGGGGGCGGCGCACCTTACCTTCTCCCTCTCCCTCTCCTTCCTCCCCCCTCTCTCCCTCTTGGTGGACTCCTACTAGGAAAAGGATTGAAATCCTATTCCTAGTAGGATTAGCCCTATAGGGCGCGCCATAGGGGCCAGCCGGCCTCCCCCCTTGCTCCTTTATATACGGGGGTAGGGGGCACCTCTTGGGCACAAGTTGATCAAGTTGATCTCTCCCAACCGTGTGCGGTGCACCCTTCCATAGAAACACACCTCGGTCATATCGTTGCAGCGCTTAGGCAAAGCCCTGCGCCGGTAGCTTCATCATCTCCGTCACCACGCCATCGTGCTAACGAAATTATCCCGCGAAGTTCTACTGGATGAAGAGCTCGTGGGATGTCATCAAGCTGAACGTGTGTTGAACGTGGAGGCTCCGTACATTCGGTGCTTGATCGGTTGGATCACCAAGAAAGTTCGACTACATCAACCGCGTCACTAGACGCTTCCGCTCCCGGTCTATGATGGTACATGGACACACTCTCCCCTCTCGTTGCTATGCATCTAGTAGATAGATCTTGCGCGATCGTAGGAATTTTTTTTAAATACTATGTTCCCCAACAGTGGCATCAAGAGCCAGGTCTATGCGTAGATGATATGCACAAGTAGAACACAATGAGCTATGGGCGATAATAGTCATACTGCTTACCAGCATGTCATACTTTGTTTCGGCGGTATTGTGAGATGAAGCGGCCCGGACCGACATACTGGTTTCATCGTTATGAGAACTTGTTGCTTAAAGGTGACTGGCGGGTGTCTGTCTCTCTCACTTTAGCTGAATCGAGTGTGGCTATGCCCAGTCCTTGTGAAGGTTAAAACAACACATACTTGACGAAAAATCGTTGTGGTTTTTTGTATGCGTAGGTAAGAACGGTTCTTGCTAAGCCCGTAGAGGATGTCTAACTTGTTTTTGCAGGGCATGTTGTGATGTGATATGGTCAAGAATTGATGATTTATACATTATTGTATGAGATGATTATGTTTTTAAAGTTATCAGCAACTGGCATGAGCCATATGGTTGTCGCTTTATTGAATGAAAATACAGTCGTCATGTAATTGCTTTACTTTATCACTAAGCGGTAGCGATAGTCGTGGAAGCGATAGTTGGCGAGACGACAACGATGCTACGTTGGAGATCAAGGTGTCACGCCGGTGATGATGGTGGTCATGACGGTGCCTTGGAGATGGAGATCAAATGCACAAGATGATGATGGCCATATCATGTCACATATTTTGATTGCATGTGATGTTTATCTTATTATGCTTCTTATTTTGCTTAGTACGACGGTAGCATTATAAGATGATCTCTCACTAAATTTCAAGGTATAAGTGTTCTCCCTGAGTATGCACCGTTGCGAAAGTTCTTCGTGCCGAGACACCACGTGATGATCGGGTGTGATAAGCTCTACGTTGACATACAACGGGTGTTAGCCAGTTTTGCACACGCAGAGTACTCGGGTTAAACTTGACGAACCTAGCATATGCAGATATGGCCTCGGAACACTAGAGACCGAAAGGTCGAGCGTGAATCATATAGTAGATATGATCAACATAAGATGTTCACCAATGAAAACTACTCCATCTCACGTGATGATCGGACATGGTTTAGTTGATTTGGATCACGTGATCATTTAGTTGACCAGAGAGATGTCTATCTAAGTGGGTGTTCTTTAGTAATAAGATTAATTGAACTTTAATTTATCATGAACTTAGTCCTGATAGTTTTTGCATATCTATGTTGTTGTAGATCAATGGCCCGTGCTACCCTTCCTTTGAATTTTAATGCATTCCTAGAGAAAGCTAAGTTGAAAGATGATGATAGCAATTACACTGACTGGGTCCGTAACTTGAGGATTATCCTCATTGCTGCACAGAAGAATTATGTCCTTGAAGCACCGCTGGGTGACAAGCCTGCTGTAGGAACAACCCCGGACGTTATGAACGTTTGGCAAGCTCGTTCTGATGACTACACGATAGTTCAGTGTGCCATGCTTTACGGCTTAGAACCGGGACTTCTTCAACGACGTTTTGAACATCATGGAGCATATGAGATGTTCCAGGAGTTGAAGTTGATATTTCAAGCAAATGGCTAGATTGAGAAATATGAGATTTCCAATAAGTTCTACAGCTGTAAGATGGAGGAGAACAGTTCTATCAGTGAACACTTGCTCAGAATGTCTGGGTACTACAATCATATGACTCAACTTGGATGCAAAGTTGACGAAGATAGTGTTATTGATAGAGTTCATCAATCACTGCCACCAAGCTATAAAGGCTTCGTGATGAATTATAACATGCAAGGCATGCAGAAGACAATTCCCGGGCTCTTCGCTATGCTCAAAGCTGCGGAGGTAGAAATAAAAAAGGAGCATCAAGTGTTGATGGTTAACAAGACCACTAGTTTCAAGAAAAAGGGCAAGGGAAAGAAGGGGAACTTCAAGAAAAATAGCAAGGCAGTTGCTACTCGCATGAAGAAACCCAAGTCTAGAGCCAAGCCTAAAGCTGAGTGCTTCTACTGCAAAGGGACTGGACACTGGAAGCGGAATTGCCCCAAGTATTTGGCGGATAAGAAGGATGGCAAGGTGAACAAAGGTATATGTGATATACATGTTATTGATGTGTACCTTACTAATGCTCATAGTAGTACCTGGGTATTTGATACGATTCCAAAGTATCTATAATTTTCGATTGTTCCGTGCTATTATTTGTGATGTTTTGGATGTTTAATGGGCTTTGTTATACACTTTTATATTATTTTTGGGACTAATCTACTAACCCAAAGGACCACTCCAGATTGTTGTTTTTTGCCTATTTTAGGGTTTCACAGAAAAGGAATATCAAACGGAGTCCAAACAGAATGAAACCTTCGGGAGAGATATTTTTGGAGCAAAATACGCACGGGAGACTTGAGAACCACGGAGTAGGACTGACGTGTCGTCGACGAGGGTGGGGGCGCCCCCACCCTATAGGGCGCGCCCCCCTGCCTCATGGGCACCCCGTCTGGCCCCCGGTGCCCTCCTTCCTCCTATATATACCTATGTACCCCGAGAAAACACTATTTCCACCGCCGTAACCTTTTGTTCCCGTGAGATCCCATCTTGGGGCATGTTCTAGAGCTCCGCCGGAGGGGGATCTACCACGGAGTGCTTCTACATCATCATCATCGCCTCACCATGAGTTGTGAGTAGTTTACCACAGACCTTCGGGTCCGTAGCTAGTATCTAGATGGCTTCTTCTCTCTCTGTGGATCTCAATACCAAGTTCTCCTCGGTCTTAGAGGAGATCTATTCGATGTAATCTCTTTTTGCGGTGTGTTTGTCGAGATCCGGTGAATTGTGGGTTTATGATCAAGATTATCTTTGAGAAATATTTGGTTCTTTTCAGAACTCTTTATGTATGATTATAATATCCTTGCAAGTCTCTTCGAATTATTGGTTTGGTTTGGCCTACTAGATCTATAGTTCTTGCAATGGGAGAAGTGCTTGGCTTTGGGTTCAATCTTGCGATGTCCTTTCCCAGTGACAGTAGGGGCAGCAAGGCATGTATTTTTTTGTTGCCATCGAGGATAAAAAGATGGGGTTTATATCACTATGTTTGAGTTTATCCCTCTACATCATGTCATCTTGCTTAAGGCATTACTCCGTTCTTATGAACTTAATACTCCAGATGCATGTTGGATAGCGGTCGATGTGTGGAGTAATAGTGGTAGATGCAGAATCGTGTCGGTCTACTTGTCTCGGACGTGATGCCTATATATAATGATCATGCCTAGATAGTCTCATAATTATTCGCTTTTCTATCAATTGCTCGACAGTAATTTGTTTACCCACCATAGAATATCGCTATCATGAGAGAAGCCACTAGAGAACACTATGACCCTGGGGTCTATTCTCAACATATCAATCTACAATCTACTTTACTTTTCTGCTTTTACTTTCTGTTCTTATATCCAGAAATACCAAAAATATGAAACTATCATCTCTATCAGATCTCACTTTTGTAAGCAACCGTAAAGGGATTGACAACCCCTTATCGCGTTGGTTGCGAAGTTCTTATTTGTTTGTGCAGGTGCGAGGGACTCGCGTGTGGTCTCCTACTGGATTGATACCTTGGTTCTCAAAAACTGAGGGAGGCTTTGTTTTTCCTTCTGAACCCGGCGTAACTTTTCACTGCCATCCGATTCCAAAAGGATATGCTAGAGTGATGGTGGATCAAATAATGGAGGGATTTGAGGATCTCGAGCTTGACCACCCTACCGGTGAAGGGGAGACTCGGCTGGGTTCTTCTCTGAAGACTCCGTGCCTATGGCGGAAGGACCTCATCAACCTTGTGAATAGGACGCATCCGGCGAGTCAGCGCACTCCGCCTCCTCCTCCGGCAAGGGATCAACGAACTCCATCTCCTTCTCCGGGTGATCAGGCGCGTGGCGGCACTCCGCCTCCTTCTCCGCCTGCGCCGGTGCGTCCGAGCAGCCCGCCTCCTTCTCCGCCTGCACCGGCGCATCCGAGCAGCGCGCCTCCTCCTCTGCCTGCGCCGGCGCGTCCGAGCAGACCACCTCCTCCTCCGCCTCGTCAGCAAGGAGTGAAGAGAACCGCCGATGCTCCGGCTGCTCCGGCGCGTGGTAGCACCCCGCCTCCTGCTCCGCCTCCTAAGCAACAAAAGAAGGTAGCCGCTGGGACTGCTCAGGCGTCTAGCAGTACGACCAGAGGCAGGAGGCAATACAAATACGGTCCATCTCTTAGGCCCTTAGAGAAGTTACCATACGATATTTCCGACGAGGAGAATGCGGAGATCTATAAAGCCGAAGTGAAGGACTTTTTTGAAAAGAAACATGTACCTCCAAAGCAGAAGATAGATCCGGCGAGAGCGACGAGCACTATTGATGCCCTGAAGAAACCACCACCGTCTCCGCCGAAAACCAACTATGAGCGCATTATTCAAAAGTCATATGTCAAAGCATCGCGGTCGGGAAGTACTTGAAGTGATCACAGGTTAGCACAGAAAAAAAAGTAGGAAACAAATTCCCCATCTCGACGAACAAGAGAACCAATTGTGCCCCCCGCTCAAGGTGCCTATAGCGACATCATCCCTCATCATCCGGGGATGGCGGCCGGTACCAATCTTGCAGATTACCTGACCGATGATGTACTTCTTGATGTGTTAGAGGTGGATGATCATAAATACCGGTACGGGAAGCCTCTCGCCAAAGATGCCAGAACTCTAACCACGATGATGCGAAGATTGCATGACTGATACATGGAAACCTGCAGAGACTCTGGTGGCCAGGATACTCTGATGCTGAAAGTTAAAGAGGAGCACGACCTCGTTGGAATTGATATGTTGTCTATTACATTTGAGGAGTTCTTCAACTTTTTAAATCATAAAGCCCTCGATAAACAAACGGTCACTTGCTACTGTCTGTAAGTACTAGTTCTTTCATTAATTAAGTCTGTATATATAGCTCAGCTCTTCGTATTGCAAGTATACTTCATTGCAAGTATATATAATTATCCTCGCTATATTATGAAGGTTGAAGATCGTCAAATGTAGAAAAGATGATATCTATGATATTGGCTTCATTAACACAAATCTCATAGATGAATATCAGGTTCAATTTCATGCCAAAGAAGCCGAGGCCAACTTGCTACAATCGTTGATAGTAAATCAAAACAAAGATAAAATACTCTTTCCTTACAACTTCAAGTGAGTGTTATTGTCTTGTGCATATTCGGTTTCCCTTAATATTATATTACTCGAGGTTATAGTAATTAATGTAATTGATGAGTTGTATGCATGCGTGCGCAGGTTTCACTATATTCTCCTAGAGATTAAGCTTGAGGAGGGACTAGTAACCGTCTTAGACTCGAGACGAGAAGATCCCGAGGACTATGCGGACATGTCTAAAATGCTCAACAAGTAAGTTCAATCAAACATTACCGCACCATATCGGCAACTTTGTTCATTTCCTGATATAGAGTAATTGTTTTCTTTGTCTCACAGGGTTTGGAAAGAATTCGCCAAAAAAGTTTCTGCAATGCCGCGGCAACTGCGATGGATTTACCCGAACGTAAGTACTACTAGCTAGCTAGTTCCGCGCATCTCCCGTTGACTCTAGCTATACTTTCATCAATGCCTTTATAATGCTTCATTATCAGTTTGATTAACCTCTATTTCTTGTAAAGTGCTTGTGGCAGGAAGTCGGGAATAATTATTGAGGATACTACGTCTGCGAGTTCATCTACAACGCAACGGCCAAGAATAGGTGGGGCCACTCTAAAAGACAATTTGAGATGCGTAAGCAAAAATATTCACAATTTTATTTTATTACCATCATTTATGTTGAGTTTAATTCATATATGTATATATATGTATTGACCCCCTTCTTCAAATTAGATGTGTCAGATGCGGGATGAACTCCTACCACAAGATCGCATACAGGCAATTCAAGAGGAATTGGCAGGATTCTTTCTTGATCACGTCATCAATAAAGCCGGAGAATACCATCTGGAAATTGAGTTAAGATGTTAGGGAATTGTATTAAATGATCTTATATTGTATGTATGTAGCCAGCAGCGTCGGATAGATATACGAAAACTTGTTGCTCGACCTATCTCTCTCGGAGAAGGAGAGAGGTCGATCTTCTGTACTTAATGGTTTCCTTCATTTTATATCTAACTAACATTTCTATATCTAAAAAATTTCTATCTAACATTGATGATGTGTATTTGCATGGTGCATTTTGAACACACAAAAAGTTTGGAGTTCAAATAATTTCAAAAAATAAAATGCCTTTGTAACATATGAGTTTTCTTCCGAAACCCTGATACCTCGAAAAAAATTGTCCATTTGTACACGAAGTGCATCCAGTTTTTGCCGTGACCCTCTCTACTTTTTTGCACATGCCATGTGGGTGAAATGATGATACCATGCCAAGTTTCAACCTTTTCAGAGTTCATTTTGTAGTGCTTTTCAATTACACGATCATTTAGCTCTCAAAACAAATCAGTAAATGAATGACAAAAACCAAATTAATTCAGAAAGGGTTGATAATTAATGATGTGGATTTGAATGGTGTATTTTGAACACACACGAAGTCTGGAGTTCAAATAAGTTCAAAAAAATGCAATACCTTTGTAACATATGAGTTTTCGTCCGAAACCCTGATACCTCGAAAGAGATTGTCCATTTTGTACACGAAGTGCATCCAGTTTTTGCCGTGACCCTCTCTACTTTTTTGCACATGCCATGTGGGTGAAATGATGATACCATGCCAAGTTTCAACCTTTTCAGAGTTCATTTTGTAGTGCTTTTCAATTTCATGGTCATTTAGCTGTCAAAACAAATTAGTAAATGAATGAAAAATACCAAATGAATTTAGAAAGGGTTGATAATTGATGATGTGGATTTGAATGGTGCATTTTGAACACACAAAAAGTAAGGAGTTCAAATAAGTTTAAAAAAATGCAATGCCTTTGTAACATATGAGTTTTCATCCGAGACCCTGATAATTTGAAAGAGATTGTCCATTTTGTACACGAAGTGCATCCAGTTTTTGCCGTGGCCCTCTCTACTTTTTTGCACATGCCATGTGGGTGAAATGATGATACGATGCCAACTTTCAACCTTTTCAGAGTTCATTTTGTAGTGCTTTTCAATTTCAGGGTCATTTAGCTCTCAAAACAAATCAGTAAATGGATGAAAAATACCAAATGAATTCAGAAAGGGTTGATAATTGATGATGTAGATTTGAATGGTGCATTCTGAACACACAAAAAGTCTGGAGTTCAAATATGTTAAAAAATAAAATACCTTGTTGTAACAGATGATTATTCGTTCGAAACCCTTATACTTCGAAAGAGATTGTCCATTTTGTACACGAAGTGCATCCAGTTTTTGCCGTAACCCTCTCTACTTTTTTAAACATGCTATGTGGGCGAAATGATGATACCATGCCAACTTTCAACCTTTTCAGAGTTCATTTTGTAGTGCTAGCTTTTCAATTTCATGGTCATTTAGCTCTCAAAACAAATCAGTAAATGAATGAAAAATACCAAATGAATTAGAAAGGTTTGATAATTGATGATGTGGATTTGAATGGTGCATTTTGAACGCCCAAAAATCTAGAGTTCAAATAAGTTCAAAAAATGCAATGCCTTTGTAACATATGAGTTTTCGTCCGAAACCCTTATACCTCGAAAGAGATTGTTCGTTTTGTACACGAAGTGCATCCAGTTTTAACTGTGACCCTCTCTACTTTTTTGCACATGCCATGTGGGTGAAATGATGATACCATGCCAAGTTTCAACCTTTTCAGAGTTCAGTTTGTAGTGATTTTCAATTTCACGATCATTTAGCTCTCAAAACAAATCAGTAAATGAATGAAAAATACCAAATGAATTCAGAAAGGGTTGATGATTGATGATGTGTATTTGAATGGTGCATTCTGATTACACAAAAAGTCTGGAGTTCAAATATGTTAAAAAATGAAATGCCTTGTTGTGACAGATGAGTTTTCGTTCGTAACCATCATACTTCGAAAGAGATTGTCCATTTTGTGCACGAAGTGCATCCAGTTTTTGTCGTAACCCTCTCTACTTTTTTAAACATGCTATGTGGGTGAAATGATGATACCATGCCAACTTTCAACCTTTTCAGAGTTCATTTTCTAGTGCTAGCTTTTCAATTTCGTGGTCATTTAGCTCTCAAAACAAATCAGTAAATGAATGAAAAATACCAAATGAATTTAGAAAGGTTTGATAATTGATGATGTGGATTTGAATTGTGCATTTTGAACACCCAAAAATTCTAGAGTTCAAATAAGTTCAAAAAATGCAATGCCTTTGTAACATATGAGTTTTTGTCCGAAACCCTTATACCTCGAAAGAGATTGCTCGTTTTGTACACGAAGTGCATCCAGTTTTAACTGTGACCCTCTCTACTTTTTTGCACATGCCATGTGGGTGAATGGTGCATTGATCATTTGAATGGTGCATTTTGAACACACAAAAAGTATGGAGTTCAAATAAGTTCAAAAAAATGCAATGCCTTTGTAACATATGAGTTTTCATCCGAGACCCTGATAATTTGAAAGAGATTGTCCATTTTGTGCACGAAGTGCATCCAGTTTTTGCCGTAACCCTCTCTACTTTTTCAAACATGCTATGTGGGTGAAATGATGATACCATGCCAACTTTCAACCTTTTCAGAGTTCATTTTGTAGTGCTTTTCAGTTTCACGGTCATTTAGCCCTCAAAACAAATCAGTAAATGAATGAAAAATAACAAATGATGTTAAAAATGCATTGATCTTACAATTTAAATTGTCATTAGGAGTCCTCACCGGTTTAGGAACTGCCGAGGACTCCTATTGCAGCCACAAATCCTACACATAGAGTTGAATGAAGACCAAGTGGTTGTGATAGTTTGAGAAATAACATATTTAAGGTGGTAAAATCTCTGTTAGACAAGCGAGGTGGGACTAAAAAAGCGTTGCAGAATGAAATGAGTAGAATCCTTTTGTACCGGTTCGTGGCACGAACGGGTACTAAAGGTGCTGGTGGAGCCCGAGCCTAACCACAGCCTGCCACAGCCTCTTTAGTACCGGTTCTTTCCACGAACCGGTACTAAATGGTCACCACGAACCGGTACTAATGATCGCCGATGGCCTAGCCTCTGGAATCGGCACTAATGGTCGCATTAGTGCCGGTTCTGTTACAAACCGGGAGTAATGAGCTCTACATTTGACCCTTTTTCTACTATTGATATCTTAAGATGTTGGTCTGGGAAGTAGATTGAGGTAGAACCTATTACCTGCTTTATTATCAAATCTCTGGGAGTTACTTCTACGTTATGCTTAGGTTGCCATGCTATGCTCGTAGACGTGGATTGGGTTTGAGAATATCCATGAAAGATGTGAGATTGTTAAATTAATGGTTCAACTTTAGGTGGCTACTTTAATACACATCTGGTGGATTGGTTGCAGGGCATCTGGAGAATCCAGTGTTCTCCTAGGAAATCCCGGAGGTACCGTGTGATTATCCTATGGAATGCCACCCAGGCTCAAAGGGATCATAAGACTATTCATGATAGAACCTTCCGTGTGCAGCCACAATGCCATTACGGGCTGTGGCATAGTTGAGTATGTTGTGTGAACTCTTTCGGTGGTGGACTAGCAGATGTAGGGAAAAGTAGGTGTATGTGTCCACCCGGGGTAAAGAGTAAATGCTTCTAAAAGACTGTGTCTCGGTCATCCGTTTCTCAAACACCATGCAGTGCGAGAAATCCAACGGAGGAGATCGAGTCTTGTGGGGAAAAGTACGCAAACCTCTACAGAGTGTACAAACTAATCATGATTAGCCATGTCCCTGGTTATGGACATCCTGAGTATCTGCTACTTGAATTATTGGATTGATCTCATCACTCTAAAACTAATTTGTTGGATTAATTAAGATGGCTTTAATTGGGATTGAGTTGGAGAAACCTTCTCAATGATGTTTCAACTACCATGATAGTTAAAATTAAATTATTCCTTTGTTGTAGGGAAAAATTGGCTTTATGCAAAAAAAAAACCTTACAGCCTCCACCAGCCATATATATATGTAGTGTTAGCCTTTATTTTGTTACTTTCTCTACCATGTTATCTTGCCAGCATATTCCATGTGCTGACCCATTTCGGGCGGCAGCATATCATGTTGCAGACTTTTCAGAAGAAGAGTAAGGTGCCCTGGGTCGTTTGTCTTGCACTCAGCTATGCCGTTGGAGTTGATGGACTCACTTATCTTCCAAGCCTTCCGCTATTATTGTGTTAGATGGCCTTATGCCTTATTATTTTGTAATAAGTTCTCTTTTGAGACATTCGATGTAATAAGTGTGTGATTGCCACTCTGTTATAAATCCTTCAAGTGTCGTGTGTGTCAGCATTACCGATCCAGGGATGACACAGAAAACAGATACTTCGGTCCATTCGGATCGTGGTCGCTACAATTTGTACATGGATTATGTCCAAGTATGTGTGAGCCTATAGGGTCCCACACTTAAGGTGCTTGGAACGGAGTTTGGATGTGATCCATGTCTTAATGGGTCTATTGTGCAAATGGGCCTCTAATGTAGAAGCATATTAAGAGGTCTATATATGTGATAGGTGGGAACATTAGGGTGATGCAAATGGTTGAGTGAGACACAAACCCTAGCAGCCGCACTTTCTCCACCCAGATCACGTCTTCAGAGTTAGCGGCCCCACATGTTATGTTCTAGTCCTTGAACGTGTGGATACTTAGGAGGTGTGGCACTTGAGGCACTTGGACGAACCATTCATGGGATCTACGAGGAGCTATACGTGGGATAGTGACGAAGGGTAGCACGACTACAACGGCAATGAGACGCAATATCAACAGTCTTCTGCTCCACTTCTCATCCATTGGTAATTAATGTTCTATGGTCGATTAATTGCAGGTTCCTGGGATGAACGCGGTAGATTTTTTTTATTTTTCCTAGCTTAAGCCATGGGTTTCCCAACAAATTATATTAGTGTGTGGCATATTTGCATTCCCTCTATGCATGTTATCATAATTGAAAGGCACACATTGAAACCTAGATCTTGTAATTCATAAAAAGCAATGCATTCCCTAAATCCCTCAATCTTCCACTTGTGGCGGTCTTAGCAGAAAAATACCCATAGTTATCTATTGCTTTATTGAAATCTGTTATACATAGCCATTGTAAATAACTCTGTGTTTTAACACACTGTAACAGCTCCTAGTTGCTAGCTCACTCGCTTCTTTTTTGCTTTCGCATAAAACCTAGTGCACCTCCAAACCTTATTATCTCCTCTAATGTCCTTATCTTTGACTTCAATGTGCTGGTCTGAAAAGGTAGTTGGTGTGACATACACCTCTTTCGACTAAACCAGGGCCAAAGCCCCCGCTCAACCCATCACTACTGACATGATAGCATCCTTCAAACCAAGCCTTGATGCTACATAGCTCACTCTTTCCCTCTCGATCTTTGTCTCCGACAAAAAGACCAAAGTTGGCACTTCTAGGCTAAAAAGTATGTGAAGCTCGTAAATTGTTGCCGGGTTCCCAAGTGTTGACTCAATTTTTACCCAAAATAGAATACTTTGCAATAAGTAATATTAAAATAATTCAAATGGCTAAAAATTTATTGTAATGCCAAATAACCAAAAATGATCTAAATAATCATGTTCAATATCAGACACCCAGTATAATAAGCTGGCACTAAAATATAGGGAAGCAAATGAGCATAACATTGATATATAACTGTTGGTCTCGGTTTTGGCTTCGAATATGAATATGAGCCAATATTTATAAATTCATATCAAATAATTAAATAAATATAATATGTGTCCTAACAAAATAATAATTATGGGACACATGATTGCATGCACGACCGCCGTCACGGCGGGGGGGTTATAATGTTGACTAATTTTTTGCTATCATCAGAGATGCTAATATTGCAAGATTATTAGGCCGTAGTATAACTGTGGACATTATCCTGCCAACCACGTGAAAATTCGATGCGCCAATAAAAAACCAAATATGTCACACACTAATATAATATGAACCTGGCATATAAAATAAAAATATGGCACATCACTATTGAAATATTCGATGTAAACTCCATTGACAAAACATCATTTTTTAGCACATTGACAAAAACAAGCAAACCTCTAGTACGCTCACTTGCAAGACTAAAGCCCTTCATATAATTACATAAGGGTGGATTAGTGGCCGAAGCCTAGGCAACGAGTGAACAGCCGCTCAACCATCTAATTAACCAGCAATGATAATCATTCCATGCTGATAACATGCGGTTGCCAGCTTAATTAAAATGGCAAAAGACTTGCATGTATGCTGACAAGGTCCAGCAAGGAACCATATTTGTTTTTACCTAAATGCTAGAAAACGCAGCTGCGCTATTTTGTTGTTTCGAGCGCATCTGTCGTAATCGTCGGATCAAGTGCCAGCATAATAATAGCTCACGTCACCACAAGCGTAGTTATAGCCTATGTCACGACAAGGTGCGGCTCACATTGGCACAGTGCATGAGGAGGAAAATTCAGTTGGAACGTAGATCTGGATGCATTTAATTAGCGTTTTCAAAATTTGAAAAGCTATAACTTTTAAACCAAGCATCAAAATTAAGATATGTTTTCACCCTTAGGTTAATCGTGACGAGCTCTTCAAAACTAGATCTCATATGTGTATGTTTCGACTAACTTTTATTGATGAGTAACTTTGGATGCTACACAGACAACTTTAGTGCTATATGAGAGCAGCTTCTTGTTAGTCTGTTTTAGTATGCCTTTCTATGATTGAAAATATCTTTGAACTTGGCTACCATGACTATCAAGTTAACTAGTTTCACTTCTAAGTTTTCTACCATAATTAGGTTTGCCTCCAGTTGGATTGCATTGTAGGAAACTTAGTTTCCGAGGTAGGCTAACATTATCCTATGTTGCTTGTCATGACTAGTGAGTAGCTTAACATCATCGTCAGTTGCATCCAATATTTTTTGGTATGGTAGGGAAATTAGTTTCATAGATAGGCAACTTACCAACATCGATGGACCACCTTTTCAATGTATTATAGGCAGCTGAAATAGAAATGGTAGCAACAGAGCATCACAAATAGGCAACTTAGAAAAAGAATGTTCAGAAACTTCACAATATTAGTAGGCAACTAATTTGTAAAGTTATGCAACTAAGCAGCAATGGTAGGCAACTTATTACCAATAACAAGCAATTGGGCATCAATCTTAGGCAATTTCATAGTATTTGGAGGCAACTGAGCACCAATCATAGGCAACTGGTCACTACTAATAGGCAAATAGACATTCAATGTTAGGCAATTTCATGGTATTTTTAGGTAATTGGGCATCAACCATAGAAAACTGATCATCAATGATAGGCAAGTGGGCATCAATATTAGGCAATCACATAGTATTTGTAGGCAACTGAGCATCAACTGTAGGAAAGTAAGCATCATTGATAAGCAACTTGGCATCAATGTTAGGCAATTTCATAGTATTTATAGGCAATTGAGCATCACTCGTAGACAACTAATAATCAACAATAGGCAACTAAGCAACCATGATAGACATCTTAGGATAAAGTTAGCTAGATTCAGAGGTACAGATAGTGTAGTGAAGTTGCTTGTATGTAGCACTAAAGGCACCTCATCTTGTATGTGATTCTCTTGTTTTTACACAAATGGATCTTATAGGAAGTTATACTAGTCAAAAAATAAGATGTTGATTCCCTATAGCACTAAAGTTGCTTCCATTGCACCCAAAGTTGCCCATAAAAAAGTTCATCAAAACATACTCTTATGGCATCTAGTTTTGAAGAACTCGTCGTGAGAAACCCAACTGTTAAAACAGATCTGAATTACGACCTTCGAATCAAAAGTTATAGCTTTTTAATTTTTTTTGGAACCTCAATTAAATGCATGTGAGACACGAATCTTGGCTAATTTGTTAGATGAGCGTCACGGGGAAAGAAGACAACCTTTTTCTGAAAGAGGACAGCTAGGTGAGACCGAACGTACAGAAAAGATATAATTTCCTATTTGGATAAGTCTGCTCGATGGTGCTAATGGGCGCACGGGCGCTCCCTAGCTAGGTCCTCTTGTTTTTATACACTAGACAACACACAGGCACGAGTAAAAGATTGAATGGAAGCAAATAAAAGGATGATGGGAAAAAAACATATGCAATGCACAGCTCACAGGAAGTAACACGAAAATGGACGATGGAGTTTTGTTGCTGGAAAGGACCAGCGTAGAACCGAGTAGCATGTAATCCATGTGCATCGGAGGATGACAAAAGGGAAAATTACATGGAACAGCTGGAAGTATATATCCGGTGCAAGATTACTTTGGTGAAGTATAGAGGACAAAAATCCGTGGAGTAAAGCTACTTTGGTGAAGTATAGAGGACAAAAATCGATGGAGGAAAGCTACTTTGGTGAAGTATAGAGGATAAAAATTGGTGAAGGAAAGCTCACGCTTAATTTCTTTCTTCGATTGGAGTAGCATGAAGGAAGAAGATAAGATAGAGGGGCATTACCTGGCAGAAAGTAAAAGCAATACGCAAAGGAGAATGGATGGATTAGCAGCCAGAAACAGAAAAGTTGTATCCAGGCTTCTTTTGGCTGGATCGTTACAGGTGTCACATCATAGAGCAACAGAAGGGCCTACACACACTGATGGTATTTATTACAAGTAATTAAGATGGTATTCAAAAAGGTAAAAACTAAAATAAGCAACTAATTAATACGGTATTAATTACAAGTAATTAAGATGGTATTGAAAGTATGCACATCAGCCCCCTCTCTTTTGGTCTTTGAATTATCACCTCCAAACAACTTTACCGTGCCACCCTAGCTCTTTTTTATTTTCGACCATGGCAAAAAGAATGTTGCGCACATTTTTATACTATAGCCCTTCATATATACATTTATTCACTAGTTGCAAAACCTTTTACAAGCATTTAATCATGTCTGAATACTCTTGAATATACAACAATTCCGGTCCATATATAAGTGCCCCCCCCCCACCACACACACACACACATCACACTCACCATATTCTGAAGGCCCGCCCATATATCGACATGTCCCATCCCCTCGCATAGTGGTGGAGCTAGCATTCGAGCAATACGTGAGCAAAAAACTAAGCTTTTATATCTATCATAGAGCGTATCCCATGCCAACGCATAAAAATAAAGCTTGATTGAAGAAATATTATATAATTTGAATATGAAACTGGTAATAAAATGCACCAACCAATTGTCCGAGACATATAAAAGGGAAACTAATGGCCCTCAGGTCTTGCTAAATAGGAAATCACCTTAAACATGTGGATAGTTTGTGATGTGCTATTCGTGGATACAAAGAAACAACACTTGTTAGACCAACCAGTGGGGAGCGCCTCACCACATCGACGAGTAGCGAGCCTTTCTGGTATCATCAGGGGTGTCACGGAGGCAAATGCACATCAGATGTCGAGTGTGACCTGGCCTGGTTGTATGGCATAACGAGCAAGCCAAAATGGCTCATTCGAGTGTCCGATCAAGTAAATTGGTTGATCAATTAGCCCATCGCCCACACTGCTTGCTCCTCTAGGGGCTAGAGTTACCAGGCTGAGTTTGGACCAGGTAAAAGGGCGATTGCTCACATAGATTGAGGGATTGGTAGGTTATTCATGCTTTGGCTAGTATTTCTCACGGCATGGCAGGTCAAGTCTCTATGCATATGGAGGGCAAGAAACTTCCCGGCACCCAATCTGTGGCCATGGGTGCCCAAGGCCCATCTCCGCCCTCCCTTGCATATCATTTTCCAACAAACGACAAGGCCTGTTTGAAACCACATGCGCGTGCAGCATACTTCATCGCCTAGCTAAAATATTACTCTCATTTGTATCCAGGCCATATAAACCCTCACTCCTCCCCCATTTACATACCGTGCTCGCTATTTCCAGCCAAATACCAACATTCACCTTCCTCGCCCATATCAATGTTCCAACAAAAGACACATATCAATGTTCCAACGAAATGGGCAAGGCCTTTCTGAAACCGCATATGCGTTCGTCATATGTATATACATCACCCCCCAAAAAAATATCATGCTCTGCTAGTAAATGAATCCACTCCCTCCCCATGCGCAAATCCTTCTCATCATTTCCCGCCCATATACCAACATCACCCATCTCCTCACATATCACTGCTCTCATAGAAGGGGCAGGTCATGAAACCGCTGGCACGTGCGATGTGTGCCTATAAATCAGTGCCAAATCAGATTTCATGCTTGCAGCTTCCCGCTCGTATATCATCCCCTTCCCTTCCCACATAAATATAATGGTCGCCATTTCCCATCGCCTCTTACATCATGTTCCTACAAAGGGGTAAGGCTCGGAGTTGTCGGGCGGTGCCTGTTGTCGGCACGTGATGTGCTACCGGCGGATACTATGCACGACGTCTTATACGGAGACGTCAAGTCATGCCTGCTACCGGCAGGTGATGCACGGCAGCTCTGGCGGAGGTCTCAAGTTTAGCCTGTTGTATGTGACGTCTTTGTCTTCTGTTGTCTCCTCCAGAGGTATCCAGCTATTGAGGCGTCGGTAGGCGGATAAAGGCGGATGGTATAGACAGCTTCAACGATAAGCTTATGCACTCCGGTGGAAACACAATATCTCCGATCGGGCTATGTCGTCGGACACGAGCGTCGTGTCCTTGCTTAAGATGGTGGATTGAAGCTTTGCTTTGGGGATGAGAATCCGAAGTTCAACCTTGTGCTAGACTCACCATCATCAGCGCACGTGCGGTGATTCCTTCTTGAAGGGGTAGCCTAGGAGTTCTGAATTTTTCGTGATATTGTGTCTTGTATCATAGGGTTAGTGGTTATCTGGGGGAGTTACTGTCACGAGGTAAATAGCTTCACGGTTTGTTTTTCGTTTTTTTTTTTGGGTCGACGGTGTTCAACTGCTGGATTTTGCTCTGTTAATAATATATGACTGCATGCATCGTCCTGATGCAGAGGCCGGGGGTTATCCTCCTTTTCTGGAGAAAAAAATGTCCAAATACCATGCTTTGCTGTTGCCCACCCATATATCACCCTCCCCCCACCCCCTCCCTCCCAATCACATAGCACATAGCATGCTCGCCATTTTCACCATGGATGTAAAACGGCCGCAGCCCCTGAACAGGATTACCCAATAGAACCAGGACCAAACTGCCACACTTTTTATTTGAGGGAGGACCAAACTGCTACTTCCCACCTCTTGGCAAGCTTCACTCCAAGTGGAAATTCTCAGAACTGGAGGACACTCAATGCGAAACTACCTGCAGCCCCTCCTATAAAACCCCCATCCAATCCCCACCCGTCTAAAGAACCCTCCGCCACTTCCCCGTGTTGCTATCTTCCACCGGCAGGTGAAGGCCGACGGTGATCTTTCCTTTCATCCCCCAAGATGGCAGTGAGGGAGTGGGTCAGGTGGGAGGAGGAGATCTTGCTGGAGGACGATGATGAACCCCACACGGAGTTCTTCTACCTCCGCTCCGCCCCACCACAGGGCGGCGGTGTGAGCGAGAGGGATCTGGCGGTGGTGGGTAAGTATTGTCCGGACCCAGCCCCCGGGAACATGGTGTACTCGGCGGACCCGCAGTTCCTGCGGTTCCTCCAGGAGAAAATAACCTGTGACTCAGTGTTGGCTACGGGGGTGACGGTGCGGGTGGAGATCACCCAACTCAGCTGGAAGTCCAGGAAGGATGTCATGGACTGGCTCAACTCGCTCGTCTCAGGTATTCGATAAGCCATATAGATCTGCTGTACGTGCTCCTTTTTGTCCATTCATGTCCTAGTGGTGAAATTTTTCTGGCGATTTTAGATCTGACCGCTAGAATTAATTTTCACCATGCATCTCCGCCACTATCCCCTACGTCATGTTTTTGTTCCGTCCAGGACAAGGGATCTTTAATTGGGATATATATCTTTTGTCTAATCTAATAGATGGATAGATCTACTCCTTTTTTGTCAAGACGACAAGTAATTAACTTGTTAGATATCGATGTGCCTATGTTCTACCGAAGCTGGTTTGCTAGATCTGATTTATGCGTTTCTTTACTTTTTCCTTCTGTGTGTTTGGTTATGTTGGTCTTGTGAGGCCAATATGTGGAGAGGTTAACTTGAACTTATGTGTTTTCAGAAAGCAGCGGCCAGTCATCCAATACAGGCGCTGCTGCGCCGGTGAATCCAGTGTCTGTGCAAGAGACGTGCATAACCAACGAACAGGCCCCTGTCCCTGCTATGGACGAACATCAAGTGATCGACCTGACCATGTCTGACGACTAAAGTCAGTAGCAGAGGATATGAAGTCTGGCATTTACTTTCAATCGTGAACTGTCATTTCTCAAAGATTTCGCGCGTTCGCTCCTTGATGCATGCTCTTTCAGATCCATTCTCGGCAGAGATCAGTTGTTTGTACTTTCTGAATTTCAAATAAAGTGAGACATTATATTCCTAGTCTGTTTTACTCAGCTTTGGTGTCTGTTTACTTGTCAGAAATTCTTTTTTTTCTTTCTTCATGGAATACACCAAAGCTTCCTTTCTCAAAAAAGGAGGAATACACCAAGGGGTTCAGTCCCTCTTTCCGTTGGTCCCCTTATTTTAGGATGAGGAAACGATATACATTGAAATACCCATAGTAAAGCTAATCTTGAACAAAAATATACGAGTTGGACAGAAACGTGCGGCTATTTCTAGCAATATTAAGTAGACCCAGATTGTTTGGTACCAGCGTTAGTAAGTACTTCTAGCTAAGAATCGATGTGCAACATGTGTGCGAACCTATTAGTACTTTTGTATATAGGGCGAGTCAGATTATTTGATCTGTATCCGAATTGATTGTGTGCTGCCACAGATACCCATACAGATCGGCCTGCTCATTTGCATACTCTAGTATGGTGGGTGTTCCAGTGCTGAGCGTCAACATATGTGGTATGTTACCTTTAGCTAGCACCAGTCATTGTCAATTCAGTCTCAAGCTAGCTATGCTAATGGAGAACTGGGTTGTTGATTTGGATGGTGATTGTTCCTTCTGGTCTTGTACTCCTCTTCTTTGACTGCTTATGGGAGCATCATGGCGATGAGCCTCTCTAGGAAGAGCTGGTTCGCTGCTGCTTTGCCCAAAATGAAGTGCAAAAATAAAAATAAAAACATGTTGTGATCAGCGTGTGTATTTTCAGATCAGAAAAGAGAAAAAACACGTTTACTATAACATAAAATATGTATGCATTAGGCAAACACAAATTCGGTATATACTACGCCTCCGAAAAGAAGCCTTATACATTGTGTTTGATGTCAACCAGTGCAAAGTTTGACCTAGTTTACATGAAAAACTATTAAGAAGTATGATGCCAAATTAATATCTTTAGATACTCGATTAAATAAAATTTCATGATATATCTATGTAGTATTGTAGTTGCGGATGATTTTTCCTACAAACTTGATCAAACTATGCACCATTTGACTTCAAACAAAATGTAGTTGCATTGTTTTTAGAAACGGAGGGAGTATAGTACTATATAATGGACTATACCTGATAATGACATTAATGTACATTTATAGAATCGCAAGTGTAAGATGCATCTTGAAGAAATAAAATTATTATGTATCAGCCACCTTGGCTGGAAATGCATCATCGTCTTTACACCTGAAACATAAGCCTTTTTTGTGGGGCAACTAAAACATAAATCTAATATACATCCACAACATACAGGTTAACTACATGATGCATCGCAAAAACATATAGTATATGTTATGAAAGTTGTGATGGGAAAATGGTACATTACGTATTTGAATGATATCAAATATTAGCTAAATGATTCTGACTGAGATGCACTCTCGAGATTTCTTATCTAGATACTTGGTCATGCATGTACTTATAGTCGGCATATGAGTTCATTAAAATCGAAGATTTTATTGGATTAATGGAGACAAGTTGTACCGATGAAGACGGTAATTGTTGAACAGAAATAAAAAGAAAGTACTCAACATTTTTCCTTTACCTAGGAGATATGGAAGTGAAATTGCATTTAAATTATATAAAAGGAAAATCAAAACATGGCATAATGAAAAATAATGATAGACACATATATGTTTTAGCAATCAGATGATACCTTTTTATGGAAACATTCCCCGAACAATTTAGCCAATGAGAATTAAGCGGTACCTTGGAAATTACTGGAATCCAAAGTGTAAGATGAACATCCTACATTGTTTAAAATAAACTTTTATTTCATTTAATCACGAAGAGGATCTGTTGAATGGAACAACCATGTTTTTGTAATGGAGCCTTGCTGCAATCTTCATATTTATGCAAAGAAAAACAGTGTAAAACGAAAACCTCCAAGTGAAGCTCTGTAACTTCCAGAATCATAAATGTGAGTATGAGACTAGATTGAAGAAGATGGGTTTAACCTCAAATTACAGAGGCTACTTCATCTTTATCTTTTGTGGATGGGGGCCTATGCCATGGAAGCATGAAGATGATCCTGCTCCTGAATCTCTGCAAACATCACCATCGAAAGACCAAGCATGAGTATATGTGTAATGCACGCTCCTAAGAGCAACTCGAACAGATCCGCTATTTTCTCGTCCCACAAATTTGATATAAGGGCCGCCCATAAACAAAATGTGGTACCGCGAGGCCTTCGGCGGAATAGATCCTGTAAACTTGCCCCGCAAAATTTTGCAGGATCTGTTCCGTGCTGAAGGCCACACGGTACCGTAAAATATCCAGGGCTTTGCTAGTTCATGATTTTTAAGAATATAAACTTAGGCCGCGTTCGGCACTCATCCACGGAGCGGAGCGCGCGGAGTGGGCTTTAAGCCACTCCGCAAATTATGGCTGGATTGCCGCTCCGCTCCGGCACGGAGCCGCAGAGCGGACGGAATCCGAACGCGGCCTTAATAGAATCACAATATAAATCAAACTTATAAATGGCCTAGAAGGCAGATCACAATACAACAATTATCTTTATTATAAAAATGTTTAAACTCAAATAATTAATACGACAACAAATGGTTCAGGAGGCAAATAATTGTTCAAGTCACACACAAATACATATAAAATTTATTAAAATAAAATGGGAGTCTGTCTCCCATACAGTCGTCACTAATGCTCAACAAGATCATCACGTAGCCAGTAGTGTGTCGCGATGTTCTCAATCTTCCGATAGGTCTGAAGAAATGCATCAATCTCATCTGGGTCCTAAGAGGCTTCTCATCTCTACCAACATTATCATAGTAAAACTCTAAGTTTAAATCCTCACATCTAAGGATCACATTGTGACAAATGGGTCCAGACCACCCGGGACAGATGCCCCACGAGGCCCGGCCGGCCCCCTAGGCGCACGAACCGGGACGTATGCACCCATGGGTCCCGGTTAGTGAATGAACCGGGACTAATGGGTTGGCCAGGCCCGAACCAAAGTCATGTTTTCTACTAGTGAAACCGGACTTTTCTGAGGGATTTCTTATCCCAGTAGTGAGCAGGACCCCGAACAATGGTAAACGAAGCTTGTAACACACCAAATGCTCTCTTGATATCCTTTCGGCATGCTTCTTGTGCTTGGGCAAAAAAAATGTGCTTCTTGGTTTTGGTGTCACGTATGGTCTTGACAAATGTTGATCATGGAGAATAAATACTATAGGCAAGATAATACCACATGGTATAGTCATGTCCATTTTTGGTGTAGTTGCAAGCCGTAGCTTTTCCACTAGCAAGCTCAGCAAAAATATGAGATCGCTGCAACACGGTTGATATCATTGAGAGTCCCGGCAATCCAAGGAAGCAATGCCAAATACACAAGTCCTGTGAAGCCACAACTTAGAGCACAATAGTGGGTTTATATTTATGGCCGGTGTATTGCCCCACCCAAGCCACCAAGCAGTTCTTCCACCTCCAATGCATACAGTCCACACTTCCAAGCATGCTCGGCCATCGTCTTGCTTCATTCATCGCCATCAACTTCTTTGTGTCCTCCTCATTTGGCCCTCGAAAATACTTCGGACAAAAAATCTAGATCAATGTCTTCGCAAACATCCGCACGCATTTAAGCGTGGTATCTTCTCCAATGTGAAGATACTCATCGGTACAGTCGGCCAGAATGCCGCATGCAATCACTCTCATTGCCGCCAATATTTTTTGGTGTGAACTAAACCCCAAGAAAACCGGCGGCATTCCTCCAGCGAGTGAAGAAATGGAAATTTTGCTCGCAAGCTTCAACGGCGCGAACAAAAAGAGACCTATGCATTAGATATCTCCTACGAAAAAGATGAGTTGGATATGTTGGTACCTTAGCGAAGTAGTCCTTCATGAGCATGTTGTAGCCAAGAGATCGGTGGCGTGGAGTACAAAGCCGGCCAACCATCGATCCAAGGTTGGCTTCAAATTTGTCGACGAGATGCAACAACACTGGATGGTCGACATTGTCCCCCAAAATCATCTCCTCTATGTTGGAATCACCGGACGAACCTCGGCCAATTTTGTGGCTTACTAGCGGCCGGACCAACCGGATCCGCGCGCTAGGAGGCCGTGTGGCAATCTCGAAGGCTCATACATGGCGCCGGCACCGGCAGCTCACCCTCGGTGTAAAACTGGGCACCCTGGGCCTCCAAAATTGGTGGAGAAGGTCTGACGGGGGTGGGGGGCAAGTCGATGGAGCGGAGCGGTAGTGGCGGTGGTGGGCAAGCGGGCACGAGCTTAAAATGCCTTCGCGCCAGTGAACAGATGGAATAGAGGAACCCGCAAAAGAACGGGCGAAAACTGTGGATATGGCTGACTTGGGCCGAAATTTATAGGATCATGCATACACACAAAAAAGCAGATGCTTGAATATAGAGGATGTGCGCGGGACGGAAAATCGTTTGCGTCCCTTATATCGACGGTTATTAGAGCAACTCTAGCAGACCTCGTAAAATGCCGACCCGCATAAATCTTTTGCAGTTCACTAAAAATGGTATATGCGGGACGGCGCGGGCGAGGTCAGACTCAAACCCCGCAAAACGGACCTGTAAAAAAGGATATTCGGTGAATATGCTCTTTTACGGGGCAGCTACGCGGGGTATGATCAGGCGCCGCCGCATCGACCCGCAAACCGAAGACGTCCAATTATCGAATTTGACATCGATTCTTACAAATGAGTTCAAATTCAAACAATAGAACATAGTTCACACGCAAATAAAAGCTTAGTTTTGTAGGACAAACGCAAAAGGGGGTCTTGCATCATCTTGGTCCATCTTCACTCCGCACCACCGAGTCCATCAAGGTCATCACAACCACCGAGTCCACCTCCGGCACTTGTTCCACCTTCGGCACCAAAATCATCGGCTCATGCACTGAACGCATCGGCGACATTGGTTCCAAACCACGTTGAGAAAACATCTCCGGCACTGTAACACGCACTGGCCGACGCAAGCACTCTCCTCTTCAAGATATCTCTTCTTGCCATATCATGACATTCTTTGGTGAGGTCGTCCATGTCATTGCGGTTCAATGTCATGATCTTGTTCTCTTCGGCAAGCAACTTGGACATGGCTTTGTGTTCAGCAGCACGTGCTCTTCTCTCCTCAATTGGGGAATGTAGCTCCCTCTGTTGGGGAACTTAGTACTTTCAAAAATTTCCTACGCACACGCAAGATCATGGTGATGCATATCAACGAGAGGGGAGAGTGTATCTACGTACCCCTGTAGACCGAAAGCGGAAGCGTTTATCAATGTGGTTGATGTAGTCCTACACCTTTATGATTTGTCCCGATCTAGCACCGAACGTACGGCACCTCCGCGTTCAGCACACGTTCAGCTCGATGACGTCCTCGCCTTCTTGATCCAGCAAGACGGGCGAAGTAGTAGATGAGTTCCGGCAGCACGACGGCGTGGTGACGGTTGGTGATGTAGAGCAATCTCTGCAGGGATTCGCCAAGCACTACAGAAACTAGACATAGGATAAACTAGAGGGTTGGGGTTGTCGGCACACGGCTTGGTGTATCTTGATGTGTTCCAGGTGCTAGCCCCGCCCCTCTATTTATATGTTGATCCCTGGGGTCGTAACTTGGAGCAAAAGCCTCCTCAAAGTCGATTTTGCCCGAAAGGCAAGAGTCCCACTCGGACTCCAGGACCAAAAGGTGTCTTCGGCGTTTGGCCCCCTGGCCTCCATAAAACACCTTTTGCACCAACTTAATACCTCGTGGGCTTGACCCCTTGGCCTAACCATATCATCCTATATATCAATCTTTACCTCCGGACCACTCCGGAGCTCCTCGTCATGTCTGTGATCTCATCCAGGACTCCGAACAACATTCGGTCACCAACATACATAACTCATTCAATACTATATCTTCAACGAAACGTTAAGCATGCGGACCCTACGGGTTCAAGAACTATGTAGAAATCACCGAGACATCTCTCCGGTCAATAACCAATAACGACACTTGGATGCCCATATTGGATCCTACATATTCTACAAAGATCTTTATCGGTCGAACCGCATAACAACATACGTTGTTCCCTTTGTCATCGGTATGTTACTTGCCCGAGATTCGATCATCGGTATCATCATACCTACTTCAATCTCATCACCGGCAAGTCTCTTTACTCGTTCCGTAATACATCATCTCGTGACTAACTCATTAGTCATTTGCTTGCAAGGCTTATTGTGATGTGTATTACCGAGAGGGCCCGGAGATACCTCTCCGACACTTGGAGTGACAAGTCCTAATCTTGATCTATGCCAACACCACAAACACTTTTGGAAACACCTGTGGAGCATCTTTATAATCACCCAGTTACGTTGTGACGTTTGATAGCACACAAGGTGTTCCTCCGGTATTCGGGAGTTGCATAATCTCATAGTCAGAGGAACATGTATAAGTCATGAAGAAAGCAATAGCAATAAAACTAAACGATCATTGTGCTAAGATAACGGATGGGTCTTGTCCATCACATCATTCTCCTAATGATGTGATCCCGTTGATCAAATGACAACACATTTCTATGGTTAGGAAACACAACCATCTTTGATCAACGAGCTAGTCTAGTAGAGGCATACTAGGGATACTCTGTTTTGTTTATGTATTCACACATGTATCAAGTTTCCGGTTAATACAATTCTAGCATGAATAATAAACATTTATCATGATATAAGGAAATATAAAATAACAACTTTATTATTGCCTCTAGGGCATATTTCCTTCAGTCTCCCACTTGCACTAGAGTCAATAATCTAGTTCACATCGCCGTGTGATTCAACACCGATAGTTCACATCGCCATGTGAGCAACACTGATACGTCCAAAACGTATCTATAATTTCTGCTTGCTCCATGCCTCTTTTGGGTGATATTGCTATGATATTTAGACACTTCCATACACTTTTGATCATATTTGGACTAACCTATTAACTCAGTGCACCCCAGTGCCAGTTTCTGTTTTCGGCTGTTTTTGTATTTCAGGTTTTCACATTACGAGAACTGCCAGGAAAAATCCAGAAAAATTATATAAAAAATCAGCGTTCCAGAAACTACCGTGCGCCCGAAGGACAGCCGGGGGGGGCACCAGGGCTCCAGGTGCCCTGGCGGCGCCCCCCCCCCCCCCGGGGCCGCGCCGGGGGGCGCCTGGGCCCCCCGAGGCTCCTCCGATGCCCCCCTTTGGCATATATTTAAAGCGTGTCGCGGAAACCCTGATTCCGGACCCCTTTTCTCCAGACGCGATTCCAATCTCCGCCGCCATCGCCATCAAGCTTCGGGGGACCAGAATTCCTGCGCCGGCACCCTGCCGGGACGGGGAAGTGCCCCCGGATTCATCTCCATCGACGTTGCTTCCTCCCTCCATGATGCGGGAGTAGTTCCTCCTCGGGGCTGAGGTTCTTACCAGTAGCTATGTGGTCAATTCTCTCTCCCATGATGTGATCTTCGTTGTCATCATAGGCTATGTTAATCTAGGGTGATCCCATGATATTTCCCCTTCCTCTATGTATTGGATTGATGTACTCACTTGTCTTTATCTAGTATAATCCCCGAGACCAAGGTGACAGCGGTCTATTGGACATGGATTAGAACAATATTTTCATGAGTGATTACCTCTCTTGTGTGTTGATTGAAGATTGAGAGTCTCTTGGTGCTTGTCTTTGACTATCCTTTAGATATGTTGTGGTGATTGTGGGACTCTGTTTGGATGGCCGCGGTGACATTGGGAAATCCTTAGATTGAGAACTACGAACTTTGAGGTGTGCTTTTGTAGCCCTACATAATTCTCGTCCTCTCTTGACCACGAAGGAATGACCTCCGAGTGCGTCCCCTTTGCATGTTTTATGGGAAATATCATGTGATTCGATTATGTTAATGTTGTTGCGAGTTGCCACTAGTGAAAGTATGAACACTAGGCCTTGTTTCCACCATTGCAATACCATTTGTGCTCACGTTTACCACTTGTTTGCTTGCTACACTTTTTATTACAGATTTATATTACTTTGTTTTGCCATCCATATCACTTGCCATTTAACATCTCTTCACCGAACTAGTGCACCTATACATCTAACAAGTGTATTAGGTGTGTTGGGGACACAAGAGACTTCTTGTATCTTAGTTGCAGGGTTGCTTGAGAGAGACCATCTTCAACCTCTACTTCCCTGAGTTCGATAAACCTTAGGTCATCCACTTGAGGGAAATTGATGCTGTCCTACAAACCTCTGCGCTTGGAGGCCCAACATAATCTACAAGAGTAGAAGCGTGTGTAGACATCAAGCTATTTCTGGCGCCGTTGCCGGGGAGGTGAGCGCTTGAAGGTATATCTTTAGATCTTGCAATTAAATCTTTTTGTTTCTTGTTTTTATTTCACTAGTTATGCTTATGGACAACCTTGCTATTGGATCATTGCTTGCGGGAAGACGCCCCACACCTGTGGTGGTTGCTCCTCCCCCTACTGAAATTGTGCCCTATAAAATACCAGCTGGTATTATCGATTATGTTTTGGCTGATCGTTATGCAGGAGACAGACATCCCGGTGAACACTTGCTATATCTGTCACAACTATGTTCATTATTTAAGCTTGCAGGTGTATCAAGGGAGTTTGTCATGAGGAAATTATTTGCCTTGTCACTGAAAGGAAAAGCATTGGAATGGTATAGGCTACTAAATGACTCTCACCTGCTGGAGTGGGAAGAGATCCAGTCTCTCTTTTACTCCAAGTTTTATCCTCTTCATGAAGTCCATGAGAATAGGAATTATGTTTATAATGTTTATCCTCATGACGGAGAGAGCATAGCTCAAGCTTGGGGGAGACTGAAAACGTTAATGCTAAAATGTCCTAACCATGGGCTCCCCAAAGATATGATTATTACTAATTTCTATGCGAGGCTTTCTCGACAGGATAAAGATTTGCTCGACGCTTCCTCTATGGGTTCTTTCACAAACAAAAAGATTGATGCTAAATGGGAACACCTTGAAAGAATTCACCGCAACACTGAAGATTGGGAGATCGACAAAGGTAAAGAGTCAGGTATAATTTATGAGTATGATTGCATTAAGTCCTTTGTTGAAACTACAAGTTTTAATAAGTTTAGTGCTAAGTTTGGGCTTGATTCTCAACTCCTTGTTGATTTCCTCAAATCTTTTGCTTCACATCTTAATATGCCTAAGGAGGATTGGATCAAGTATCATAAACCTTTTAAAGAGACTTGCAAAGAAAATGAAATTGTTCATGATGATTGCAACATGCATGATCCAATTCCTAAAAATGAAGTTTTATATAAGCATGTTAATTTTTGTGGAGTGGATAGACCTTGTGAAAGGCCTATGATTGAAGAAGAGAAGTATTGTAAGCAACATAAGCATGAAAGAACAATCACTTGGGTCAGAGATTTAAATGAAATTGCTAGAGAATTGTGTGACCTTTATCCTTTTACTTGTGAACTTTGCCGTATAGAGGGTCACTTTAATTTTCAATGCATGAACTTTCAAAACATAACTGTTAACCGGTTGTGTGATAACATGATCACCTCTGATCTTTATGATGAGCTTTTGTTATTTTTGATGTGTGAAGAGTTATCAGAAAAGACTTCATGGCTAGATGTTAATTCCATAGGAATAAAAAACACTTTGCAAAATTGCCATCTCTATTATGTTGTTAATTGCCATGAAAATGATTACATAGGTAAGATTATAGAGGAGGGAACTTTACCAAAGTATAAAAATGTCTCTTATATTTCTGCTAATAAAAAGGAGAGTTTCTCCCAAGTTTCCCCTATTGTTTCTAATGATAAACCAGGATATGTGGAGAAGCTTCATCTCCAACCACTCCCTCCTAAGGTTAAGAAGAATAAAAAGAAGAGGAGGAGGAAGAGGAGCAAGAAATAAGAAGAATGGGTATCAACCTGGCCTGAGCATATTCCTCCCATCAACTTTTATCCTAACGATTGTAAGTTTAAAGAAGAAGGTGAAGTTTATTGCCTTAATTATCATCTTGATGATATGTCCGTAGGTACTATTGAAGATGATTTTGATTATGATATGCATGTTACTTATTGTGATTGGGAAAATGATGATAATGCTACTTATGATCTTGAAAATCTTTTTGGTACCAACTCTGAAAGTGATGATATGGGAAGCTCTAAGCTTGGGGATGATAGGATTGCAAACCCTTTACCCACTAGTGATGTGATAATTGATAATTCTTTTGCTAGTAAGAATAAAGACAACATGATTACAAATATAGTTGCTAGCAATGATAATGCTCTTCTCTACTATGATGATGTCATAACTCCAACCTATAGTGATTATAAAGGTACCTATGACATAAGGAGAAATTATCCTTATGAAACTTGTCATAATCATGGAGGGAATTACTCCCTTGTTGAACACCACCCTCCTAATACACAAGTAATCTATAGTGTTCAAGTTGTTTATGATAGTCCTACTCCCACTATTACCAATGAGAAAGATTATGCTTATGTGGAGAGTAAGAGTACCTTTTTGCATGTGGATCATGGTAACAATGCTTTACGTGATGCTTATATTGTTGAGTTCATCCATGATGCCACTGAAATTTATAATGAGAGAGGGAGACTTGGTTCTAAATATCTTAATAATAAGAAGTTTCCTCTCTTTATGGTGAATATTTTGAAGTTATGCTTGTTTTGCCTTCCTATGCTAGTTGCTTTGTGCTTCAATGAACTATTCTATTGCAATATTCCTATGCATAGGAAGCATGTTAGGCTTAAATGTGTTTGGTATTTGCTTCTTGATGCTCTCTTTTGTTCTTCAGCTCTTATTCCTACGAGAGCATCATTAAAGTCTTAAGCTTATCTTTATGGCTATAAAGAAAGAGCTCTAGGGAGACAACCCTTGTTATGTTTACTTTCAGTTTTAGTGGTCTTGATGTTTGTTACTACTGTAGCAACATCATTGTATCTTTATTTTTCAGCTTTGTGCCAAGTTTAGCCTCTGATTGCAAGAAAGTTCAAAAGTTGTGACGTGTTGTCCAGGAAACAGATTATGTCCTTGGATAGAAAAATTTGTATAAAATCACCAGATCATCTTTTTGGTCTGAATTATTTCGACAGCATGCTCTATAATATTGTCTTTCATGCGTCTGTTCTGAGTTTTTTGATTAGAGTTGCAGAAGTGCCCCGAACAAATCATTTACTACCTGCTGTTCTGTTTTTCACAGATTCTGTCCTGTTTTGCCTTTCCTTCATTTTGCAAACCTAGAGCTTGCTTTTTCTTTGCAAAAACCTTTTGGCAATCTTGAGAAACAGTAGAACTTCAAGAATATCTTTATTTCCAGCAAGGTACAATTATTTTATTATGGGTACTAACCTCGCTAATCAGATTATGATGAGTTATGTATGAAGGGAGTTTTCAAGTGTGCGAGGGAAGATGATAAAAAGATTCAGGAGTGTCAAACGCTCAAGCTTGGGGATGCCCCCATGCACCGCCAAGAAATATTCAAGGAGACTCAAGCTTCTAAGCTTGGGGATGCCCCCGTGCATCCCCTTCTCCATCAACATTATCAGTTCGTCCTTCGTTCCACTATATTTTAATCACTTCATGTGTTATGTGCTATGCTTGGAGCGTCTTGTTTTAGTTTTCCTTTTAGTTTTCTTTAGCTTTTCATAACGAGTTGGAACTTAGCTTTCTTTATGTGGGAGAGAAACACGCTCCACTTCTACCTAGAACATAACATAGAATTTGCATGTCTATCTTTGCTGTGTGTGTTCTTTGTCTTTTAATAGCTACTATCATGTTTAGCTCTTAACTTTCATGCTTATCTTTTTAAAGAGCTTTTGTTTAGTTGGTTGCTTGAACTCTCTTTAGTTATCATGTTTATCTTATTAAGAGAGTTTGCTTCCGTTGCATTGGTTGATATGTCTATGATAAAGATGCTACGTGCATGATGGCGCTTAGTAGTTCATGTTTCTTATGGTTAGTCTCAAATAACTGGGGGTTTCCCAATGTTTTATTGGAATACCAACATGATTTGTTTGCCTATGATGTGGTATGGTTTAGTAATATCTTCCTTCCAGAATTTATTTTGATTGACTTGGCGTATGCTCACGCATATTTAAGACTGTAAAGAAAGTCTGTCAAGCCTTGATGATCTTTTGTTTCTGAGTAGCGATATAACTACCATGCCTGATTCAATGTTGCTTTGTCGCTTTGCATGATTATGACTGTCATTGCTCTCTTAGTTGGTCGCTCCTAGTCTTTTGCTAACCTTCGCCTGTACTAAGTGGACTGACTGCTTGTGCATCCACATCCTTTAATCCAGTTATGCCATATGAGTCCACCATACCTTCCTACATGGTATTTACCTGCCATTCCTAACGGAGACTTGCATGTGCCATCTCGAAATTATTTAAAGAAAAAGCATTCTTATTTTGTGCCTCTGTTGTAAGTTCATGAGGAAGTAGTGGTTAATTCATGACCTTTTTAAGTTGGACAAGCTTCACCCTGGGATTCCATGTATAATGTGCAAACCCATAATACGAGAAGGAACTGGCATTGAGTGCGCCCGGCTCAAAAAGATAATATAACAAAAAAACCCTCCTTCACTCTTTGTTCATGAGAAATCAGAAAACTTTGGCAGTGATAAACAAAGGAGATTAAGAGGATGTGATCGTCCTCATTCGGGAGCCGTTCCTCGAAACTTGTCCATCTCGAAAAGTGATTGAGTTGTCTGCTAGCATTCGTTGACGAAACATGCATGATCTAAAATAAATTATTACCTCTGTTTTAAAACCAAGGGCTCTGGTACATGTTTTGTCTTTGTTTCCGACTACGGGTTTTCAACCTTGCCAACAAAAGCCACGGTTCAAGAGTCTCCACCTTCTTTTAAAAGCACCAACTACTGAGTGCATGATTGTCATTCCGAGTGTAATGTGCATTGTCCCAAAGTAGCATTGTCTTTTGCATGATTGTGATATCGTTTATTCTGAAATCATTGTATCTAGTCATCACTTAAACCTTGGAGGTGCCCCTGCATTTATGTTTTGCTTCACTAAAGGGGGCAAGCTAGATATAACTTTATCATATTTGCACATCATGTTCATTGCAAATCTATTTGATGTTTCAGTATCATATTGTAAAACTTTCAGTCCTTTGTGATTTTCTCATGAGGCAACTTAATTACTATAGATTCATTGTCTCAGTAAGCTTTTGTCATATGACTATGAAAAAGTCCTATATGGTTAATAGCATGTCACCACAAAAATTATTCTTGTTATCATTTACCTACTCGAGGACGAGCAGGAATTAAGCTTGGGGATGTTGATACGTCCAAAACGTATCTATAATTTCTGCTTGCTCCATGCCTCTTTTGGGTGATATTGCTATTATATTTAGACACTTCCATACACTTTTGATCATATTAGGACTAACCTATTAACTCAGTGCACCCCGGTGCCAGTTTCTGTTTTCGGCTGTTTTTGTATTTCAGGTTTTCACATTACGAGAACTGCCAGGAAAAATCCAGAAAAATTATATAAAAAATCAGCGTTCCAGAAACTACCGTGCGCCCGAAGGACAGCCAGGGGGGCCACCAGGGCTCCAGGCGCCATGGCGCCCCCCCCTGGGCCGCGCCGGGGGGGGGGCGCCTGGGCCCCCCGAGGCTCCTCCGATGCCCCCCTTTGGCATATATTTAAAGCGTGTCGCAGAAACCCTGATTCCGGACCCCTTTTCTCCAGACGCGATTCCGATCTCCGCCGCCATCGCCATCAAGCTTCGGGGGACCAGAATTCCTGCGTCGACACCCTGTCGGGACGGGGAAGTGCCCCCGGATTCATCTCCACCGACGTTGCTTCCTCCCTCCATGATGCGGGAGTAGTTCCTCTTCGGGGCTGAGGTTCTTACCAGTAGCTATGTGGTCAATTCTCTCTCCCATGATGTGATCTTCGTTGTCATCATAGGCTATGTTAATCTAGGGTGATCCCATGATATTTCCCCTTCCTCTATGTATTGGATTGATGTACTCACTTGTCTTTATCTAGTATAATCCCCGAGACCAAGGTGATAGCGGTCTATTGGACATGGATTAGAACAATATTTTCATTAGTGATTTCCTCTCTTGTGTGTTGATTGAAGATTGAGAGTCTCTTGGTGCTTGTCTTTGACTATCCTTTAGATATGTTGTGGTGATTGTGGGACTCTCTTTGGATGGCCGCGGTGACATTGGGAAATCCTTAGATTGAGAACTACGAACTTTGAGGTGTGCTTTTGTAGCCCTACATAATTCTCATCCTCTCTTGACCACGAAGGAATGACCTCCGAGTGCGTCCCCTTTGCATGTTTTATGCGAAATATCATGTGATTCGATTATGTTAAAGTTGTTGGGAGTTGCCACTAGTGAAAGTATGAACACTAGGCCTTGTTTCCACCATTGCAATACCATTTGTGCTCACGTTTACCACTTGTTTGCTTGCCGCACTTTTTATTACAGATTTATATTACTTTGTTTTGCCATCCATGTCACTTGCCATTTAACATCTCTTCGCCGAACTAGTGCACCTATACATCTAACAAGTGTATTAGGTGTGTTGGGGACACAAGAGACTTCTTGTATCTTAGTTGCAGGGTTGCTTGAGAGAGACCATCTTCAACCTCTACTTCCCTGAGTTCGATAAACCTTAGGTCATCCACTTGAGGGAAATTGTTGCTGTCCTACAAACCTCTACGCTTGGAGGCCCAACATACTCTACAAGAGTAGAAGCGTGTGTAGACATCAAACACCCAAAGGGTTTACTAGAGTCAATAATCTAGTTCACATCGCCATGTGATTAACACCCAATGAGTACTAAGGTGTGATCATGTTTTGCTTCATGAGAGAAATTTAGTCATCGGGTCTGTTACATTCAGATTCGTATGTATTTCGCAATTTTCTATGTCTACAATACTCTGCATGGAGCTACTCTAGCTAATTGCTCCCACTTTCAATACGCATCCAGATTGATACTTAGAGTCATATGGATTAGTGTCAAAGCTTGCATCGGCGTAACCCTTTACGACGAACTCTTTATCACCTCCATAATCGAGAAACATTTCCTTAGTCATACAGTTACTAAGGATAATTTTGACCACTATCCAGTGATCTACTCATGGATCACTATTGTACCTCCTTTCCAAACTCATGGCAAGGTACATAAAAGGTTTGGTACACAGCATGGCATACTTTATAGAACCTATGGCTGAGGCATAGTGAATGACTTTCATTCTCTCTATATTTTTCTGCTGTGGTCAGGCTTGGAGTCTTACTCAACTTCACACCTTACAAATCAGGCAAGAACTCCTTTGACTGATCCATTTTGAACTACTTCAAAATCTTATCAAGGTATGTACTCATCAAAAGTCTTATCAAGCATCTTGATCTATCTCTATAGATCTTGATGCCCAATATGTAAGCAGCTTCACCGAGGTCTTTCTTTGAAAATCTCTTTTCAAACACTCCTTTATCCTTTCCAGAATATTCTACATTATTTCTGATCAACAATATGTCATTCACATATACTTATCAGAAATTTTGTAGTGCTCCCACTCACTTTCTTGTAATTACAGGCTTCATTGTAAGTCTGTATAAAATCATATGCTTTGATTACCTCATCAAAGCATATATTCCAACTCCGAGATGCTTGCACCAGTCCATAGATGGATTGCTGGAGCTTTGCACACTTTGTTAGCACCTTTAGGATCGACAAAACCTTCTGGTTGCATCATATACAACTCCTCTTTGAGGTATCCATTAAGGAATGTAGTTTTTGACATCCATTTGCCATATTTCATAATCATAAAATGCGGCAATTGCTGACATGATTCGGATAGACTTAAGCATCGCTATGGGTGAGAAAGTCTCATCGTAGTCAACTCCTTGAACTTGTCGAAAACCTTTCGCAACAAGTCGAGCTTTATAGACAGTAACATTACCGTCGGCGTCGGTCTTCCTCTTGAAGATCCATTTATTTTCAATGACTTGACGATCATCGGGCAAGTCAACCAAAGTCCATACTTTGTTCTCATACATGGATCCCATCTCAGATTTCATGGCCTCAACCCATTTTGTGGAATCTGGGCTCATCATCGCTTCCTCATAGTTTGTAGGTTCATCATGGTCTAGTAACATGACTTCCAGAACCGGGTTACCGTACCACTCTGGCGCGGAACGCACTCTGGTTGACCTACGAGGTTCAGTAGTAACTTGATCTGAAGTTTCATGATCATCATCATTAGCTTCCTCGCTGATTGGTGTAGGAATCACTAGAACTAGTTTATGTGATGTACTACTTTCCAATTCAGGAGAAGGTACAATTACCTCATAAAGTTCTACTTTCCTCCAACTCACTTCTTTCGAGAGAAACTCCTTCTCTAGAAAGGATCCATTCTTAGCAACGAATATCTTGCATTCGGATCTATGATAGAAGGTGTATCCAACAGTTTCCTTTGGGTATCCTATGAAGACACATTTCTCCGACTTGGGTTCGAGCTTATCAGGTTGAAGTTTTTTCACATAAGCATCACAGCCCAAAACTTGAAGAAACAACAACTTTAGTTTCATGCCAAACCACAGTTCATAAGGCGTCATCTCAATGGATTTAGATAGTGCCCTTATTTAACGTGAATGCAGTTATCTCTAATGCATAACCCCAAAACGATAGTGGTAAATCAGTAAGAGACATCATAGATCGCATCATATCTAATATAGTACGGTTACGACGTTCGGACACACCATTACGCTGTGGTGTTCCGGGTGGCATGAGTTGTGAAACTATTCCACATTGTTTCAAATGAAGACCAAACTCGTAACTCAAATATTCGCCTCCATGATCAGATCGTAGAAACTTTATTTTCTTGTTATGATGATTCTCTACTTCACTCTAAAACTCTTTGAATTTTTCAAATGTTTCAGACGTGTGTTTCATCAAGTGGATATACCCATATCTACTCAAATCATCAGTGAAGGTCAGAAAATATCGATACCCGCCGCGAGCCTCAACACTCATTGGTCCACATACATCAGTATGTATGATTTCCTACTTATCAGTTTCTCGCTCCATTATTCCGGAGAACGTACTCTTAGTCATTTTGCCCATGAAGCATGGTTCGAAGCATCAAATGATTCATAATCAAGTGATTCCAAAAGCCCATCAGCATGGAGTTTCTTGATACGCTTTACACCAATATGACCTAAATGCCAGTGCCACAAATAAGTTGCACTATGATTATCAACTATGCATCTTTTGGCTTCAATATTATGAATATGTGTATTACTACGATCGAGATCCAACAAACTATTTTCATTGGGTGTATGACCATCGAAGGTTTTATTCATGTAAACAGAACAACAATTATTCCATGACTTTAAATGAATAACCGTATTGTAACAAACATGATCAAATCATATGCATGCTCAACGCAAATGCCAAATAACATTTATTTAGGTTCTACACTAATCCCGAAAGTATAGGGAGTGTGCGATGATGATCATATCAATCTTGGAACCACTTCCAACACACATTGTCACCTTTAACTAGTCTATGTTCATTCTGCAACTCTCATTTTGAGTTACTAATTTTAGCAACTGAACCGGTATCAAATACCCAGGGGTTGCTATGAACACTAGTAAAGTACACATCAATAATATGTATATCACATATACCTTTGTTCACTTTGCCATCCTTCTTATCCGCCAAGTATCTAGGGCAGTTCCACTTCCAGTGACTATTTCCTTTGAAGTAGAAGCACTTACTTTCATGCTTGAGTTTAGCTTTGGGTTTCTTCACGGGAGTGACAACTTGCTTGTCATTCTTCTTGAAGTTCCCCTTCTATCCCTTTGCCCTTTACTTGAAACAAGTGGTCTTGTTAATAATCAACACTTGATGCTCTTTCTTGATTTCTACCTTCGCCGATTTCAGCATCGCGAAGAGCTCGAGAATTACTTTCGTCATCCCTTGCATATTATAGTTCATCACAAAGTTCTACTAACTTGGTGATAGTGACTAGAGAACTTTGTCAATTACTATCTAATCTGGAAGATTAAATCCCACTTGATTCAAGCAATTTGTAGTACCCAGACAATCTGAGCACATGCTCACTGGTTGAGCTATTCTCCTCCATCTTGTAGGCAAAGTACTGTCAGAGGTCTCATACCTCTCGACACGGGCATGAGTATGAAATACTAATTTCAACTCTTGGAACATCTTATATGCTCCGTTACGTTCAAAACGTTTTTGAAGTCCCGGTTCTAAGCCGTAAAGCATGGTGCACTAAACTATTAAGTAGACATCATATTGAGCTTTGCCAAAACGTTCATAATGTTTGCATCTGCTCCTGCAATAGTTCTGTCACCTAGCGGTGCATCAAGGACATAATTCTTCTGTGCAGCAATGAGGAAAATCCTCAGATCACGGAACAAGTCCGCATCATTGCTACTATCATCTTTCAACTTATATTTCTCTAGGAACATATAAAAAATAAACGGGGAGCTACATCGCGAGCTATTGATCTAGAACATAGATATGCTAATACTACCAGGACTAAATTCATGATAAATTAAAGTTCAATTAATCATATTACTAAAGAACTCCGACTTAGATAGACATCCCTCTAGTCATCTAAATGATCAGGTGATCCAAATCAACTAAACCATGTCCGATCATCACGTGAAATGGAGTAGTTTTCAATGGTGAGCATCTTATGTTGATCATATCGACTATATGATTCACACTCGACCTTTCGGTCTCCAGTGTTCCGAGGCCATGTCTGTACATGCTAGGCTCGTCAAGTTTAACCCCGAGTATTCCGCATGTGCAAAACTATCTTGCACCCATTTTATGTGAACGTAGAACCTATCACACCCGATCATCACGTGGTGTCTCAGCACGAAGAACTTTCGCAACGGTGCATACTCAGGGAGAACACTTGTACCTTGAAATTTTGTAAGGGGTCATCTTATAATGCTACCGCCATACTAAGCAAAATAAGAAGCATAATAAGATAAACATCATATGCAATCAAAGCATCGTCATGATCTCAGATACGAGAAATTCTTCTTGCTACTTCTCGAGCTTGCGTTGTATAACCTCGAAGAGGAAAGGGAGATGCAGCAAAGTAGCGTAAGTATTTCCCTCAGTTTTGAGAACCAAGGTATCAATCCAGTAGGAGACCACGCGCGAGTCCCTCGCACCTGCACAAACAAATAAGAACTTCGCAGCCAACACGTTAAGGGGTTGTCAATCCCTTTACGGTCACTTACGAAAGTGAGATCTGATAGAGATTAGTTTATATTTTTGGTATTTTTTATTATAAGAACAGAAAGTAAAAGTGGTAAAAGTAAAGTAGATGTAGATCGATATGTTGAGAATAGACCCGGGGGCCATAGTGTTCTCTAGTGGCTTCTCTCATGATAGCGATATCCTACGGCGGGTAAACAAATTACTGTCGAGCAATTGATAGAAAAGCGAATAATTATGAGACTATCTAGGCATGATCCTTGTATATAGGCATCACGTCCGAGACAAGTAGACCGACTCCTGCCTGCATCTACTACTATTACTCCACACATCGACCGCTATCCAGCATGCATCTAGTGTATTGAGTTCATAAGAACAGAGTAACGCCTTAAGCAAGATGACATGATGTAGAGGGATAAACTCAAGCAATATGATATAAACCCCATCTTTTTATCCTCGATGGCAACAATACAATATGTGCCTTGCTGCCCCTATTGTCACTGGGAAAGGACACCGCAAGATTGAACCCAAAGCCAAGCACTTCTCCCATTGCAAGAACTGTAGATCTAGTAGGCCAAACCAAACCAATAATTCGAAGAGACTTGCAAGGATATTATGAGCACACATAAAGAGTTCAGAGAAGAACCAAATATTTCTCATAGATAATCTTGATCATAAACCCACAATTCATCGGATCTCGACAAACACACCGCAAAAAGAGATTACATCGAATAAATCTCCTTGAAGACCGAGGAGAACTTTGTATTGAGATCCAAAGAGATAGAAGAAGCCATCTAGATACTAGCTACGGACCCGAAGGTCTGTGGTAAACTACTCACAACTCATGGTGAGGCGAGGATGATGATGTAGAAGCACTCCGTGATGGATCCCCCCTCCGGCGGAGCTCCGGAACAGGCTCCAAGATGGGATCTCACAGGAACAGAAGGTTACGGCGGTGGAATTAGGGTTTTCTCTATTGTTCTGATGGTTTCGGGGTACGTAGATATATATAGGAAGAAGGAGGGCACCGGCGGCCTCACGTGGGACCCACGAGGCAAGGGGCGCGCCCTAGGGGGGCATGCCCCCCACCCTCGTGGGCACCATGTGGCCCCTACTCCGTGGTTCTCAAGTCTCCCGTGCGTGATTTTCTCCAAAAATATCTCTCCCGAAGGTTTCATTCCGTTTGGACTTCGTTTGATATTCCTTTTCTGTAAAACCCGGAAACAGGCAAAAACAGCAATCTGGACTGGGCCTTTGGGTTAGTAGGTTAGTCCCAAAAATAATATAAAAGTGTATGACGAAGCCCATTAAACATCCAAAACATCATAAATAATAGCATGGAACAATCAAAAATTATAGATACGTTGAAGACGTATCAAGCATCCCCAAGCTTAATTCCTGCTCATCCTCGAGTAGGTAAATGATAAAAACGGAATTTTTGATGTGGAATGCTAACCAACATAGTTTTTCAATGTAATTCTATTAATTGTGGCATGAATATTCAGATCTGAAAGATTCAAGACAAAAGTCTATATTGACATAAGAAATAATAATACTTCAACCATACTAATAAAGCAATCATGTCTTCTCAAAATACTATGGCTAAAGAAAGATATCCCTACAAAATCATATAGTCTGGCTATGCTCCCTCTTCATCACACAAAATATTCATATCATGCACAACCCCAATTTCAGCCAAACACTTGTTTTCATACTCTATTCTTTCAAATCTTTCAACTTTCACGCAATACATTAGCGTGAGCCATGGACATAGCACTATGGGTGGAATAGAGAGATGGTTGTGGAGAAGACAAAAAGGAGGGAGATAGTCTCACATCGACTAGGCGTATCAACGGGCTATGGAGATGCCCATCAATAGTTATCAATGTGAGTGAGTAGGGATTGCCATGCAACGGATGCACTAGAGCTAAATATGTATGAAATCTCAACAAAGGAAACTAGTGGGTGTGGATCCAACTTGCTTGCTCACGTAGACCTAGGGCATTTGAGGAAGCCCATCGTTGGAATATACAAGCCAAATTCTATAATGAAAATTCCCACTACTATATAAAAGTGACTAAACATGAGACTTTATATCATGAAGAACATGGTGCTACTTTGAAGCACAAGTGTGGAAAAAAGATAGTAGCAATTGTCCCCTTTTCTTTTCTTTTTCTTTTTTTCTTTTTTTTTTTGCCTTTCTTTTTTTTTCTTTGGCCTTTCCCTTTTTTCTTTTTTTTTTCTTTTTGTTGTGGAGGGGCTTTATTGATTTAGCATTTCCTCTCATGGGACAATGCTCTAATAATGATGATCATCACACTTTCATTACAAATCCATATTACAACTCGATACTACAACAAAGTATGACTCTATATGAATGCCTCCAGCAGTGTACCGGGATGTGCAATGAATCAAGAGTGGCATGCACTACTAAGAAAAGGGCTATAGCTAATATGGACATTAATGGCGCACCATATATGTGGTGCGCAACTGCTAGCAGTGGCGCACCAGATATAGGTGCTCCATTAATATCATATTACTAATGGCGCACCTGGTGTGTGGTGTGCCATTAGTAGTTATGAAAAAAAATCGAAAAAAATGTTAGTAGTGGCGCATCAGGGTATAGTGCGTCATTACTGCGCATCGCACCCACGGTGCGCCACTACTAACATTTTTTTTCATTTTTTTTCAAAACTAGTAATGGCGCACCGCACACCAGGTGCGTCATTACTATGTCAAACTTAGTAATGGCGCACATATACAAAGTGCGCCATTACTAACTTTGACTGAGGTTTGACCAAGTCATACCCATAGTAATGGTGCACTTTGTAAAGGTGCACCATTACTATGTCCAAATTTCACCAAATGACCCCCGGTGGACCGCCTTTTCAGTTTTTAAAAAAATAAAAGAAAATGATGGAAATGTCAAAAAATTAACAGAAAATAAGTTTCACATGTGATATGTGGTCTAGTTATTGGGAAAATTTAGAAATATGAATTTCGACTTTATTTACAATATCTCTCTGGAATTTAGTAAAATGGGCATAACTTTCGCATACGAACTCGGATTAAAATGTTTTTATATGAAAAATCATCTACTCGAAAAGTTACATCTGAATTCAATCGGGGGAACCTCGTTGAACATTTTCAAAATCTCAAAAAACCTAACAAAACGAAAGTTATGGGGCTTTTAAGATCTAGAGGGGGGGAATATGAAAAAAATCAAACTTAGTAGTGGCGCACCATTTGCTAAGTGCGCCACTAGTAACAGAAAAAAAATTGGTTTCAAATTTTATTTTTTTGGAAAAAAAATCAAAATATGATGCGTAATATGATCGGGAAGTTCGAAATATTTTTTCAAAATTTCATCACATTCATGAACAATAACAAAGTCCTAGATATCAACAAGGTTTAATAGGATTGATATGATAGATATATTAACAAGTGTCTGTGAAGTGAGCTGGTGCTGGGGTTGGATAGAACTGCGAAGTTAAGCATGCTCGGGCTGGAGTAGTGTGAGGATGGGTGACCTTCCGGGAAGTTCGACCACGAAGTGCGATTTGACATGAGATTAAGCATATTGACCCGAGATTAAGCCATAGTGACCTGAGATTAAGAAAAAAAAGAAAAAAATCATCAAAAAGTTTCTGAAAAAAAATTGAATTTTTTTTAGTATTGGCGCACTTCTATGCCACACCAGAGGTGCGCCATTAGTATTAATTACTAATGGCGTGATAATAGTGGCGCACCTATAATGCGCCATTAATGGTCAAAATAAGTGCGCCACTAACAGGCCTTTTCCTAGTAGTGTATGTACGAAAAATTATGCATGGTGGCCTTGCTACAAATACGATATCAACTACATGATCATGCATGGCAATATGATAATATGATGTGTGTCATATGATCGGAACGGTGAAAAGTTGCATGGCAATATATTTCGGAATGGCTATGGAAATGCCATGATAGGTAGGTATGGTGGCTGTTTTGAGGAAGGATATATAGTGGGTGTATGGTACCGGCGAAAGTTGCGCGGTACAAGAGTGGCTAGCAATGGTGGAAGGGTGAGAGTGTGTATAATCCATGGACTCAAATGTAGTCATAAGAAATCATATACTTATTGCAAAAATCAACTAGTCATCAAAACAAAGCAATCAACGCATACTCCTAGGGGGAGGTTGGTAGGAGTTAACCATCGCGCGCCCCCGACCTCCACACAAAGGTTGACACTTTACAAATACCTCATGCTCTAACTTCGTCACATAGCGGTTCACCATACGTGCATGCTACGGGAATCACTAACCTTAACATAAGTATTTCTCAATTTCATAATCACTCCACTAGCATGAAACTAATATCACTATCCTCATATCTCAAAACATTTATGAAGCATCCAACTTCTCATCATATTCAATGCACATAGTGTGAAAGTTTTTACTACATTGATATTGGATGTCTATCATGTGGAGACTAGTTTTATAGCCTAAACACATTACCATGCTGTTTTAATAGACTCTCAAATGGATATAGGTGAAGCATGAGAGTTCAACAATTTCTTCAAAATATAATCACCACCGTGCTCTAAAAGATATAAGTGAAGCACTAGAGCAAAAACTATGCAACTCAAAAGATATAAGTGAAGTACATAGAGTGTTCTTACAATTCCTGGGTCATATTTAACTCTGTCAAATAGGTGTGTCCAGCAGGGATAATTGTGGCAAACTAACAAGAAAAGACTCAAATTATACAAGATGCTCCAAGCCAAACACATATCATGTGGTGAATAAAAATATAGCTTCAAGTATAGTAACGATAGATGAAGACGAAAGAGGGGATGCCTTCCCGGGGCATCCCCAAGCTTAGGCTTTTGGTTGTCCTTGAATTTTACTTGGGGTGCCTTGGGCAACCCCAAGCTTAGGCCCTTGATACTCTTTGTTCCATAGTCCATCAAAGCAATACTCAAAACTCGAAAACTTCACAACACAAAACTTAGAAAAAAATCTCGTGAGCTCCGTTAGTATAAAAAAGCAAACCACTACTCAAAGGTACTGCAATAAATTCATTCTTTGTTTATATTGGTGTTACACCTACTGTATTCCTACTTCTCTATGGTTCATACCTCCAAATATTACTCATAGATGCATTGAAATAAGCAAACAACACACGAAAAACAGAATCTATCAAAAACAGAACAGTCTGTAGTAATCTGCAGGTTTCGCATACTTCTGTAACTCCAAAAAAATCAAACTAAATTGGTAAACGTGAGGAATTTGTCTATTAATCATTTGTAAAAGAATCAACTAAATAGCATGCTGCAGTAAAATCTGATGACCATTCTAGCGAGGGCTAACGATTCTGTTTTTCACAGCAAGATCACATAAACTTCACACAAGTCTTCCCAAAGGTTCTACATGGCACAAACACTAAACAAAACACAAAACCGCATATAAACAGAAGCTAGATGCAATATTTATTCCCTAACAGCAGCAAAAAAAATTGGGTTGCCTCCCAACAAGCGCTATCGTTATAGCCATTAAGATAGGCTTGAGAATTCAATGATGCTCACATGAAAGACAAGGATTGAAGCACAAAGAGAGCATCATAAGACATGTGACAAACACATCTAAGTCTAATATACTTCCTATGCATAGGCATCTTATAGGAAAACAAATTACCAAGACAAGCAAGATCTGGCATATGCAAGGAAGGAGAAAGAAACAATGGCAATCTCAACATAACGAGAGGTAATTTAGTAACATGAAAATTTCTACAACCATATTTCCCTCTCTCATAATAACTGCATGTAGGATCATGATCAAATTCAACAAAATAGCTATCACATAACATATTCTTAACACGATCCACATGCATGCAATCTCTTCCAAAATAGTGGAATTAACATTAACTAAAGTCATGACCTCTCCAAACCCACTTTTATCAAAAAATTCATAAGATTGAACATTCTCCAAATATGTGGTATCTAAAGTAGACACTCTTCCAAACCCACTTTCAATATTATTGCAAACATTATTATCAATCTCATATTCATCATGGGGATTAAATAAATTTCCAAGATCATAAGAAGAATCACCCCAATCATGATCATTGCAACAAGTAGTGGGCATAGCAATACTAGCATCCCCAAGATTAGGGTTTTGCATATCATTAACACAATTGACATTTATAATAGCATCGTTGCAATCATGCTTTTTTTAAGGAGCTAATTAACATGAATCACTTTTTCTTTCAGCAATTCCTCACAATTTTCAGATTCATAAATTTCAAGCAAAACCTCGTAAAGATAATCTAGTGCACGCAGCTCACTAGCAAGAGGTTTCAACATAATTGGATCTCTTATAGAGATTAGCAAGTGGATGAGGATCCATACTTTAGCAAGCGAAGATGCAAGCTAATTGAGGGCACATAGCAACACAAGCAAACAAGAGGCACGCGAACGACAAACACACGGCGGAATAAGGGCAAATAAAACGGCAAGGGTGAAGTGGGGGAGAGGAAAACGAGAGGCAAAAATGTAATGCGAAGGATAAGGGTTTGTGGTAGGTACTTGGTATATTACTTTTGCGTAAGCCTCCCCGGCAACGGCACCAAAAATACTTCTTGCTACTTCTCGGTCTTGCGTTGTAAACCCTCGAAGAGGAAAGGGAGATGCAGCACAGTAGTGTAAGTATTTCCCTCAGTTTTTAAGAACCAAGGTATCAATCTAGTAGGAGACCACTGATACGTCCAAAATGTATCTATAATTTCTGCTTGCTCCATGCCTCTTTTGGGTGATATTGCTATGTTATTTATACACTTCCATACACTTTTGATCATATTTGGACTAACCTATTAACTCAGTGCACCCAAGTGCCAGTTTCTGTTTTCGGCTGTTTTTGTATTTCAGGTTTCACATTACGAGAACTGTCAGAAAAAATCCAGAAAAATTATATAAAAAATCAGCGTTCCAGAAGCTACCAGGCACCCGAAGCACAGCCGGAGGGGGGCCACCAGGGTCCCAGGCGCCCTAGTGGCGCGCCCCCCCTGGGCCGCGCCGGGGGGGCGCCTGGGCCCCCCGAGCCTCGTCTGATGCCCCCCTTTGGCATATATTTAAAGCGTCTCCCGAAACCCTCGAGACGGAAACTCTTTATCGCGATATCATCTCTGTTCCACCGCCGCCGCCGCTTCCAAGATCGGGAGCACCAGGAGAACTCTTCCCGGCACCCTGCCGGAGGGGAGGATCACCACCGGGAACTTCTCCACCACCATGGACGCCTCCCGGATGAGTTGTGAGTAGTCTACCTTGGACCATGGGTCCATGACCAGTAGCTATGTGATGTTCTCCTCCCGTTCTTGTGCTTCACTAATTAGTCCTCGTGAGCTGCCCTACATGATCGAGGCACATATGTAATCCTTATGTTGTTGCTATGATGAGTTTGCTGGGATCCGATGGATTATGAGATTATGTTCAGATTGTGTTTGAGTAATATATTTGATTCACCTCTTTTATATTTATGTTCGTAAGTAATTCTTGCATGTTCTCCGTTGTTATTTATTGCTTTGGCCAAGTAGTAGGTAGTGACTCCAAGAGGGAACGTTATGCTTGATTGTGGGTTCATGCCCCTCGATGACTAGCTTGAGTGACAGAAACATGAGTCTAGGGGATGTGTTGTTGCCACAAGGGGGAAAACAACGGTGCTTGTGCCCGCGGGTGCAAGGATTGTTTACTTTACGCAAAGTTCTTTTAATGCAGTTGTCTTTTGCTTTGAGTTTACACTATGGGTGGGACTCGCAACTTAATACCAGTGAGATGTTCTGGATAGATATCTCAAGGTGGATGATTAGTAGTAGATGCAGATGGATTTCGGTCTACTTGCCTTGGCGTACCGCCCATGCTTTGAACCTCTACCTTTCTTGCAACTTAGTCAGCATTGGTTTGCGCACATGGTCCTGTCAATTGCCCAGCTGTAATTCGTTTACCTCACATAGCAGTTTTATCGTCTTTTGGGAGAGAGACATCACTAGTGAACATCATGAGACTCCGGTCCATATTACCATCATTGATCACATCCGCTATTTACTTTCCGCTTTTTACTTACTATTGCAATTATACCTATCACTATTATCACTTGCGTTTGATCCTTCGTAAACTACAAGGCCGGAGGGATTGATAACCTCTCTGTACTCGTTGGGGGCAAAGTTATTTGTATCTGTGTGCAGGTCCACGTTGATTGCTAATATCTGGCGCCGTTAGCAGTTTACACCTTCTTGTTGAAACTGGGAGTCTTAGGGAAATCGATCCTTGGTATTGCCAAGGGAAAACTTCTGCTACACTGCATCTCAAACCTTCCACTTGGGGTAACCAACGAGGGGTGAGAAGCCACCTAGCAAAGCAATTTCTGGCGCCGTTGCCGGGGACTCCACTCTTCAGGATAGGGGAGTTGCATGCTATCTTTTACCTTTGCTTTTAGTCTTGTTAGTTTTCCTTTCAGTTTTTGCTTTAGTATCTTTTATCGAAAATCACAAAAATAGTTATCTTGCTTGCTTGCTACTATGGGTTCCACCGAGAACACCAAGTTGTGTGACTTCACTAGTCACAACAACGATGACTTTATCTGCACACCTATCACTACACCTGCCACTTCAGCACCTTCGTATGAAATTAAACCTGCTTTACTGAACTTAGTCATGAAAGATCAATTCTCCGGTGCTGGAGATGATGCTGCTTTACACTTGAACAATTTAGTTGAACTTTGTGATATGCAAAAGTACCAAGAAATAGATGGTAATATTGTTAAGATTAAGCTTTTTCCTTTCTCCTTGAGAGGAGGAGCTAAAATTTGGTTTCAGTCTTTGCCTATAAACAGCATAGATTCATGGGACAAGTGCAAAGATGCTTTTATTGGAAAATACTATCCACCTGCTAAAATTATCCAACTAAGAAGTAACATAATGAATTTTAAACAAGTGGATAATGAACACGTTGCCCAAGCTTGGGAACGTATGAAATCTCTTATCAAGAACTGCCCTACTCATGGTTTGACTACTTGGATGGTTATCCAAACTTTTTATGCAGGCTTGAACTTTACCTCGCGGAACTTGTTAGATTCGGCCGCGGGAGGAACCTTTATGTCAACTACACTTGGTGCTGCCACAAAGCTTCTCGATGAGATGATGACCAATTATTCCCAATGGCACCCCGAACGCGCTCCAACAGGTAGGAAGGTAAACTCTATCGAGGAGATTTCCTCCCTAAATGAAAAAGTTGACTTGATCATGTCTCTACTTTCGAAGCAATCTTCTATTGATCCTCGTGATGTTCCTTTAAATTCTTTGATTTCTCAGGAACAAGTAGATGTGAACTTTATCTCTAGAAACAATTTCAACAACAATGCTTATAGGAGTAATTTTGGTAGCAATCCTATACCGTTCCTCTCTAATTCTTATGGGAACAACAATGCTTATCCTAGCACCAGGAATTCCACTACTGAACTAGAGATTATGCTTAAAGATTTCATCACTACCCAAAAAGCTTTTAATAATAGTGTATAAGAAAAACTAAACAAACTAGGTGATCTCTCTTCAAAGGTAGACAATTTAGCCAATGAGGTAGAATTGCTTAAAATTAGAACTTCTCCTCTTGAGGAGAGGAAGGTCACTCCTATTAATGCTATTCAAGTGCAAATTAATGAAAATATTAGGATGATGGCTAAACTTAAAGAGAGATGGGCTAGAGAAAGGGAGGAAGTTGATAGAATTAAGAGCCTTCCTACCCACCACACTGTTGCTACTATCCAAGTTGTTGAGGATATCCAAACTCTTAGCACCCAATGCACTCCTGGTCCCAATGGACCTATTAATGGTGATGCTATGACTATAGAAACTACCAAACAAGTGAACCTAAAGGACACCACTACCACCTTACTTGATGGTAGTGACCTTAATTTTGACAATTGCACTTTACCGAAGTTATTGATTTCCTTCACAAGATGTCTAGAGATCCCCGCACTAGCACGATTAACCTTGCCTTCACAGAGCATATCACTAATGCTCTTATCAAAGCTAGGGAGAAGAAACTTAGAGTAGAAGCCTCCATACCTAGAAAGCTAGAAGATGGTTGGGATCTTATGATAAAAATTAAGTTGAATAACTTCTCTTGCTATGCTTTATGTGATGTTGGTGCTAGTACCTCTGTTATGCCCAAAAGAATATATGATATGCTTAAATTGAAACCTTTTGATTCTTGTTCTTTTGGTGTTCGTCTCATTGACTCTTCCATAAAGAAACCATTGGGGAGGATCGACGATGTTCTTATCATTGTCAATGATAATTATGTTCCCGTTGATTTTACTATTATGGATATTGAATGTGAACCTTCGTGTCCAATTATTTTGGGACGTCCTTTTCTACGCACCGTTGGTGCTATCATTGACATGAAAGAGGGTAATATAAAATTCCAGTTTCCTCTCAAGAAAGGGATGGAACACTTCCCTCGAAAGAAGATTAAGTTACCTTTTGAGTCCGTTATACGGGCTAGCTATTCTTTTACTCTTGATAAGACTTGATCTCTATGCATTATGCCTAGCTTAAAGGCATAAAAAGAAAGCGCTTTTGGGAGGCAGCCCAATGAATAAATTTTATTTTGTTTTTGTTGTGTCTTGATGTTTTTACTACTGTAGCATCATCATTGTATCTTTGCTTTTCAAATTTTGTGCCAAGTATAGCCTCTGATTGCAAGAAAGTTCAAAAGTTGTGACGTGCTGTCCAGGAAACAGATTCTGTCCTTGGATAGAAAAATTCGTATAAAATCACCAGTTCATCTTTTTGGTCTGAATTTTTTCGACAGCGTGCTCTATATATTTGTCTTTCGTGCGTCTGTTTTGAGTTTTTTTATTAGAGTTGCAGAAGTGCTCTGGAAAAATCATTTACTACCTGTTGTTCTGTTTTTCACAGATTCTGTCCTGTTTTGCCTTTCCTTTATTTTGCAAACCTAGAGCTTGCTTTTTCTTTGCAAAAACCTTTTGGCAATCTTGAGAAACAGTAGAACTTCAAGAATATCTTTATTTCCAGCAAGTAACAATTATTTTATTATGGGTACTAACCTCGCTAATCAGATTATGATGAGTTATGTATGAAGGGAGTTTTCAAGTGTGCGAGGGAAGATGATAAAAAGATTCAGGAGTGTCAAACGCTCAAGCTTGGGGATGCCCCCGTGCACCCCCAAGAAATATTCAAGGAGACTCAAGCGTCTAAGCTTGGGGATGCCCCCGTGCATCCCCTTCTCCATCAACATTATCAGTTCGTCTTTCGTTCCACTATATTTTAATCACTTCATGTGTTATGTGCTATGCTTGGAGCGTCTTGCTTTTAGTTTCCTTTTAATTTTCTTTAGCTTTTCATAACGAGTCGGAACTCAGCTTTCTTTATGTGGGAGAGAAACACGCTCCACTTCTACCTAGAACATAACATAGAATTTTCATATCTATCTCTGATGTGTGTGTTCTTTGTCTTTTAATAGCTACTATCATGCTTAGCTCTTAGTTTTCATGCTTATCTTTTTAAAGAGCTTTCGTTTAGTTGGTTGCTTGAACTCTCTTTAGTTATCATGCTTATCTTATTAAGAGAGTTTGCTTCCGTTGCATTGGTTGATATGTCTATGATAAAGATGCTACGTGCATAATGACGCTTAGTAGTTCAGGTTTTCTTATGGTTAGTGTCAAATAGCTGGGGGGTTCCCAATGTGTTATTGGAGTACCAACATGATTTGTTTGCTTATGATGTGGTATGGTTTAGTAATATCTTCCTTCAAAGAATTTATTTTGATTGACTTGGCGTATGCTCACGCATATTTAAGACTGTAAAGAAAGTCTGTCAAGCCTTGATGATCTTTTGTTTCTGAGTAGCGATATAACTTCCATGCCTGATTCAATGTTGTTTTGTCGCTCTGCACGATTATGACCGTCATTGCTCTCTTAGTTGGTCGCTCCCAGTCTTTTGCTAACCTCCACCTGTACTAAGCGGACAGACTGCTTGTGCATCCACATCCTTTTAATCCAGTTATGCCATATGAGTCCACCATACCTTCCTACATGGTATTTACCTGCCATTCCTAACGGAGACTTGCATGTAACATCTCGAAATTATTCAAAGAAAAATGCATTCCTATTTTGTGCCTCTGTTGTAAGTTCATGAGGAAGTAGTAGTTAATTCATGATCTTTTTAAGTTGGACAAGCTTTGCCCCGGGATTGCATGTATAATGTGCAAACCCATAATACGAGAAGGAACTGGCATTGAGTGCGCCCGGCTCAAAAAGATAATATGACAAACAAACCCTCCTTCACGCTTTGTTCATGAGAAATCAGAAAACTTTGGCAGTGATAAACAAAGGAGATTAAGAGGATGTGATCGTCCTCATTCGGGAGTCGTTCCTCGAAACTTGTCCATCTCAAAAAGTGATTGAGTTGTCTGCTAGCATTCGTTGACGAAACATGCATGATCAAAAAAAAATTGTTACCTCTGTTTTTAAAACCAAGAGCTCTGGTACATGTTTTGTCTTTGTTTTCGACTACGGGTTTTCAACCTTGCCAACAAAAGCCACGGTTCGAGAGTCTCCACCTTCTTTTAAAGCACCAACTACTGAGAGCATGATTGTCATTCTGAGTGTAATGTGCATTGTCCCAAAGTAGCATTGTCTTCTGCATGATTGTGATATCGTTTATTTTGAAATCATTGTATCTAGTCATCACTTAAACCTTGGAGGTGCCCCTGTATTTATGTTTTGCTTCACTAAAGGGGGCAAGCGAGATATATCACTTTATCATATTTGCACATCATGTTCATTACAAATCTATTTGATGTTTCAGTATCATATTGTAAAACTTTCAGTTCTTTGTGATTTTCTCATGAGGCAACTTAATTACTATAGATTCATTGTCTCAGTGAGCTTTTGTCATATGACTATGAAAAAGTCCTATATGGTTAATAGCATGTCACCATAGAAATTATTCTTGTTATCATTTACCTACTCGAGGACGAGCAGGAATTAAGCTTGGGGATGTTGATACGTCCAAAACGTATCTATAATTTCTGCTTGCTCCATGCCTCTTTTGGGTGATATTGCTATGTTATTTATACACTTCCATACACTTTTGATCAAATTTGGACTAACCTATTAACTCAGTGCACCCTAGTGCCAGTTTCTGTTTTCGGCTGTTTTTGTATTTCAGGTTTTCACATTACGAGAACTGCCAGAAAAAATCCAGAAAAATTATATAAAAAATCAGCGTTCCAGAAGCTACCAGGTACCCGAAGCACAGCCGGAGGGGGGCCACCAGGGCCCCACGCGCCCTGGTGGCGCGCCCCCCCTGGGCCGCGCCGGGGGGGCGCCTGGGCCCCCCGAGCCTCGTCTGATGCCCCCCTTTGGCATATATTTAAAGCGTCTCCCGAAACCCTCGAGACGGAAACTCTTTTTCGCGATCTCATCTCTGTTCCGCCGCCGCCGCCGCTTCCAAGATCGGGAGCACCAGGAGAACTCTTCCCGGCACCCTGCCGGAGGGGAGGATCACCACCGGGAGCTTCTCCACCACCATGGACGCCTCCCGGATGAGTTGTGAGTAGTCTCCCTTGGACCATGGGTCCATGACCAGTAGCTATGTGATGTTCTCCTCCCGTTCTTGTGCTTCACTAATTAGTCCTCGTGAGCTGCCCTACATGATCAAGGCACATATGTAATCCTTATGTTGTTGCTATGATGAGTTTGCTGGGATCCGATGGATTATGAGATTATGTTCAGATTGTGTTTGAGTAATATATTTGATTCACCTCTTTTATATTTATGTTCGTAAGTAATTCTTGCATGTTCTCCGTTGCTATTTATTTCTTTGGCCAAGTAGTAGGTAGTGACTCCAAGAGAGAACGTTATGCTTGATTGTGGGTTCATGCCCCTCGATGACTAGCTTGAGTGACAGAAACATGAGTCTAGGGGATGTGCTGTTTCCACAAGGGGGAAAACAACGGTGCTTGTGCCCGCGGGTGCAAGGATTGTTTACTTTATGCAAAGTTCTTTTAATTCAGTTGACTGTTGCTTTGAGTTTACACTATGGGTGGGACTCGCAAATTAATACCAGCGAGATGTTCTGGATAGATATCTCAAGGTGGATGATTACTAGTAGATGCAGATGGATTTTGGTCTACTTGCCTTGGCGTACCGCCCATGCTTTGAACCTCTACCTTTCTTGCAACTTAGTCAGCATTGGTTTGCGCACATGGTCCTGTCAATTGCCCAGCTGTAATTCGTTTACCTCACATAGCAGTTTTATCGTCTTTTGGGAGAGAGACATCACTAGTGAACATCATCAGACTCCGGTCCATATTACCATCATTGATCACATCCGCTATTTACTTTCCGCTTTTTACTTACTATTGCAATTATACCTATCACTATTATCACTTGCGTTTGATCCTTTGTAAACTACAAGGCCGGAGGGATTGACAACCTCTCTGTACTCGTTGGGAGCAAAGTTATTTGTATCTGTGTGCTGGTCCACGTTGATTGCTAATATCTGGCGCTGTTAGCAGTTGACACCTTCTTGTTGAAACTGGGAGTCTCAGGGAAATCGATCCTTGGTATTGCAGCCAACGCGATAAGGGGTTGTCAATCCCTTTACGGTCACTTACGAAAGTGAGATCTGATAGAGATGATAGTTTATATTTTTGGTATTTTTTATTATAAGAACAGAAAGTAAAAGCGGAAAAAGTAAAGTGGATGTAGATTGATATGTTGAGAATAGACCCGGGGGGCCATAGTGTTCTCTAGTGGCTTCTCTCATGATAGCGATATTCTACGGCGGGTAAACAAATTACTGTCGAGCAATTGATAGAAAAGCGAATAATTATGAGACTACCTAGGCATGATCATTGTATATAGGCATCACGTCCGAGACAAGTAGACCGACTCCTGCCTGCATCTACTACTATTACTCCACACATCGACCGCTATACAGCATGCATCTAGTGTATTGAGTTCATAAGAACAGAGTAACACCTTAAGCAAGATGACATGATGTAGAGGGATAAACTCAAGCAATATGATATAAACCCCATCTTTTTATCCTCGATGGAAACAATACAATACGTGCCTTGCTGCCCCTACTGTCACTGGGAAAGGACACCGCAAGATTGAACCCAAAGCCAAGCACTTCTCCCATTGCAAAAACTATAGATCTTGTAGGCCAAACCAAACCAATAATTTGAAGAGACTTCCAAGGATATTATGATCACACATAAAGAGTTCAGAGAAGAACCAAATATTTCTCATAGATAATCTTGATCATAAACCCACAATTCATCGGATCTCGACAAACACACCGCAAAAAGAGATTACATCCAATAGATCTCCTCAAAGACCGAGGAGAACTTTGTATTGAGATCCAAGAGAGAGAAGAAGCCATCTAGATACTAGCTTTGGACCCTAAGGTCTGTGGTAAACTACTCACAACTCATGGTGAGGCGATGATGATGATGTAGAGGCACTCTGTGATGGATCCCCCCTCCGGCGGAGCTCCGGAACAGGCTCCAAGATGGGATCTCACGGGAACAGAAGGTTACGGTGGTGGAATTAGGGTTTTCTCTGTTATTCTGATGGTTTCGGGGTACGTAGATATATATAGGAAGAAGGAGGGCACTAGGGGCCTCACGTGGGACCCACGAGGCAGGGAGGCGCGCCCCCCACCATCGTGGGCACCACGTGGCCCCTACTCCGTGGTTCTCAAGTCTCCCATGCGTGATTTTCTCCAAAAATATCTCTCCCGAAGGTTTCATTCCGTTTGGACTCCATTTGATATTCCTTTTCTATAAAACCCTGAAATAGGCAAAAGACAGCAATCTGGACTGGGCCTTGGGTTAGTAGGTTAGTCCCAAAAATAATATAAAAGTGTATGACAAAGCCCATTAAACATCCAAAACATCATAAATAATAGGATGGAACAATCAAAAATTATAGATACGTTGGAGACGTATCAATCCCCATTGTCACCGGCTTGACACCATGATCTTCATCGTAGTGTCGTGGTCGTCTCGCCAACTATTGCTACTACTACTATCGCTAACTCATAGTGATAAAGTAAAGCAATTACATGGCCTTCGCAATTCATACAATAAGGAGACAACCATAAGGCTCCTGTCGGTTGCCTATAACTTTACAAAACATGATCATCTCATACAATAACATATAACTCATTACGTCTTGACCATATCACATCACAATCATGCCCTGCAAAAACAAGTTAGACGTCCTCTACTTTGTTGTTGCAAGTTTTACGTGGCTGCTACGGGCTTAGCAAGAACCGTTCATACCTACGCATACAAAAACCACAACGATTTTTCGTCAAGTATGTGTTGTTTTAACCTTCACAAGAACCGGGCATAGCCACACTCGAATCAACTAAAGTGAGAGAGACAGACACCCGCCAGTCACCTTTACGCAACGAGTGCTCGTAACGGTGAAACCAGTCTCGCGTAAGCGTACGCGTAATGTCGGTCCGGGCCGCTTCATCTCACGATACCACAGAATCAAAGTATGACATGCTAGTAAGCAGTATGACAATTATCGCCCACAACTTATTGTGTTCGACTCGTGCAAATCATCTACCCATAGACCTGGCTCTTATACCACTGTTGGGAAATGTAGTAATTTCAAATATTCCCTACACACACGCAAGATCATGGTGATGCATTGCAACAAGAGGGAAGAGTGTGTCTACGTGCCCTTGTAGACCAAAAGCGGAAGCGTTTATCAACGCGGTTGACGTAGTAGTACACCTTTACGATCCGTCCCGATCTAGCACCGAACGTACGGCACCTCCGCATTCAGCACACGTTCAGCTCGATGACGTCCTCGCGTTCTTGATCCAGCAAGACGGGCGAAGTAGTAGATGAGTTCCGGCAGCATGACGGCATGGTGACGGTTGGTGATGTGGAGCAATCTCTACAGGGCTTAGCCAAGCACTACAGAAACTAGAAGGAGGATAAACTAGAAGGTCGGGGTTGCCGGCACACGGCTTGGTGTATCTTGATGTGTTCCAGGTGCTAGCCCCGCCCCTCTATTTATATGTTGAGCCCTGGGGTCGTAACTTGGAGCAAAATCCTCCTCAAAGTCGGTTTTGCCCGAAAGGAAAGAGTCCCACTCGGACTCCGAGACCAAACGCCACAATCCTTGGCGTCTGGCCTAGATGCCATGGGCCTCGGCGTCTGGCCTAGGGCCAGATGCCAGGGTCTCCGGCATATGGCCCCCTGGCCTCCGCAAAATACCTTTTGCACCAACTTAATGCATCATGGGCTTGACCCCTTGGCCTAACCATATCATCCTATATATAAATCTTTACCTCTTGACCACTCCGGAGCTCCTCTTCATGTCCGTGATCTCATCTGGGACTCCAAACAACATTCAGTCACCAACATACATAACTCATTCAATACTATATCGTCAACGAAACGTTAAGCATGCGGACCCTGCGGGTTCGAGAACTATGTAGACATGACCGAGACATCTCTTCGATCAATAACCAATAGTGGAACCTGGATGCCCATATTGGCTCCTACATATCCTACGAAGATCTGTATCGGTCGAACCGCATAACAACATACGTTGTTCCCTTTGTCATTGGTATGTTACTTGCCCGAGATTCGATCATGGGCATCATCATACCTAGTTCAATCTCGTCACCGGCAAGTCTCTTTACTCGTTCCGGAATACATCATCGCGTGACTAACTCATTAGTCATTTGCTTGCAAGGCTTATTGTGATGTGTATTACCGAGAGGGCCCAGAGATACCTCTCCGACACTCGAAGTGACAAATCCTAATCTTGATCTATGCCAACACCACAAACACTTTTGGAAACACCTGTCGAGCATCTTTATAATCACCCAGTTACGTTGTGACGTTTGATAGCACATAAGGTGTTCCTCCGGCATTCGAGAGTTGCATATTCCCATAGTCAGAGGAACATGTATAAGTCATGAAGAAAGCAATAGCAATAAAACTAAACGATCATTGGCTAAGCTAACGGATTTGTCTTGTCCATCACATCATTCTCCTAATGATGTGATCCCGTTGATCAAATGACTACACATGTCTATGGTTAGGAAACACAACCATCTTTGATCAACTTTGTTTTGTCTATGTATACTAGGGACACTCTGTTTTGTCTATGTATTCACACATGTATCAAGTTTCCGATTAATACAATTCTAGCATGAATAATAAAAATTTATCATGATATAAGGAAATATAAAATAACAACTTTGTTATTTCCTCTAGGGCATATTTCCTTCACCCTCGTCCTTCGGTGATTGCCATTTTTCTTGCTTCTCCCGTGCCTTCTTCTTGGCTAACTCTTTCTGTATCTCCAACGTTTTCGCTAACATCAACTCATTTGACTGCACCATGGCATCAATCTTGTCTCGCAAGCTCGATGCTTCGTGCTCTCTCTCTTCATCTTCTCCTTAGTATTCTTGTCACCATCGGGCTTGTTCAAGTTTCTTGGGCCATCATCATCCTCATCTTCATCCATGTTCGTAAATGAACCTCTCTTCGGTGGGGATTCTTTGTCAATCAACTTCCACTTCTCGCACACTTTGAGCAAGTCCCAACAATGCTATAGTTTGAAGAATTTGCCTTCCGAAGCTTCCATGTCTTTGTATCTTTGTTGGGAAATTTTGTCCTACACAATTAAAACAATGTCAAATTATGCAATCACTTTAAATGCTACAAATGATTCGCATCACTTGGAACGTGAACTCACATAGTTGGATTTCACGGTTCCACTTGGAGGGGCATTGTGAACTTGGTCCAAGCAAGCAGCCCAACGGCTACAAATTGGCTTGATCACATCCTAACGACCTTGGAGTGACCAAAAGGTGCGTGGAGTCCTATTGCGATACTTTGCCATCATGCGGAAGTATTGATCTTAGATCCTTTACCAATACCTCTTGGCGGTTTGAGACGTACCCGTGCGAACATCAAGAGACACCGCACTCCAAGCCTTGATCAAGATTTGATCTTCCAAGATGTGTAGTTCTTCGATCTCTGGCTTATTTTGGTTTGCGCTTGCTGTAGGATCGAAAGTATGTCTAGAGGGGGGGGTGATTAGACTACTTGTAAATATAAAAATTCTGCCTTTTGACAAAGAACAGTTTTTGGCAGATTCACAATTATGATCAAGTCAAGCATCACCCTACACATGCAATTCTAGAGTATAGGCAGCGGAAAGTAAATTGCACATGTAGTAAAGAGAGGTGGAGAAGAGCAAACGCAATTTTGGAGACGCGGTGATTTTTCCCGTGGTTCCGATAGGTGGTGCTATCGTACATCCACGTTGATGGAGACTTCAACCCACGGAGGGTAACGGCTGCGCGAGTCCACGGAGGGCTCCACCCACGAAGGGTCCACGAAGAAGCAACCTTGTCTATTCCATCATGGCCTACGCCCACGGAGGGCTACCCTTACTCGGGGTAGATCTTCACGAAGTAGGCGATCTCCTTGCCCTTACAAACTTCTTGGTTCAACTCCACATCTCGATGATGGAGGCTCCCAAGCGACACCTAACCAATCTAGGAGGCACCACCCTCCAAAAGGTAATAGATGTTGTAGATGATGATGAACTCCTTGCTCTTGTGCTTCAAATGATAATCTCCCCAACACTCAACTCTCCTCACTGATTTGGCTGTGGTGGAAGAAAGGATTGAGTGGAAAGCAACTTGGGAAGGTTAGAGATCAAGCTTCATATGGTGGGAGTGGAGCAACTTGATCTCAACACAAGGGTAGGTAGTTTTGGAGTGGTAGTTCTTTCTGATGGCTCTCTCCACGAATGAAGAGGGGTGGAGGGGTATAAATAGCCTCCACACAAAATCCAACCGTTACACACATATTTGAGCAATCTCGATGGGACCGAAGTGGACAACTCGGTGAGACCGAAAGTTCAAATAATGTGAACGTTGGGGTTTTCGGTGGGACCGAAAATACAATATCGGTTAGTCCGATTCGTGCAAAGACAAGAGCATGCCAGTTTCGGTGGGACCGACTTCATCATCTCGGTGACACCGGTTTGATGACAGAAGGTTACAGAAGCTTGGCAACTCATGTTTCGGTGAAACCTATTTCAGAATCGGAATATCCGATTTTGGTAGGGTTTGGCTTATGGCTGAGGTGGTTCATCTCGGTGTGACTGAGTTTGGATTATCGGTGGGACCGAGATTACTTATGAGTGTATATGGCAGTGAAAGTTGCTGATAGTTTAGGAGATGTATCACTAAGCACTTGAGCAACCAGATCATCAACATAACCTCATCCCCTTTTAATAGTATTGGCTTTTCCTATGGACTCAATGTGATCTTGGATCACTAAACCAAAAATGGAGTCTTGAGCTTTTGCCAATGCTTGCCTTAGCATTTTGAGGGGTCCACTTCTTCAGTCCTTGCCATACCCATATCACTGAACTTCTCTGAAATGATTCTCAAGTAACTATTAGTTCAATGATATATATGTTGTTATTAATTGCCAAAACCACCCGGGGATTAGTTGCACTTTCAATCTCCCCCTTTTTGGTAATTGATGACAACATATAGATCAAAGCTTCGACAAAGGATATAATCAATGAATAATATCGTCGCTTTGAGAAGTATGTGATAAGCAAGAGCTCCCCCTAAATTTGTGCATTATTTAAGATTTGCGTTTGAATGCAAATGCACAATCGATTAGGATCATGGGTCACTCTTACATGTCACATACATCTTGGTGGAGCGCACAAAATGATAAGAATGAACAACATGCACCCAATCACCAAGACATGAGTAAATAGTCATACAAGATAGGAATAGCATATGATAAGCATTAAACACACATTAAAGCATAGTACGACCAAGCACTGATTAAGGTAGCATCAAACGGAGTATCAAGCACACTGAATGTCTCGAAAACCAAAAGTATCTCAAAGAAACCGCAAAAGAACGAAAGAGCACTCTCTCTCTCGAAGCCCTATGATCTATACAATTTCTCCCCCTTTGGCAACAAGTTACCAAAAAGTTCGAAAAAGCATAGAGCTAAACGTCACTGTGGACTCTGCTGGCGGCTCCCGTCTGGGTTGATGTCGGAGTGGATATGACGGCATCGGCGAAGACTTCAGCTGATGTCTGTGCTGGAGGAGTGGACACTGGAGCTGGATCTGGAGTAACTGCTGGAACTGTGGGAGGTGCTGAAGCTGTAGTCCTGGTGTCAGTCACTGGAATAGCAGCTGATCGGGATCCTTTGGGAACCGGAGCAGTCTGTCGATGAGAATCCTGACCTAAGTCATCCTGCATAAGCTCTGCCTTGTCCTGCTTTGCTTCCTCAATGTCTGCCTCAAGCTTGTTGACGGTCACTTGTATTTCAGTCAGCTTCACGTCTAGAGCGTGGATCTTCTCGTCAACAATCCTCTCTAAGCTCTCCTGAGACTGTTCAATGCTGGCCAGGCGTTGTTCAATCCTTTGAGTAGCTTCAAGAATTTGCTCTCCGAAACTCTTTGGTTTAGCTGCTGCTGCTGCTGCTTCTTTGTCAGCTTTGGCTTTCTTAGCAGCTTCGATCTTGGCTTGACCTTCAACGGATGTCGGATCCTCCTCATCCATCACAACAACATTGTCTTCATGCTCTGGCTGCAGGGGTAAATGTTTTCTATCCAACAAGAATTTGCCCATGCCAAACTTGGCATTGATAAGCATCTGAATCTGCGGGGCAAATCCACATGACCTTTTCTGGTCAGCTGCAGTCCTCTTAATGGTCTCTACCATTAAGTCCATCACCTTGAAAGGTGCTTTCTCATCAAGTATATGCAGCATGTTGATAGAATATCCTCTGATCATGCGATGATCTCCAGACTTGGGCATCAAGGTATGCCTCAAAATGGTATTAGTGGTAGGTAAGCCTGCCTGGAGATGGTAGACTGAGCCGAGCTTCCAAATTTCCAACTCCTCTTCTGGAATCTCTTTGTACATGTTCTTCATGGATTCATGATTCTTCTTTGGAATCCCATAGACATCAATATCATCTTCTCGTTGCACTGGAGCATTCAGAATTTCTGCCCATTCTTCAACAGAAGAAGAGAACCTTTGACCTTCAGTCATCCACGTAATCTTTCCATCAGGATAGAAGTGAGCTGTGGCATAAAATTGCATTATCATCTCATCGTTCCAACTGGTCAATTTCTGACCCACAAACTCTGCAACTCCACATGCAGTGAAGCTTTCATGCACATGTGGAAAGAAATCTCTGTGCTCTTCACTGTCAATGTACTCCCAGTCAACATATCTGGTGTCTGCGACTATTGGCTTCTTGTCCATCAGCACGGTCTCATAGAAGTCCTGCTGCTCTCTGGTGTGAAATCTGGGATCTACAGCAGTTCTTCTCCTCACGGCATATGGGTCAGCTTGTCTCCATAGCCTGAGACCTCTATCTTTCCTTGCCTTCATATCCCCAGCTTGAGGATGAGCATCATTATGCAGTGGCAGTTTTCGACGAAGTTTCAGCAAAACTTGTCCTTCCTCGTCAGACTCAGCTGGTGGCACATCATCCTTGTTCTTTTCAGACGCTGGAATATTTCTGGTGGTCCTCTTGGGCTTGGCAGCAGGCTTTGCAGGAGCTGCCCTAGCTAGAGTAAATTTCTTGGGCTTTGATGTGGCTCCAGCCTTAATGGCATCACCCATGAGCTTCTGCTTCTGAGGTGGAGGCTGGGGTGCTTCCTCATCCTCATCCTCTGCTGTTGCATCTGCATGAGAATCTGACACATGCACTACCCTCTTTCTCTTGGTGGTTTTCTTCACTTTGCTTGGAGCTGCCTCTCCCAAATTTAGCTTCTTGGCAACAGTTGACTGCTTGACTTTGCTGGTGCCCTTCTTAGACTGTTGACCTTATTGCTCTTTGGCAACAACCTTCCTCTTAGGCTTTGAGGTCACCTCTTCCTCAACAATGAAATCTGAATCCTCATCATCGGAATTCTTCTCCTTTCTAGCTCTGGTGGCTGCAGGAGGCATGCCACTAGGTGTACTCCTCTCACCATCATCAAATGGGCTACTAGGATCAGGACTAGTGTCTGCCTCTGGAATGTCTGCAATGGGTGTCTCTGACCTGTTCTGACTGTCACTGGTATCTGACATGGCTGACAACATGTGAATAGATAAGGTATAGGCAGAGAAGAAGAGTTATCACAAACTGCAGAAGTTTTTGCAAAAAAAATGAGTTCAAATTCTAGTTTTAAGTTTTCACAGAAGACATTTCGGTCAGACCGAGTTTGAGTTTCGGTGAATCCGAAGTGTTAAACAGGAGCTTGGCACACCACTTTCGGTTTGACCGAAGTGGGTTTCGGTCCTGCCGAAAACACTAGGGTTTCACAAAAACTACATTTCGGTCACACCGATTTGCACAACTCGGTTGGACCGAAGGGTGCAGTGCAATGGCCAGAGGCCAAATCGGTCACACCGAAATTATAAAATCGGTTTTACCGAGATGTGTTCCGTGGAAACCTAACCCTAAAAATTTTACTCGAATCTAGTTCAAACGAACCAATCTGGTGTACAGGAAGATTTCAATCGTGGCAAGATACTAGGCAATCCAAACGTGCATTGAATCGGAGATGGGAGCACGAGTGGGATCAAAACTCACCCTAACTTGGTGGAGTTTCTCTACGGCGGCAACGGCGCGGAGGAGATGGCCGTTGACGGCGACGGAGACCTGCGGCGAGGGCGCACAGGCGACGACGGCGACGATCCGGAGACCAAGGCGACGGCAGCAGGGCATGTGGGGGCGAAACGTTTGAAGGAGGAATCAACGCGCGCGGCCCTTGGAATATATACCCCTTTGCTGTCGGTGGGACCGAGTTGTAAAACTCGGTGGCACCGAGATGGATAACTGCTAGGCAGTTATGCACTTCGGTCACGCCGAAAATCACAACTCGGTTTCACCGAGATGAAAACCTAGATCAGTCTAAATGCTTTCGGTTTGACCGAGTTTGAGTGAGTTGGTCTGACCGAAATCAATTAGAAGGTTTTGGAGATTAGCCCTAGACGGATCGGTGGCTCCGAGTGCTCCTCACCCGGAGGGTCCGAAAATGACTTGTTCAAAGTTTGTGATGTAAGCATGAATAGAATTTGAGACAAGAAAGCATAGATAGCTAGGGGAGGTACTTAGGCATTCTTGTCCATCCATTTGGTCAGAAAAATCAAAACAACCAAAACAACAAATGGATGTCCTCGAATGGATAAAATCATGCATCCAACATGCTCACACAATAAGATAGCAAATGAAATATGTGTCAAACATGCACAACCAAAACTCTAGCAATTAACACACAATTTGTCGATGACTAGGTCATCTTTATATGAGTATTTTGACTTAGGAGCCAAATGAGAACATTTGATCATAGGTCATACTCATCGTTTAAGCACGAGTGGGGTTACCACTTTTACATAAAGCATTGATGTGTTCACATCATTTGAAGATGCTTTAGCTCAATTTTTTAGAGCAAAGCTCCCCCTAGATGTGAGAACCCCTTTTAAAGGGTCAAACTAACCTTGGGTTGTCGTAGAAGACTTCATGTAGATGTTGAAGATGTGGATGCTCACTGTTGATGGAGATCATCAAGAGTTGGGAGCTATCCTTTGGATTCGGGCACTTTCAATACCTACATGGGTTAGTCCCACAAGGAACAAACAAGGATATCCATGGACATAGATTGAAGTTCACAATAGATGATGTCCATGAAAGCAATGATTACCTTGTCCCTTGACTTACCAACAAGAGGGTTTGTGACTCCATGAACTAGTGCACGATATGGAAGTTGATTGCACAAGTTCTTTGCCAAAATGAATGTGAGTGAAGTATGTTGGCGGAGTCACCCTCAAGAACTTTCTAGTTCTTCTTCTTCGGGATCCACATCATCTTGATGGGAATCCTTGGGGTTGTAGTTGAGCTTGACGAAGTAGAACTTGATGTTTCCTTGGGAACCCACTTGACCATGGCTTGAGGTGCTTCAATGAATGCATCAATCTCCTCTTGAAGCTTGTCCTTGGCTTTTAGCTTGTGGTCTTGTGGTGGAAGGTCATCTTGAGCTTGTTCCACATTGGAAGAAGTAGGATCATACTTCTCCTTTTGAGAAACAAACTGTGGAGTAGGACATTGACCTTCTTCCCACTCAACACCTTCGGCGTTGAACTTTCGCTCAAAACCAATTCCTTGGTTCTTCCGGTGCCTTCCTTGCTTGCGAACAATTTCCTCAAAGTTCTTGCTTCCGGCAAGGCTCTTGTAGACACCTTTCTCTATGATCCCTTTCAATAAACTATTCTCTTGCTCAAGTGTAACTTGGCTTGAAACATTGTTAGTGGAATCAAGAGAACTACTAGAAGCAACAATATTGGATTTAGCATGGTTATTGTTACTGCTAGAGGAAGAATTTTTCTTATGCTTTTCATGCTTAGTCTTAATGGGTGGCAAGAAATTAGACAAGAGAAGTCGTTTGGCAAGATATGAAGAACTCTTCTTTCGAAGATCGTCATTGATCGCTTTTAGAAACTCATGTTCTTGCTCTAGAGTGAGCTTCTCGAAGCGTAGCTTCTCATGAGATCTTAGGAGCTCTCTATGATCTTCTTGAGTTGTTTCATGAGCTAACTTAAGAGTGTTTAGTTCTTTAGTTAGACGCTCAATCTCCTTCATAGCATTGTCATTCGACTCTTCTCGACTATAAAGACTACTAGCATTTTCATCGTTACTAGGCTCACTAGATTTATCATGCAAGAGCTCATCTTCACCAAGCAAGTCATCCTCATCACTATTGAAGTCAATGAATTAAGGGTGTGATACCTTGGGGCCTTTAGCCATGAAGCATCTTCCAATTCCCTCATTTGGTGAATCAAATAAGTCATAGGAGTTGGAGTTGGAGGATACGAGAGCAAGACCGGCAACACCTTCATCTTGACTGTAGTCGGAGTCGGAGTGATAGCTTCCATCGGATTGATTGTCGGAATCGGAGCCGGAGACCCATTCACCTACATGAGCTTGATGTTTTCTTCTTGTGTAGCTCCTTGATGACTTGTCTTTCCTCTCCGAATCCTTGCTTCTCCGAGAGGGTCTTCGTTCATAAAGATCATCTCTACTCCTTCTCTCTTTCCGAGGTGACTCATCTCTTGAACTTCTTCTTCTTGGAGATTCTTCTCTTCTCTTGTGGGGAGCCGTACACTCATTTGAGTAGTGTCCGGGTCTTCCACAATTGTAGCAGTTTCGATCACGACTAGAAGATCTCTTTTCATCATATGATCTAGACTTTGAGCTTCTCTCTTTGCCTCTATACTTGTAGAATTTGTTGAAGTTCTTAACCATTAGGCTTATCTCTTCATTGGAAACTAACTTGTCACTTGAGGTTGTGGGAGCATCACTTGTAGCTTTGTAAGCACCACTCGACTTGTTGTGAAGCTCTTCCTTATCCTTAAGTGTCATCTCATGAGCAACAATTCTTCCAATGACTTCGGTTGGCTTGAGAGTCTTGTAGTTTGGCATCATTTGGATCAAAGTGCACACGGTGTCATACTTTCCATCCAAAGCTATGAGAATCTTCTTGATGATGAATCGGTCGGTCATTTCTTCGCTTCCTAAGCCGGCAATCTCATTTGTGATGAGAGCAAGCCTAGAGTACATTTCAGCGACTCCTTCACCATCCTTCATCTTGAACTTGTCAAGTTGACCTTGAAGAATATCTAGCTTTGATTCCTTCACAGACTCGGTACCTTCGTGCATTTCAACCAAAGTATCCCAAATCTCTTTTGCATTTTCAAGACGGCTGATTTTGTTGAACTCCTCGGGACACAAGGCATTGAAGAGAATGTCACAAGCTTGAGCATTGTTTTGCAACATCCGCAATTCTTCCGGTGTAGCTTCGCGATCCGGAACTTTTCCTTCCTCGAAGAATTCACCTTGCATACCAACACAGATAATGCCCCATGCAGCTGGGTTATGACCAAGAATATGCATTTTCATTTTATGCTTCCAACTAGCAAAATTTGTACCATCAAAGTAAGGACCTCTACGAAAATTAGCCTCACTAGACGCCATACTCTCCTAGGTTGTGAAACCAAGCTTATGGAGTCCAATGCAATGGAAACCAATACAATGGAGACCAAAGCTCTGATACCACTTGTAGGATCGAAAGTATGTCTAGAGGGGGGGGTGATTAGACTACTTGTAAATATAAAAATTCTGCCTTTTGACAAAGAACAGTTTTTGGTAGATTCACAATTATGATCAAGTCAAGCATCACCCTACACATGCAATTCTAGAGTATAGGCAGCGGAAAGTAAATTGCACATGTAGTAAAGAGAGGTGGAGAAGAGCAAACGCAATTTTGGAGACGCGGTGATTTTTCCCGTGGTTCCGATAGGTGGTGCTATCGTACATCCACGTTGATGGAGACTTCAACCCACGGAGGGTAACGGTTGCGCGAGTCCACGGAGGGCTCCACCCACGAAGGGTCCACGAAGAAGCAACCTTGTCTATTCCATCATGGCCTACGCCCACGGAGGGCTAGCCTTACTCGGGGTAGATCTTCACGAAGTAGGCGATCTCCTTGCCCTTACAAACTTCTTGGTTCAACTCCACATCTCGATGATGGAGGCTCCCAAGCGACACCTAACCAATCTAGGAGGCACCACCCTCCAAAAGGTAATAGATTTTGTAGATGATGATGAACTCCTTGCTCTTGTGCTTCAAATGATAATCTCCCCAACACTCAACTCTCCTCACTGATTTGGCTGTGGTGGAAGAAAGGATTGAGTTGAAAGCAACTTGGGAAGGTTAGAGATGAAGCTTCATATGGTGGGAGTGGAGCAACTTGATCTCAACACAAGGGTAGGTAGTTTTCTTCTCAGAAATGTAAGGTAGGAGTGGTAGTTCTTTCTGATGGCTCTCTCCACGAATGAAGAGGGGGTGGAGGGGTATAAATAGCCTCCACACAAAATCCAACCGTTACACACATATTTGAGCAATCTCGGTGGGACCGAAGTGGACAACTCGGTGAGACCGAAAGTTCAAATAATGTGAACGTTGGGGTTTTCGGTGGGACCGAAAATACAATCTCGGTTAGTCCGATTCGTGCAAAGACAAGAGCATGCCAGTTTCGATGGGACCGACTTCATCATCTCGGTGACACCGATTTGATGACAGAAGGTTACAGAAGCTTGGCAACTCATGTTTCGGTGAAACCGATTTCAGAATCAGAATATCCAATTTTGCTAGGGTTTGGCTTATGGCTGAGGTGGTTCATCTCGGTGTGACTGAGTTTGGATTATCGGTGGGACCGAGATTACTTATGAGTGTATATGGCAGTGAAAGTTGCTGATAGTTTAGGAGATGTATCACTAAGCACTTGAGCAACCAGATCATCAACATAACCTCATCCCCTTTTAATAGTATTGGCTTTTCCTATGGACTCAATGTGATCTTGGATCACTAAACCAAAAATGGAGTCTTGAGCTTTTGCCAATGCTTGCCTTAGCATTTTGAGGGGTCCACTTCTTCAGTCCTTGCCATACCCATATCACTGAACTTCTCTGAAATGATTCTCAAGTAACTATTAGTTCAATGATATATATGTTGTTATTAATTGCCAAAACCACCCGGGGATTAGTTGCACTTTCACTTGCTCATACGCCCCCTCATCTATCTCCTCCAATTCTTCTTCACCACCGTGATCATCCACACCGCCCTCTGGTTCATTGTAATCGAATGCAGCGAACGGGGCTTGATCGATGTCAACGACGTTGGTGTCCAACAAGTTCACAAACTCGGCAGTGGCATTGTTCGAACCACTGCTATAGTGAGCGACAGTAAGTCATACCTTTCGGCCATTTCGTCAAACACCTCGCTAGCATTGAGTAGCCCCGCTTAAATCGTGTTGTCGTTTACTATAGCGGTAGTTCTGCTACTCATTGCTACAGGGGCGGGGACAGTTACAGGGGCGGATCTACTAGCGGCCCCTGTAACTGTCCCAGTCCATGTAGCAATGAGTAGCCCTGCTTAGCTCGCATTGTCGCTTACTCCGTCTGTTCGACCGAGACTCACTGATGTGTGGGGCCCCTCGCGGTTGGGCTGCGATTGTCAGCGACCGTGGCTGCGGGTGCGGCTTGTGCATCCCATCGCGCACACCGGCGGGTAAATATCCCGCGCCACCACAGGTAATATCATGCCCACACCGAGGGTATTTTGGGTATTTCACCTGGTGGGTATCTGCGTGTCGTTGGGTAGGTGGCTCCTTTCTCTCCTTCTGGGTCCTCACTTCACCGATTGGGTGAAGCCCTAGCCGCCACTCCCCAGCGGGCCTCTCTCCTCCACTCCCTATCATGCCCCCTCTCCTCCACTCCCCGCAGCCGCTGACGAGCTCTCGCCCCCTCTCTCTTCACCGAGCTGGCCACCACCGCTGCTCCCTCCTTGCCATCGCCGGGAGGAGTATGCAGGCCGCCGCTCACCTCCCTCCTGCTCCCCATCGGGATAGGGCAGGTGGATGAGCGCCCTCCCTCGCGACCGCCTTAACGGGAAAGTGTTTCCACCGTCACTGCCGGCGAGAACATCTACTGCCACCCATCCTTCTACTCCCGTATCATCATCTTCCCCATCTCCGACGTGGCGGTAGGGGACGAGGGCGGCGAGGTGTGATGAGCATTCTGTCAGCAAAATCCGCCATTGACGGCCTCGAGGTATCTGTGGTCTAGCACATGGCGAATGAGCGTCCCTCTCATGCATCCCTCCTCCCCTTCTCTTTTTCTTATGGTTTTCTTCATCAACATTCAGATCTGGTGCGTGTCATTTGCGCAGGAATTTTACTACCATCTGGTATGTTGAAGGGTGCTACTGCTGCACGGGGTAGTTCGTCTACTTCCACGGCATAGGTTGTGTGTTGTTGCTGATGTTCCTCTCCTCTGCAGCCAACTCCATGGAAGGTTCTCTCCACCTCTATCGCCCATCTCCCATATCTCTGAATGTATTTGGTGTGTGTTGGATCCCAATATAAAGGTAATTTGAGGCATGCTATAGGTCATTTTTTTGCGATTTGACGTAGTCATTGGATGGTGGATTAGCATAACTGTGTCCCTGGGATTTAAATTTTGGATGAACATACTTTAGTGCCTAATAATTTCTAAACCATTGTGGCATTGTTGCTTGATCCAGTTGAAGTTTTAAATCAATGGTCATACTTGCAAATAATTTAGGTGTTGATAAAAAGAGCAGTGCAGTGATCCTCCGGCTGTTTGAGTATTAAACTTGATACATGAACTAAGTCAACTCAAAGTAATGATGGTGAAGATAAGGGGTACCACATAGCCTGAGATACAAAGAAACTTTATGAACGCCTTAATACTTGACATGGCTGTCTGTTTTAGTCTCACGTTGATATTTTACTCTCCTGAAGTATGACTTGACGTTACAGATATTATTTTTGCTTAATGCTAGAAGGGGAAATGTTTTTTTCTAGAGTACTAGACAGAAGTAGACGCTATGACTGATCTGCCAAAGAGCGGGCCTGTTACTCGTGTCCGATGCATTTTACCAACCTCCACGACCATGCTCCTTCGAAGGTAGGCCCACTTCTTGAAGCCTACTTATTATTTTTGTTGTTGCTAATCTTCTTTCCTATGGACACCTCTACCAGATCCGCCGCCACTGCGAAGCCCAGCTCCCGAGTGCTTGAAAGGTGAGCAAGAAAGAGGAGGATGGGTGTGGTACTTTGGTACTGATATTGCTTTGCATCTGCGCTTACTAGAAAATGTGTGTGCGTGAGAGAGAGAGAGAGAGAGAGAGATAGAGAGAGAGAGAGCTTTTGCTAACAGGGTTTATAGTTCGTAATCAATTCGCTCTGTAGATGTACGATTACTCATATTTTTAGCCTCGTGCAAGTCATCATTTTTTTAATCGCGGTTTTTGAAAAAAAATAACTAAAACCTTTCACTTTCAGTCCATATGAAGCAAAAGAAAGTCATGCATATTGTGAAGATTGGCAGGGAATAACGCTGAAGTCTTTAAAATTTGGTACATGTTGTCGTGCGTCGATTCAGCCCCATTGTGCCATCGGAATGACTTGGATTTACAATTTGTAAGCAGTACTCATCCTTCTTACTATCCCTTCTAGCTCTAAAATAGATATATGTTTTTTCTTCTTATTTTGTACCACTAAACTATGTGTGCTAAACAAAGCATGTCCTATTATTTCAGACAAATGATGTTGTAGTTATGTGCGCCATCCAAACAATACACGTGTGGTTCCCAAATTGGAGCATGTATTTCCGTGAAGATCTTCAAGTATATGGTCTTTGCTTTCTCTTCACACATCTGCCATTCCGTGTGTGTGTGAATTGCTATGACATGCTTTTTTCAATTATACTCACATTCTTTGCTTTAGTGGATTATTCTATGCTTGCCCTGTTAACCATCTTCTTCATTTATAAAGAATCCTCTGTGTTTCATGATATTTCATAGGATTCTCATTTTATCATTTTTTAATGAGAGTCGGTTAAACTATCTGGTTAGAAGATAGGTGGAATAAATACATGGTAGTTAAATCTGAAGCATATATGTATTATTTTGAGGAAGAGTTCAATCCGTATACCTGCATTGTTGCTACTTGAATTTTATTTTCTCGGCTGTATGGAAGTATTAGTTCTTTTCAAGTCAATATGTTGATTAACAGAATAACTAGAAGATCCACTTATTGGGATAGTGCAAGTTTAACGTTTTGTTTACTAAGTACTAAAATGAAATAATGCATGTGATGGCAGGATACATGCAAAAATAATAATTTGTGGTATTAATCGCCAGCAAATAATGGTGGGATCCATGCCATATATATCATAAAACCTTATCGCAATCTCTATGTTATTCTATGTCACCTCTGGTACTATATTGTGATTCTTATAAGGAATTACTTCCTCCTCTTTCCCCCTGGTTTTCTTTTGCATGGATATTGTAACCTCACTGGGATGGATTAAGAATCTCATGTGCTCTCTTTCCCTAATAAAATAGGACTTCCAAAAATAATGAGACTTTCACTCCTTTTTCTTTGTTGATCTCTCTAATTTCTGATTACAAATATATGCAGGTTTCTACTCTGTTTCAAGAACTTAAAGGACGTGCTTGCGGATAATGGACAACATTGGCCTGGTACGGAGCTCGAGTCTGAGCTCTTGCTTGGCTTTAGGTGCAACCACGAGCCTTCAGTTCACCTAGATCAAGAAGCGGATGCTTGTGCCCATTGCGTGTGACCGTGATGTAGGCATTCACTCTGGAATCTGAGAATAATTTGATGATTCTCTCTGGAAGATGAGCAGTTTTAGCATGGTCCCTCTTACCCCCTCTTTTCACATGAGAGGTAAGAGTATGTAGTAGATCTGAGCCGTTGATCACATTAATTAGTGGTCGGATTAACTCTTACCTTCTTACCTCATATGTAAAAATAGGGGGTAAGAGGGAGCATGTTAAAATTTACCCTTCAAGATAGATCAATAGTGAATTTGACCACTTATGTATAGATATTTTTTGTTGTGTTATGTATTGAGATGCAGATTCTCAAGCTTAAGGTTTTATTGGTTGTTTTAAGTGTTATTGATTGTTTTGCTGCAACTTGTTGTTGCTCAGCGTGATGACCGAAGGGATGCCTCTTGAAAATTAAGATCCTTATTATGTGTTCTTTCTCTGAGATTGATGCGGTGTGAACTTATATTCTGAACCAACTATGTCCTCTTGGTGAAATGTGTACTAAGTTTTTTTTTTTTTTTGGATTTGGTGTGTTGGACCAAGGGTTGAAGTAGGAAACACGCTACTTATCTCATGTTTGCCCTCTTTGTACTGAACTTATTGTCAAGTGGTTACCTTTTGTGGTACCATGAAACCACTGAACTTGAACTCTATGTTGCCTTATATAATCTTGTGACGATGTTGAACTCAGATTATGTCTTGCTTCTATTACAAGTGAATATTTTTGTTGTTGAATACATATGCTAAACGAGGATTCCTACTAACATGAACATTACTTGTTTGATCACATCGTTGGGACCAGCACCCTGACGTGATCCAGATCTAGTGTACATGAATGGAGGGAGTGTCATTGACATCGGAATGGTGCTCGCAGGCTTTTCTAATTGTGCAATGGCTGTTGATAAGATCACCGAGGCCGCCACTAACCGCTCCCTGATGACATCGGTCGTTAAGCAGATTAAGGGCATCTTCACGCGGACTCTCGAATCGCCCATAAATGACTGGGGCTTGTCCGGATACGCTTTACTCCAACATGGTACCCCATCAGTCCGCGGACACGTTTGGTAGTTCGAAAATTTATAAACCATGGGCAGCTTTGCGAGCTCCAAACTTCTGCCACGCATGTGTCTCACACCCTCATCCACCCCAAAACATTTCCTACACAGAGCGGGCGCGACAGTCACTGGAGCCGGTACTGAAGTGACGCGCCAAACTCAGAGTACCGTCCGCGGTGCATCTTGGTCTTCATGTATGTTCAATGTCGGAGAGACGTGGCTGGACGGGACAGGAAGGCTATCTACTGCATTCAAACCGGCCGCCCATCCGTCCGTCTGCCGGCATCAAACAGGCGGCGCAACCAAGAAACCAACTTTGACACCTGCACTGACACAGCCCCCCACGTGGTCCTGGCTGGTGCCGCTATTTATACATGGACACGCCCGACATGATCTGCACCACATCATGTCCGATTCCTTCTTCCTCTGCCACCATGACCGACCGGGACCTGAAGAGCGATGTGGGAGAGGCTATCGATGGAGTAGAAGCATTGGCCACCCTTGCAGTTAGCTCTGGCAGGCCCGTCATGCTCGATGAACAGAGGTCGGCTTGCCGGTGAGTCCTCGAAAGGTGAGTGACGACCACGCGACGATGGAGAAGGTGTCCTAGGATGAGCCGACGCATCCTTCCATACTGTTAGAGTATATCTTTGTATATCTCTGTATAGTTATTATGTATAGGAATATCTCAACCTTCCAGATATTGTGTGATTTGGTTGAGATCTCTCTTGGCCTTCAAGGCATGTAATTCCTATATATTATCAATATACGGGCCGCCCCAGGTGTGGCGTATTCTGCCTAAAACTCATTAGTTCACTTGGTATCAGACAATCTACGATCCACCCAGCCCCTCCACGCATCTTGCACCCATCTCCGATCGCAGCTTGCTGCAGCCATGGCTGGCACCGCCGCGGGAACAGCCTCCTCCCTCACCTCGCCCTCCCTGCCTGCCACCAATACCTCCACCGCCGGCGCTCTCGTCACCACGCCCATGGCCGCCTCCGCTTCTCCGGCCGTGCAAGTCGCTAGCGTGCGCACCCACGTGCCCGTCACGCTGGACCTTCACACCTCCAACTTCGCCAAGTGGCGGATGCTCATCCGTGTCCTCCTCGGCAAGTACGACTTGCTCCCTCACGTCACCACCGTTACGGCCGAGGTGGACCGCACGGCGGACTGGACTCGCGAGGACTACGTCGTCCGGTCCTGGCTCTACGGCTCTATCTCCGACGAGATCCTGGACATCATCATGGCGGAGGATCAAACGGCGCAAGAGGCTTGGACTCTCATCACCAACCTCTTTCTCGACAACCAGATGACGCGCGCCGTCTACCTCGAGGCGGAATTCCGCAGCTTGGTGCAAGGCGACCTCACAGTCACCGCGTACTGCCATCGCCTGAAGGCCCTCTCCGACGCCCTCGCCGACGTCGGTACTCCGGTCACTGACCAGACCCTCGTCCTCAACTGTCTTCGCGGCCTCAACCCTCGCTACTCCGACATCACCACCATCGTCACCATGCAGAACCCGCTCCCGACGTTCGCGCAGACGCGCTCTCTACTCACCCTTCGCGAGACTCAGCTCGCCAACTCGACCACCGTGGGCAACCAGACCGCCCTCTACGGCTCCGGCTCCGGCTCCAACACCTCCTCCCACGGCTACGGTGGCACCTCTTCCCACGGCTCCGGTTCCAACAACAACCGCGGCTCCGATCGCAACGACGGCAACCGCGGCGGCGGCAATCGCAACAACGGGAATTGGCGCAAGAAGAAAAACGCCGGCGGGTCCGGCGGCTTCGGTGGCGGGTCCGGCGGCTTCGGCGGCGGATCCGGCGGCGGGTCTTCGTCCGGCAACCGCGCCGGCGACAACACCCAGCGAGGAGGCGACTCTCACCGTGGCGGGTCCTCTGCAGTTGGCCCGTGGATTTGTTTCAATCCGTATACAGGTCAGCCCCTACAGGGGTCGGGTGCCCAGGCACTGCGAACTAGCAACGGGGCCGGCCTCCTTGGCGCGCGGCCACCCGTGCTTCCTCCAGCGCAGGCCTTCACGTCGCTGGCGCCTCTCCACGGCCAGGCTTTTGGCACCAACGCGCCCCCTGTTCCCGGCTACAACGCCTCGCCGATGTGGGACTGCTCCGCGCTCATGGCTGCTCTGAACAACGCAGCCTCGGCCTCCAACGTCGGTGAGTGGGTCATGGACACAGGAGCCACCTCTCACATGGCCTCCGAACCCGGTATGCTTCACAATCTTCTTCCCGCCTCCCCCTCCTCCCTTGTCACAGTAGGCAACGGTTCCACGTTACCTATTTCTCATACCGGTGATGCATCCATTCTTACATCTGCACGCATGCTCTTTCTTAACAGAGTCTTACTTGTTCCTCATATCATTAAAAATCTGCTTTCTGTTCGTCGGTTCACTATTGATAACCTATGCTCAATAGAGTTTGACCCTTTTGGTTTCTCTGTGAAGGACCTTCGCAGCAAGGCCGTGATCCTCCGCTGCAATAGCCATGGAGACCTCTACATTTTTCCATCATCAGTCGTCAACCATCACGCCCATGGACTTCTCGCCACCACCTCCACCGAGCTTTGGCATCGTCGCTTAGGTCATCCGGGTCGTGACGCCATGTCACATCTTCATAAGCAGTCTTCTATTCCATGTAATAAAGCAGCCTCGCATGTTTGTCACGCTTGTCAACTTGGCAAACACGTGCGCTTGCCGTTCACTAGGTCTACCTCGAACACCGTCGAACCGTTTCAATTAGTGCATTGTGATCTTTGGACATCGCCTGTCTTGAGCAACTCTGGTTTAAAATATTATCTTGTTATCGTGGATGATTTCTCTCACTACATGTGGAGTTTCCTCTTTGCAGAAAATCCGACACCGCCGCCACACTTATAAACTTTGTTGCCTACGCCCGCACACAGTTTTCACGTCCAGTTGTGGCCATGCAAGCTGACAACGGGACCGAATTTCTCAACTCCACGATCACCACCTTCTTTACCACCCACGGCATCCGCCTTCGCCTTTCATGTCCCTACACCTCCCTCAGAACGGCAAGGCCGAGCGCGCCATACGTACACTCAATGATGTCACACGTACTCTTCTGTTTCAGTCATCCATGCCACCTCCCTATTGGGCGGAAGCTCTAGCCACCGCAACTCTTCTCGTCAACATACGACCATCCCAGTCTATCGAGTTTGCCGTTCCCTACATCCGTCTACACAACACCCTTCCAGACTATCGCATGTTGCGCGTGTTTGGATGTCTTTGCTATCCCAATCAGTCGGCGGTCGCCAAGCATAAGCTTGCTCCACGCTCGCTTGCATGCGTTTTTCTCGGGTACCCCGGTAACCACAAAGGATATCGGTGTCTTGATCCTCTCACCCGTCGAGTCATTGTCTCTCGGCATGTAATTTTCGATGAGACGGTCTTTCCCTTTTCTCACTCCCCGGATCGCCCATCCAATCACCTTGCTGCCCTTGACTTTCTCCTCAACCTAGCAGCCACCGAACCTACACCCGCAGCAGCCCCGCCCGTTTTGCATGCGCCCGCTATGCATGGCGCACCCTCACGTACCCACGTCTCCCCTGTACAGCCACCACCCAGCCCGCATAGCCCAGCTGGGCCACCGAGCCCATCTAGCTCCGCTGGGCCGCTCCACAGGCCCGGCTCTGCGCCCCGATCAGCGACGCCACGAGCCTCGCCTCCCGCATCGCCTCTCGCGACGCCGCAAGCCTCGCCTACCGCATCGCCGCTCGCGACGCCACGAGCCTCGCCTCCCGCCTCACCCATCTCGCTTTCACCCTCGTCTGATCTCAGCGCGCCGTCTACGCCCGTGGTCGTCCATCGGCCCCCTTCCCCTAGCAATACACACACTATGCTCACTCGTGCCAAACGCGGTCTGTTTCAACCCGTTGATCGCATGAACCTCATGGCATCCGACTCCACTCCCTCCCCTATCCCAAAAACATACCGGGGTGCTCTCAATGACCCACACTGGCGTCGTGCCATGCACGATGAGTTCGAGGCTCTTGTTACTAACCAAACGTGGTCACTTGTTCCACGACCACCTCATGCTCATGTTGTTTCAGGGAAGTGGATCTTCAAGCATAAATTCCATTCAGACGGCCGCCTCGCTCGCTACAAAGCTAGGTGGGTGGTCCGCGGCTACTCGCAACAGCCTGGCATTGACTTCGACGAGACTTTCAGCCCGGTTATTAAACCGGCCACCATCCGCATCGTCCTCAGCCTCGCGGTCTCGCGGAACTGGCCGGTCCACCAGCTCGATGTCAAGAATGCCTTCCTCAACGGCAATCTTGACGAGGAGGTTTACTGTCAGCAGCCACCTGGTTTCATTGACGAGCGTTGTCCCGACTATGTGTGCCGCCTCCACAAGTCGTTATATGGTCTCAAACAGGCACCCCGTGCATGGTACCAGCGATTTGCCCTCTACGCACATCGGCTCGGCTTTGTTGCATCAAAGTCGGATGTCTCCTTGTTCATCTATCGACATGGGCAGGATCTCGCATATATCCTCCTGTACGTCGACGATATTGTGATCACCGCCTCTACGGCCATGCTTCTCCGGCACCTGACTCAGCAGCTGCACTCCGAGTTCGCCATGACAGATCTCGGAGCTCTGTCATTCTTTCTTGGCATCTCGGTCACTCGGACGGCTACTGGCATGGTTCTCTCCCAGCGGCAGTATGCCTTGGATCTTCTTCAGCGTGCAGGTATGGCTGATTGTCATCCCTCGGCCACTCCAGTTGACGTTAAGGTCAAACTCTCGGCCCAGGAGGGAGCTCTTCTCGATGACGCCACCGCCTATCGGAGCTATGCTGGTGCCTTGCAGTATCTAACACTCACTCGTCCAGACATTGCGTATGCTGTACAACAGGCCTGCCTCTACATGCATGCCCCGCGGGAGCCGCATCTCCACTTGGTTAAGCGCATTCTGCGCTACATCAAGGGCACTCTCGACTTCAGCCTGCACATCCCTCGTTCGCCGTCCATGACTCTCACGGCTTACTCCGACGCCGACTGGGCCGGCTGCCCCGACACTCGGCGTTCTACCTCTGGATACCGTGTTTATCTCGGTGACACCCTGGTTTCTTGGTCTTCCAAGCGACAAACCACGGTTTCTCGTTCCAGTGCCGAGGCGGAGTATCGTGCAGTGGCTCATACAGTTGCAGAGTGCTGCTGGATACGCCAGCTCCTTGTTGAGCTTCATCATCCCCTGACGTCTGCTACGGTTGTTTTTTGTGATAATGTCAGCACAGTTTACATGGCTTCCAATCCTGTTCAGCACCGCCGCACCAAGCATATCGAGATCGACATCCACTTCGTTCGTGAGAAGGTATCTCTTGGTCAGGTTCGGGTGCTTCATGTACCATCATCTCGACAGTATGCCGACATTATGACAAAAGGCTTGTCATCGCAGCTTTTCTCTGAGTTTCGTGCCAGTTTATGCCTACTGCCGACAGACGCCCAAACTGAGGGGGGATGTTAGAGTATATCTTTGTATATCTCTGTATAGTTATTATGTATAGGAATATCTCAACCTTCCAGATATTGTGTGATTTGGTTGAGATCTCTCTTGGCCTTCAAGGCATGTAATTCCTATATATTATCAATATACGGGCCGCCCCAGGTGTGGCGTATTCTGCCTAAAACTCATTAATTCACTCATACTGGTTCATGTCGGCTTCACCATGGGGCAGGCACAAGAGAACTTCAACGCTATCATAACGGAGGAGCATCCGGTGTCGGCGTTGCGGCACGCGCAGGAGGAGTAACACTATAATCTCACTCTCCTCGTCAAATCAACAATGAGTTCACGAGCGAGGTGGCCCTGGCGCCCTTGGCCGCGGAGAACCCGAACTTCGTCACCGAGCAGCCGTGCTCATGCCAACTGCAACGCGGTCACGGTGCACTCAGGCGCGGAAGCGCCGCTGGCGGCGTGGGCGATTGAGGATGGGAACACTGGCAGTTGTGCGGCGTTCGCGTCGGGCAGCTACGACCACGAGGCCATACCGTCAACATCTATCATGGACCTCACCTTCACCAGTGATGTTTAAGCGGGGGGCTCCGACAAGTAAGAGTAGGATATGAGAGACAGAGACGTTCGTGACTTCATGTCCCATGTGGGCATTTCTATATCCCATGTCTTACTTTCCTCGATGTTGATCCGCAACTTCACTTCCAGGAGCTCACAGCCAGCGAAGATGTCGGACATGGGGAACAATAAGGACTTGGACATGGATGCCCGCGAAGATTTAAACTTGATTAATTTTGTTTATGTGAATTTGCTCGGCTTAAATAAAAATAGTTACATTTAAATGACTGTGCATCGTTTCTCCTGGAAAGTCTGATTTAGTGCATCATAGTCTAGTGCTTGAAGATACTCCCTCTATTTCATAATGTAATGCGCCCGCGTTTCTCGAAATCTAAGTTTGACCGTAAATTTAACTAACGAGATCGAATGCGGCGCGAGCAAAAATTATACCACTGAATTCGTATTTTTGCTCCCGCGGTAGTCCATCTCATTGGTTAAATTTTTATGCTCAAACTTAGATTTGGAGAAACGCGGGCGCATTACATTTTGGAATGATGGGAGTATTTGTTTTGGGTGAACACATCTTGTACTATCGTCTTCAACTGTCTGTACTAGTCACTGTATGACAAGTACTACTCCTGCCGTGAGAGTAGTACTCCCTCCATTTCACAATGTAGTGCGTCTGTGCATTCCGAGATTCAACTTTGACTTTAAATTTAACTATTGAGATCGACTGCGGCGGGAGAAAAAATCATACCACTAAATTCATATTATATAATTTTAGCTCCCATCGCAGTCGATCTCGTTGGTTAAATATACGGTCAAACTTAAATCTGAGAAGCACGGACGCACTACATTGTGGAATGAAGGGAGTATAATTTTCCACTGTACTAGAAGATGTGTCAATCTAGTCTTGTCACATCGACATGCTAGCTAGTTTTGCCTCCACGTCTTGCCTGTACAAAGAGTACACCTACTAAAGATATATTTTCCCCTCTTTCACCTAAAAATACTATTAGTACCAATGTTATTTTTCTCTTTTTACATTTTGTGTAAGCGAATAAAATCATATATTCACGCATGGTTAGGAACCGTGTTTTTTTAACACAATTTTGCACAGGGTGCACGAGATCATTTTTGTTTCTTTCTGTTTACTGAACTTGACATAATATATTTTTTGCACCAAATATACCGCATTTACATGTTATAGCACAATAAATATCCATATGTTTGACAGTTTTGTATCGGTTTTGTTATTTCTCGGTCATCTCTAATGATGTCTTTGTTCGTGTTAAAAGTCAACAACCATCGGTCCGACATTACTTTCAAGATCTCTCATTTTGTCTGAACTTTAGAAACAAACACTACTCCAACACTACTCCGTACATTTTATTTGTATCAGATGAATAATTTATTACAACAAGGTGAATATCTTGTGGGTTTGCATACAAATTTATAAAAAGAATTGTATCGACAGGAGATAAAAAAAGTGAGCAGAGATCAGTACAACTGCTACACGTTGCACCGGCGTCACTTCACTCTGCAGTCTGCAGTGCCGCACTGTGCACCGCCCATCTCGTCATATTCTTCCCACTTCCTCCTCCTCCTCCTTGTCCGCTCCTCATTCTTCTTCCACTCGGTCCGAGCCTTGTTCTTGGGAAAGCAGAGGAAAGCATAGCTCCCTGAATCCTGAGGTAAGCAAGCTTAGGTCTCCGTTAATTTTTGTAACCCTTCTCCGGATTCTGTTTTGCTTGAATACTACTTTCTCCGTTCCAAAATAAGTGACTCAAAAATGATTTAAAGTGACTAAAAATGGCTTAAAGTGACTCAAAAATGGCTTAACTTTGTACCATTTTTAAGTCACTTATTTTGGGACGGGGGGAGTACTCTCCAGTTCCTGGATAGGTTCAAGATTGATTCCACGCGGTTGAGTTTTTTTCACCTTAAATCACGGCTTTTTTTCCCCGCTTGGAAAGTATTCTGTTTGCTGCGCGCCGTATCATCCTGACATCTACATATATTTTTCTTTGGATTTTATAACTACATATATTCGCTCCTTAAAAAATCATGTGTATCATTTATTTCATATACACCAGAGTAGGAGTATTATTGATTGAAAATCACTACCAATGTCTGCATGAAAAAGGGAACAAGTTCGACCCCAAATAAGGTTTCAGGCTTTCAGCTTCATTATTTTGAAAATTATTGCTGCAGATTCTGAAGTCTGTTCTGTTGTGCAGCCGTTGGGGTTGACTAATGGACAAAAGATTGTTCACAAATCTGCTCACTTATATCTGTCTCCACATATGTAGAGCTTAAGCTTCAAGGCCAAAATGGGTGAAGCTGAGGATGGGTTCACCCCACTGTCTCAGTTGAACCTGTCATCGGATTACAGGCACAGAGTCCGGGCGCGCATCTCACGGATGTGGGTGTCCTTCAACCCGAACAACGGCACCGTGTTCGGCCTCGACAGCCTTCTCATCGACAGCGAGGTGACGAAACATTTCCTACTTGATGAATGATGATGCTGGACATCACCTGCTACCGTTGTAGCACCCTCTGAAATATGTCAGCACAATGATCCTTCTTTTTTTCCTTTCACTTGTAGGGTGTAACTATGCAAGCCCATGTAAAACCAAAAGATATAAAGCGTTTCGAAGATCGGCTAGCTGAAGGGAAGGTCTATGCACTGTCAAATTTTGTGATTTGTCCAAGCGAGAGGAAATATATGACCTGTAGGAACCCCTTCATGATGCACATTGAAGCACAGACGGTGGTCGACGAGATCGATGGAGATGTCGAAGCGATACCTCTCCACTGCTTTGATTTTGTTGACTTTGTTGATATTCCTTCTAGGGACCGCAGCATTCGCTTATTGACAGGTAAGTGCTTGTGAAGCTGAATGTAGAATCAGTGTTAGCCTTGCCACATAAATATCTGCAAATTCTAAAAATTTGCCTGACATGTGCTGATATAAGCGTAGCAGATGTTCTTGGCCAAGTAGTCGAAGTTCGGGCCATAGAACGGACCCCAAAGAAATTGCGCATGATAGAATTTTGCAGCTTACGGATTGAGGATTTCAGGTAACATAAGTTACATAACTCAGTTAATCCTTTCAGATCTTTGTCCTTCCATGGTACCGCCTTAGCTTTTTCAATTAACATTTTACAGTGGAAAGGAACTGTATGTCACACTATATGGAAAGCTGGGTCATGATTTTTATGCGGAGATAAGCAAGAAATGCCGACAAGACCCCGTCGTTGCCGTGTTTGCCGGGATGCGTGTTTGCCACTACAAGGGTCAGTCCCTGATTCACCCTTTCATCTATTTATCATTTTCTACCGTCTGATACTACCATATAACTGTTTTTGTTTCATGGTATCACTGTTTGGTTTAGGAAAAGGATATATAGTTTGCTCTTTATCAGCTTCAAAGTACTACCTAGATTTGGAAATACCAGAGGGACAGCAATTCCGCGCCAAGTGAGTGGCATCTACGGTTTATTCTTTGAGCATGTAATGATGTAACTGATCTACTCTAATCCACATTAGTGAGGGCTTACTTATTTGCTTGTGTGCAGTTGGCATCATCCGAAAATCCCCATACTACACCTCCAGTCTCAGACAGAAAGCCCTGTGGATCCAACTCAGGAATTACAAAGTAGCTGGAGAACAATCAAACAGCTGCAAAGCCTCGATCCAATTCAGTTATCGGTAAGACGGTGCTCCTCTCATTGACTTCATATGGGCTTTGTGCACTGACAGCCTAATTATGTTCTGGGTCTATTGCAGGAGAATAGCCGGTTTTTGTGCAGAGCCACCCTGAAAGAGATAGACTGCACCAAACATTGGTGCTATCGTGGATGCTTCCACTGCAGGAAGTCGGTCAGCAGGAACGGAAGTGAATTCTGGTGCAGCCAATGCGACCCGGTTAACAAGAAGCGTAAGAGGCCGGTTTTATGGTGTGAATCTTGAAGACTCATGTGCTGCTAGTGCCTCATTGCTTAGTTCAGACATCATATGCTTAGTTCAGACATCATTACTTTCTAGTGATCTAAACACTCTTATATTTCTTTAGGGGGGAGTAGTTAGTAATTACCATGCTGGTGTTTTTGGCCATGCAAGGTACAAGCTAAATGCAGTGGTGGAGGATGACACTGGAACCATGAACTTGGTGATCTTTGCCGAGGAGGCACGGGAACTTATCGGTGTCCCGGCAGAAGAACTTTTTGAAGAGATCACCGATGATGGCAGGTGCACCGTGCCAGCTGCATTCTCATATCTTCGCGGCTTGACCCGCACCTTCCAAGTTGCCATGGACGACTGGAGCTCAAGTTTTGTTGTGAAGTGGATCCTGAACAATGATGAGTTGACACTACTGCAGCACAGCGGGTCACTTCCGTCGAAAGTGTCTAGTTGCAGTTCACAACTTCTGGAGGTAAGACATGCTTGACATTTATTTTTGACACATGTAAACCGACGGGCGAAAATGTCTGTTATTTTCTTTTTCTTTTTGCTGCAAGTAAATTGAATTGCAGGTAAGCTCTATCCAGCGTCTTGACTTGATCCAATCAGTTTTCCTTTCCCATTGATTTCAGGAGAAGATGTTGATCATCAAGCGAGAAACCGAACTGAAGACGGAAGATGAGGCAGATGCAGAATGACTCCTTCCCCTGACTCTCAGGCTCTCAGCATCAGCTCTTCGTCTCACAAGAACGGAATGTGCTACTCCCTCCGTCCCAAAATTCTTGTCCTAGATTTTTCTAGATACGGATGTATCTAACACTAAAGTATAACTAGATACATCCGTATTTGGACAAATGTAACACAAGAATTTTGGGACGGAGGGAGTACATGTTAACCTATGTAAAAATCAGACCAAGTACATGTTATTTTGCACTGCCTTATCTCTAAACCTATGTAAAAATCCCTTGCAAGAAATCTCATGTGAATATTATGTAGAAGTCACCTTGTTTTTTTTTTTAGGGTAGAAGTCCCCTTGTTCAAATCGTTAGGAATGCTCATCCTTGGACCAGTATCTGTCAATATACTGGAGCGGTACAGTAGTGACTCTTGCACACATCATGGAATTTTTTTCTCGAACAGGAGGTTGAAATCATGCAGACTGTTAGACAGGAGACTTGGGCCACCACGTCTCCCCACGATCTGCGCACGTCTGGGCGCACGTTCTTTGTTCTGTTGGGCGTGGCCCTCCTATATGTATCCTTTCTTGTACTCTGCATCAGTTAAGGAAAGATTTCAATCAGTTTTCATGGTATCAGACTATCTCCCGATCCACCCTTAACCTTCCCGCAACCCTGGCGCCATGACCAACCCCGGCGACAGCCAACCCTCGCGCCATGACCAACCCCGGCGACGGCCAACCCTCCCAGCCCGCCGCCGGCAACCAAACTACTCCGGCCACCTCCACCACCACCACTCTGACTATCCCCTCCTCTCTCTCTTTCAGCGACACCATCACCGACGTCACGCCATTCATCCCGATTGTCCTCGATCTCCATAGCCGGAACTACTACCACTGGCGGCATCTGTTCGAGATCCACCTTGGCCGCTGCTCTCTTCTCCATCATCTCTCCGATGCCTCCCCTCCGGAGCCTCACAATCCTCGCTGGCTCAAAGATGATCTTGCCATCATCCAGTGGCTCTACACGCGCATCTCCACCAAGCTCTTCAACCTCGTCGTCAAGGACGGCGCGACGGCGCGCGATATCTGGGTGGAACTCCGTCGTCTCTTTCAAGACAATCGGGACGCTCGCATCTCCGCCCTCAACACAGAGCTGCGCACGGTCACCTAGGGTGATCGCCCCGTCGGCGTCTTCTGCCAGCAGATCAAGGCCATTGGCGACGAACCCCGTGAGCTCGGCGAAACGGTTGCTGATCGTGCCCTTCTTCACGCATTCATGGGTGGCTTGGATGAGCGGTTCGCCCAACAGGCGTCTCTGATCCCGCTCATCCGTCCTCTGCCGACCTTGTCCGAGGCTCGTTCGATGCTGCAGCTCGAGGAGCAGACTCAGGCCCGCAAGACTGGAGCCCCGCGCCTCTTCCACACCATGGCGCGCTCCGCTCCACCACCGGTGGCTCCTTCGCCGGCGCCGCCCGCCGCACAACCGCCGCCAGGCTGGCGCCCTAGCCCCAACTACAAGGGTAAGAACCCAATTTACCGTCCATCGAAGCAGGGCTCTACTTCCTATGTGCCTCCACCGTCGGCGCCCGCGGCATCTTCTGCACCTCTGCCGCCTGCGACGTCTTCCTCGCCGATTTCTTCCACATGGCGCCCCCCCCCCACTGATCCCTGGACTGGGCTCGTTCAATCATGGCCCATGACTTGGGCTGCGTCGTCCCCGTACGGTGCGCCGCCCGCCTACAGTGGAGTCTGGGCGCCCGGCATGCGCCCCTTTGTCGGCGCTCCTGGTCTTCTCGGGTCCAGGCCGCCGCCACACGCCTACACCGCCTACGCGCCCCTGTACCAATCTACTCCCACACCAACGGCGTCGTCCATGTACCCCTACGGCGCTCCGCCAGTTCCGAGCTGGGAGGTGGGCGGTCCCTCGGTGCAGCCTTCCTCTTCGACATACCACCCGGCTGCCTCTGCTTCAACTTCAACTTCGCCAACCTGGGACCAGGCTGCTCTCATTGTGGCTATGAACTCGCTTACCACTCAGGACACAGGTACAGAATGGATCTTTGATTCTGGTGCATCTACGCATATGTCTGCATCTAGTCGTACGCTTTCTTCTCTCCATCCATCTCTTCTATTTCCATCCATCACCATTGGTGATGGCTCTATTGTACATGTATCCTGCGTTGGTTCAGCCACTCTCCCTTCTTCTAGATCACCGCTTCTTCTTCGCGAGGTTCTGGTAGCTCCTGCTCTCATCAAAAATTTGATTTATATTCGCCGTTTTACAATCGATAACCATGTTTCTGTGGAGTTTGATCCGTTTGGTCTGTCTGTGAAGGACCTCCATAGCAAGGCGGTGATAGCTCGGTACAATAGCTCCGGCGACCTCTACACCATCAGCGACGTACCTTCTTCGCCACCTCACGCCATGCATGCTTCTGTGTCCCTCTGGCATCGCCGCTTCGGTCACCCCAACACCAGCACCACGTCCAAGCTTCTTCACGAATTCAAGCTTCCACATGATCGAGATTCTCATGACCGCACTTTGTGTTCAGCATGTCAAATGGGCAAACATGTTCGCCTGCCCTTTGGCACATCTATCAGTAGTAGTACTTTTCCCTTTGAGTTGTTGCATTGTGACCTATGGACCTCTCCCATACCTAGCGTTTCTGGTTTTAAATACTACCTTGTAATTGTGGATGACTACTCTCACTATATATGGTCTTTTCCTATTCGCAACAAATCAGAAGTTCATGGTCTTTTCATTAACTTTCAGAATTATGTCTATACTCACTTCTCTCTTCCTATCTGCTTCTTACAATGCGACAACGGACGCGAATTTGATAACACTCGCAATCGCGAGTTCTTTCTCCACCATGGCATTCTTCCCCGCTTTTCTTGTCCCTATACATCCTCCCAAAATGGGAAAGCAGAGCGCTCGCTTCGTACCATTAATGATATTCTTCGTACTCTTCTCATCCAAGCATCCATGCCACCCAAATTTTGGGTTGAAGCACTCCGACACGCTACCTATCTCCTCAACATTCATCCCACTACCAAATGCCCTATATTTTCTCCCTACGAATCCCTTTTCCTTGCATCACCTCCATATAATAGCCTACGCACCTTTGGTTGTCTTTACTTCCCAAACCTCAGCGCCACAGCACCTAACAAACTTTCCCCTCGCTCATTGCCTTGTGTCTTCCTTGGCCACTCGGAATCTCACAAAGGCTATCGCTGTTTTGACCTGCAAACCGGTCGCATCCTCCTCTCTCGACACGTCACATTCGATGAAGCAATCTTCCCCTTCGCCTCCCAATCCTCGCCAGATTTTTCCTCCCCACTTTCTACCACCAACAACACCAGCCACCGACCTCCTCCCATCGACGTGCATGGCCTGCATGGTCCTGTTCACGTGGTCTTGTCCCAGCCAACCACCACAGCCGCACCAGATTCCCCCGTGTGCCCATCTTCTCCGGGATCCGAACCCTCTCTCTCTCCCAATCATTGCACAGAATACCATGCCCCCTTTCCCGATTCCCCTGTAGCCAATACCGACGCCCATTCCTTCGGGCCTGCCACTACACCGTCCACACCACCGCATGCTCCATTCGTTGCTTCTCTAGGGCCCGCCACTACAAAAACAACCCCACTCCATGCATCTTCTACTCCCATGCATGCATCTTCCGCTGCCTCACCACACACACCGCTGGATCAGCGCTCTGGCTCTTCACCTTCTCCTCCACCGCGCCCATTGCCTAACAGAGCTGTCCCTGTTCCTATTCCTACCAACGACCACACCATGCGCACTCGTAGTAAGGTTGTTTTCGGTCTCCCCGCTCAACGCCTCAACCTCACTGCTTCATCCACTCCACTTTCTCCAATCCCATCTTCTTACAAAGCCGCGCTTCTCGACCCAAACTGGCTCAACGCCATGAAGGAAGAATATGATGCTCTCCTTCTTAACGACACCTGGTCCCTCGTTCCTCGTCCCCATGGTGCTAACGTTGTCTCCGGCAAATGGGTCTTCCGTCACAAGTTTAACTCTGCGGCTCATTACCTCGTTATAAGGCTAGGTGGGTTTGTCGCGGTGATTCTCAGCAAGCCGGCATTGACTACAATGAAACGTTCTCTCCCGTGGTTAAACCAAGTACGATTCGCGTTGTTCTCAGTCTTGTCGTCTCTTCTTCCTGGCCTATTCACCAACTAGATGTCAAGAACGCTTTTCTTCACGGCTCTCTCAACGAGACTGTTTTTTGTCGACAGCCACTTGGTTTCGTTAACCCATCATTCCCTAATCACGTTTGCCGTTTGAACAAATCGTTGCACGGTCTCAAACAGGCCCCCCGTGCTTGGTTTCATCGATTTGCCACTTTTATTCAGACTCTTGGTTTCCTTCCCTCTCGTTCGGACTCTTCCCTCTTCATCCTCCACTCCAAGTCTCAAACTGCATACCTCCTTCTATATGTCGATGACATTGTGCTCACCGCCTCTTCTCCCTCTTTCCTCAACCACATTATTCACTCTCTTCGTCATGAGTTTTGCATGACTGACCTCGGTTCTCTCCACCATTTTCTTGGGATTGTTGTGTCCCGGTCCCCTTCCGGCCTGTTTCTTTCTCAACGTCAGTATGTCCTCGATCTCCTATCAAAGGCCGGTATGTCCGACTTCCATCCTTCCTCCACATCCGCTGCCCCAGGCTCCAAGCTTTCAGCTGAAGGTGAACCATATCCTGATCCTACTCTCTACCGTAGCATCACCGGCGCTCTTCAATACCTGACCCTCACTCGTCCAGAAATCACATATGCTGTCCAACAAGCCTGTTTGTATATGCATGACCCTCGTCTTCCTCATTTAATCATGTTAAACGTATACTGCGTTATCTCAAGGGTACTCTCGATCATGGTCTTTCCATTTCATCCTCCGCACCCACATCCCTTACCGCGTACTCTGATGCAGACAGGGCTGGATGTCCACACACTCATAGATCCACTTCTGGCTATTGTGTATACTTCGGTGATAATTTGATTTCATGGTCGTCAAAGAGACAGCTCACTGTTTCCAGGTCATCTGCTGAAGCCGAGTACCGCTCCGTTTCTCATGCTGTCGCCGAAACAGTGTGGCTACGTCTACTTCTCCAAGAGCTGCATCGACCTCTTCACCAAGCTACTGTCGTGTACTGTGATAATATCTCTGTTGTTTACATGTCTTGTAATCCTGTACAGCATCGTCGTACAAAGCACATAGAGATAGATATTCACTTTGTTAGAGAAAAGGTAGCTCTAGGTGATGTCCGCGTTCTCCGTGTTCCAACCAGCGCACAGTTTGCTGACATCTTCACCAAGGGACTACCAACAGCAGCCTTCGTCAACATCCGTGCCAGTTTCAACGTCGTCGAGCCCGCCGATGACACTGCGGGGGGTGTTACACAGGAGACTTGTGCCACCACGTCTCCCCACGATCTGCGCACATCTGGGCGCACGTTCTCTGTTCTGTTGGGTGTGTCCCTCCTATATGTATCCTCTCTTGTACTCTGTATCAGTTAAGGAAAGATTTCAATCAGTTTTCACAGACAGCCAGACACCATGGATACATTCTATTATTTTCAAAGATAAAAGGTAGGATAAACTCTCAGCCTTTGCGTCAATGCGCATAGTTATTCAAAACAATGTTTGTGTCAAATAAATCGGCTCATGGAAAAGGAAAGAAAATCCGAGGCGTCCATGTTGCACCTATCTGAGTGTGAGAAACTCCAATCTTAACACAAACTCTATAACCATGAACCATCTGTCAAGCCACATGCAAGTTAACCAAGGTTGAGCTGAAGAATTATTCTCTCAACTCCCTTTCGACGGATCACATCCTCCGCGAAAAAAGGATCTGCCCCGCGTCGCCCAGCCCAGGGCGACTCGGGTGCGGCCACCAATCCACGCACCAGCGCCGCCCTTTCTTCTCCTCACGCCGTGCCGTTGCTGGAGGACGCCGCCGGGCGCAACCCGCGCGGCTGACGGCAGCGGCGGGGCGCTCTCTCGCGGCAATTTCCGTCCTGTAGGGCAGCAGGTTGGGAGGTGCACGTTGGGGCTCAGGATCCCGGCGACCAGTGGCAAACCTGCGTCCGCACATGGGCGTGGCGGCGCTACCGGTGTCGTGGTCGTTTAGGGCTCGTCGGTGGAGGTTGTCAAGCGTGGCATTGTCCAGATCCGGCCGTCAGGATCCTGAGGAGCCCTGAGGTGGTTGGCCCTGCTATTCTTCATGCTCCGTAACTTCGCTCTGCTTTATGCCGGACTCCTTGATCTGGACATCGATGGATTCCGGTCTTCCTTTCGGAAATCCCAGCTTTTGGCGCATAGCATCACTGGATATCTAGATCAGAATTGATCCGGTCGGGCGTGGCCTCATCTTCGGCCAGAGAGGCTTCATGTGGACGTGTCACGAAGCTTCACTGTCTTGTCGGTGCCATGGGACATGTCTAAGTATAGATTTCCATGACGTTGACAGTGGTGAAGAAAGTCATGGTGGCTGCGATCGAAGACTTGTAATGGCAGAGAGGAGTTTTGGGTGCATTGAAGACTGGTGGCACATGTTTTTTCCTGTGTGTCGGGTGTTGAGGACTTGCAGCGGCGGCCTTGACAGGAGGGGGCGGCAACACAGGCGGGCAATATTTTGGGGGGTGCTTCTCAAGTACCGAGCCGCGATCTCCAGGGTGAAAGCCCAAGGTTTGTCCTTCATTGGTTGTGCCTGGCAATGGTCTTGCGAAGGCATTGTTTTTGGGATCTCGGACTCTCTCCAGGGTGCAAACTCAAGATCCTTAATCGGGCGACGACAACGCGTGTGCATTGTTTCCTTCTTGAAGGCGTCACTTTTGGAGAACGTTTTCTGTAGTCCGGGTGTTGTCTTTGGTGGTGGTTAGAGTGTTGCTGTTGCGAGTGTTTCATCACTGCGACGGGTCTTTTTTAATATATATTTTTATTTTTGGCTGTGTGCATCCTTGATGTCATTCGATATTGTGTTGATGCAGAGACCGGATGTAATTGATATCATCGCCATATTAATATATTTCCTTTATAAAAAAAAGTTAATCAAGGTTGTGCAACTCCAAGACAACACCTTTAAGAAACATCAATTTGCCGTCGATGTGGGTTGATTCACCTAATCTAGCCGAAAGGTTAAATCGTGCTTTTTACACAGGATAGAAAATAACCTAGATGTCAGTGATAAATATTCTAGCCACGTCAGAACAGTGCAGCGCAGATGACAACCCTGCTTAATCTAGCCAAAAGGCTAACTCATGGATTTTCACTTTCACCGCGAAGAGAATACAACATCGATATAAATAATAAATATTGCTCCACCTCTTTAACGGTCTGCCCAAACCAGTGTTAAAAAACATTTTTATATTATGAGACAGAGGGAGTAGTTGCTTCCGGTTACTACCACACGGCCCACACCACTGCCTCGTCCATCCTAGTTGTGTGCACCAGAAAAACACATAAGGGCATCTACAATGGTTCTATCTTAGCACTGCCACGTAGGACAAATGATGAGGTGGAGGAGAGAGAAATCTTAAGAGAAGGCTTGTCTTATCTTATTTAAGAGAAGACAAGAGATGATAGCTTAGCACAATTTGTCTCACCATGTTTTTAGGAATAACTAATTATTGAAGATAAGGCTAAGAAATGACCCATTGTAGACTTATTTTTTTGTCATCTCTAATTTACATGCAAAACTTAAGATAAGACTATCTTATCAACCATTGTACATGCCCTAATAGCCTCCGCCGCCATATGTGACACCCGGACACCACGATATGTTTGGACACTGATCCGGCTCATAGTCGAGTCACATTTGGACCGCAGGCACTGTTGTCAACATTTTTTCTTCTTCAGGGTGGGCCGGAAGAACCGGTTTTTGGTTGATCTCGTAAATTTTGAAGAAAATCGTACAAATTATTTGGTGGCTGTACAAAATGTTATGTTTTGTAGGCTGTACAAAAAAAATAAAAATGTTTCATTTAAAAATGCTGTGTTTTGTAGGCTGTACAAAAAAAATCCGGCCCAACAAAAAAAGGCTCATTTAAAAATGTGTATTTGTCTTTTTTTGTACGCCACGTGTAAAAGTATAATACTGTAAAATATTGCACATATGTAGTATACATATGTATGTGTGTCCAGAAATAAATTTGGAATTTATCGCGCTGTGGAAATTTGAATTTGAAAAACGAGCTCCCTTTAGCTCGGGCTCTATTGGCATTTTCCGAAGCATACATACCCCTATTTGGCATGTATGGGGATTTAAATTCAAACGGTGAGAGCATTTCCTGATGGTCCACAAAATTTCCAGGGACCGATCCATTACCCAAATTTTCAACCGGAGAAAGAAACCCTGGCTGCGGTTTTGTGCCTACACGTGCAGTTTAGCACCATGGATGTGCCATCACATTATCGGCCGGCGCTGCCAATGCAGCGCCATGAGAGCTCTCTCCCACCCCTCGCGCCTCCCTAATGGGGCATATTGCATGCGTTCACGCCTGCCGACACCATTGTTTGACAAGTCCATGTCGACAAGCGATTGCGGTTGGACCAATGGACCTTCATGTCACCCGAGTAGCCCTGACCACTCCATGCAATGGGAAGTAAATATGGCCTCGCTGCCGATGCATTGCCCGGTATCGCCCACCGGTGGTGGTGAAGAGAGGAGGTGTGGGGTGGGTCGTAAAGGCTGGTGGCTAGGGTTTTCCCAGATTGCCTACGTGGTGAGCAACATGGGAGTCCAAATTCTTACTGGCTCAACAGTTATGTACTCCCTCTGCCCCAGAATATAGTGCGTTGGTTTGCGCAGAAGTCGAGTTTCACATAGTTGGCCCAAGTTTATATAGAAAATTATCTATATCTACAATACTAAAATGTATATCATATGCAAATATATTTCATGATGAATCTAACTGCATTGACTTAATATTCTAGATGTTCATAATTCCTTCGATAGATTTGATTAAAGTTGAGAAACATTGACTTTAAAAAATCCTACCAAGAATTACAGTCAATGTCGGCCCACTTCAATTCAGCGTATTCAATTGAATAGCCATAATTTCGCATAAAAACTACTCCCTCCGTTTTCAAATTATAAGATGTATTAGTTTTTCAAAAGTCAAATGTATGCATATTTGACTAAGTTTCTAGAGAAAAATATCACCATCTAAAATACCAAATTTGTTTCATTTGATCTATCATCAAAAGTATTTTCATTTTTATTTATTAGGTATTGCAGAATTGATATTTCATTCTATAATTTTGGTCAAACATACAAATATTTACTTTCACAAAATTTGATACACTTTATATTGTGAAATAGAGAGAGTATATTTTTTATGCAATAAAGGGAGTATGTATGTATGCATGTATAGTTTATGTAGTACTTTTTCTATATCGTGCATGCGTACAACATATAGAAAAAACAAATTTGAAACAAAAAGTGAAGCCAACTTTTTGTAGGCAAAAAAGTGAAGCCATCTAACCATCCAGCCCAAGCACGTGGAATAGCCGCCCGGCACCTATGGGGCAACTAGTTGGCGAGCGCTTATTTGGGAGCCTCCCAACGATCACTTTAGGGGTGGGCTGAGAACACGCGTCGCCATGTGTCACGCTCTGGTCTCTCCCTCCAAAAAAAAAAATTGCATGTGTTTTCGACTTTTTAAACATTTTTTCCTGGGTTTTTTGACTTTTCGGATTTTCATCTATCTTCTTTAACTTTTGGCTAAACAAATCACGATTTTTTTTTCTTTCGTGAAAGGCATGATTTGATTTTGCTTTCACGAGAGGCACGGCTGTCAGTTGTGCCTCTCAAAAACAGAAGAAAAACACGTTTTTTGTTTGCCTCCAACGAAAGGAATGAAAAACAAAATAAGTCACGGTCGTGCTTCATGAGAGGCACTGTCACACCCTGATTTTCATGCCACAAGACTTAAGCTAATAAATCATGGCAAAATTTGGTTTGACAAAAACTTTTGAGTGTTTTTGTCTTTGCTTGATTTGATTTTTGTTTGTTGTTTGCAAGTGCTCTAAAAATCAAATAAATCCTCCTACTCTTATACTCCTTCTCATTGATCCAAAGCTTTTCCCAATGATCATGCCATGTGTATAGGACATAATAGTATTTTCTTACAAAAATATTTTGGCCAAAAAGATTATCTAAATTCTGTATTCCAAAAACCCCTGAATTGAGGTTTGCACTGCAAGTACTTGATTTGGGGTGTGAAAAATCATTCAAAAAGTATATTTCACTCCTATTAGGTATGGGACTCCCATAAACCACAAAAATATAATTTTAGAAGTTATTTTCCCATTTTATTTAAAGGCTTTTTCTTTAGGCCAGAAATGGTCTTTAATAGGTTAAAATTATTTAGCTGTTTCAGAAATATTTGAGAAAATTTAGGGAAACTCATAGGACATATATTGTCCATATATAAGAGTTTAAACATATGGTCATGTTCAAAGTATTGGTTAAATCCCTCAAAAAGCCTTTCTGGATATTTCAAGCTTTTGAAATATTTACAAAGGAAATATTCCCTAAAAACTCCGATAAATTCTTGCATGTCACATATGACATATTTGATGATCTTGCCAAGCCTCATGCCTTGAAGATCAAGAAAACGTCATCAAAGCCCCCCAAAACTATTTCCATCCATTTTGAAGTTTGAGCAACTTTACATTGTCAAACTTGTCCAAATGCTCTCAAACTTGGTGCACATGATCAAATGATGTAATCATGCATCTAGATGAAATTGCACAAGTTAGAGAGGAAGATACCTTGGTCAAAGTGCTTCAAAACCCTCTTTGTATAGAATCAAAATTGAACAACTCTATATTGCCAACTTTTTACTTGTGACCCCAAAATTTGTGGACATGCTCACAACTCCTAATGATGATAGTACACCAAGTGGTGCATCAAGGAGGAATGATTTGCATGACTAAATCTTGGAAAATCCATTTTTTTTATTTCTGGGGTTTGCCAAAGTTACATTGGCAACTTTGCCCAAATGAGCTCGAACTTGGTGGAACACCCTATTTCTATGTGCCATTTGAACCTGTTAATTCTCTTGTCAATTGGACTTCTTTTGCCTGCCCAACTTTGCATCAAACACCTTCAGTCATTTGGGCAAAATCACCATTTGGATCACTTCCATTAATCCCCTTTGGCTAAAAAATTTACCCAAGCTGCCCCTGATCATCTTCTACCCCCATTAACATTTCCATGTCTAGATCTCTATGATTGGGAGGTAGAACCTCCTTTTTCTACCTCTGGTTGCCCATGGCAGCACCCTTTCTCCCCCATTTATTTTTCCTCACCTCACATCTAGCCTCTCAGCATCCAAGGTATTCTCAGAGACCATCCAGTAGCAAGAGGACAAAGCCATGCCGGCTGAGTTCGCGCTCCAGAGCGCGCTACAGTGCATCCTCGCACTGTTGCGGCGCCCATTCCCACGCCTCCGACGACCTAGGGTCTCCCCCTCGTGTCTCCTAAGGCCGCCTCGGCGTTCGGGACACGGCACGCTGTCGGGCCCCTCCTAACCATCTCTCTCCTCTCCCCTCTGCGAGCTAATGCGGGCGCGGCCTGGACCGTGCTCATGGTGCACCGCCGCTTCCCCTATATAGAGCCACCCTCCGAGCTCCCTCTCGCCTATGTTGATCCCTCTCTCTCTCTCTCTCTTGCATCCCCCAGACAACCCCGCTCCCCCTCCTGTGCCCTCCTCGCACGTCCATGGCCGAGATGCCGCCGTCGGCCTCCTCTCAAATTCTCGTGAATAAGGCCTCCTCCTCCCCTCCTTCTTCCACTAGGCGGACCCCTGGCCACGGCGGAACTTTCCCTCTCTTCCTCCACTCCGCCCTGTGTCTGGAGCGCCGTGCCCTCCTTCGCCATCACTAGTCTCCACCGCGCCCTGAACTTCTCCCCTCCCCGAGCTCCTCTACGGGTGCGGAGCACATGTATGGGCGTGCCTCGTCCTGCTGAACGCGGCGGTGTGAAGAACGCCACCAGGGACCGCCAGAGTCGCTGGCACGAACGGCGGCCGAACCCCTCTGCCTCCACTCCTGTCGCAGGCAGGAGGAGAGAGACGACCCTCCGGGTGGATCCCGTGGGTCAGCGACCCAGACAGCGGGCCCCGTCCATTTAAGTGGAGGCGTACCCATGAGAACACACATCCCCCGGGCGAAAGCGTATTGCGCGAAGGGCCCCATCAGTGTGGCCTCCAGCGCGCGTGTGGTTGTGCAGATGGGTCGGCCCACTGCGTTGTGGTGCTATGCTGCGCTCAGTGCGCAGTATAGGTATAACC
>LR738711.1:50123874-50162131 GCA_902687465.1 Secale cereale | reverse complement strand
CGTGTGTGCGTGTGTGTGCGCGCGTGCGTGCGTGCGTGCGTGTGCGTGTGCGTGTGCGTGTGGGTGCGTGCGTGTGTGTGTGCGCGCTCGCGTGTGGGGAAAGAGCTGGTTGAGTCAAGTCAAAAGACTCAACGTGTTGACTAAGTTGAAGATGATCTAAACTTGGTTATGTTGATATTTCTAACCTGTTTACATGGATAACTAGACTCTTATGATGCATGCTTTACAAGTAGGTAGTTCATGACATTGCACTCAAAAAATTAGCTTTCTGCAAACACTTCCTATTTAGTGTTATATCATGCCTTGTCATACTTGTTCCAAAGACATGGTTTGCTTATGAGTACATTCAAAGTACTCATTGGCTTGCCACTGGTTATTTAATTGGCCAGGCATGGAAGAGCAGGAATTTGAAGAAGAGTTTTTTGGAGACAAACATGCGAACTAGGATGCTTTCCCAGTCAGGATGCATGTAGGGTTAATGCAGATGGCATGGGCTCTACTTATCTACGAAGACTTTCGCTACTTGAGTTTATTCGATGTTCAGCCCGTGAGGCTTTATCTATGTAAGACTTTACCATAATGGTCATAATTTATGTAAGACGGTATGTACGGATGTAAGACTCTTGTTATTCACCTTATGTGTGTTCAGTGAGAATTGATCTCTGGGATCAATGTACACATTGAAAGATCGTGGATGTCGCCTAGGGGGTGAATAGGCGCTTTAAAATAATTACGGTTTAGGCTTGAACAAATGCGGAATAAACCTAGCGGTTAATTTGTCAAGCATAAAACCTACAACAACTAGGCTCACCTATGCACACCAACAACTTATGCTAAGCAAGATAAACAACTAGGTGATAGCAAGATATATGACAAGAAACAATATGGCTATCACAAAGTAAAGTGCATAAGTAAAGGGCTCGGGTAAGAGATAACCGAGGCATGCGGAGACGACGATGTATCCCGAAGTTCACACCCTTGCGGATGCTAATCTCCGTTTGGTGCGGCGTGGAGGCACAATGCTCCCCAAGAAGCCACTAGGGCCACCGTAATCTCCACACGCCTCACACAATGCAAGATGTCGTGATTCCACTAAGGGGCCCTTGAGGTCGGTCACCGTACCCGTACAAATGGAAACCCTTGGGGGGCGGTCACCGAACCCGTACACTTTGGCAACCCTTGGGGCGGTCATCGGAACCCGTCAAATTGCTCGGGGCGATCTCCACAACTTAATTGGAGACACCGACGCTTGCCCAGAGATTTACATCATAATGATTGAGCTCCGAACACCACAAAGGTTGGGGATATCTCCCCAACGACACCATGAAGCTTCACCACAATGGAATATAGCTCTGAGATGATCTCAACCGTCTAGGGCGCCCAAGCACCCAAGAGGAACAAGCTTCATCGCTTGAAGCTACGTCGGTTTTTCCCCAAAGAGAAAGGGATGATGCAGCACAGCGGCGGTAGGTCATTCCCTTAGATGTGAAACCAAGGTTATAGAACCAGTAGGAGAACCAAGCAACACAACGTCAACAACACCTGCACACAAATAACAACACCTCGCAACCCGACGTGTTAAAGTGGTTGTCAATCCCTTTCAGGTAACGAACGTGAGAGAGAGATATATATTGGTAGGTTGGTTGATAAATAAGATAAATTGCAGCAAGGTATTTTTGGGTTTTTGGTTTAGATGATCTGAAAATAAAAGAAAAGGCAAATAGATCGCAAAGGAAAATATATGAGAAAGAAGACTCGGGGGGCATAGGTTTCACTAGTGGCTTCTCTCGAGAAAAATAGCAACGGTGGGTAAAACAAATACTGTTGTTAATTCATAGAACTTCAAATAATCATGACGATATCGAGGAAATGATCATTACATAGGCATCACGTCCAAGATTAGTAGACCGACTCCTGGCTGCATCTACTACTATTACTCCACACATCGACCGCTATCCAGCATGCATCTAGTGTATTAAGTTCATGGAAAAATGGAGTAATGCATTAAGAACGATGACATGATGTAGCCAAGATCCGTATATCTTTGGCATTAGATATGAATCTCATCGTTTTATCCTTAGTGGCAATGATATATATATGTGTCGGTTCCCCTTCTATCACTGGGATCAAGCACCGTAAGATCGAACCCACTACCGGGCACCTCTTCCATTGCAAGATAAATAGATCCAGTTGGCCAAACAAAACCCAATATCAGAGAAGAAATACGAGGCTATAAATAATCATGCATATAAGAGATGAAAGAACTCAAATAACTTTCATGGATATAAAAAGATAGATCTGATCATAAACTCAAAGTTCATCGGATCCCAACAAACACACCGCAAAAAAAGTTACATCATATGGATCTCCAATAGACCATTGTATTGATAATCAAAAGAGAGAGAGGAAGCCATCTAGCTACTGACTATGGACTCGTAGGTCTACAAAGAACTACTCACGCATCATCGGAGAGGCACCAATGGAAGTGGTGAACCCCTCTGTGATGGTGTCTATATTGGATCTTGTGTTTCTGGACTCTGCGGCGGCTGGATGAATATTTCGTCCACTCCCCTAGGATTTCTGGAATATTGGGGTATTTATAGAGCAAAGAGGCGGTCCGGAGGCACCCGGGGTGGGAACAACCCACCAGGGCACGTTTGGGCCTCCTGGCGCACCCTGGTGGGTTGTCCCCTCCTCGGGACTCCCCCCAGGTGCCACCAGGGCCCATAGTGTTCCTTCTGGCCAAGAAAAAATCTCCAAAAAGTTTCGCGGTGTTTGGGCTCCGTTTGATATTGATTTCCTGTGATGTAAAAATCATGGAGAAAACAACAACTGGCACTTGGCACTACGTCAATAGGTTAGTACCAAAAAATGATAACTATAAAATGATTGTAAAACATCCTAGAATGATAATATAACAACATGGAACAATCAAAAATTATAGATACGTTGGAGACGTATCAGCATCCCCAAGCTTAACTCCTACTCGTCCTCAAGTAGGTAAGTGATGAAACAGAATTTTTGATGTGGAGTGTTGTTTATCAAGTCATATCATATTATTTTTCTTTATAGCATGGACATTTGGACTTTTACATGGTTCAAAGCAATAGTCTAGTTTTGACATAATAATTTAGATACTCAAGCATATCAACAAGCAAGCATGTCTTTCAAAATATCAATGCTAAAATAAGTTATCCCTAGCCCATTATGCTCAACCATTGACCCATTCATGAAACAAACTCGCATATTAGTTACACTCTATGCTCAAGTACGATCATAGTGTTTTCGAGTTGGTGCTTCTAAGAGAAGATGGAGACTCAAATTCAAAATAAAAAATTGCATAAGTAAACGAAAGGCCCTTCGCAGAGGGAAGTAGGGACTTGTAGAGGTGCCAGAGCTCAAAGCTTAAATTGAGAGATAATTGTTTTGGGGAGATATACTTTTCCCACCAACGAGAACGACTTGAGGTTCCCAACACTTTCCATGCTAGATATATCATAGGCGGTTCCCAAACAGAAAATAAAGTTTATTCCTTTTCCACCAAACTTTCACAAGCCATGGCTAGCCGAATCCACGGTTGCCTTCCATACCAACACTTTCCAACGAATTTATTATTTGACAACATAAAGTAATTTTTTTTCATTTTGGGACTGGCATCCCTAATACCTTTGTCGTACTCTCGTGCAATGACAAGTGAATAAACACTCATCGTGAGAATAACACATCTAGCATGGAAAAATATTGGCCACCCCTCATCGCCACGCGAGCGGTACGGGCACACAAAAGGGAAATTTATTTTGAAAATTAGAGATGGCACATACAAATTTTGGATATAGGTAGGTATGGTGGACTCATATGGCAAAAACGGGATAAAGGATTTTGGATGCACAAGTAGAGGTCATACTTAGTGCAAAATGAAGGCTAGCAAAAGACTAGGAAGCGACCAACCATGAAACAAATAATCTCATAAGCGAACATTGAGCATAAATAACACCAAATAATGCACCACAAGTAGGATATAATTTCATTGCATAATTATTGACTTTCGTGCTTGCATAGGGAATCACAAACTTTAACACTAATATTCTTACTAAAGCACAATTACTCATCAACATAACTCAGATATCATATCATCATGTCTCAAAACTATTACAAGGAATCAAGTTTATTTTGTCCAATGGTCTTCATGACATTTTTTGCTTTATCCTTCTTGGATATCTATCACTTTGGGACTAATTTTTATGTGTTTCTTTTCATAAGATCAAACAAATATAAGTGAAGATCATGAGCATAATTTTTTCTTTCTTCTCTCAAAATAATATAAGTGAAGCAAGAGAGAATTTCTTTAAAATTTACTAACTCTAAAATTAATCTAAGTGAAGCAAGACAGTGTTTCTTCAAAAATACTAAGCACACCGTGCTAAAAAAGATATAAGTGAAGCACTAGAGCAAGTCCTAGCTCATAAAGATTTTAGTGAAGCATAGAGAGCTATTCTAGCAAGTCATGGCATAATTTTGGCTCTCTCAAATAGGTGTGCACAGAAAGTATTGATGACTTAAAAATAAAAATAAAATAAACAAAGACTCATATCATACAAGACGCTCCAAGAAAAATACATATCATATGACGAATAAAAATATAGTTTCAAGTGAAATACCGATAGTTGTTGGAAGAAAGCGGGGATGCCACTCGGGGGCATCCCCAAGCTTAGTTGGTTGCTCATTCTTGGATAATAGCTTGGGATGTCGGGGCATCCCCAAGCTTAGGCTCTTACATCCTTCCTTCATCCATCGTAAGATAACCCAAAACTTGAAAACTTCAATCACGCAAAACTTCAACAAAACCTTCGTTAGATCCGTTAGTGAAAGAAACCAAACCACTACTATAAGTACTATATCAAACCAATTCATATTTTGTTTTTGTATTATATCTACTATATTCCAACTTTTCTATGGCAAAAACTCATCACAAAAAACCATAGAGCCATCAAAATAAGCACACAACACAAAGAAAACAGAATCTCTCAAAAACAGAACAGTCTATAGTAATCTGGAAGTTTCGGAAACTTCTGGACCTATAAAAATACTTTAAAAAATAGGACCATGTGAGCAATTTGTATATTAGTCTTCTGCAAAAAGAATCAACTAAAAGGCACTTTTCTGTTAAAAATGTGATTTTTTTCTCGTGAGCGCAAAGTTTCTGTATTTTTCAGCAAGATCAAACTACTATCACCCAAGAAGATCCTATCGGTTCTACTTGGCACAACACTAATTAAAACACAAAAAACACAATCATACCAGTAACATTATTGTGTAAACACTCAAGAAGAGCAAGCAAAAAGCAAAAATATTCTTTTTCTAATTGGGTTCCCTCCCAACAAGCGCTATCTTTTACGCCCTTAGCTAGGCATAATGCAAGGGTCTAAGTTTTGTCTTCCGAAGTTTTGGCAACTTTTTAAGGGTTTTCTCAAACCCGGTAGGCTCTTTACGCTTCGCTAAATTCTCCGGAAAAGAAACCATCTTAAGATTGAAAATATCCAAATGATTGTTGCAAAGAGTAATTAAGGTGTTCATGCGATTGATACTACTATTGAGGGGCTTGAGGGGTTCATTATATTTCTGTATTTCAACCATATGTTTATGCAAATCACCAAGTTTGTCCAACATTTTAACTCCCTCAGGGGTAAAGGAAAACCGCTTCTTTTGAGGAGGAATTCCCAAAATTCCTTCCAAAATTTCATAGGCAGCGTTTGTTTCAAGCTCAATAAAATTTCCTTTGGCGGCAAAATCAAGAAGTTGCCTATGATGCAAAGTTAATCCTATGTAAAAATTACGAAGCAAAACCTTAGCATCCCCATTTATATTGGAAACACGATACGATTCCATAAGCCTATACCATGCATCTTTCAAATTTTCTCCTTGCCTTTGCTTGAAGTAAAGAACTTCAAAATCTGGTGACAAGGGAGGAGTAGGGACGCTGGCCATCAGGACTAGAGACAAGAGATCGGTGAATAAAAGGCGAATAAAATGGCAAATTGGTGAAGTGGGCGAGAGGAAAATGAGAGGCAAATGGCAAATAATGTAAATTGTAAGGAGATGAGATTTCTGATTAGGAACCTGGTTATGTTGAAGATCCTCCCCTGCAACGGCGCCAGAAATTCCTTTTGATGTCACTTGAAGCTACGTCGGTTTTTCCCCAAAGAGAAAGGGATGATGCAGCACAGCGGCGGTAGGTATTTCCCTCATATGTGAAACCAAGGTTATCGAACTAGTAGGAGAACCAAGAAACACAATGTAAACAGCACCTGCACACAAATAACAACACCTCGCAACCCGACGTGTTAAAGGGGTTGTCAATCCCTTTCGGGTAACGAACGTGAGAGAGAGATAAATATTGGTAGGTTGGTTGATAAATAAGATAAATTGCAGCAAGGTATTTTTGGGTTTTTGGTTTAGTAGATCTGAAAATAAAAGAAAAAGCAAATAGTTCGCAAAGGCAAATATATGAGAAAGAAGACCCGGGGGCCGTAGGTTGCACTAGGGGGTTGTCTCGAGAAAAATAGCAACAGTGGGTAAACAAATTACTGTTGGGAAATTGATAGAACTTCAAATAATCATGACGATCTCCGGGCAATGATCATTACATAGGCATCACGTCCACGATTAGTAGACCGACTCCTGCCTGCATCTACTACTATTACTCCACACATCGATGCTACCTCTTGAGCTTGTGTTGTATTCCCTCGAATAGGAAAGGGAGATGCAGCACAATAGCGTAAGTATTTCCCTCAGTTTTGGAGAACCAAGGTATCAATCCAGTAGGAGACCACGCGCCAGTCCCTCGCACCTGCACAAACAAATAAGAACTTCGCAGCCAATGTGATAAGGGGTTGTCAATCCCTTTACGGTCACTTACGATAGTGAGATCTGATAGAGATGATAATTATATTTTTGGCATTTTTGGTATAGAAATAGAAAGTAAAGAAAGCAAATAAATAACGGCAGAAGAAATTGGCTAGTTGACGAGAAAGTAATATGATAGAGATAGACCCGGGGGCCATAATTTTCTCTAGTGGCTTCTCTCATATAGCGATATTCTACGGCGGGTAAACAAATTACTGTCGAGCAATTGATATTAAAGTGAATAATTATGAGACTATCTAGGCATGATCATTGTATATAGGCATCACGCTCAAGACAAGTAGACCGAAACGATTCTGCATCTACTACTATTACTCCACACATCGACCGCGATCCAGCATGCATCTAGTGTATTAAGTTCATACGAACAAAGTAACGCCTTAAGCAAGATGACATGATGTAGAGGGATAAACTCAAGCAATATGATGAAAACCCCATCTTTTTATCCTCGATGGCAACAATACAATATGTGCCTTGCTGCCCCTACTGTCACTGGGAAAGGACACCGCAAGATTGAACCCAAAGCCAAGCACTTCTCCCATTGCAAGAACTATAGATCTAGTAGGCCAAACCAAACCAATAATTCGAAGAGACTTGCAAGGATATTGTGAGAACACATAAAAAGTTCAGAGAAGAACCAAATATCTTTCATAGATAACCTTGATCATAAACTCACAATTCATCGGATCTCGACAAACACACCGCAAAAAGAGATTACATTGAATAGATCTCCTCGAAGACCGAGAAGAACTTTGTATTGAGATCCGGAGAGAGAGAAGAAGCCATCTAGATACTAGCTATGGACCCGAAGGTCTGTGGTAAACTACTCACAACTCATGGTGAGGGCGATGATGATGATGATGAAGGCCTCCATTAGGGATCCCCCTCCCGGAACAGGCTCCAAGATGGGATCTCCACGGGAACAGCAGCTACGGCAGTGGAATTAGGGTTTTTTCTCTGCGTTTGGAGTTTCTGAGGTACGTAGGCATATATAGGAGGAAGAGGGGCACCAGGGGCCACCGGGACTGCCCTCGAGGCAGGGGGCGCGCCCTGGGAAGGGGGCAAGGGTGGGCTCCCTGTCCTCTGGCTTGGCCCCGAAGTCTATTCGCGTGATTTTCTCCAAAAATATCTCCTACGAAGGTTTCATTCCGTTTGGACTCTGTTTGATATTTGTTTTCTACAAAACCCTGAAATAGGCAAAAAACAGCAATCTGGACTGGGCCTTTGGGTTAGTAGGTTAGTCCCAAAAATGATATAAAAGTGAATGATAAAGCCCATTAAACATCCAAGACTTCATAAATAATAGCATGGAACAATCAAAAATTATAGATACGTTGGAGACGTATCAAGCATCCCCAAGTTTAATTCCTGCTCGTCCTCGAGTAGGTAAATGATAAAGAAAGAATTTTTGATGTGGAATGCTAACCAATATAGTTTTTCAATGTAATTCTCTTAATTGTGGCATGATTGTTCAGATCTGAAGGATTCAAGATAAAAGTCTGTATTGACATAAGAAATAGCAATACTTCAAGCAATACTAACAAAGCAATCACGTCTTCTCAAAATACTATGGCTAAAGAAAGTTATCCCTACAAAATCATATAGTGTTGGCTATGCTCCCTTGCTATCACACAAAAAATTCATATCATGCACAACCCCGATTTCAGCCAAGCATTTGTTTTCATGCTCTATCTTTTCAAACCTTTCAACTTTCACGCAATACATGAGCGTGAGCCATGGACATAGCACTATGGGTGGAATAGAGGTGGTTGTGGAGAAGACAAAAAGAGGGAGATAGTCTCACATCGACTAGGCGTATCAACGGGCTATGGAGATGCCCATCAATATTATCAATGTGAGTGAGTAGGGATTGCCATGCAACGGATGCACTAGAGCTAAATATGAATGAAAGTTCAACAAAAGAAACTAGTGGGTGTGCATCCAACTTGCTTGCTCACGAAGACCTAGGGCATTTGAGGAAGCCCATCATTGGAATATACAAGCCAAGTTCTATAACGAAAATTCCCACTAGTATATGAAAGTGACTAAGCATGAGACTCTCTACAATGAAGAACATGGTGCTACTTTGAAGCACAAGTGTGGAAAAGGATAGTAGCAATTGTCCCTTTTTTCTTTTCTTTTTTTCTTTTTTTCGGGCCTTTTTTTCTTTGGCCTTTTTTTTTTCTTTTTCTCCTTTTTTTTGCGGAGGGGCTTTATAGATTCAGCCTTTCCTCCCATGGGACAATGCTCTATAAATGATGATCATCACACTTTCATTACAACACAAGATTACAACTCGATACTACAACAACAAAGTATGACTCTATATGAATGCCTCCGGCGGTGTACCGGTATGTGCAATGAAACAAGAGTGACATGTATAAAAATTATGCATGGTGGCCTTGCCACAAATACTATGTCAACTACATGATCATGCAATGGCAATATGACAATATGATGCGTGTCATATAAACGGAACGATGGAAAGTTGCATGGCAATATATCTCGGAATGGCTATGGAAATGCCATGATAGGTAGGTATGGTGGCTGTTTTGAGGAACAATATGGTGGCTGTTTTGAGGAAGGATATATAGTGGGTTTATGGCATCGGCGAAAGTTGCGCGGTACAAGAGAGGCTAGCAATGGTGAAAGGGTGAGAGTGCGTATAATCCATGGACTCAACATTAGTCATAAGAACTCATATACTTATTGCAAAAATCTACGAGTCATCAAAACAAAGCAATCAACGCATGCCCCTAGGGGGGAGGTTGGTAGGAATTAACCATCACGTGCCCCCGACCTCCACACAAAGGTTGACACTCTACAAATATCTCATGCTTTCACTTAGTAACACAACGGTTCACCATACGTGCATGCTACGGGAATCACCAACCTTAACACAAATATTTCTCAATTTCATAATTACTCCACTAGCATGACTCTAATATCACTATCCTCATGTCTCAAAACATTTATCAAGCATCCAACATCTCTTTCTACTCAATGCACTTGACGTGAATTTTTTTTACTACATTGACATTGGATGTCTATCATGTGAAGACTAGTTCCTTTAGCCTAAACACTTTACCATGCTGTTTTAATAGACTCTCAAATAGATCTAAGTGAAGCATGAGAGTTCAAAAATTTCTACAAAATATTACCACCACCGTGCTCTAAATAGATATAAGTGAAGCACTAGAGCAAAACTATTCAACTCAAAAGATATAAGTGAAGCATATAGAGTGTTCTAACAATTTCTAGGGCATATTTAACTCTCTAAATTAGGTGTGTCCAGCAAGGATGATTGTGGCAAACTAACAAGCAAAGACTCAAATTATACAAGACGCTCCAAGCAAAACACATAGCATGTTGCGAATAAAAATACAGCTCCAAGTATAGTTACCGATGGATGAAGACGAAAGAGGGGATGCCTTCCCGGGGCATCCCCAAGCTTCGGCTTTTGATTATCTTTAATTTACTTGGGGTGCCTTGGGCATCCCCAAGCTTAGGCCTTTGCTACTCCTGTTACATAGTCCATCAAAGCAATACTCAAAACTTGAAAACTTCACAACACAAAACTTAGACAAAAATTCTCGTGAGCTCCGTTAGTAAGAGAAAGCAAACCACCACTCAAAGGTACAGCAAGGAATTCATTAATTGTTTATATTGGTGTTAAACCTACTGTAATCCAAGTTCTCTATGGTTCATATCCTCCAATATTACTCATAGATGCATCGGAATAAGCAAACAACACACGAAAAACAGAATCTGTCAAAAACAGAACAGTCTGTAGTAATCTGCTGGGTTCGCCTACTTTTGGAACTTCAAAAATTTCAAACTAAATCGTTAAATTTGCGCAATTTTTCTACCAATCAGCAGCAAAAAGAATCAACTAAAAAGCACGCTCCAGTAAAATCTGAAGACTACTTTAGCGAGCGCTAACGATTCTGTTTTTCACAGCAAGATCATATAAACTTCACACAAGTCTTACCAAAGGTTCTACTTGGCACAAACACTAAACAAAACATGAAAACACACTACAACAGGAACCCCCCCCCCCCTTCAGCAACGCATCAATGCGTTGTCGTATGTCCATATATGCGTTGCTAAGGTCTACACCAACGGATTCATATGCGTTGCCGTTGGTGGCGTTGGAAGGATCTACAACAACGAATATGCATGCGTTGGTAAACGGCGCGTAGAAGCATTGTTAGGTAGCAACATATAAAGCTACGTCCCAACAACACTTCATATATGTTGGTTGTGACCCTGTACAAAAGGATTTTCAAATGGACACAAAAGATAATTGGAACTACTAAAAGCTTCGATAGATAGCATGAGCAATTGATGATATTATATATATTGTTGTCCATAATTATTAGTTCAATGCCAATAATGCATAGGAGCCACAATATAACAAATATAAAGATATCATATATTATATCAACTATGTTGCATTACAAAGATCATGATTCAAATATTACAGGAGGTGAAACTATATCTTGTAGTGGCCCAATTCTTGACCTTGCAATCAACTATAATGTTTGAAACATTAATCCTAAAATTGGCATGCTAATTATCGTGTAGTAGTTCCAGTTCTCAACCATGCAATCAACATATGAGCCACGCATCATCATTTTATCTTGGTGGCCTACAAAAACAACAATATGAGATGAGTAACTTACAGTATAGAAAATCAGGCTAATAGAAAAGTAAAATTTTAATGAGCACCATAGAAATGTCTGCACATGTTTCGAATATCCATGGCCTGTTGAGATAAAAATCTGCATAGCAAAATACTAGACACTTTTGACGAATCGGATCTGGTTGTTCATTATGAATAACTATCAGGTTGTATTTACTACTAAAAATTATCGAAACAATATATTATATTAACAACGAGATGAATTTCGCAACCGACTAATGACAAGCAGGTAACCTATAGTATCAACTATTACAAAATGGAACATCACCATTGTCCTAAGGTCTCTACACTAATTAGCTTTGCATCACATTACTCATGTACTACTGATGCTTGGGATGATTCATTAGTCATGCTTTCTATGGTGTATTAGAAGAAATCTCATTGCCAACAACTTGAAAATATTTAAATAATGTGCATCACACAAAATTTCGTAATTACCTGAAAACTACAAAGTCACAAATTATAGTTTCCTGATAAATTCTCAAAACCTGCAGAAGCAACAGGAAAAAAGCATCATATTCGTGACAGTTTGAGTTATCAACTCATGGCTACATGCTCTCTCCAATAAGACATGGCAAGAGGCAACCAAACAAAAAGCACGATCTGATCTAGTGCAGAACAACCTGTATATTATGTTATCTTATAGCTAAGAGATTTCATTTCAATTCTAGCCAAATTTAGCAAACGATGATACATCTAAACTATTTTTGAGAACCAAGGCAGTGCCTATGTAATACTGAGTACTTAAACCAAGCCATGTGAAACACATAGTGCCCAAATAGCATATAACATCAAGGGTATTGTTACGGACCGACTTATTACCCCGCACATGAAAGTAGCACATGGCTCCATGGGCACAACCATGTAGTCATTTCAAAGAAATATTAGGCATACCTGATTTGTAGAATCATCAGGAGTGCACGCACAACGAGACGTCTAATATCCAATTGTCGGAAGTGGACAATCAAGCTACCAAATATGGAATAGTTACTCAGTAAAAAAAATTGTGAAAGAGCATTAGTGTATTAGACAGTACATTTCCAAAAAAACACGTGCATAATCAAAGGAAGGCGAGCCAAACACAGATACCATGAATTCATATGTTACAATGCAAGAGGCACAATATCTCTCTATTACAAATATCAATGCAATGAGGCGTGTGCATACTGGTCCACACGTCATCGGACAAGGAAACAAAAGGAGCTATATAATAAGAAATAAATTAGAGATAAGAGGAAAAACAATTGAATGAACAGAAACTGAAATATCACATATACCTCATTCTATACCCACTTGTTATAATTTTAAAGAACGCCTGAAATCAATGAGCTGAGGTAAAGTAATCACATAGGACAATGAATAAGCAAAGTTGTACGCACAAACAGTAGTTAATGACACTTGCGATTGTTCAATGCCAAATTTAAGTTCCTAGCTTGACATGAATAAGGGTGAGCAGGAGGCAAAACAGGGACGTAAATTTTGTCGGGAATAAATTGTTAGGGGCAAAAGATTAGAAGATTAGCTCACCGACAATGGAATAGATGGAAGAGAATCGTTAGTTGGCACTTTGACCCTTCGTGAGGATAAGATGGGAGAAAGAATACGTTGGTGAGAGAATTCAAGGGCTGGGGACAAGGACATGATTGTGTAGTTGCTGACGGCGACGCTAGATTGGCCGAGTGCTTGTAGAGGCTAGAGGGTCTTCTCCTTGCGTTAGGCATTCTTGCATGGAAATAAGCTGTGGATTGGACAGGAATGAAGTTCTGCGAGGTTGCACTGCAAGGCAGATATGATAGGGATGGGGTGGCCATCTCTCCGGCGGTAGCGACGGCGACGCAGCAGCCATCTGCTTCTTCTCTCCGGTACGTCTCCCTTATCTTGCTTCTCCCCTTCTTAAGTTGTAGGCAAGGGTTAGATTGAGAGAGTTCTTGATCCCTGTTTCCTGCTACATCCTATCTAGGGCTGAATTATCAAATTCTCCTCACTAATTAATCAGTTGTTGTGTACTTATTAAGAGTATACTCCGCTTATTAGTAACTGTGTAATGCCTTTCTAGTGAAGAGTTAAACAGGGAAACAACAAGCAAATAAGCTTTTGCTTTATTATTAAAATAATCATGATAAACAAACATGTGATTGTCTAGAAAAAGCAATGTGATGATGCATTAATTGGGATCTAGACGTACATTGATTCTTGAAAATTGTTGATGATAGGAGTCCTTGTGCCTCAAATCTCTGTGTTTTGTTATCTGCAATCATGATATAATAATCAATCCCTCTCAAACCTTGTATATAACCGAACAATATTTAGATCAAGGGGAATAATTGATGCAAGGGATTCAATACCAAAAGGGATCTGAGTGACATGCATGAATCCACTCAATACTTGTGTTAATTGGTTCCCTTTGGGGAATAAATCACACTGAACAAAGCCTTGAGGGATACGAACAAAGAATTGCAGACGCGCGAGGGGCAAAAAATGAGACCCATTGAATTGCTGCATTTTAGGAGGACGGGTGCGTCGGTACTTGCTTCATTCCTAGTTGTGCGGACGAACAACGGCAGCGGCTGCATCTCTGGTCGCGCGGAGGAACGGTGGCTGCGTCGCCTAACCCGACGCAGGAGAATGGGCGGTGGTGAGGCCTTCCCCGGCGCAGGAGTATGGGTGGCCGCGAGGCCTTCCCCGGTGCAGGAGGACGGGCGGCGGCGAGGCCTTCCACGGCGCAGGAGGACGGGCGGCCGCGAGGCCTTTGCCAGCGCAGGAGGATGGGCGGCCGCGACGCCTTCCCCGGCGCATGAGGACGGGCGGCGATGCAGTGTGTCTCACCAGCGAGCGGAGAAAGTGGCGAGGGAGGCGGTCGAGAGCGAGGGGGCGGCGACGGTGGTGGGAGTTATTTTTAGGGGAAAACGAAGGGATATTTTAGACGTGCGAGAGAGAGGGAGGTGGGTACGGGGAGGTTAGCGCTAAGTGGGGACGGTGGGTTCAACTAAACAACAGATTGTGCTAACATTGTTGCAAGACATGTGTTGCCGTAGGGGGGTTTTGTTGTAGTGACACATCTAATCAGAGGCTAGATGCAATATTTATTCCCTAACAGCAACAAAAGAAAAGAAAAATTGGGTTGCCTCCCAACAAGCGCTATCGTTTTACGCCCCTAGCTAGGCACGATACAAGATAGATCTAGGTATTGCCATCTTTGGAAGGCAATCCATAAGTGGCTCTCATAATAGATTCATATGGTAATTTGATTTTATTTCTAGGAAAGTGTTCCATGCCTTTCCTTAACGGAAATTGGAATCTAATATTTCCTTCCTTCATATCAATAATTGCACCAATCGTTCTAAGGAAAGGTCTACCGAGAATAATAGGACATGAAGGATTGCAATCTATATCAAGAACAATGAAATCTACGGGCACATAATTCCTATTGGCAACAATAAGAACATCATTAATTCTTCTCATAGGTTTCTTAATAGTGGAATCTGCAAGATGCAAATTTAAAGAACAATCATCAAGCTCATGGAACCCTAGCAAATCACACAAAGCTTTTGGGATAGTGGAAACACTAGCACCCAAATCACACAAGGCATAGCATTCATGATCTTTTATTTTTATTTTGATAGTGGGTTCCCATTCATCATAAAGCTTTCTAGGTATAGAAACTTCCAACTCAAGTTTTTCTTCATGAGATTGCATCAAAGCATCAACTATATGTTTAGTGAAAGCTTTATTTTGACTATAAGCATGCGGAGAATTTAGCATGGATTGCATCAAGGAAATACAATCAATCAAAGAGAAATTATCATAATTGAATCCCTTGAAATCAAAAGTAGTGGGTTCATCACTATGCAAAGTTTTAATCTCTTCAATCCCACTTTTAGCAATTTTAGCATCAAGATCTAAAAACTCCGAATCATTGGGACACCTTAAAGCAGAATCATCTCCAATCCTATTCTCATCAAGATTAATACTAGAAAACAAGGATCTAATAGGAGACACATCAATAACTTTCAGATCTTCATCTTTATTTTCACGATAACCCAAAGAGCACGATTTAATATAATCTTCTCTTTTAGCACGCATTCTAGCGGTTCTTTCTTTGCACTCATCAATGGAAATTCTCATGGCTTTGAGAGACTCATTGATATCATGCTTAGGTGGGATAGATCTAAGTTTCAAAGAATCAACATCAAGAGTAACTCTATCCACACTTCTAGCCAATTCATCAACCTTAAGCAATTTCTCTTCAAGCATAGCATTGAAATTCTTTTGCGAGATCATAAACTCCTTAACACTAGTTTCAAATTCAGAACACATCTTTCCATAAGAGTTGTTGTAGGAATTACCAAAATTATTAGAGGAATTACTAGGAAAAGGCCTAGGATTAAAATTACCTCTATAAGCATTGTTACCAAAATTATTCCTACCAACAAAATTCACATCCAAAGATTCACTGTTATTCTCAATCAAAGTGGACAAAGGCATATCATTAGGATCAGAAGAAGCACTCTTAGCAGCAAACAATTTCATAAGTTCATCCATCTTTCCACTCAAAACACTAATTTCTTCGATAGCATGCACTTTTTTACTAGTAGATCTTTCGGTGTGCCATTGAGAATAATTAACCATAATATTATCTAGGAGTTTGGTAGCTTCTCCTAAGGTAGTTTCCATGAAAGTGCCTCCGGCGGCCGAATCTAAAAGATTTATAGAAGCAAAATTCAAGCCAGCATAAAAGTTATGAATAATCATCCATAGATTCAAACCATGTGTAGGAAAATTACGTATCATTAATTTCATTCTCTCCCAAGCTTGTGCAACTTGCTCATGATCTAGTTGCTTAAAATTCATAATATTGTTTCTAAGAGAGATGATCTTAGTAGGAGGGAAATACTTAGAGATAAAAGCATCTTTGCACTTATTCCACGAAACAATACTATTTCTAGGCAAAGAGGAAAACCAAGTTTTAGCACGATCTCTAAGTGAAAACGGAAATAGCTTCAATTTAACAATATCGTTATCTGTATCCCTTTTCTTTTGCATATCACACAAATCAACAAAGTTGTTTAGATGGGTAGCGGCATCTTCACTAGGAAGGCCGGAGAATTGATCTTTCATGACAAGATTCAACAAAGCAGCATTGATCTCACAAGATTCAGCATCGGTAATAGGAGCAATCGGAGTGCTAATAAAATCATTGTTGTTGGTATTGGAGAAGTCACACAATTTGTTATTGTTCTGAGCCATAGTGACAAGCAAGCAATCCAACACACACGCAAGCAAACAGGAAGCAAGCAAACGAAAAACACACGGCGGAAGAAGGGCGAATAAAACGGCAAGGGTGAAATGGGGGAGAGGAAAATGAGAGGCAAATAAATGTAATGCGAAGGATAAGGGTTTGTGATAGCTACTTGGTATATGACTTTTGCGTAAGCCTCCCCGGCAACGGCGCCAGAAATTCTTCTTGCTACCTCTTGAGGTTGCGTTGTATTCCCTCGAAGAGGAAAGGGAGATGCAGCACAGTAGCGTAAGTATTTCCCTCAGTTTTTTAGAACCAAGGTATCAATCCAGTAGGAGACCACGCGCCAGTCCCTCGCACCTACACAAACAAATAAGAACTTCGCACCCAACGCGATAAGGGGTTGTCAATCCCTTTACGGTCACTTACGATAGTGAGATCTGATAGAGATGATAATTATGTTTTTGGTATTTTTGGTATAGAAACAGAAAGTAAAGAAAGGAAATAAATAACGGCGGCAGAAATTGGCTAGTTGACAGGAAAGTAATATGATAGAGATAGACCCGGGGGCCATAGTTTTCTCTAGTGACTTCTCTCATGATAGCAATATTCTACGGCGGGTAAACAAATTACTGTCGAGTAATTGATAGAAAAGCGAATAATTATGAGACTATCTAGGCATGATCATTTTATATAGGCATCACGTCCGAGACAAGTAGACCGAAACGATTCTCCATCTACTACTATTACTCCACACATCGACCGCTATCCAGCATGCATCTAGTGTATTAAGTTCATACGAACAGAGTAACGCCTTAAGCAAGATGACATGATGTAGAGGGATAAACTCAAGCAATATGATGAAAACCCCATCATTTTATCCTTGATGGCAACAATTCAATATGTGTCTTGCTGCCCCTACTGTCACTGGGAAAGGACACCGCAAGATTAAACCCAAAGCCAAGCACTTCTCCCATTGCAAGAACTATAGATCTAGTAGGCCAAATCAAACCAATAATTCGAAGAGACTTGCAAGGATATTATGAGCACACATAAAAAGTTCAGAGAAGAACCAAATATCTTTCATAGATAACCTTCATCATAAAGTCACAATTCATCGGATCTCGACAAACACACCGCAAAAAGAGATTACATCGAATAGATCTCCTCGAAGACCGAGGAGAACTTTGTATTGAGATCTGGAGAGAGAGAAGAAGCCATATAGATACTAGCTATGGACCCGAAGGTCTGTGGTAAACTACTCACAACTCATGGCGAGGGCGATGATGATGATGATGAAAGCCTCCGTGATGGATCCCCCTCCCGGAATAGGCTCCAAGATGGGATCTCCACGGGAATAGCAGCTACGGCGGTGGAATTAGGGTTTTTTCTCTGCGTCTGGAGTTTCTTGGGTACGTAGGCATATGTAGGAGGAAGAGGGGCACCAGGGGCCAGCGAGCCTGCCCTCGAGGCAGGGTGCGCGCCCTGGGAAAGGGGGCGCGCCCCCCACCCTCGAGGGTGGGCCCCCTGTCCTCCGGCTTGGCCCCGAAGTCTATCTCGCGTGATTTTCTCCAAAAATATCTCCTGCGAAGGTTTCATTCCGTTTGGACTACGTTTGATATTCCTTTTCTACAAAACCCTGAAATAGGCAAAAAAACAGCAATCTGGACTGGGCCTTTGGGTTAGTAGGTTAGTCCCACAAATGATATAAAAGTGAATGATAAAGCCCATTAAACATCCAAGACTTCATAAATAATAGCATGGAACAATCAAAAATTATAGATACGTTGGAGACGTATCAATCGACCGCTATCCAGCATGCATCTAGTGTATTAAGTTCATGGAAAACGGAGTAATGCATTACGAACGATGACATGATGTAGACAAGATCCATATATCTATGGCGTTACATATGAATCTTGTCGTTTTATCCTTAGTGGCAATGATACATACGTGTCGGTTCCCCTTCTGTCACTGGGATCAAGCCCCGTAAGATCGAACCCACTACCGGCACATCTTCCCATTGCAAGATAAATAGATCAAGTTGGCCAAACAAGACCCAATATCGGAGAATAAATACGAGGCTGTAAGCAATCATGCATATAAGAGATCAAAGAACTCAAATAACTTTTATGAATATAAAAAGATAGATCTGATCATAAACTCAAAGTTCATCGGATCCCAACAAACACACCGCAAAAAGAGTTACATCATATGGATCTCCAAGAGACCATTGTATTGATAACCAAAAGAGAGAGAGAGGAATTCATCTAGCTACTGAGTACAGACCCGTAGGTCTACAAAGAACTACTCACGCATCATCGGAAAGGCACCAATGGAAGTGGTGAACCCCTCTGTGATGGGGTCTAGATTGGATCTTGTGTTTCTGGACTCTGCAGCGGCTGGATGAATATTTCGTCCACTCCCCTAGGGTTTCTGGAATATTGGGGTATTTATAGAGCAAAGAGGTGGTCCGGGGGCACCCAAGGTGGGCACAACCCACCAGGGCGCTCCTGGGCCTCCTGGCGCGCCCTGGTGGGTTTTCCCCTCCTCGGGACTCCCCCCAGGTGCCACGAGGGCCCATAGTGTTCCTTCTGGCCTAGAAAAAAATAGCAAAAAGTTTCGCGGTGTTTGGGCTACGTTTGATATTGATTTCCAGTGATGTAAAAAACATGCACAAAACAGCAATTCGCACTTGGCACTATGTCAATAGGTTAGTACCAAAAAATGATGTAAAATGACTATAAAATGATTGTAAAACATCCAAGAATGATAATATAACAGCATGGATGCTACCTCTTCAGCATGCATTGTTTTTCCCTTGAAGAGGAAAGGGTGATGCAACAATGTAGCGTAAGTATTTCCTTCAGTTTTTGAGAACCAAGATATCAATCCAGTAGAAGACTACATGCAAGTCCCTCGTACCTGCACAAACAAATAAGAACCTTGCAACCAACGTGATAAAGGGGTTGTCAATATCTTCTCAGTCTTTTTTGTATTTTGGTTATAGATTGAAAAGTAAAGTTTGCAAAACAAAAGTAAAGTAAAGATAAATAGTTGATGGAAGATTTATATGATGGAAGATAGAACCGGGGGCCATAGTTTTCACTAGTGGCTTCTCTCATGATAGCATATTTCTACGGTGGGTGAACAAATTACTGTCGAGCAATTGATAGAAAAGCGCATAATTATGAGAATATCTAGGCATGATCATTGTATGTAGGCATCACGTCCGTGACAAGTAGACCGAAACGATTCTGCATCTACTACTATTAGTCCACACATCGACCTCTATCCAGCATGCATCTAGAGTATTAAGTTCATAAGAACAGAGTAACGCCTTAAGCAAGATGACATGATGTAGAGGGATAAACTCATGCAATATGATGTAAACCCCATCTTTTTATCCTCGATGGCAACAATACAATACGTGCCTTGCTATCACTGGGAAAGGACACCGCAAGATTGAACCCAAAGCTAAGCACTTCTCCCATTGCAAGAAGTACCAATCTAGTAGGCCAAACCAAACTGATAATTCAAAGAGACTTGCAAAGATATTTAAATCATGCATAAAAGAATTCAGAGAAGAATCAAATATTGTTCATAGATAATCTTGATCATAAACCCACAATTCATCGGATCTCGACAAACACACTGCAAAAAGAATTACATCGGATAGATCTCCAAGAAGATCGAGGAGAATTTTGTATTGAGATCCAAAGAGAGAGAAGAAGCCATCTAGCTAATAACTATGGACCCGAAGGTCTATGGTAAACTAATCACAACTCATTGGCGAGGCTATGGTGTTGATGTAGAAGCCCTCCGTGATCGCACCCGTGAGAACACACATCCCTCAGGCGAAAGCGTATTGTGTGAATGGCGCCATCGGCGTGGCCTCCAGTGCGTGCGTGGCTGTGCAGCTGGGCCTTCCCACTGCGCTGCGGCGCTATGCTGCGCTCAGTGCACAGTATAGGTATAACCCCCTCCCCCTTCCTTTGTATTTTTCTTTTTCCAGAGATTTGTAAAATCTCCCAAATATTCATATTATCTCCAAATTTGATGATTCATGTTTCTAGTAGTTCTTAAATTCATGATCTATCACATGGTGCTATTTGCACATTTTTCCAAAAACTTTTCTTTCACAAATATTTATGAAATCTCATTTTTCCATTTATGTGATAAACTTTAGAAAATCACAGAGAGCCCACTTTTTATCCAAATACAATGATTCAAATTCCTAGATACTTATATGTTCATAACTTAGTTTTTGAACATTTTTCCCAATGCTTTCTGTACCACCTCAAATATTGATCTATTTATCCAAGTATAGCCAACTTTGCAAATCCCTAGGAAATTCATTTGAAATCCAAATCCAGTGAAACCAACTCCTAGATGCTTCTAAACTCATTCCTTGTTAAATCGGTGCCTTTGCTCATTTTTCAAAATAATTCTTCTGTACACTTCTTGCAGATCCATTAAATCCCTTATATCCTTCATATTGAAATGTTCCAAAATATCCACTAATCCAATTCCATTGAATTCACTTTGGTCATTCCTCATATGACCAGAGGTATCCTAGAAAAGTCCAACTCCTATTTTTAGATCACTTTTACTTTTGCCTTCATTTGTAGCTTATTGTGTTTGTTTCCGACGTTAGTTGACGAAGTAGACGGAGTACTTGGAGATGTACCAGAAGGTTTGAAGACTCTGGTGAACCAGGCAAGCAGCCCTTTGACTATGTTTAAGAAACCCTTTTTATGCATGTCATATAGCACCTTATTATCGATGCATCGGAATCATGTTGAGGTGGTGACCACTTTGGCTGGTTGCCTTTGTTACTTTCCTATTGAATCTTGCATCAAGCATGACCCTACCTTCCTATGAGTGTTATGTGGGTGGGAGTAGATAGGATGCTATAGTAGTGGTTATGCAAATGGGATGGGAATATGCATGGTGATGGAGGCGGCGTACTTCCAAAGGACTTTCCGAAAAACCCGTCGGGTGCCACTTATGCCCGAGGGAGATGATGAGTTGGGTAACCACTTGATCACGAAGTGGTGTGCCGAGGCAAGTGTGTGTGTTGTTTTCAAAATGGATTGATTTAAGTTGCGACCGTTACTCCAACCTTACATGTACAACCATTCTACCCTTATATGGGAAAGGACATTATTGATTACCTAGGCCGATACTAGCATGGTGCCCACAATACTAGTGACTAGGGTGACATGAGGTCACTCTCAGGACGGGGTCGTGCTTGGATAGGTGGCCATGACTGTTTTTACAGGGCATCGGACACACCGTTGGTACCCTGTGCTTGTGGTATGTGACGAATACGGGAGCGTGGCTCCACAATTTTAAGATTTGAAATGTTGGGCACGGGGTTGCTACCAATTGAGTAGACTCTATGTTAGTGTCGTCTAGGGAAAGATAGTGATCGGGTGCTTACCCCGGGTACTTGAGGTACCGCGGGTCGTGGATGACACGGAAGTTCCCCAAATCTTATGGGTAAAGTGTGCAACCTGCAGAGTGTAAAACTATTCGAATAGCCGTGTCCACGTTCAAGGACAGTTGGGTAACCGCTCTTGGGCTACTTCCAATGTTTACGAAACCGGTTGTGTGTGGAAAGAGTTGGTTGAGTCAAGTCAAAAGACTCAACGTGTTGACTAAGTGGAAGATGATCTAAACTTGTTATGTTGATATCTTTAACCTGTTTACATGGATAACTAGACTCTTATGATGCATGCTTTACAAGTAGGTAGTTCATGACATTGCACTCAAAAAAATTAGCTTTCTGCAAACACTTCCTATTTAGTGTTATATCATGCCTTGTCATGCTTGTTCCAAAAATATGGGTTGCTTGCGAGTACATTCAAAGTACTCATTGGCTTGCCACTAGTTATTTAATTGACCATGCATGGAAAAGCAGGAATTTGAAGAAGAGTTCTTTGGAGACGAACATGCGAACTAGGACGCTTTCCCAGTCAGAATGCATGTAGGGTTAAGGCAGATGGCATGGGTTCTACTTATCTACGAAGACTTCCGCCACTTTAGTTTATTCGATGTTCAGGTCGTGAGGCTTTATCTATGTAAGGCTTGACCATAATGGTCATAATTTGTGTAAGACGGTATGTCTTGATGTAAGACTCTTGTTATTCAGCTTCTATGTGTTCATTGAGTATTGATCTCTGGGATCACTGTATACGTGCATTCGGTGATCTCGACTTATGAGTCGGGGTCCCCATAGGCACGGCCGTGCCTCTTTCGGAAAGGAAAAAAATGCTCGGTTTCAATTTTTTCGTCACGGTTTTCCATCCGCAAGAGGCATGGTTGTGCTTTCGTGAGATGCACGGTCGTGCCTTTTTCAGAAAGGAAAAAAGTGCTCCGGTTCGGTTTTTTAGTCCGGTTTCTTTGTCCTGTTTTTTTTACTAAACAAGTTCGGCAAACATTATCAACATGTGATCTAGTTTTGAAGATCTTGACGCGAGGAATCCAATGATAGGAAAGGTTCGAATTTTGGACTCACGATTTAAGAGATAAAACGTTATTAATAAGCGGATGTACGAAAATAGGGAAAACTCCCCGGTTGCCACAAGTGACACGCGTGCAGTGCGCCACTTGTCGCAACCTGAGAAGGTGGGAGTAATCTTTGAAAAAAATACTTCTTAATTAGTGATTTCCGGCACTTTTTTTAGGCAAAGTGATTTTGGGCACCTATTCAGAAAATTGTCGTCGCTACGCACATGGGTGCCCTTTGGCAGGCCCATTTTATTTTATTATTTTATCTTTCTCTTTTCCTCTCTGTTTCTTTCCTTTTTATTTAAATTTTATTTTTTGCAAGTTTATTTTTACTTTTCGAAACCATTTCAGAAATTGACAAATATATCCGCATATTCAAATTTTAAAAAAATCACCCTTTTTCATATATTGTTCAGAAATTCAAAAACAGAATTTAAAAGGGTTGTTTGTTTCCAAAAAAGTTCAAAAATTAAAATAAAAGTTTTATTAATTATATAATATGTTCCCTTTTAAAAAAAGGAATTATATATTGTTCAGAAATTCAAAAAACAGAATTTAAACAAGAAATCACGTTGCTTTTTTCCCATTTTCCATAAAAAATAAAATTCATAAAATTTCCCTGTGTTAAAAAATAATCACAAATTCAAAAACATTTCACGCAGGTTCAACAATTGTTCGCATTTTGAAAAAATGTTTATAATTTGGAAAAATATTCACGTTTCCAAATTTGCAAATTGTATTTGTTTTATAAAACATCCGTATTTTTTTCAAAAGAATGTTTTGTGTTCGAAATTTCAAGAATGTTTAGATCTGCGGCAGCGTTGATTAATTCTTTGCATTGCAATATAAGCATGAAGGCTCGCTAGCTCAATTCGTTAGCAGGAAGTCCTTTGTAGATGGACATCCTCCGTTGGAACCATTGGGAGCGGTTCAGTAGACGTTCGGTGCTGGCAGCTACTGGTCTCTAGCTTCATGGGTCGGCCCCGTTGGAGAAGCGATATGTGTGCAGCCGCCAATCTGCCGCAAAGAGCAGCAGATAGGAGCTCCCCTGCTTCAGTCCCTCCCTCTCTACATGGCCCATTAGCCGAATAACTCAATCCCCCGACCCAATTCAGAAATAGCCCTTGAAAGGACGCACCAACCTGCACCAGCACACACATCTGGTTTTTCTTAGGCCTTGTTTGTTTGAGCTTTTGCTTCTGCTTTTGCAGCTTTTCCACTTTGATGAAAAAGCCATAAAATATCCTAAATAGGTGCTTTTGAAGTTTTTATGACTTTTGATGCTTCCTATTTCACGCCTTCACATCACATAGTCGCAATGATGCAAAGGCTCGCACCAGAGCTATGTATCACCTACTGCACGGTGTACATACGTCTCGCCTCTGGCGGGGGCTACAGGGCCAGGCCAATACTATAGAATCCGAAACAATTATTATTTTTCTTTCGTGGTTTCTTTTTATCAGTTATTTTTTATAATTTTTTTGTTTATTTGGGTCTTTTCCTTTATTTCTTTCATCGGTTTTCACCGGTTTATTGTTTCTTTTTTTCTTTTTTGAACACATCTCTACAGTTTTCTGTACATATTGTTTATTTTTTATATACATCACAAGCATTTTTATTGTACATGTCTAACATTTTCCAAATACATGATTAACATGTTTTTCAAATATATATTATGATTTATATTTCTTTGCATACACATTGTACCTTTTTCGTATGTATCTAACAAATTTGTTGAACACATTTTTTCAAATACATGTTTTTGAATATGTGTTATACATTTTTAAAGTATCAATTTTTAATGATAATAAATATTTTTAAACTATGCAACCATTTTTAATATTGTATAAGCATTTCCCTAAAATTTGACAAACATATTTTTGAAACATACTTTTTATTAAAATGTAATGTAACATTGTTTTGAATGGCGCAGAAGCAATTGTTTTATTATAGGAATATTTTTTTTAAACTAATGTAATGCTAAATGCATTTGTCGAAACATGTGAACATTTTGTTACACTGCATGAACATTTTATAAAAATACTATTTGTTTCTTAATAGATGTATTTAGTGTTCTTTAAATATAAACAAAATAAAAATTACCAAAAATATATTCATTATTCATCATGACTTCAATCTCATCAGTGGCTACTCGGCCATCCCACTAACCAGCTCCATGTAGGCAAGCCGAGCTACTGTCTTGCCGAAGCTAGACATAGCTGCGCCCTAGAGACCGTGTGAGTGCTATGTCTCGCATTAAGCGAGATGGTAGTACCTCTCGCTGAAGGTCTTCCCTCCCTCTGTGCTTTATTGGCCGGGGCCATTCGCGCATGCATAGCATGAAAAAATAGCAGAGGAAATGAATAATCAGGGATTGAACCATTGTCTCCAGGGAGATCGCAAGAGCTGCTAGCAACTCCGCCCAAAGACTTATTCATGGTAAGTAGTAGGGGCGCTTCCTACTTGACGCAAGTCGAGCCGGTTTTCTTCGGGTATTTTTTCCCTTCCGTTTTTTCTCTGTTTTTTTTTTCTCTTTTTGCATTTTGTTTCTTTGTTTTTTTCCTTTTCCTTTTTGTTTATTTTGTTTCTTTTTTCAGTTTTCTTCGTTCTTTGGATTATTATTCTACATTTTTTGGTATATGTCAACAACATTTTTCAAATACACGTCTAACATTTTCCAATATAAATTAAATATTGTTTTTCTAGTTGGCTCTGTTGTTTAGTGCAAATTGGCTCTGTTGTTCTTTTATTAGTCCAAAAGGCGGCGAGACGCATTTAACCCGCCATTGAAGGCCGCATAAGAAATGCTTATCGTGTGACCACTTGCTGTGCTTTCTTCAGGCTTCACGTCCAAGTTCAGGGCATCCATGTAAATTATGGCCTGGAACAGTTCAATTACGGTTAATCAAGGTGCTACTTGTTGTACTTGGACAAGCAGCTCTGAAGTCTGGGCGGTTCACTGCAAATCACAGATGTGAAACTGCGGCGCTCTATCTGCCTTCACAGCTCTCAAGTCTGGGCTTGTTGCAGTGCTAATTGGCTTAACCCCAAACATGCTGTTCTTTCTATTAGTCCAAAGGTCGGCCCAACCCGCGTTTAACAGGCCATTGGTCCTGCCCTAATTGATGTACTGTCTCGAAGATTATCTTTTTAGATCACCAGAGTTGTTACATGGAGGCCAGCCTCTACCTGCCAATCTGTCCGCAGTCCAATCTCCAGGATTCACGTCCAAGTTCAGGCCACCGTTGTAATCTATAGCTTGGGTGGACAACTTAGTTGGTAATATTCTGTACTAGGTTCTGACGTTGATCAGTAGTTCTGAAGTTTGGGCAGTTGTTAGTTGTTACAAAGTACAGCTCTGAAACTACAGCGAAACCCAAAAAAAACAATATCAAACGTGATCCACAAATTCTGCAAATGTTTGACGTTGTTGCAAAATTTCATCCACAAATAACATTCAAGGAGCTCTCTACAAAAAATATATATACAGATAAATCCTATTTTCAAAATTTAAATAACAAAAGGAAAAGAAAAAAAATGAAAACAGGGGCGCCCTGCTCAATACATGGGCCGGCACAAATGCATGCACGTTTCGGCGTCTTGTGTCGCCCGACACGCAAGATCGGGGCGAATACTATTCCCGTTTGGTCCGTTTCCGGTATTTCCTGCTTGCCTTCTTTCATTTTCTTCTTTGTTTTTCTTTTTATTTTCTTTTTTTCTCCTTTTCCCTTTTTTCATTCTTTTTCATATCACAACTTTTTAAAAAATATAATGTTTTAAAAAATCCAAAAATTTATTTGAATCAATATCAGTTTCGAAAATCGCAAACAATATTTTAAAATTTATAAACATTTTTCAAATTCAGCAACAACCTTTTAGATCCGTGAACCTTTTTTCCAATCCATGAATTTTTATTTGAAAGTTGTGATTATTTTCAAACTCAAGATTTTTTAAATTTCATAACATTATTTTAAATTCATGAACTTTATTGAAGTGGGGAATATGTTTTTTAAATTCGTGAAACATAATCAAAACCTTTATTTTTTAAAAAAATGGTTAATATTTTTGGACTTCATGAGCATGTTTAGAATTCGTGATCATTTTTTGAAAGTCCGGAAAATTTTTAATTCGTGAATATTTCTTAAATTTGTGGTTTCTAAAATTCATGAACATTGTTTTTTGACTTCATGGACATTTTTTGAAATCACAAAAACTTTTTTGAATTTATGGTCATTTTTTTTCAAAAAAGGAAAACTAGAAATCCAGAATTTACAAATATTCAAATTCTTGAGCATTTTAAAAAATCAGAACTATTTTGAAAGCCTGGATATTTTTTAAAAGAAAATGAAATAGGAGAAATCTTAAAACAAAAAAATGTAATGGGAAAAGGCTGAGGCGTCCGCCTGCACAACGGGGCAGGCCTAAAGTGTGAGGGTGGGTGTGTGTTTGCTCGTTTCTGCCTGCACAGGTCAGAGAATAGGAGCACTCCAAAAATAGGAGGTCCCGTCGAGTTCATCACTCAATGGTGTCGTCCCCTGATAGCGGTGGACTTGGTCTATGTTGAAGCTTTTGTTAGGACCGAATCACAAGGTGATATGGGTCCTTGATTATTCGTCAAAAAAACTTCGCAGAAGAGAGGATTTCGGGATCAAGTAAAATTCCCATATTATTTCATTTCTCGTTTAATTTCTCACTTTTATATCTTTGTCGTCTTGAAATCCTAGTTAATGTGCAAAAGGAAGGTAAGAGCATTTTACTAGATCATTTCTATGGTCAATTTTCAGATGTGAAGGAAAAACATTTCGATCAAAGTACAATTTATGTCATGGTTGTACTTCTCTCGGTCATTGCTTGCTCGACTAGAAACACATCACTAGTTTGGAAATGAAACAATGGATCAAATCCTGAGTATAGCGATGCTGAGAGAGATAATAACCATCATTAGTTTGATCAACCTCAATTCCAAGAAAATAACTAAGAGAAAAATCAATATGACATCTTGAATTGTTCACTCAAGTTTATCTTAACATAAGCAATGTACTTCTAGTCATCTCCAGTGATCGGCATATCATCAACATAGAGAAGAAGCAAGGTACGACTGTGGTCATATGTATGAGTGAAAAGTGAGGGTCCTGCTCACGAGAAATTGGCAGCTTGAACCACATAGTTGAACCGAGCATGAGGTGGGGTAGTATATCAGTCTTTAACGATCTTATCGGGACACATCCAATTGAAATATGGGCCCTTGATGTAAAATGATAGGACCCGAGTTAAAATTTTCTCTCTCTATTGGGTTCTAGTGTAAAAACATTTGGACACGTTATGTCTAATGCGTCATTATGGGCCCTTCCTTTATTACACAACAAGATATCAATATTTTCAATTTTGCTATATTTCATTTCACCAAAGTACTGCCACCATTCACAAATAAGATGTTCTATTTTATTCTAAATTAGATATATATAGACACGTTTTACTGAGCTTGTTCACTCACGTAAGACCGTATGTAGTGAAATATCCAAAGTATCTTATATTTGCGAGCGGAGGGAGTATGAAGTGTTTAGCTTAGAAATCACAACTTTGTTTTCGTAGTCTTTTGGTAAGAACCAAGACAAATAATTAATATTTTAGATTGTTTTTAGCAAAACAAAAATAAATAGAGTTTGGCAAAAAGGAGGTGATCGTCTTGTCTACAACGATGGGAAGGCAGTCATCAAGCATTTGAGTATTTGCCCCCAAGAAATTGGGCTTTATTTGCTAAGTTTATTTTCTCTTTATAAAAACAATCTATATCAGGTGTGTTGTGCGTCGGTCGGTGGTTGTTTATAAAGGTCCATCGCCTCAGCAACCTTTGGTGTTGTAGAACCTTTTGCAACAGTAGTAGTGTTGCAGAATAAAATTTCCACCTTCACCTTTTTGCAACGTAGGTGATGTTGCGAAAAGACTTTTGCAACATGAATGATGTTGTAGAATATTTTTGCAATGAAATAAGATCGAACCACAATCGTTGCAGTAGCAAAACAAGAGCCTTAATGCAAACCTTCTTTGGAAACAGAAACCTTATTGCAAAAACCATCTCATGTGGATAAGAATAGACTGGGAAGTGTGACTGATATGAGTTGCAACGTGCATGGGCCACAACCATGTGTCATTCGTGAGAGGCGGCGGGGCAAACCCCGTGAGATCGGTTGGGTGAAGCAAACCTTTCCATATATTTATTACTTTTTAATAGCACAATGCCCTTGCGTTGCTATGAAGCCATAAAATCCAAGGAGTTATCACCGACTTAGGAGATCAAAAGATGATGGTATCTTGCGGCCGTTGCATGGTTCACGATTGAAAAGGGAGCGAAAAATATAATGAAAGATCATGTTTGCAGTCACTGAATAGTCTTAAGCGATCATAGTGGGTCCTTTGCAAGATTTATAGCGAGATAACATTTTGAATTTGAAGCGTACTAAAATGTGCATCAGCAAGCTTTTTCTGATGGCATGAGTATATTGATGCACATGATCGTGGATTGGGTAAGAGGGAATATCTATCTCCGCGTTGAAATTGCAATGTGTTTGCCCTCATCCTTTGACATAGAACTTTAAAAATTGGTTGGGTAGAAATACTAAAATCAAGACCATGATTTTGAGTTGAAATTGCATACCTGCATTTATAATTTGGGTTTTACAATAGTATTGTTTTTTTTGCGGATGATTAGGATAGCAATTTATTTACTTGGGATGTCTCACACCTTCTAAAAGTAATCTTTGTTTATTTATGTCTACTACTAGCCTCACATATCAATTTTTTCGATAAAGGATGAATTTTATTGGCTCAAATGGAGCATCGAGAAGATACAATATGAGCACACATCCGGCCTCTTTATAACTAGGATGCACACAGCCGACCCAACACACACACATAAACACGCCAACAACTAGTAAGGTCACAAGACCAAAAGCTATGCATAGGCAGGGGAAAAGAAAAAGAAAAAGTAAAAAGCTTCAAAGAAATCAGATCAGCAATCGACAAACTACAACTGAGACCATGTCCGCACCAACCATTGACATCACATGGAGGCCGATGATCTTCAACAGCAACGCCTTCAGGAAGGAAGCGACACTCAAGCGCCGCCGTCACCGGATCCAACCACAAAGGCCAGAATCAAAGTTTTCACCCTGCATAATAGTCTGAACATATCCGAGCAATGCCTCCAACAAGGTAACGACATAGAAAACATCTGCATTGCCAGGTATGACCACTCGGGTCTGACCTTGGCTTTCGCCCCGGAGCTCAAGACCAGGTGCTCACATCACCACCATCAAAGCCATTCATGTGTTGTCGCCACCATTTTTCCGCAATACTAGCAGCTACAATTTGACGGTCGCCACTCCACCAAACATCCCTGCGGGTCAAGTCGTTGTCCATAATTTGTATCACACCAAAGAAAGTTATCCACCGGATCAAGAGATAAAACCTCCCGAAGTCTTTTCCATAACCTCATTGTCATGGATCCATAGGAAGTCACTACTGAACAGTCAGTAGTCACCACTGTCCGGCCAATCTGATCAAAATCACCACCACCAATTGAGGATCACAATGTCAGCGGCCCGCACCGCACACGCAGAAGGCCACCACATCGTCGCAGCCCTACATGGCCAGAGATTGCTGTGGCGGAGCCGTGCCATTAAAGGTGCACCGCCAAAAGTAGCCGCCGCAGGGGAACGAGCAACGTTGCCACAAGAACCACGACGCCGGAGCTACCACCACCGATCGAGTGAGGTGGGTGGCAGACCGGAGAGGTGTCAACAGAGAACCACCGCCGAAGCTTCAACCCACTGCCAAAGGAACGTCGTGACACACACAACGTCACCGCAATTCGGAGCAGGCACCGCCGTGGACTGAGGGTGGTCAACTGGATGGGGGAGATCCCGCGGTCCGCCAGATCCGATCCAGGGGAGAGCCCGCGGTCCAGCTTGTCGAGGTAGAGGAGGGGTCCGACAAGTCGCAACTAGGCTCGCCCGGACCAGATCTTAGAGAGGGAGGGGAGGGGGTTTGATGACGGAAGTGCCCCGCCGCCGCCATCCCAGGGACCGGTGCGGCTTCGCCGGTCGGCCCTCCGACGGCGGCGACGCGGGGTTGAGCGGGGAGGGCGAGGTACCGGCGCTAGCGGATAGGTTCCCCCGTATCGCCCGTGGGGGGCGAGCGGGGATCGGGGGCGTTGCCAAAAAAATGCCTATCATCAATAGAAGTATATTTGTTTATTTGTGTGTTCCCCACACATGAATTCATCATCAACTCTAATCTTCTGTAGTACTACTACCTTCGTCCTGATTTACTAGTCTCCATCGTATTGTATTTTTGGTCAAAGTTTGACCACACATTTGACTAGCAAAATGCCAATGCATATCGCCAAAAATTATATCATTGTATTTGTATCTGGATGTACTTTTCAATGGTATTATTTTTACAGAGACTATTTTATTTCTTTACGGAGGGAGTATTGACATAATATGTAGGAGGAAGAAAGACATGTTAGGGCAACACAAGCAAAGTCAAGAAAAATACCCGAAGACCAAAATATAAGGAAAAGAAATAGCCCTGGCCCCGGCCCCAAGAAACGAAAGAAAATCTCACAAGGAAAAACTATGGCCAGCGCCTAGCTGTAGTAGTTGTACTACTAATACTAAAAAAACAATAAACGTGAGGAGGCGGAGCGGGCTACGCAGCACGCACCGTCGCCGCTTTCGAACTCCGAGCGCGGACGCACGCACGCACGCACGCGTCCGTCCGCCATCCACACCGCCCCCGCCAACGACCCAACCCTAGCCGCAATCCCCCGCCCGCCGATGCAGACCGAGGCGCGGGTGGGCGGCGTCGCCCTCGACGGCCGCGGCGCCGTGTCCGCCTCCCGCCGCCAGGAGCAGCAGCAGCAGCGCCACATCGGCACCGCCGCGCACCTCGCCGCCGGCGGCTTCGCCGGCGTCGTCAGCAAGACCTGCACCGCGCCCCTCGCCCGCCTCACCATCCTCTTCCAGGTAAAAAAAGGCTTCCCACACCCCCTGCTTTCTCCCGCGTTCTCGTGTGTATGGACGGATTGGGAGCTCAGAGGGGAGGGAAATATCTTGCTTCCGCAGCTGCGAATTCGTGGCCCGAGGCGGGATTTCAGAGCACGCGAAGCACCGGGGAGGACTAATTAGAGCAAATCCTTTCGATTTTGCGAGATTCTGTGTCCAGGGCGTGATTTGACCAGAAAGGAACCCCCCTTTGAATGTGTGGGGATTCCGCGTGCCCCGACATCCAAGGAATTGGGGGGCGAAAAGCATGGGGAAAACGTTGGGATTGTAGCAATTAATGTGGTGGTTATCTGAGCGTGAGGGAAGAATTTCCTTCTTTCTCGGGGCGCCGCTGTGCTTCTTCTGGCTTAACATGTAGGCTTTTCAAAAGGATTTTGGATGCTGATAATATCAACTTAGTTCCCGGAATGCGATACATAGATTCTTCTCTCGCTTTTAACTGATTGCCCCAAACTGTACATCCCTGGTTGACAGTTATGAACTATTATTGTTGTTCATTTACAACACTCTGCTTATATAGTGTCCAATCATCATCGCAAGTTAAACCTTGGCTGTGAATTTTTTGTATTGTACGCTCTTCATAGCTACAAAATTGCAGTCTCTTCAAATTGTTCTTGAATATGAACCCAACAGTATTATTTTTTGGGTCACATAGCCCATATGTTGATGATAAAGTTTGTTATACGAGCTTGTGACATACTGATCCGACAGGTGGCAGGTATGCATTCAGATGCTGCAGCTCTAAGGAAGTGTAGTATATGGCACGAGGCTTCACGTATTGTTCGAGAAGAAGGGTTTGGGGCATTTTGGAAAGGCAATCTTGTCACCATTGTGCATCGATTACCTTATTCTGCCATGAGCTTCTATTCTTATGAGCGATACAAAAAGGTCAGCACTAAGTTTCAGTATGTTAACTTGTAAGATTGTTCATGACTTCTGTTTTTTTGTTAGAGTTTGATGATTTTTGAATAATGGTTGCAGCTTCTCGGAATGGTGCCCGGCCTGGATGACCCAAATTATGTCAGTGTCGTACGTTTACTTGGTGGTGGTCTAGCGGGAGTAACAGCTGCATCTGTAACTTACCCGTTGGATGTTGTTCGAACTCGTTTGGCAACACAGGTACATTTTTCTTCTTTTTGTGAATAATACTTATAACCAATCTAACTTCCAGTTAGGACTTAGGACATCAACTTTCATGCAATGCAGCTTTATAGACCAAAGGAACATGATTTAGCAAGCTAAGTAATTAATTTGTTTTGTGCTTTCTAATTTTCCAGGACAGGCCTGGCACAGTGGTGAAGTATTCCCCACTTGTGCCAATAGGTCCTGGGTTTGACGCGGCCTCTCTGCATTGCACTGTGCAGGCGTAAGGCTTGCCTCGTATAATCCTTTCCCAGACCCCACCTGGTGTGGGAGCTTCTAGCACTGGGTCTGTCCTTTTTTGTCCTTCCTAATTTTCCGCAGAAACCACTAGGTATTACAAGGGCATCTTTCATACGATGTCTGCATTGTAGAGAAGAGAGTGGCAGAGTATTGTATAAAGGCCTTGGGCCTTATATTCAACTTAACCAATGATGTTTGTCTTCTTTTTATGAATAACACTTAACCAATCAACCAATCTAACTTCCAGTTAGAACTTACAACATCCTTCGGCTCAACTTTCATGCAATGCAGCATTACAGGCCAACGGAACATCATTTGGTAAGCTAACTTTGCCCTGTCTAATTTTCTGCAGAAAACCACCAGGTATTACAAGGGCATCTTTCATACGCTGTCCACAATTTGTAGAGAAGAGAGTGGCAGAGGATTGTATAAAGGTCTTGGGGCCACGTTATTGGTAAGCCGCATGCTTCTACTGAGAATCGTTTTTGAGTTGCCTTGCCAGTAACTTTTACGAGTTACAGGGAGTTGGGCCGGGTATAGCAATCAGCTTTTATGTATATGAATCCTTGAGGTCTCATTGGCAAATGGCAAGGTGAACATCATTATTTAGCTTTGCTGAATATTCCATTGACTTCCATTTCTATTATTTTGGATTCGATCTGATGGCTATGGGCTTATATGCATCAGGCCGAATGATTCCAATGCCGTTGTGAGCTTGTTTTCTGGGAGTCTATCTGGTATTGCAGCGTCGACAGGTAAGTGGCCTTTGACGCCTAATCACCTTAATCGTTGTATATCTTACTTGACTCAAATCATGTGTATCCAACGTTAATAAATTCATCTCCATTGCAAAATGGCACATTCAATGTTGCAGCTACATTTCCTCTTGATCTTGTAAAGCGACGTATGCAACTACACGGAGCGGCTGGGGCATCGCAACTCGAAAAATCAAGCATAACTGGAACCATCCGCCAAATCCTTCAAAAGGAAGGTCCTCGTGGCTTCTACCGAGGCATAGTCCCCGAGTACCTGAAGGTTGTTCCTAGCGTTGGAATCGCCTTCATGACCTACGAGGTATTGAAGAGCATGCTCTCCAGCATTGATGGGGAAGATGAGTGAGAACTAAGGTTGCAAACCGGTTGCGTTACCTTTTTTTTTTTTTTGCCGCCCTAGGTTACTACTGTAAGACTACAGTGTATGAGAGTGATTACAACATGCCTTGTCAGGCAGTTTTGTAGGTGTTGGTAGGATAAAGCAAGCTTTACCTGAGGTTATGTTGTACCATAGGCTAATTAAAGAGCAAACAATTGAATCTGTTTTCCTGTGAGCGTTATGCTCTGATTCGTCGTGGAATGCAATGCCATTTGCAAGGAGAAAACTCCAAAGGTTTGATGCATTATGTGTAATTTCAACTGCAGCATTATGTTTTCGTGGAAGCAGCAAATGTGGCTGCAGTTGTAACAAAGAAGAGATAACATTTGACAGTCAGCTTGCAGCTGAAACATGATACATGTCTGTTCGTCAGTTCAGACCAAAAGTGTTACAAAGATAGAAATAACATAATGATGGTGTATACATATTAATTTCATCAATCAGAACTCACCTGTCCACCTTGTTCCAGAACCTTCTACATGCCGCTACAATATGATTTTGTTTGCCATAATTTTTGCAGACAAGACTCTAAAACGTTCAAAAGAGATATCAAACACATTCACAATTACCGCAGTCTGTACACGGCCAACGAAACATAGCAAATATCACTATTCCAACCGGCAATCTGGAACCCATGGCTGCTGCTTCTTCTTCCTCCTCCTCCTCGTCGCCTTCTTCTGCAGATTACCTTGAGAGTTATTGGGGAACCCTTCTATCCCTTGCGGCAATTCATCACATTTGTTCTCGTCCATCGGGACTGCCTATATCTGTCCGTCGATATACACTCAACTTGTCGAAGGGAGAGAGCCTCAACCAGAGGTCTAGAATTGCTAGAACGCATGTTGCATACATTTGTTGCGTGGAAATTTATCATGTGATTTTTGCACAAAATTCAAATACTAATTGTAATGCAAAATTGGCAAGGCTAAGTTTATATCCATTCTCCACTTCCACGATATTTTCAACAGTTTTTGTGATTTTCTTGTATTAGTTATCCCATTCCATAGTTTATAAGGTGAATCATGCGTGACTTCAAATTACATTGAAAACTACTTTTAAAATGATGTTTTTTTTTTTGCGATGGTATCACTTTCGAATATACGAATTTAGTGGTATAATTTTGAATACACATAACGCACATTTCCTTTGTAAAATTCATGGTCAAACTTGATTCTCATAAACGTGTGCACCTTATAAACTAGAAACAGAGGAAGTAGTAAGAAGTGTTGGAGATTAGGAGTAATATCATGAATTCATAATGAATCTGCGGCTCCAGTAATATACTTTTTTTGGTTGAGAAACCTGCCACTACTTTTTATTTATTTGAGCGTAACCTGCCACTACTAGCATAGGGCCAGCTCTGATTTTGTTTTTTGAGAACTGGGCCTGGTGTGATATGTATGTGCCAGTTCGCTTCCAAGTTAGCCCGTCAGAGGAAGAACCTGCACGCAGTCGCGGCCCACTGGCCCATTTGTGCCACCACGCGGTTCCTGCGGCTCGCGCGGGACAGGGAGACAGCAGCGAACTCCAGATTAGTACCACCTCGCCTAGCCAGAGAGCTTGGTACCGGTTTATAACCACAGTCCTTGCAACACTCTCGTCCCTTCGGGGACATCCGATAAAATTGGAACGATACAGAGAAGATTAGCATGGCCCCTGCGCAAGGATGACACGCACAAATCGAGAAAAGGTCCAAATTTTTTCGACATTTCGCGCGCCGGTCCCTGCCTTACTTACACATATGCCCTCGGGCCTCTTTCCTTTTGCGGTTGCGCCCTTTTCTTTGCGAAACGACGACCTTCCACTGTTTTCTTCTCTTTTCTGTCCAGGCCCCTGGCATTGATTAGTTGTCCACTTTAACCCTTTTTTCATTTCGGTGACTGACTATTTTTTTTTTTAGTCTGGTGACTGACTAACTGTTGAATGAGGTTTCACATATACCCCTTGCCCGTGTTGTCCTCTTCTCCCGCAAAAAAGTTGTACCATATTTGTTGTGCTTTCTCCCTATTTGTTCTTTTACTGATAGTCTGATACCCCCCTTGCCTTTTCTTAAGGCAGTTCAGCATAAATTTTCATCTTTCCCTTTTTTCGGGTGGTTGCGCGGAGCACATTAATAATTACTAAAAGCTGCACGTACTATTACTGCAACACCACTGCCACAACTCTGCCCAACGAGTGCTTGTGAGTTCCCTGTTATCATGATCGCTCATCTTCATTTTTTGCGAGTGGAACATGACCACTTATCTATGCGCTGGCCGGTTCTACATCGACCACATCCTGATTTGGCGATGCAGACTGTCGTATAATTTCCGACGAATGCTCGGCGTATATGAATTTTTTTTTTGATATATTTCGGCAAGATGTGCACGTACAAAATCACAAGCTCACAAGCAGACGGCTTGATTTTTTCTTCTATTAACCACGTAATAAAAATCTTATTAATTCTTACTCTAGTCAAATTTCATTAAACCGTGCCTAATTTTAACGTCTCGCAATGTAAAGCAAGAATTTGGGTCAACCCGAAATACCCATTGGGCTAATGTGGCCACCGACTATTCTTCGTATGGGTTGACCAATGGCCTCTCAAATTGGCCTTGGGGCCATGAGGGCCGAGTCCAAGGACATGTCCGGGCCGGCCCGTTCCCTTCCTGAACCTCAAGTCACATATGCTCAAACGGCGAGGAAAAAAAACACAGTTGTAATGGAAAAGCTAGCATTACCACTTCAATATCTTGACCACAACACACATGGCAATGTACACATATGCAGCACACCAGGGTATGCTTGGCTTGCAAGCATCAACCTCCTCAATGATCATCAAAACCCAAAATATCTTTCGTTTTTTTCCTGGATGTATATATAGGTACATATTTCCGTATATTCAATAACAAGGTAACTCATTTCCTGAAAGGTCGCTGAGAGCATCATCAACGAGCTTAACTCTTGCAGAATCGCTGGATTCAGAGGAGCTCAATGGACCGGCGCTGGATAGCATTCTTTCCTCCTTCCATGTGTACATTTGTATAGCTTTTGTTTCTCCTTTCGCTCTCAGCCGTTCTGTGAACCTTGAACTGTATCTCTTGAGGTGACTCATCCTATCTTAATGAATGAAATCAGCATAATGCTGTTTTTCGTCATATAGGTACATATACACCTTACTTTTGTACAAGTCGGCACACGCAAATGCCATAATTAGGAGTATGATATACAAACATTGCCCTAGTATAAAAATAATATGTAAATTGTTTGTTGGTTTTTTGGGGGGGAGGGGGG